>OZ038000.1:19118416-19390916 GCA_964035705.1 Porites rus | reverse complement strand
TTTTACTCCACTTTCAGAGTTAAATTAACTCCAAAAAGAGTAAAAACAACCCATGTAAGGAGTACAAATAACCCCATTTCGGAGTAATTTTAACTCCAGAGTGGGAGTAAAAAGAACTCTTTTTCAGGAGTAAAAATGACCCCAAATTCGGAGTTAAATTAGGAGTTAAAATAACCCCAAAAAAGGGGTTATCCTGTACCTAAAATTTTTACTCCATTTTTGGAGTTATAATAACTCCCTAAAAATTACGGTGTGTCAGTTCCGTCTGTAACAATGAAATTCTTACGGATCGACTCAACAAAATACAGCTGCGTACAGTCTGATGTTCAATTAATTTCTACTTCTGTAGTAAACAAACCATGAACATATTCTTTCATTGTACGTTCACATGAATATGTGTTGACTTTTCCTGTAAAACACCTTTCATAAGTTATCATGTAATGAGTGCAAAAACTCGTGTTTTGAAGTGCTGCTGTTTGTTGTTTGACTGAACCGAGTTTTGAGAAAGTTCAACGCTATTAAATCGTGAGTCATGATTGGCTTATGATGACTTTAGAGAGAAGACGTGACTTGATCACTGTACTAGAACCATATTTTTTACCTAAAAGACTCCATTCTACTAGAAGTTATTTTATAATTAAGCAATAGACCACACTTTCTATGGGTTTACCGGCGTGATAACCCACTTGGGATGTTTGGAGAACACTCGAAAAGCTTGTAAATCACTCGCCTTCGGCTCGTGATTTACAAGCTTTTCTCGTGTTCTCCCAACATCCCAAGTGGGTTATCACGCCGGTAAACCCATAGAAAGTGTGGTCTATTGCTTAAATATTTCTAACAACCTGGGTCATCTTACAAATGTAGGTAACCATGGTAACTCGGGCTCTTTGGTCAGCGGGTATTTGTCTAGGCATTGTGTGGTGGTTGGCGTCCTTGATGATATCATTCAGCAAATATATTCCAACGAACATTCCTTGCAGCCAAATATATTCCTTGTATTTGAGAGGAAGGGAAGTCTCTACTCAATTTAAATATCGTCATTTACGATGGAAGCTTTTTTTGGTGGGATTCCGCGCTATGTGTTTGCAAGTGTGTTGATTTTCGCGACGGTGTATCAATCTGGTAAGCAAAAGTGTATTTTTGTGCCCGCCTTTGAAAGGGAGTTGTTTTCTATTTGAAGTTGGTTAATTCCTTTTTCATACTTTCAGAGGCTCTCAGGTTAACTAAACGGCCAAGCAACCCAACAATTTTGGTAGAGGGGATAAACAACACTGATCAGGATCTCGTGTGGGAATTCCTAAAGGAAGGAGATGTTGTTCAATCAGTCCAGTTTCAGAGAAACAAACCTGGCGAAAGTAAGCGAGACACCATTGCGTCAAGGCTTGATAGCGGTGGCTTTACTGTTTTTGATCCATTCAAGACAGACTACGATGCCAGACTACTTAATATATTGAAACTGAAAAGAGTGACCAACAACCAGGAGTACCTATATTCAATCGTAATAAACTACGTGAAAGATAGTTCCCCTCAGCAACCCCTGAGTGACGAAGTTCAAGTAATGGTACAAGGTAAGAATCTATTCTTGGTTTTGGTATTTAACAAGATTGAAGTAACAATTGCTAGTGTTTCAAAGGTCCTTGCATCAAACAGCTCACGTCCATTTTTTACAACTGCTTTATTAACGGTTATTAATGTCTACTTTGATCATGTACTAGGAACCCTTACCTCAACCTTTTTTTGCTGTTTTTATGTCAAGCGTCATCTTATGTTAGCCCTTTTTGCAGTTATCTTAGCCTTTAAATGTTGAGTTCTCCTGTGACATGTTTCGAAGCGAATGTTTTTTCCCTTACAACAGTTTAATAAACCTGTTCGATTTTGTTGCATTCCTAGTTAAAGCTTATATCGTACACATAATTGATTGAGCCTTAACCAGAATAGGAAGGTAGTAATCGATCAGAGTAGGCTGCAAAACCTTCAGTTTAGAGATACGAGATACTAACCGCGATTACATTGCAAAAGTATTGCTAATTTTCTGCAATTTTTGAAATTTGGTTCTCCGAGGGGGTCGTTGATATTGTGTCGTAAAAACAAGGCTTCAGTTGTTTACCGCAAAAGGAGCTTTTTGGTATCATCGACGTAGTGAGAAAGCGATATTTTGCCTTGTTTGTTGGTTTCGATACGTCTTTCCGTTAGTATAGAGGCGAGGTAAACCACAGTTTTCCTTCGGACCTCTTCTGTGCTCCATTACTAAGAGTTTTAATATGAACTTCGCGCTAGCGTTTTCACTCCAGCGTAGATAAACGCGCGTTTTCTCGTTTGTGTTCGGTTATTATGGAAGTAGTTTGATCAAAATGAGCTGTAGCGTTTACTTCACCGCAAGCGTGAAGTTTTCATTCAGGATGAGTCATGATTTGATTTACATAAATCTGCACACCCACAGCTGTACAATGGAGACTGCCGTGTCATGTTCAATTGTGTTTTTAAAATATTTAAATGTCAAAAGAAACGGCTTACCGTGCAAACATAGTTTTAGTCTATTTCGGTAAACTTTCGCTTATAAGTGTTTTAAGCTACTTATATTTTTATGCATTTTTTATAGTTATTCCATTGTAGAATTCGGCAGTTGTATTTTCAGTGAAAACTATCCACGCATCGATGGTTTATGTGTTCGAGAAACGTTGTTCTTTTTGTTAACCCAAACAATGGCCGCTCATTAAAGTTTTGCCTGTTGACTGGCTTTTTAGCTGTAATGGGGATTTCATGCATATTTTCCATAAGATTGTTTACAAAAGATGATAAACACTTTGGATTGTAATAAGATACGTTGTTTTCCAAATTCTTGAATTTGATGAAGGGCGTTCTTAATCATCATGTAGTGTTAAATTAAGGAATGTTCAGGCATCCTTATGAAGCAAATACATTTGCTTGTTGGCAAAATTTCATCTAAATTCCTCTGGAGCATTAAAAAAAAATCAAAACAAAAAAAACATGAAAGCAAAGAGGGAAAAATTGTTATCATTTGCAACAAGTGAGTGCAAGAAGAAAGAATGTAAGAACCATTACGTATCAGTCTTATTTCATTACGGAAGGAAACACAGGCTTATAGTTAGGCAGTTTTGAAAATGTTTCATGTAGATTTAACGCAGGTCAAACATTGCTTTTACATTAATATCTATGTGAGAATGTAATCAAAATCAAATTATCCCCAATCAGTTAGTATTTCAATTTCTCTGTCATCTTGTTTTCTCTTGTTTCAGTGGTACGCCTCAAACATTAAATTTTTTTTTGTTAACAAGGACTTCTGAAAAAAAAAGTGAAAACTGCATGTGAATGTAGTTTCTTTCTCTAATTGACGAGTAGTTCAGGGAAAAGAAGAAGAAATATATTATCTGTAAAAGTCCCTTCAAACTATATGCACTGGCATTAATTTTTTTCTGATACAGTCAAACTTATGCTTCAGAGGCTGGGCATTTTTCCTAAAGCAGATGGATTACTATAAGACTCTGGGAAACTGACCATCTGCTCTGTGTTAAAGGGACCCAGTCGGCTGATGCACTTGCGCATTAGATGCCATCTCTCAGCTGATTTGCATGTCACAATACGTGCGTGAAACAGAAAGTGAGAAGTATATATCCAGAATGCTCTAAACAAACCCTCGTAAGTTGAACTAGTTACAAGCCGAAATTGTGATTAAAGACCCTTAGCCATATCAGAGCACTCATATTTTTATATACCATTGAAAATTCACCAATGGATTTGTCCAGGGAAAGCCAAACATCGACAAATACTTCCGATTGGAACATTTCCGATTGGAATATCAGTAGAAGTGAGAAATTAATCACTTTCGAAGGTTCAAGGTCAAGCAAGCTTGATTTTCCAAATATACAATGTATGTAACCTTTTCCATTGACTTTCCAAATATATTTGACGATTATTTGCTGGCCAATGTTAGGATTCATTTCTCTTGTTATTTTGGTAAACAAAGGCTAATTCTCCCACCTGGCGCCTATGCATTTCTCACCTTGTTTGTTCATGTTATTTTGGATACTGTTTTTAACCAAATATGATAAAATAATATAATAGGATGAGTGAAAATTTGCTAAAAAACAGGTTTTCAGTAAAAAAATCAAAGATCGAATGAAACACTAGGCAAGATTGAAGTAGATTTCTAGATGTATCCAATGCGTACATTTGCTTTTGGGTTGAGTTAAATGCTTTTCAAACTGGCAAAAGCAGTGTCCAGGTCACTGTGGTTCCATAGCTGACTGTGTCTCTTTAACCAAAGAAAGTTTATGGATTTTGTACAGTATCTTGTCTTGAAGCTGTGTTTGATTGTTCCAATATACACCCTTGTTTCTTTCATGCACTGCAAGCACTGCCATAACACTGTCCTTACAAAAGATTATCTGGAGCTTAAGGACAAAAGCACCGACTACAACATTAATATTGGTCCATTCTCAAATGAGCAAACTCTTAGAATGGGTACCCCTGTCAGTGCAATTTGTGTTTATCAGAAAAACTCTCCATCTTAACTGCTGACAGATCTTCCCTTCTCAGGGCTGTCATTAAGAGGCGGGGACGGGGCATTTCCCCCCAGAAACCCAGGGCGTCAAACAACACCTGGTCGATGGACAATGTCCAGTCAGAATAGGGCATTGACCGGACAAATCCTTGGATTGCTAGACATGTTGTCCGATCATTTACTTGTTCAAAGAAATTTTTAAAAGAAACTTTAACTTTAAACTATTGATAGTCACAAGGGACAACATTCATGTTTCGGAAGAAAAACAAAAACGAATATATTACATAAAACTAGACAATTCTAATTAGTGGTTGAGAAATTCCCAATTGTTACAAATTTCCATGATATCATGAAGTTGCGACCACAAATCATCGTGTCTTCTGTTATTTTGTTTACTTTTAGTGTTCCCAATTCAGTGTTCGACACTAATTTTCCTGCTAACTTGCCCTCTGGGCAACTATGTTGCTAGTTTTACTTGCCGAGTGTATTTTTTGGTTGCCCAAAAAAAATCACCAGCTCGCTTTGCTCGCAGTTTCATTGAATTTTCAATACTTGTGCCTTCTAACTTTAATGCCTAGCATAAATCCCAAGCGAGAGGTCATACGGTACCATTGCCTGCTAACCGTAAAAAATTTCAACTTTATTTCATTTGTAATCAACACAGTCATGCTTGAATGACACTTACAATACATATGATAGGCTTTTTGTTGGGGGCTTCTTAAAGGGTTTTCCCGAGCAGAGTTTGCTTCAAAACACTTGAAGTGAGTTTTACTTTTAGCATGGGCCTGAATGGTAGTACGCCTAAAGGCACCCTTTCCAATGAACAGGGAGCTAGATTTGTCAGCAATTTCGGGAAAAGAACAGCAAATTTTGCACTTCATGGTGTTCTTTTCTTCATCGTGTACAGGCCAACGAAAGTCACGCTCCCATGACGTTTGGTATTTTCGATCTCATTTGCTTTTCGCAGCGAAAACTTCTGGTTGAGATTCAGCTTTTCTCTTGTCTCCTGGTTCCTTAAGCTTTGTAGAATTTAACCGTTGTGTTGCTTGGATGTCCTCACTTTCAGTGACTGTGTCCAGTGACTACCGCGTAAAACCAAAACGAAATAAACTCATGGTTGCTGGCAAGTACGTGAAAGGACTGGGTACAAACTTACCCATGAATACTTGCTCGTGAAGAAAAACATGGCGGAAAACGAAATACTCAATGTATCGGCGCAAGGACCCGTCACTGTACTTGTTTTTCATTCTCCTTCTATGTTCACCTGACTAAAATTGCAAATAAGGGATCAGGTGATTTTGCTGCAGCTGTTGGATTTTATTCTTGTCCCAGCGGCTCGAGTGTTATCCTTAACCACTTGCCCAAACGGGCAACCTGTGCAGCTTACACACTTGCCCAACACATAATTCTACTTGCCCCGGGCAAGTGGGCAAGCGTTAGTGTCGAACACTGCCCAATTAGTAGAAGGGTTTACCTTCTGCTAGGTACCCTTGACTCTTGAATTATTTAAAAGTGATTGTTCCATCAGATAGCACCCTCATGAAGAATAACTTATCTTGTTGCACAGAGAATACTTGTAGCATTTGTTGCAAAGTGCGAAAAGTGAACAAATGCCCCAAAACCTGGAGAATCCGACCACCTTTTCACTCTAACAAGAATTCACAAGTGTAACTTTAAAATAAAAGGCTCTGAGTACTTCTGAAATTAAAAAGGCAAGAAAATTAGAAAAGAGAGTTTGCCTTTATTTGACCATATGCATGCAGATATTTTCCAGTGTTATTACTAACCTCTCAATTGCAAG
Source organism: Porites rus (assembly GCA_964035705.1). NCBI lineage: Eukaryota > Metazoa > Cnidaria > Anthozoa > Scleractinia > Poritidae > Porites > Porites rus. The sequence goes on along the minus strand of OZ038000.1, from coordinate 19,384,593 downwards.
GCTCACACATCAATTTCTTATCATCCTGTCTGGCTGAAATTCTGACGATCACCTGATTGTGTACATGATTGTATCTCTCTCGGACAACCAACAATTTGTATTGTGTTACATGTCACGCAGTGTGCAAAAGTACCCTTCCAAAGTTGAACACATGAACTGAACAAAATTGTTTAATCTAAAAAGTCCATGCTTCACCGGTGATATTCTAAATCGCAATAAATAAAACTGTATTGTAGTACCATTTGGCATTTGGCTAAAACTAATTTTTAACATTTACGTGTCTTGAAATGCGGCTTGCCAGAACACTTTGCTATTAGAAAAATAGTTTTTGTAGGTGAAAAGGTGGTGTACAGAAATCTATTGTAGAGGGTTAGGTCATATTTTCTACATGTTATTGATTTGTTGTTGTTGTCTTTTAGGGGTTAGCTTTCTGCTTTTTAAAACTAAAGAAAGCATAGTACTCTCTTAAGGTCCATAATGTCTTTAAAAAAAAAAATTAAAGATGTATGTCACTTCTGACACATCCTACAAAACATGCTTGGTTACAAAGCTTTCATTAACAGGGTTCACACAGTCTTGAAAAGTCCTTGAATTTTAGGGGAGGTCCTTGAAATCCATTTTTCTTTGAAAAGTCCTTAAATTTCTATCCAAGTCCTTGAAAAGTCATTGAATGTTCTTTAACTTTGAATGTAGTGGCCTGGAAAGAATTATTTGATGCTTTTTGGTTGTCCAAGACAGAATATAAGTCATAGCTGAGATACAGCTGTAATTTTAACGGTTATTTACATAGTGCTCTATGTTTTATGCAATAAGTGACTATCAATTAAAGACAAGTGAACTGAAAACTTTATAGACAAGTTGGTGAAGCAAACAGTTCAAGTTGCAATTTTTTGTATGAACCCTGATTAATGGATGCAACTCCCAGCCACATTTTCAGACGCCTTGGATGTCTGAGAATCAGGCTGAGGCTATGCAACTCCAAATAGAGCGCAAAACTCATTTAAGTGGGAGAATAAGGTTGGTCTTCCAAGCATTCTAAATAAGAAAGACAGCGAGTAAAATCAACACGCCTGCCATGCATTTGATACATACAGTGCTGCCCAAATTTTCGAAAGTTTAAGACAACTAGAACCACTACGTGGAACTTACTGGGGCCCAGTGGGACACAGGATTGCATAGATATAGTTTACCTCTCGCACCCCTCCCCCCTCCTCTGTGGAGGCTAGTACTTAGTCTGAATTAACTCATGCAGAAGAAAGCAACAAAATGCATGAGAAAGGAGGATGTTGTTGTAAGTTTGTTCAGTGTTATGACAGCTAACGGTCTGTGTTATAGTAGTGTTCTTACACTGTGATGTCAATAAGTGTGATCTGTATAAGGTTTTTATTTGTTTTTAAGTTTGAGTGAAAGAGCAAAAATCACTGACAGTTTTGGGTTGAATGGTAATGACAAAGTTTGCAAAGAAGTTTGTTACAGAATTATCACAATTTTGCCTACACAGTCTGCATTACACTTCTCATAGAACAAACATGCACGTTCATGGAGAGCCTGTAGTGTTGAAGAATCCCAGTAAGTGCATGATTTGATGACAGAGAAACAAACTGCATATATGGACATAATAAAATGCTTATTTATTGATCACTGAGTATCATTTGTTAATTCACTGCACACTGAAATGGAGGCATTTGATTGTAAGGCAGTGGTTGATACATAGTGGCATTCATCAATATGACCTATAGTAATTGTAGAGGAAGTATTTCTTTCCAAACTGGGTAAACAGTTGTAAGTGGTGCAAAGCCTTGATTAGATTCTACTATTTGTATAGTAACATTTAATGCATCTGCAACTGCTTGAATGATAAGTGCATCAGCCCATGTACCTTGAATACATATATTATTCAGATATCTTAGCCATGAATTTTTGGTATTGCTCTCAATAAATCTCTCCGGGTTTTCTCCCATAAATTGAACCTTAGCAGTAGGTATATGCATATGATGGTTGCTATTGCCATATAATTGATGTGATACAGATCTAAAGAAACAATCACCTGCACCGTCAACATCTATTTATTGTAAACCAAGTTCACCTAATCTTGACTGCATCAAATTCTCAGAGGAAATAGGAGAGATCAACTGCATTGTTGAGCTGTGATTTTGCATAAAAGGTCTAATTGTTACTACAGATTTACATTTCGCAAACTACAGATTTTCATTTCGTTTTGTTTCGCTCCATTTCGTTTCGCAAACTACAGTAAGCCCAGCAAGTCTAAGTAAAGGTTTCGTATTGTTGTGGACACATTCTCCGAGCTTGCATTAAGCATAAAATCTTGACTCACGGGTACGGTTTTCAAAATACTAGATGCCCGGCAGTCAGAAATTCTCACTGTACTTTCATGAAAATCTTTCTCAGCGTCTGCTGAGTCTACTCGATTTCTATGTAAAATTATAAAGAGTCTATAGTCTTACCAGATATCCTCTAGAAATGGTCCTCTGACTTACAAACAACATTAAATTTGTCGACTCGACAGAAGAGTGCCTTCAGCTTCCGGTGTAGCGCTACAGTTGCGTGACGCAAATTAACTTCACTGTATTTTGGAAGTGTCGAAACTATAAAGATTTCACTCTATGCCTTCCCCCAGGCTCGACAGTTGCCTCTATGTCAAGCCCAAAGCAGTGTTTGAAATCGCTTGAACTTTCTAAACAACTTCCTGATGTCATAACACAAATTAAATGGGATATTTCGTGCAAATTGGTTGGAATTTCCGACTGCCGGGCATCTAGTATTTTGAATAGTGTACCCGTGAGTCAAGATTCTAAAGAATATGCTTAATGTAAGCTGGACGAAAGCCAGACGTGCCACGAAGTCCGGCACAAATGGCTCGATTTCATGGGGAAATTAGGGAACTTTTTTCGAGCCGATCTCCCAGAGAGGAAGAAGAGGTTTCCCTCTTAGGCCGGAGCTGAAAAATTTGCAGCGGATTTGAATTTCGGCGAAAAAAACGGCATTCTTGTTGCGACTGGTCCAGGACTCCGACAGATCGATTAAGTGACCAGCCTTGACTTCGTTCTATAAAAGGAGTAACAGTGGTTACGCAATAAAGCCAAAAAAACCAGTAAATGACAATCAGACACCAAAATGCAGTGGAATACATTGCGGGTAAGTCTTTTTTATTCATTTCATTTAAGAAAAAACAAGGTTTAGCGTTATTTAGCGTTCGCAGCTCTCCGTAATATATTTCTCATACAAAGACTCTTATATTTTCAACGGTCGCTTGTAACGCGACACTGGCGCGTCACCTAGGGTATGTAAATTACATTACACCCTTCCCTTGTAACGTGAGTTTGGGCCGCCTGTGATCGCATTTGTTATTACATTTATATCGTGCATGATAAAGTTTTCTCACCTTATTAACATAACGATGGAGTTTTGAAGACTTCGGTATGTCAATCGTTGAAATCTTTTTGAAGACAAATTACTTCAACATGCTATTCTTCTTGTTGAGACCTCTTAGAAATAGCAGTGGAATTCTGTTCGGTTCACGAGCACGTCTAGATCGCCTTGTAGCACGTTTTTTAAGATGATATAAAGTTAGCTTTGATAAGTGTTCACTTTGATTCTCGATAAATTTCACGATGGAAGGTTCTCTCAATGTAGATAGCTTTGATAAGTCGCTTTTATTCTTGATAAGTTTCACGATGGAAGGTTCACTCTTAAGTGATCGCTCGTAAATTTGTCTCTCCAAATATTCACTCTTAAATTTTCGCTCATAAACTAGTGCATCGTAAAGGTGGGGGAACGTGTCGTTCCCCAAGAAGCTATAATCTTTCTCTTAACTGTCCTCCATGCCTCGTGCTTTTCAAAATGGCAGAGAAGATTTCAATGAGCCAGCGATATATCTCAGTCAGAGATATATCCCTAACAATGTAACGTTGAAAAAATGACAGAAACCGTCTGCATTTTAAGACCAGTGTCAGCCTTCGGCTGGGCCCGGTAATAATTTTATGAATTTTTAACCTGTAAGTTAAGTGTTTGTTGTTTATGTTAGTTAGCTTGTTTAATCAAGAGATCAATTGAAACCTTCGGGTTTCATATATTTTACACATTTTACATGTACTTGCAGAAATGCACGATGTAGCAATTGCAAAAATGTAATAATTATTTGAACAATTTTTGCCACATGTGATGTAAACAAGTGGCTTGCATAAGTGAGGCTGCTTCTGCAATGAAGAATGGTAAAACTTTTAATTTGTAATATTTGTTGCTAAACCGACTAGGATTCAGTTGGTTTTTTGTTAAAAAAAAAGGTTTACTGTGCAATCTGTTTTCACTATATTGCAAAAGTTACGACTGTTGCATTTGACCGGCAAAACCAGGTGGTGTCCAAGCAAAAACATGTTTGACCGGACAACATGACCTGTGCCTTCCTGGCCGTTATTTGACGCCCTGAAAGCCCCAGTTATTTGATTCCCTACCTACTTGTTGTCAATTTTTACCCGGCAACTTGAAATCTTAGTCACAACCCTGCTCCTGAACAAGAGATTTGAACTAAAGCGTGAAGTAGCGCGTAAAAAAAAGGATAAGGGAGGATACTTGTACCACGTGACTTAGTTCGTTGTGAACCGCATCTCTCGGTGACGGAAGTGAATGAGACCGGAAATGCAAAAGCAACAGACCGCTGCTAATTCGAGAATCAAAACATCAGCTGCGGAGGGAGTTTTAAAGATCTTAGAGATCTATGCGAAGGCAACAGAGTTTTAAGTGAAGTGAAGATCTTTCAAGACTGAAGATTTGTTGTGTACGTGCCAACAGTCTTCGATTTCTTTAAGCAGGTTTCACTTGTGTAAAGGCTTCCCAATTCCCAGTCGCAAAACAAACAGCCAAAGACGCAAGAGGTAACATTGTTGGAACCACCGAAGAATGGCTCAGTCGTGATGATATTACAGTTGCCTTGTACCTCCGCTCTACTCAGTATTACGTTTTATTGCAACAGTACACACGACCTGTAAATCACTACCCGTAATAATTTAAGATTTTCCAAACAAAACTAATGAGTTGGGCTTAACGTGATACAGCATTGCACAAAAACATTAAATTCATGGACTAAAGAAAATCGCTTAGTTATTCAGATCTAGAAGATACTTTGGAGAAAATTGGAACCCTCATTCAGCTGTAATAAAAGCTTCACTATCATGCTTCAAAATAGTCTGCTACACAGCCGTTTTTAATGTCGTCACGCAACGCTCTTCCCCGCTAATAGCCACAGTAATCGATATGTGTGTCATGATCTCTCAGTGTGAAACATGCGGGTAAAATAACATTTACTCAGTGGAAATATAGAACCTTCCAGAGCATAATCTACCCAGCAGACGAAAAAACTTTATTGGAACGAGCAGCATTTTGGCGTGAGGTAAAAGTCGTGTAGGTTTACCATCTCCTTTTATTGCTCTGATCTTGAACACTTTTACCTTACTACGTCATTTCCGTCATCATCTGTTGCGGTGGACAGCAAATGGAAGTGCTGTCTCGAAGCCGTAAATTTCGGTCGCCGAAAATGAATTTGAATTCTTTTTTGTGCCGTTTTCCTACAGTATTTCGCAAATACATAAGAATTCTAGATCAGGTTAGTCAAATCAGGCAATTTCATTGAATTTCATTTGAGTTTCAAAGATTCCAAAATCAGCCCAAGATTTGTTTCCTCGACATTTATCCTTGCCTGTACAATGATATTAATGATGTACGAAATATCAAGTTGTTCGTTACAATTAAGTATCCAGCATCATGAAAAAAAGGAAAAGAATCAGGCTGTTGAACATGAGAGGTAAATTAATGACGATTTGCTTGTTGTTTTTTACCTCATCATCAAAGTTCTGCTCATGAACATTCTTCCTTGTTTTAACATCTGATGTATTCACTTTTTTCAAAGTTATCAACGCTTTCAAACGACAGAATTCGTAGAACGAACCATTCTGAAAACGCTCGACATCTTTTAGTGTGGGTCTACCACGAATGGTGTGTGGATTTGTACGCGACATCACCGTATAATCCATTAATCTTTCCAAATTTTTCGCCTCAAAACATAACATTCGGACAATTGCGCGTTGTTTTTCGAAGCGTTCACTGAGATTGAGAGCATCGTGTCGATTTTCATCCCCAGATTCTGCGCTACCATGACCCGGAACACGTCTTTACAAAACTATCCTTTCTGTCACGTTTAGCCATATTTATTTTTTCACACGTGATCGTGAAGGTCAGAACCAAATTACCATAAGATCAGAGAGAGTTTACAGTTTTACTTTTTGTTATGTCTGTTTTGCACTTACGATTTTATCGGCTTACTATGTCATAAGCATGAAACGTAACCTGTTTTAACGCAAAAGACAAAGTCTGATTTCTTGCATTGAAGAAAAGCACTTAATCGTGATAAACATTGCGCGTTATTCCAGTCATCCCCCAAAATAAACCACATGCTCATCACGAGACTCATTTCCATATAATGAAAGTCGTCACGATTCTTATCCCCAGTTTCCACGGTCTTCGCTAGGAACGCGGGACCTACAAACTAGGTCCCACCGAAAAAAAAAAACCGAACTGCATATTAAGATTCTCGCTTTGCTAAAGCAAGCGAGACTAACAAGAATGCTCTTAAAAGTGTGAGGTCTCCCTTGCTTGGAGATTAGATAACAAATATGATGCTCTAAAAGTGTCGACCTGACCTTGCTTGGAGATAAGATAAGAAATGAGGAGGCAATTAATTGTTAATGAGCCTGTGTCTGGGTGTGTAAGCTTTAAGGACTATGTGTGGAAGGAGAAAAAAAAAGCCAGCTTGCCAGGTTACACAGTAACCCTTGACTGCCTTTGGTACATACAATAGTCAGAAACTTTGCATGCCTTCCATTTTAAAACTGGAAAAAGAATGATCATTATAATGTCACAGTTGGGTAACTGAACTTGCGCCCATTCGCTAACCGTTATTTACAATGGGGGTAAACCTCAATAAAAACTATGAGATTTCTTAAACATGATTTCTTTATGAAGTTAGATTTTAGCAATGAAAGAAACAGCACACTGTGGAAATGCATCCTTCTCCTTGTTCTTTTGTGAGGTTTCCTTGTCATGCCTTGTGTTCTATTGTTAGCCATTAACATCAGAGAATACTAAGCTGCTAAGAACTAATACTAAAAAAATGCAATAGTTATAAATCTTAAGTGAAAATTGATGTGTAGGTAATTATACTGTAATTTCAAGGAATCTTCCACAATCAAAGGTAATATGAGGCAAAGAGGCTAGACCTTGCCAATCTATGACACAAATGAAACATCAACGAAGACGTCACTGTGAAAAATAAAAACACATTTCTCAAACTACTACAAAAATAACTAGACTATTCCAATTTGTAGACTAGAAGATTCTATTGGATATGAATCCTGTAATTAGAGTGCGTGACAGTCAAGTACAAAGCTACCCATAACACATCCCTGACACGTGTGACGAAAAGTACAAAGTACAATGCGACCTCACATCTTAACATCACCCGGTGTAAGGGATTCCAAGGCACTTGATTCCAGTCTTCTTTTGTGGAACTTGGATTCTGGATTCCTTAGTAGGATTCCAGATTCCTTGAGCTGTATTCTGAATTCCAAAGCCCAGAATTCTGGATTGCACAAGCAAAAATGTCACGGATTCCGGAATCCGCATTCCCTTATGTAAAATCTATCAATTAAAATACATACAACAAAGTGAATCTTTCATAAAACATCGATTCCTCAATTCGCGGGAATTTAATTTCACTCTCTTTTGAACTCTTCGCCTTTGCAACAATGTGGCTTCCTACAGGAAACAAGATTTCCTTGGTATAAGTTTTTCATGCCCTTTTTAATTGTCAGTCGAGTAATCTTTTTAAATCGTTTTTGGCAAAACAAGTCATGATCAACATAGTTGGTCATTTTAATCGCCGAAAATAAGCCACATGCTTATCACCAGACACATTTGCATACAATAAGAGTTTACATAGGTTCACCACTGAAGTATTCACTTGTTCCAAAGTAATCAATGCTTTCAAGCGATAGAATTCATGGACCGATCCATTCTGGAAAAGCTCCACACCTTTTGCATTAATCTTCCCAGCATGGCTTTCGCCACGCTGAGATACTTATCCCCAGTTTCCTGTCTCCACTAGGAACGGTTGGGACCATGACTGACAATTTGGGGCCCACACGTGAAAAAAAAAGAAAAGAAATGCCTGCATTTTAAGAGTCTGGCTCTGCTACAGCAAGCTCGACTAATCAGGGTTTGTACAGAGCGTTGAATTCTTGAAAAAGTCTTTAAATTTGCAAACAAGTTTTCCAGACCTGGAAAAGTCTGGAAAATTTTGAGTATACCGGTAATGATAACTGAAAAAATGGTAAAAAGTCTGGAGGTTTGTTTCTGTTTTTCTACAAAAACTGTATTTCAAAACTGTAACAAGTGCTTAATTGCTCAGAGCAATTTTTTTTTTCCAGTAGTCAAGTTTTCCTTAATCTCGTCTGCAGCCAAAAAAATCAGTGGTTCAGAACTTTTTATGTCTAAATTGCACTGTGGTACTGTACATAAGCTGTGTGTCCTTGCGAAAGCGTGAGTTCCGTGTTGGTCAAGGCTTTTGTCGATTGCTTATTTGACAACCTTGAGTCTGGAAAAAGAAATTATTGTTTTTGAAAAAGCATGGAAAAAGTCTTGAGTTTTGCATCCCAAAATCTGTAGAAACCCGTATAATTGACAAAATTCACATTTGCTCTGTTGTTTTGCTGTTTTATAAGGAAAGAGATCTTTGTTTCCTCTGAAAGTTGCTGGGAATCATGCTCATCCTTGCCAGGGAAATTCCCTGGCCCCTGTCCCTAGCCCTGTACATGTATACGCAGATTTTTAAGCTTTTTCATTCTCTCTCATCACTTTTGCTGATCTGTTATGATTACTTCTCAGGAGTTTCAATAATAATTGAAGTAGCCAGCAGGTTTGAATAGAGTACCCGGCTGTATCAACAAGGGGTCTTTAATTCCATGCCTCAAGGGGGGTCTGGGGGCATGCTGCCTTTTGAAATTTGAAATTTCAAAGCCCTAAAATGCAATTTTCAGCATGCAGGGGACTAAACTGAGAACAAAGTGTGTGCTTTTTCATTTCAGAAAATGAAGCGTTCTTTCGAAAACGTTCTGATTATATCAGCCACACAACTTACTAGCAATGGACAAATGTACATTTGAACAACAGCAAATTCTGTGTAAACCTCCAGACGAAGGTGTGAAGAATTGACTGAAATACAGTGGTTGCATAATTAGAGCATAAATCAAAACCAGTGGGCGTTTATGTTTTCATTCAGATTTTATGATACGTGTTTTGTCTACGACATTGTAAGGACTAGTTGCTTCTTCTTTCGGTGAGAAAAGTAGCCTACTTCACTGAGTAAAATATCTGACGCGTTTCATCGGTCATTGGTGCTTATTGAAACCACTGCTTCTATCATAAGGTCATGAAACCTCTAGTGAACAGTCAAAAGTCTGGCAGTATGCATTCATTTCTCTTTCACCTTTGTTTTTCAACTTTTCTTTTACTGACCAATATTGTCACTCAAAATAGCATGCATGATTTAAGTGACTTGTTACTGTGAAGCCACCAGGCTTCGCAGCAGACTAATTCAGTTCATGTACGTGACCAGCCTGGGTGTCCTGTGCCTCAAGCCAGCTTCATTTGAGATTTTAGGATGTAAATAATTATGTACGTATGTATGTATGTATGTATGTATGTATGTATATATATCACTGCATTTGCCTAGATTTCAAGTACGGCCTTCAAAATTGAGGCTCTTTTGTTCGTAGTCAATCGATTCAGAAAGAAAACAAAAGAACACTCAGAACTCAAATAAAGTGTCATGTGGAAAACTTTAAGCCCGAGAGAAACCTGTTTCGTATAGAAAGCCATGTTTTTCCAAGCAAAGAGTATGAACGCAAGTGAAGGTAAAAAACTGCTGTGAATTGAAGCGATACGTTTCTCAGAATATGGAACTTGTCGGTGTTTTGGCTAAATTTGTATTCAGCCAGGCTTTGTTGTATTTATTTAATTGAGAAATTGCTTGAAGTATTAAGAGTTTTTCTAGAAAGTGACAAGGTTTGTTTTCCCTTCGTAGTAAAACGTTTTATACACGAGGGAAGCAAAGATTGATAATGATTAAATTTTGATATGCTAGCAAAGCTTCATGAACCAGTTTAATGTTGAACTTGATTGGAAATTCACTCTTTCATTCACTCCAACGCTTGCGTGCTCTTAACTTTATCGTGTACAGGTTTCAGACGAATAATAGGCTGATTTACAATGTATTCTCACAGACTTTTATAAAATGTACATGCAGCTTGATATAAACACTGATTTTGGTCCAAAGTTCAGTTTTTATCGATGGCCTTCTTGTTGTGTGGCGTTACATGCACAGTTATTTGACAATTGGTTAATGTCAAATATCAACAATAAACTGCAACTTTTTTTTTGATGCTTTTACATGTAAATGTGCCAAGCTTTAAAGATGTAATGTGACTGTATATTGCTGTTCTTCTGGTAAGCAAAAAAGTTCATTAACTGGTTTTTCAAGTTGTCATGGTTACATTTATAGTGCGTGCATGAACAACTACAGTTGTAACAGCAACACACCACCTCTCAATAACTCCTACATTATAGTTCTGTATGTCTCTACTAACAGAAAACAAACCGTAACTGGCCAGTTTAATCTGTATAATTATCATTAATACTAATTATAATTAAGTGCTTTCACCATATGTAAAAGAGATGCCAGCCTCTGGAAATCTAAAATCTGGAGACAATCAACCAACCCCACCCTTTTTACACACAAAAAATTGACCCACATTGCAGTCCCCAAATAAGTAAAGTGGACATTATGCTTAGCAATTATTGATGAGATTAACTAGATATGATCAAGGGTTAGCAGGGTTTTCAATAATAATTGAAGTAGCCAGCAGGTTTGAATAGAGTACCCGACTGTATCAACAAGGGGCCATTAATCCTGTGCCTCTAGAGGGGTCCTGAGGCATGCTCCTTCAGAAAAATTTTGAAATTTCAATGCCCTAAAATGCGATTTCCAGCATTCTGGGGACTAACTTAAGTACAAAAGAGTGTGTTTTTCATTCAAGAAAATGTAGCTTTCATTCAGGTTTTGATTATCAGCCACAGAACTTCCAAGCAATGAATAAAAGTAAATTTAAAGGAGAACAAATTCTGTGTAAACGTCAAAAGAAATGTGTAAAGAATTGACTGATATACAGCGTTTGCATAACTAAAGCATAACTCAAAACCAGTGGGCCTTCATTCAGATTTTATGATATGTTTTTTGTTTAGGACATTGTAAGCACTAGTTACTGCTTCTTTTGGGGAGAAAAAATAGCCGGCTTCTCTGAGCAAAATAACCGATGTGTTTCATCAGTCATCGGTGCTTATTGAAACCCCTGAGATTAAGAAGGATGTTTCAGCCTGGGCTGGTAGGTTCACCCCCCAAGATGTGTCTATTTCTTCATACGAAGCTGAATCCAATAAATAAATATTGTTTTTTCAACCTTAATAGATGTGAAATTCCTGTCTTCATTTGCCTTGGCAAATTCATTATTCCAAGGGATGTTTATTGTGGCAGATATTCTTCAAATAGCAGTTTTCATCTGTTGACTGGTATTTTTTCTTGTTATGTTTTTGTGCATTAGTTTGGCTATTTTTTCATCCTTGCATTTGAAATTTTCTGCCATTTTCTCAGACAAGCTCAAACAAAACAGCTGAGCAACCGTGCCTTTTGCTTCCTTTTGCATTTTTATAATGGAAGTACACGTAACAGGGTTTGTTTTTTTTCGATTCCCAATTTGTCGCACTTTCCCTGCTGTTACATTTGCCTTGCTAATAATTTAACTCATAACAGTTTGATACATGTAACAAATACTCCTTGTGAGATGTTTCATTGCATGCTTGTCGAATTCAGCACCTCACACCAAAACATGTTATAAAACAGGGTTTTAATGTACTTAGATACATTGTACAGACTGAGTTATATACATGTAAGTATCTTCATGTGTACCAACGGTGACCAACGGTGTAATACTGTTAATTTATGTTTCAGTGCCTCCAAAAATAACTGTTCTTCCTGAAAGGCAGTCAATTGCAACTGTTGGAAAAAATTTGACACTGATATGCAATGCATCTGGTGACCCCACCCCCAATATCACTTGGACTAAAGAGGGTAAAACAGCGCCACAGTTTAATGTCTCTGGTCACAAGCTTCATCTTGTTGATGTAAAAAGAGAAGATTTTGGATCGTACAAGTGTACCGCTGATAATGGATATGGTACTCCTGCTACAAGTCTTGCAGTTGTTAATGTAAAATGTAAGTCTTATGCTTTAATTTGGTCACTTCTCACGGACAAAAACCATAGAACAGTTTATCAAATTCAGTAATTCTCACTCACACTTCATGCAACATTAATTTTGTTTGAAATTTGGGATAAAAAATTTTCCAAGTGAAACAGAGTCACAGTTCATTCACTGATCTTGGACTGACTCTCAACAAGTAAAACAGAGAAACACTTTTAAAAAAGTTGGAATTATTTCATATGGTCATCTGTGCCAGAGGGTATTCCTTTATATACATGTATTGTATTTTGTGAAGAAATTATTTACTTTAATAAGTGCTGGTAACACAATTCTTCCAATATTAGAACTGAAAGCTCCTACCACATTGTTAGCACTGTGTTAAAATAGTGGTGAATGAAGCAGTACTGTTTTAGTTTCCCAAACTTGATGGAAATACTTGAAGTTGCCAATACATGTATATTGTATACAATCTTATTTGCATTTTCATAGCAACCGGACATCTGTGTGTTTTGATTAGATTCTCTTTTTCTTTGCCTATTTCTTGGATCTGGCAGGGTTTCGTTTTTGCATCCATTAAGTATCATGCCAGAAACACGTAATTCTAAGACATCCGCTGGTTTACCAAGCGCCATTTTGAATGATGACTGTTTCCCTTTTCAGTGTGCACTGTAGATATATTGACTGTTTTCAATGCAGGTCCTAGTCAGTGTGACACCAAAGAAGTTGCAATTACTATTACTGACAACCAGTGGCCTTGGAAGGCAGCTTATGAGAACAGAGGTTCCATTGAGTTTAAGATGTTAGAATCTAACTTGACATCAGCGGTAAGTTTACTGAACTATTCTACTTTTATTAACTTCAGGGCATCTGATAAGATGTGGCAAGAAAATTCATGTATGCAGCAATTTTAGGACAACAAGAATTGCTGAAAGGCGATTTTAACTGGGCTGCAACGGGACACTTTTTTTCTGAGGGTGGGGGGGGGGGGGGGCGGGGCTGTAAAGGCTCAGGCTACCATACTGAAGAGGGTCTGGATGGGGGGATATCAATGTCAGCTGTCAGTTAAAATTTTGCCCATTTGTCTGTTGTCAGTTAAATTTTAGGCTTTTTGTCAGTTGTCAGTTAAATGATTATTAATGATTAACCACATGTATGGCACACACAAAACATTAAGAGCGGCCGTCCGTAAATATCGTCTGGGGGTGTGCAAAATGAAAAAATCGAAAATCCCCAAACTTTGTCAGAATATAGGTCTAGGAAAACTATTTCTAGAAAAATAACTTTTAGCTCCATTGGATTTTTATGTTACGCATACGGCGACCGAGTCGGTTCGGAGGCTTTCAGATCCGTTTTCACAGGCTCAAGACCATATACTACTTAAAAATCGTTAAAAATGAAAGAAGTAAAAAACGCTGCCTCTGAAAATCTTAGTAGAAAGAACACAACTTAACCAATAGTTTCGATGTGAAATTTTTCTATTCGACAGCAAATCTAATATTTTTCGAAATTTGGGGCTCATGATCGAAAAATGAGCCTTCAGAAATATCCAAGGATGAGATGACCTAAAAAAGGATAAAATGCGTATATGCGATTCTGTTCCAAATATACACTGGCGTTCTAAGCACGTAAAATGCAACTAAATACTTAACGTACTAGACCTTACGGCCCGCCGTGATGTTATACGTATTCGGGAAGCGCAGTGCGGCCAGTCAATAAGTTTAATCAGCAAATCAACAACTTTGCACTAAATATGTTTTTGCCATCACTTCACGACCACGACGAGAAAATGCGCAACTTCACGTTTTATTAAGGACGTAAACAAACGAAAACGAACTGTTTTCCTCTATGAGTTTGCCTACATTTGACAAAATAAGCGACTTTTAATATTTTTCGCGAAAAAGAATGAAAAAAATGCCAATTCACTTTTTAGTAAAAAAAATAACGTTTTGACCGCTGTCGCCGTCGTGGTACCTTCAATTTGAGGCATTGATGCGTGGCGAGAAAAAAAATACTTCCGGTCACCGTGCTACACCCTTCCGTAGTCGTTGTTTAAATTCCCCAATTTCGGACCCTGTTATTACGTTGCAGCAACTCTCACGTCTTTAGTATATTTTTTTTCTGTTGTGTCATTTACAGTGAAGAACATGTAAAATTATGTAAGATATGCGAGTACATTTATACTGCACTTGTTATGATTAGATTGCAGTTGTTTACACCACAAATTCTGGCAAAAGGCTTTATCAGCAGGCAATTCAATTATTCAGGTACAGTCTGGTTGGGGTATTTGGAATAAGGCTTCTTGGCTGTGCAGAGTCTTTGTTGTGGTGGACTTTTTGAAACCCCCTTAATGCCCTAAATAATATCCAGATTTTGTTGGTTTTTTATTTGTATTAGGTTAGTCATACTTTTATTGATATCAATAATACAATGTCGTTGACATTTGGCTGCCGATCGCCTTACTGGTGATTGTTTTACTAACGTTTGGTTTTAGTTCTATCCTACATGACTTGTACAGTTATAGCCAGTTATTGTTAGTATGATTTGGTAGATTCTTGTGGTGTGTGACTTTTTTTAATGTGTCTTTATCATTACTTTCTTTCAACATCTCAAAGATCTTTACAGAGATTGTGGCTGTTGCAAAAGCTGTATGCTATGCAAAAAGATCCACATGCATTAGTCATCAATTATCACAATAATGTTCAAGATTTTGAAAGATGTGATAAAAATGAATCAGAACCAGTAAAATGACCTTTTAATCCTCCGAATCATTCTAACCAGTAGGTGGCAATCTGTAGTCACTCCCTTCACCAAGGTACATGTAACACAGAAAGTCTGCCAAAAAGTAATTATTCAAAAAATAGCTATTTATTTTAGGAGCTTTCAAATGGGCACTCTAAATCTCCACATGTCAAGTCAGTTTATTGTGCACAGTTCACAAAATATGACAGATGAGAGAAAGAAATATAAGAACAGGCAATGAACCAAATTGTTCCCACCAAGAGTATAGCTCTATTATTTGATATCAACTGTGCACACCTTTCAATTGGTGGTTAATTTATTTAATCAACACTGATAAAGTTGTTCAAACCAAAAATCAATAATTCTTGTGTTCCCATGTTAAATGGTTGATTCAGTCACAAATATGTAGTCTTAGCGATGGCACTATAATCACAGGTTCACTCTAAAGATTGCAGGCACAATTTTATTAAGCTTAAGGACCACTGGATTTGAACAACCTGTATCTGCAATGTAGATTCCTTTGCATTCCTGATTGCCTTTGTGCTACACACACTTCGTACCCAGACAGTTTTATGTGCTCTGTTAGCTGTGCTAAGGTTTTGTTGTTACTATCTTCAAGTATGCCGAGAGTTTTTAAATTTGATAATACATAAATGCGAGTTTTTTTGAACGGCTTCAAAATCTCTGATATAGATCAACTCACTTCTGCATTTATATTTAGTGTAAATATAAATGCAGAAGTGACATCTGGGATTAAAAAAATTGGACGTCAAGTTTAGCCGTGTCTTTATTAGATACAAAGACACTCATTAAACATTTCTTCTGTTTTTTCTTTATGAATGAATGGTTTTTGAATGAGTACGGCTAACCTGCTAGCTCATTCTTGTTTGGTTTTCGAGAAGATAAGGAAAAACAACAATGATGAAAAAAAAAAACAAACCAACAAATCAACAGAAACAGTTAAGGAAAGAAAAGACACTAGAGGAAAAATAATACAGAGGTCAGCAGTCTGCCTGACCTGCCCTGTGTAGCCTATTCGCAGACCGTCTATTTTATCTCTATGAAAAATAAAAATCTTGGGGGATTTATTCACCCTTTTGTGCAATTACTCAACACAAGACGGAAAGAAAAGAAAAGAAAAATGTCTGTGGACAGGCTATAACAGGTGTTACTTATGTAATAAGACATGTAACGCAACATCCAAAAAAAATTTCAACGCCACTTAAAGGTGTCCGTAGTAATCCAAAGTAACAATGTACAGTGTATGTTTGCTTAAAATTTTAGACGAGGCAGCATTGTAGCCCATGTTCAGCTGGTTTTTCATTCTGGAGACAGTGAACCATTGAATCCTCTCAAAGATGATGTAGCAGACGGAAGGCTCGGCCCATTTAATGTTGACAGACAGTTGATTTTAAATCCAAGTATGTACCCAAGGTATTGGATGAAGCTGAGTATGATCTAAAGAATTATGCAGATCAAGGAGGGTGTTGTTCTTCTGATCATACGGAAGCCAATTCCAGTAATTGTTTTATCATTTATTTAAATTAATTCTTACTTTAAAACATGCCTAATATATTCTCAGTAACGGCTACCGCTAAAAATTGTGCCTGATACAAACTCTGACAAGTTTTGTGCTCATTTGGCCAGATTTTGGCCGCAACGCTGATTGGCTGTTAGAAAAATGCCATAGGATCTGACTGGCTGTTGGAATCAACGAAAGTTGAAAGCGCTTATTCCTCGCGTGGTTGTTTTCTCGAATGATCCTTCAGGGCTTGAAATAACTATTGGGCAGGCGCCGGACACATTGTCCGGTCAAACGTGATTTTGCTCGGACATAGGCATTTTTGGCCGGACAAATTTAATCCATCTTAACTAGTTGCAATAGAGGCTCCATTTTGGAAGTTACGTGATCTGTATCATTTTCAGCAACAGCAACTCTAGTTACTCAAAACAAATCGAGTCTGCAAAAAATTAGAAGTTGTAGTTTTATTACTCTTTCAGTCTTTGTTCTGTTACATTGTAAGTCAGACACGTGCATTGCAAGACACAACCTCATCGTTAACGTTTGGTTGAAACCTAACCAAATCACTAACAAAACGTAACCTTCAACTTTATAGTACAACATTTACATTTCAGCAAATGCTGCTTTGTTTCTACAAATAATTTCAAACGGGCAAATAAACTTGTGAAATCGTTTGGTTCAATAAATCAATCTCTCAATTAACACGATAATAAACGCTATTAAACTTATTGTAAATTAATATACAACTATGTAATATAATCCTGACTTACAAGTTTACTCTACCGTTCGGTTGAATGCAAATCTAGACTTAAGAGTGATTTGTTGAATGCGTAGCGTCTATGTGTGTAAAATTGCATTCGAACACTGGAAATCCGACATATTCATTCTGTTTAAAGCCTTCGTGCCTAGTTCCCTTTGCAAACAACAAAAGCTTAGTAACCAAGCTCGTGTGCAGGCCAGGGTGTGCCGGAATAATCGTATCCTTCGGCGCGACCTGCTGGCCGAAGTAACATCGCCATTCGCACAAAAAATCGTGGTAGTGGGCATTCATTGGCATTTGAATGCGTTAAAACTTTTTCATAATGTATTTCAAAGAGAACAGGGTGATGAATGTTGAGTTAACCTTGTGAATTAGTCGTTTAGTGATAAACAGGCAACAAATTTACGGACAGGGCGAAATAAAGACAAACTCTATTTTGATGTTTACTTCATTAACACTCAAAGCCTTTTATTTTACTGTTACATTTGTGAAGTTTTATTGGAGCAAGAGGGCGGCCTAATTCATTATATTTTCACTCTGGGTCTTTCTTTTTTTCGCTCTTGTTGGCACCAGATGCTATGCGGGTTATTTTCGGCGCAGCGGGGCGTGCAATCTTGAGCACTTTACAACACGCACAGCAGTAGCTAATTTGCGGTCGCGACTGACAACAGGAAATGTCATCAATTTCACTAACAAAAGTCCCTCTAGTTAATATCTTTTTTGGGAACATGATAAGATTGAATAAATTTCCATCATGATTGTCTCAAAATTGAATTTTCTTTGAAAGCCCAAATGACCGGACAACATGTCCGGTCATCCACGGATTTGCTCGGACAATGCTCGATTCTGACCGGACATTGTCCGTTGACCGGCCGTTATTTCAAGCCCTGATCCTTCGTCTGCGGAAGGAAGGATTTTGCTCTCTTTTTTGCTGTTTTATGGTCTTATGGTAGGAAAATATGCCTTAATATGTGCCATGGAAATCCAGAAAACTCAGGTGGTTGTTCATATCTTCTCAGGATTTTCTGTATTTACGGAACTAATGTTAGTGTAGCGCGGAGTTGAATCCCTCTGCAAGTTGTTGACCACGAACAAGGTGCCTTAGATGTACCAACAAACAAGTGCAAATCAGGAATACTGTCCAGCGTAAAACTGGTTTCATTTGAAAGTTTAGCCGGGAATGACTTCTCTGAACGGGGTACGCAAGCGGAGGCTCACTGCAGAAGAAACCTCAATCGCCAACTGTGAAGTATTAGACGAAAAATATCGCATCGCTGTTCAAGGAATTTTTGTAGGCATTATTGAGCTATTTTGAAAAAATAGCTCGTATGTCATGGTTTGAGCTTATGTATCTTTGTGGCTTTGTATCTTCGGATGTTTGTTGCAGGGGCCAATAAGGTTGAAGTTACTGTGAGTTGATGCGTAAGAACCAATCAGATTTTGGCATCTAACCGTTAATGGTAATGCTTAAGGTCAAACAAGGGCACTTAGAGTTCGCCATCTTGATTCTTCGCAATTTTTGCGTCTGTTATTACTGCTAAAGGTGTTTAGAAGCATAACAGAAATATTTTCATGATTCATACGCCGAGTACAGTGATGCAGCTGTTGACGGGTCCATATTTAAGTGTGGGTGCTGCTTTAAGACTTTTGACCTAATTCGGCTATCGAGAATAGTACAACGCACGTATTTCTTAATTTATGAGTTCTGCTTCACCTGCTTCAAGGTTCTTCCAATGAAACAATAATTGAAATTTAAATATGGACTTTAATTCGGAAGTTTGCGGCCTATAAATTGTTGTTTTAGAAGTTTGAAAGGCAAGGCGAGTATTGTTAAACCTGTGAACAAGCTTTATTCTCTCGCTTATAAAGTTCAACAGACCTTTTTCGTACCGGCAAAAAATAACATGAATTAGGTGAGGAACATGATTCATGCATGCCCCTTAAGAGTTATTATAGTTATAAATGGAAACGTATTTTATTTTATTAGTAAAGATGCGTAACTTAAGTCGAAAAGGTAGCGGACCGGGAATTAAATTTGGAAGAAGCTATTTGACAAAATAATTACATATTGTTTTATAGAGTGGAATAACATGATATGAGTAGAAAGATATTTTGGCAGTTTGATAATTTTCTTGGAAGTTAATAAATGTTAGGCTATATCAACCTCGACGTTGCATGAAGCGTAATTTAATTGCAGATGTTGTAATGAAGCCGAGCTGATTTTTTAAAATCGTTTGAGAAAATTTTCTAGTAAACAGTTAACGTTTTTTAACGTACGAATTGTAAAAGGGCCAAAATCCATCATCTTCACGTGCAAATTGTGTGCATGAGTTATTTTTATAACTCTGTTTTCTAGATTACGGTCTGATAACTCGAATTCCCTCACGCACAACCCAGGAAAGAGGCAAAGTCCGACACTTGCACGTGCAAACTGTGTGATTCTACATCTCATACAGACTGGCTTTTCACAGTAATAATAGTATATCTTTAGTTTTGTAACTAGTGCCTAAGCAAAGGTTCTTTTCTTTTAAGAAGCTATGACTTATAACCCTTTTAGAATTAAGTCGTCAGACTTAAAGACTGTTTCATTCAAGTAGAATCGCACTTGACAACCTCGTGAATAATGACGATGCCACCATCTACAACAGAGATGAAAGTCGTGACATTTCTACGCTATTCGGTCTTCGACGAGCTTCATTATTTTAAGATATCATGGAGAAACTTTGAAACCTTCGAGTCTTCCCTCTAAGCAACGTTTGGTGAGTTGATATTCATAGTACTTTAACAATTTGTTTATTTTTCACCATTTGTCCGAAGGAAAGACAAAGAAAGGTGAAGCGGTAGTATGAGGAACGAATCAGTTATGCGCAACGGTTCTCGTTTGCATTAATGAACAGCAATACCCAATTTCGCGCAAAACATAGCCTTAATTTAGGATTAAAACAGTAGATTGCCGATCACTGAAGCATTCAAAATAGCTCATGCACGTAAAGCGTACCTATGTTAATTATAAAAGCTAGTGCTGCTAGTCTTAAGGTAACGGACTTGTTGTTTGCCTTCGCTTTTTGTCAAATATATACCCGGAAAACTGTTGTCCTCGCTCGTTGGCTTTTGGCTGTTTGCTGTTTGTTAATTTCGATTAATAAATTTAGCGAGGTTTTCAGACCTGCGGTAAAACAACGACACAACTAAGGAGAAATACTACAAAGTGTGTTTGTAATATTGTTTTTCGTTTTGTTTATAGGTCAGTTGAGGATGCAGTTTTAGTAGTGTCGTTTCGTCTTTCCAAAGTGGCAGATCATATATTTACCTAGATTTATGAAAAAAATATAGTTTTAGACGTTTGTTTCTAGTAAACTCGCAAATAGCAAGTGTACTCACGGGACTAAATTAAACGCACTTGAGTGGGCGAAAATTGCCGAGGAAAATATAAAGGCAACAGAAAAAATATCATTGAACATTGTGATGCCGTCTTCGTGAAAACTTTTTACCTTGTACGCCAGAAATAACCTTCCAGATCTCTTTTAATCTCGCAAGAAGTTAAATGTGATGGTGCTGACTGTTTTGTTTTTAGTTGAAAAAATTAAAAGATACAAAGCTATTTTTAAAGTCAGCGAGTCTGCATTTTTACCAGGCATGAAAAATTCGCATACTAAAAAAACAAGCACCGGAAGTAATTTTGATTGGCTGATTCGGCAAATGTCAATCAATCAAAAAAGTGGGCGGAAGACGTTTCGTATAAGGTTTGTATCAGGCTCTTTTTTCGTTTCGCCTTGCCCGCCGGAATGTTATTTACCAAGCGAAACGAAAATAGAGCCTGATCTCAGGTTAAAACATGCCTACCTCGATCGATGTTAAATTCCCGTCTTCATTTGTCTGTTCCTCGGCAAATTCAGGATATTTAACAATTATTCCACGAGTGCGCCCTGGATATGAGCTGGCTATTTTAATTATCGTTCCATAGCCAACAAGCGCGAGTGGAATAATTGTTTTAGTAAAAACGCCCACAAAATATGAGAATTCTTCCCGACTTTTTTTGTAAAAACAACCGATTTTCAGCTTGTTTTTAATTTTGAGCAGATGCGTACAGTTACCATATTTGGAGAGCATGGTATAATGGCTCATATACCATGATGGCTAAGCCAATCAAAGCTCTAGAACTGCATTATCCAATGATTCAGTTTTTAATAAAAATGGATGTTTATTTTAGCAGATATTCTTCAAATAGCAGTGGTCATCGGATGAGTTGTATTTTTGCCGTTCTTGTTAGGTTATCAGCGGAAAAGTTGGCCATTTCGCCATTTTCTCCAGGCCTACCAAAGCAACTGAGATAATGCAACCTTGTCTCCAGAGCTGCTTGGTGTCCGTCTTTTTTTTTCCTCTGGCGATAGGTTGTACTATTGACACCACTTTATAAGATATCACAAACGTCGACCAAATTTAGTCAAGGCTACCTGGCTATGAGGAAAAAGCCGGGAGATTTGAGCCAGTCAGAAATGGAGAAATATTTTGAATCAATAATAATTCTTGTCATTGTGCTTAACCTCACGCAGTTGTTACATGTATAAATAGGTAGTTTGAACAGCGTTTTATTTGGTACTGTGGTAAGCGTTTTATTTTATTTCAAATATGGCTACTCTACAGTATTGTTAGCATTAGAACATCTAACTAAGTGAGCCATTTCTTGGAAACAGGTTAATAATTAGTATTACATAACAAAGCCAGTCTTAGGCAAATCCGTGCGCTCTGTTTGGTTCTTTCTCTGTCGGGATTTTGTAGCACGGACCGTTTCCATGCCAAGCAGTGTATTTTTGTTTTGGAGCAAAGCCTGCAAATTCAAACATTGCAACCAAAACAGCGAAAAAAAAGTGAATATTGTCATTCTTCACAGCGAAACTACCAGAAAAAGTTAAAAAGATTGAAATTTTACCGAATACTGAAGATCTGGAAACGTTTAATGCAGAAACTTAAACAGGCATCACCGACAGCCGGGAGGCCATAGACGATTTAAATTAAAATTTTATTAACAACCAGAAAAGAGCAAACACAAACAAGAAGACGGTTACTGATGCGAACACTCTTCTCCGCTACGCGGAAGCTAATGGTGTGAAAAATGAGAAAATTGAAAGCTTACCTGGGTCCGAGCTTGACCACCTTTTGGTGAAATTTTTTTTGAACGCACGCAGGAAAAACGAAGAAGAATACGAGCCAGCAACAGTTTCCAGTTTTCAGCGCAGTATACAGCGATACTTAAGTGAGAAGAAATATCCATTTAAGATACTCAAGGACAATGAGTTTGAAAAATCCAGAAAAGTCCTTGCAGCGAAGCGAAAGTCACTTGTTCACAAGCACGGCAGAGGAAACAAACCGCAAGCTGCTCAGGCCATCGACGAAGACGGAGAGAATACCCTTTTTGAAGCAGGAGAATTCGGCGACTCCAATCCAGTTGCGCTTCAAAGAACTGTCTGGTGGTTTGTATCCCTACACTTCGGTTTCCAAGCAAGAGACGAAAGTCGTAAGTTACGCTGCGGTGACGTTGAGCTCGAACAGCAGAATGATGGCCAAGAAGTCTTTGTTTGGTTGGCCGAGCGATGCGTGAAGACCCGACATGGTCAGGAGAGGGGGCACCAAAATGCATTCCAACCAAAGATTTTTGCCGCCAATACAGCGAGATGTCCTGTCAGTTTTTACGAAAATTTCCGCAGTCACCGGCCAGTTGAAATGAACGCTTCAGAATCACCTTTTTACTTGGCGGTCCGGTATAATCGACGCTCAAATGAAGAAGTTTGGTATATGAAGGCACCCCTCGGAAAAAAATGAAATAGGAAAGTTTCTCTCCACTGCAGCAAAGAATGCTGGCCTACACAGAGAAGGGGAAAAAGTAACCAATCATTCTGTCAGGAAAACCTGTACTTCGAGGCTCCTTGGTGCTTATGTTCCAGAGAACTTTGTAGCCCAACTGAGTGGCCACAAAAGCACCGAGAGTTTACAGTCCTACAAGTCCGCCTCTGCTAAACACCAAAAGAGGTAGTCCTTGACCCTCAGCAGAGCTGACCTTTCTGGATCCAGAGATGAAGCTTTATTAAGTGTCCATAATCAAGGGTTACTTTGGAGTAGTAACTGGCTTGATCTCAGGAGCGACAGCAGAGCTAGCCGTTATGGAAGGTTTAATTTGGTATGTCCTTTTTATAGCGGAGCTCCACCCGCGCGCGAAGCGCGCGAGTGGGCAGAGCCCCATAGCTAAGGAAATGTGGTAATCTACCCATCCCAGAAAATTTGGTAATCACGTGACCGTACACCGAGCGAGCGAGCGAGCGACCGTCCGTCCGCACCACAGGACAACCAATGTTTACTCTCACATTTTAGCTAGTTTGGGAGCCCAAGAGAAAACTAATTTCACATCAATGTTGTGATCAATTGACAGCTGTCAAAACAGGACATCCGCTGACCAGTATCACCTGACCGTACCGCGGGCTCAAGTGTTGACCCATCGAGGTCGAATATTTTTTTGAAGTTATCCGCTGATTAATTACTAGTTTGAAATGATCGCAGGCTCAAGTTTATTTTTTCCAAGGATTCATATCAAATATGTTGTGTTTATGTCACTATGGCCCCGCACTATTAGAATTTTGATTTCAAACTGACTTCGGAAGCAAAAATTCAGCCAGTTTTTTTAAAAGTACAGGCGGGTCACGCTCTACGTCCAATTTTTATACTCTGATTGGTCAAAATTTGACAGGTGAGTTCATGCGAAAAAATTATGCAGCATCTTGAAAATTGTTTACTTTGACAGCTGAAGCTGAAGAGTTTTGTGTCGACTTGTGATGTTTTTAACTGTCTTTTTCTTCTGGATGTACAAAATGAAATACAGCTGCTATCAAGAGTCTTCTGTTATTCATGGCTGGTTTGTTTACTGGGTTTTTGGTTGAGGAACGCGTCGCTTGTCAACATTTGGTAATTCGATTTCGGATGGTATCGTTTTCGTTTTTCACCTTGCTTAATGCGTAAGAGGGTTTAAAAGTCTCAAGCAACTGTGGCCTTCCTTGATAGCTTTCAGGAACTGAATCTCGAATGGTAAGCCTGAGTAACTATTGTATTTGATGTTTGTTTTTGTTATATCTAATTTCATGAAGTCTTGCACATTCACGCTGACAGTTTATGCGGCAAGTTTATGCACGTTTGTAGCCGTAGTTTGAGTCAATGATCTGACCTAGTATCAGGTTTGAACGGTTTGATATAAGCTTACAGAACTTTAAAAAGCCTTCAGATATATTTGCTCACCACAGATAGAAAGAAAACGTTCCGAAGAATATTTAGTTATAAATTTGGCTGTAGAAAGAAAACTTTGAGCGATTTTCTTGCTTCGAGGAGTTCACCTTGGAAAACAGTAAACACCCGCGCCGTTAAACCGGCTTATAAAGCTTCACGCCGAGACTCAGGATTTTTAGAGACACTTTAATACTTGTCTTCATGAATGAAAATTGTTATCTCTGTAAATGTTTCACCAAATTATATTTCTTTTTTTGATTGTTAGTAGTCTCTCTTGCAATTTTAATCGCTTGTCTGTGCCGTTTGTTTTCATCGTTCATGAACATCGCTTGCAGGAGTACTCAAAAATGTCGCGCGTATCACATCGTTATAACTGAAACCATTAAATAACAAAAAATAATAATAAATTCGCTATTATGTTGAAGCTTAACTCTATTAAAGTTCATTCAAACACTCGACCACACTGACAGCTCGCACTATAGAAACGAGAACCGGCTGGCCATATGGGTGATTTTGGAAATTTTTGAACGGTTTCGCTTTACGATTGATCGTCCTGAATATTGACTGAGTGCAATCTGTCTTGAAAAATTGTGAAATACTGCATTCTGTCCGAGGTGTGTATGATAAATAGTACTCTTTCACCTCAAAGGTAATGTATAAAAATTATAAAAGGTTGGTTTAAACACCCCCAGATTTGTTGGCAAGAATTTGTAAAACCTGTCGAACGCAAAAAAATTCGGCGTGATTTGTTTTCCAAGAATTTGTTTTCGAGGCCTAATCTACTGTGATCTTGAATGTGATCGAAGATGTTTGCTATTTTTTGGGTGTACATATAAGGTTATCAATTCGATGTAAGATGTTTCACTCTAAAATAATTTAGCCTTTCCCTCAAACGTCACATGAATGTGCCCTTAAGTTAAATGATTTGTAGATTAAGAGTTTATTTTTTGATTTAAATTATAAATTTATTAATTGGAGCTTCGCTTTTAGCCCTGGCTAAATCTATATATTAATAGAGAAACGGAAGGGGGACGTACTTTTAAAGTTCGTGGAGCTAAGCTATGGAGTAAGATTCCTCTTGATATGCGAAAGAAGGACACCGCTGGCGCGTTTAAGAATGTTCTTAAGAAGTATTTTTTAGCGTAGTCCTTGTGTGTAGATATGTTTTCATATTTTTAAATTCTAATGTACAAATCACCTTTTATTTTCTTATAGTATTTTCAAATTCGCTTCGTTTATCTTAATAGTTTTAGAATTTAGGATTGTATCTTGTAGTATTTTTAAATTTTAATTCGTCGTGTATTAGTTCTAAATATTTTAATTACGATTGGGGGCCACTAGTTCATCAGTGTTTACTGTCATGTGTTACCCTCATTGAATAAAGTTGCTACCTACCTACCTACCTATCACAGACATCGCCGTAACTTCGACCACAAATTCAGTGACTGATCAGTCAAGCGATCCGCTACTGTCTTCCACCGTTCCAGTTTTTACAGGTGCCAACATAGGATCCATCAGCGCGTGCATATTCCAAATATTTCATGGTAATGTGAAAATTGTCCAGAATGAAAGGAAGCGTCGAACTGTTATCGACAGCGATGAGGAAGATTGACTTTGAAGCTATTTTGTGTAAACTTTGTCCAGTTTTGAATTAATTTTCACTACTTCAAAGTTAGACTTTCACTTGACACTGACTTGATCCATATTTTGTGATCGAGAAAATATTGTTTGATGGCCAAAAAACCCTTACTCGAATTTAAGAATCAACAATTGCTTTTGTCAGATTCCGTTACAAAGCGTTTTTAGACGATTACATATTCAATAAATTTGTTTTTCGAACTCGTGGTAGCTTACTTTTGTCTGAGTTGCTTGCGTCAACAAGAATGCGTCACGGCGGAAGCCCTTTAAGTGCAAGCCACCGGAAGTGCATTTTACCACAGGCGGACCATCCGAACTGTTCGAGGGATCGTGATGTCGCGCGCGACTTCTGATCCCATACATTTACTGTATTTCTTAACGCCCGCACTAAGTGATCGGTAGAAATGCTTCATAAAACACAGAATTTTGCAGCTTTTGATGCCAAATGTTGATATAATGTAAGAAAAATGAATCAAGATAACTTACCGTATGTTTTTAGTGTCGTGCTCTGCGATTTTGTGGCCTTTTCAGTCGCTTGAAACTGACAGCCCCGTCTATTACATTTTAATATATACCCTTAGGAGCGAGTCGAGTACGATTGGCCAGCTGTTTGTAGTTTGGCATCTTCGTGATAGACTAGCCTGTATCGCATTTTATACAGCATAGATATACGTGCCATTGTTCGCCTACTTTCTAGTGTCTTCCATTTCAGGGTTGAAAGCATTTTGGTTACACTATCTTTGCGGTCGAAGCAAAGTTTTCAATTTTTTGTTTTTCTCCAAGTCACTATGAATAAGCTGTAACTTTGAGAGAAATTTTCAGTCTCAAAATTTCTCGATGTGTTAGTGAATTATAATAAGTGCGAAAAATTTTTAGCGTATAAAAGTATTATATTTTTAGAATTTCCTTGTGTCCCGTGAGATGTATATGGTTATCCGTCAGTGCTATCAAATTGTAACTTTACCAGGGATACTGGGGACTTAAGAACAACATTGTATCGTTCATGAAACGGTTGGGATCATTTTCCACGAAATAACGTCGTGATTCATTTTCTTGTTATTTTAAGCTACCCCTCCACCTACAACACCCACAACAGGAACAACAACTGGAACACAAGGAGAACCAGGTGTAGGTGCACGTGGTTCATCAGGGCTTTCAGATGCTGCAATGTGGGGAATCATAGGAGCGTGCATTGCAGTTGTTCTTATTGTTGTCGTCATCCTCATTGTCTGCTGTTGCGTTAAAAAGAGAAAGGGCGGTGCAGGAAAGGGTAAGCCAGAATTTCCCTGTATCCCAGGTTTGTAGACAGAAGGTTACAAAAAAAAAATTCATTGATTCCCGCAGAAAATGGGGAGAAAATTGATAGATTTACAATTAATGTTTTTCAATCTGATAAAACTCAAATTGCCCTGTTCGGGATTTTTTTTCGGAGGGAGAGTGGCGGGGGCTTTTTAACATTGTGATGCATGCTGGGTGAAAAATGTGTCTCGCAAAACAGTCTTGTACTCGCCAACTCAGTCAATGTTGTTGACGTCTACTCAGCCAAGTAAACTATAACTTTTCTTTTGACAGAAAGGCCAATGTACTCGGAAGCAGATGGATATCGCATGTAAGTCACTGCGTTTATCTGAATCACCCAGTATAACCCTGTCATGAACTTTTCATAATGATTATGTGAATGTACCTGTAATTTTTCTTCACTGAATTTTAAAGTGTTTTTTAAATGAGGATTCAACAGGCGAGCAAGATTGGTCGGTGGTTTAATTCTTCGGATTCATCGTCGCCTTTTATGGAAAGGTCTCGACTTCGATATCTATTCACAATAGACTTGGAAGAATCCATTAAAGAGACTATGTCACAAGAATATTGCTGTTTTTGGTCGAGTTTTTCAAGTTCTAATCCTAGTCCATTGTCCTTCCTTGCCATCCATAGTAATAGACGACAGGAATACTTTCAATGCCTATATTTATACAGTCCAAGATAATAGAATTGGACCTTTTTTTAATTCAATTAATGCTAAGGCACATTTGAGTTTTAAAATGATAGCAAATAGCATGAGGTGGCCCCTTTTTAAAAGTGTAGACGCCGTGCAGTCTACCTTTTCTCATAACATCCGTCCAGTTCTTATCCCATCCAGCGCGATTGTAAATAACGACGCTACAATAAGGAATTAGGAGACATTCCCAAGAAAAGGCGTTTACCTTTGTTTATGTTCTATTTATAGATCGGCTCAAATTAATTGATTAATAAAATTATCTGGACAGCTTCGTTCTTCCCAGACAGAACAAAATAGCCAGCAGTCTCTTATTTTTTCTTCTTGGGCTTACGCCCTCGTTTATCGCTTCTCACGGCTGCCTCTCGCGTGTACTAAGTAGGCTGATTTAGCAACAGAACGGGAACGTCATTTGACGACGGGAAAGCGCGCGGAAAGGACTAAATTCGACTTCCGGTGCGCAATTTGCAGCTCTGCCATTGGTCAAGCCAGTTGTTTGATTTGCGCGCGCAGTCGTCAACTGACGTTCCCGCTCTGTTGCTAAATCAGCCTACTGTGTGGGTTACGCGTGGAGTAACTGTGAAAAGAAAAATAAGACTGCTCGCAGTCTTCTTTAGGTGTAGTAATCATCACAGTAGAAGGCTACCACCACAGCACGTCATATCTTATATCAAAATTATATTGTTGTCATTTTATATACATGTAGGAACAAACAGCCTCCTGCGTCAGGCCTTGGCACGGCTAGTCCTGCCTATGTTGAAGCCAGAATGTATGCTCCAGCTAATGCCCCTAGGAGACAGGTATTTATCTGTTAATGGTAAAGACCGTCAAGAGTGTACTAATCTACTCTTCTCTCGGCATACTGAGTCTGAAAATTCTGTTTCTTCGTGCAGTTGAAGATACTGGCTGTCTCAAGGGTTTTTTAATATACTTTTTTCTGAAAATGATTAATTGATGATCGACAATCAAGAAATTAGGATACCGTAATTGTGCTAATACCAAATACCAATTCTAACAAATATTTTCCCAACAGATATTTTCCCAGGTTAATCTTTGCGAAATAGTATTAGAACATGCAATATGGTTCTAATGGCCTATATGGCAGATTCCTTTATTCTTCTAAAAACTACGTACATGTGGTGCATGTACCCTTTTTCACAAATACGTTTTGGGGGGGCTTTTCTGTTTTTTTCTCCTCCTCCTCCTCTCTCATACCTGGGTTATCGTAACCCAGCATTGAAATTTCTTTAGGTACGGTTCCGTCTGTCACACAGCAAAACGCTCACTACCTGGTGGCCACCTGGCCATTATTATTATTATTATTATTATTATTATTATTATTATTATTATTATTATTATTATTATTATTATTATTATTATTATTATTATTATTATTATTATGACGATGACGGTGACGGTGACGATGATGTCCATTCCTTGTAGACTCAGGCAGGATGTTCGGCCTGGTTTATAGTCCTTGGGAGCCGGTTACAACGAGTCATCACCGGTCCCAGTCTCTCTTTTCCTTCTTCTTACAGAGACAGTACTTTCCTTAGTATCATTGCTGTCCCCAACAATGCTGTTTTCTGGATAACTTCCAACCTCACGTACACGCCGATTCGCTTCATGTACTCCTTAAAGTTGACTGATACGGCTCCAAGGGCCTCAATAGCAACAGGCACTACAATGACTTTTCGCATGCGCCAGACTTTTTCAATTTCATGTTTCAATAGTTAGTATTTCTGTAACTTTTCAAGTTCCTTATCTTTCACCCTGTCATCAACTGGGATGGCAAAATCAATTATGACAACCTCTCTCTCCTTCTTATCAATAAAGACAATGTCTGGTCTTCTTGCTTCAATTTTCCGATCACACTGGACTGTGAAATCCCACAGTATCTTTCCACCACTCCCTCCGGCTTCTGTTCATACCAGCTATTGGCTCTTTCCAATCCACATTTACCGCAAAGTTGCCAGTGGATATACCGTGCCACGTTATCATGCCTTCCTTTATAATCTGTCTGCGCCAGCTTACCGCACTCACTCACCACATGAGCCACCGTTTCTCTCTTACTTCCGCACATTCTTCACAAAGCTGTTATTACAATGTCCTCCTGTCTAGCTTCTACTCTTTCCTTTTTCAACTCTTTTAATCATTCTGAATTTTCATTGTGTAAAACTTCCTTACCCCATATGTCTCTCCAAAACTGTTGGGTTTCCTCAGCATCAGGTCTGACTTCACTGAAGCTACTAGATGTTCCATTCATTTGTTGATACACCCTTTTTTGGTCTTGCTGGAACAATCTGTTTACTTGATATCGATTAGCCTGCGTAGCAAGCGTTTCCAATCGAGTTATTGCGCGAAAGTTAGAGCGGGAGCAAAAAAAAAAAAGGTGGAAGGAGAAGGGGAGAAGAGGAAACGCTTGCCCGCAAAACTCACGATTCTGGAAAACGCCCCTTAATATTTCACGTTTGGGTTCATTTGTAAATTGACAGCTCGTCAAAATAGAAGTATAACGAACAGATTACCCCTGGATTACCAGATTTGTAAAATTACTATGTTCTCAAAAAGAACACGTTCCAGGCGATTGCAAAATTGTAATAAAAAAGGTTTGTTTACTATAAAAGAAGGCTAAAACTCTGACTGATTGCTGCGGAATTTTTTATTGTGTGGCTTTATTTCGTCTGAAACCTAGTCGAAACGTCAAAAATGATTTGTCCGGAACAATTCACTCACTCTCTACAATACATGCCGCTAAATTTCCAATAAAAAAAAGAATATTTTCATTTCAAAAAGCTGACAAATCGCTTGTCCATGGCGGCTTTAGCTAGTGTCGAGTACCGATGTTCTGATTTACGTTGATGTTATTTCCAACAGTCCATTTTTTCCAGTCATATCCGCACGCCGTCATTCCCAAGAAATTGGCCTTCCCTAGTCTCCACTGCTCGATCTCCCATTATACTTTACTGATCTCATAAACCTTCGCACAAACACGATTCAAATCAGTCCAAAGCAATTGTAATCTGCTACCACTAATCAGATAAGATTAGATCTGTGGCGCACGTAAACAAAGCATACCTGGTTTGATTGATGTTTCGAGTGCTAAGCAATCAACATTACCAGCACCGCACCAATCAGAAGCTGCGTTCGTGGGCGAACGCAGTTTTTCAAAATCGTGGGGTTTGCGGGCAAGCGTTTCTTCTTTCCCCTCCCCCTCCCTCGTCATTTCTCTTTTTTTTTTTTTTTTTTTGCTCCCGTCCCAACTTTTCTCGACGAACTCGCGCGGAAACGCTTGCTACACAGGCTAGATATCGATGAATCCTTTGTTCATGCCTTTTCAACTTTGCAGATTTAGCCTTCAGTCTTTGGTAAAGTTCTTTAATTACAACCTTTTCTCCTTTCTATTTCATGTTATACTTCCTCTCCAACTTGGTGTATTTTCCCTTCCTTTTAAGTTTCCCTTGTATAGATCTTTCCAGGATGTTGACGTGCCTCCGTAACTCTGCAATAGAGTCTTTGATTCTCCTTTTCTACCGAGGTTCTTTGCTTCCTTTTCCCTCGCAACCACCCATTTTGAGCCCAACTTGTCTTGCTATGTAGTTTGCAGTAGCATTAATGAATTTATTGGTGTCAGTGATATTGGTAGTTTGTATCTCTGACACTACTCTATTTACCTTCTTCATCCATTCTGCCAGCACTGTCCTGTCAACTCTCTTAAAACCAGCACCATTCCACATCTGTCCGCTTCTCATAATTTCCAATATGTCCTTTATCATTTGCCTCTCCTCATCATTCCTCGTATCATTATCTGTAATCTGTACATTGACATCTCCAATTAGTTCATCGACCTGTTCAGGTTCTGTGTCTATACACCCGGCATCTTGTTCCTCTACTTCTTCATCCAACTCGACGGAAGTAAACCACTCATTCTTTCTGATCGCCCTAGCCTGATCACATAGTCTCCGCTCTGTTATCTTTGGTAAACCTCTTTCCTTCCAGACAGCATTAACCTGCGAACAGCAGACGCATTTCCGGTCGTCGCTTCTCTCCCTCCGAAAAATAGCGTCTGCAAACCCGAGCGGCAAAACAACTTCCATGACGTAAAACCTTTTGTTTTGATGTAGGCCAATCAGATCAAAGGATAGAATACAGCTCGAGTAACTCCTCGCGACCTCGCGCGCTGAAGTGTCTTGGATTTCGGCTAGAATTACCAAAAACGCTTTGGCACGTGAATTTCAAAACCAAAACAAGGTTTCCTGCGACGTTGAATGCTGACTTCTTCATGAAGCAACTGCTTCTTAAGGTACGTATGTGATGTGGGCCTTCGGTTTCGCTTTATAAAATACGGTAGTACGTGACGTAAACAAAACCTGGACAAAAAAATCGCTACAGCGTCACAGCGAAAGGAAAGTAACATGTAGCTTAATGACATTGCGCTCAGACTTATTTATTTCAATTAACCAGCGCTGACAAAAGGTGGTGAATCAATTGTACAGACACATCCTTGACTGATTCAGAAATCTCTGACAATCGCTCATTAATAATTCTAGTATCGCCACAACACCATGATCTGAAATATTATAAACCTGGGCCAGACCCAGCGTGAAATAATTAAAATAGTTACAGCAGTGAATTCGGATGATAGTCAAGATGACATTTCCGCTACCACGCTTCAACTCATCTCACAAAAAACTGTGGAAATTAAAACCTTGAAAAGAACATGTATTTAAAGAAATATAAGAACAAATATAAAATGCTTTCGATCTGATCAAAGTTCTATCTTAACCAAGAAGCAACCACGCATGGGAAATCAATTACCACACGTCCTAGCTTTGAAAGATAAAGGATATCTACCAAAAAATATCTAAAGCAGCACACGAGAAACTATCGAAGAGTTCTCCAAAGCATACTTTCCTGCCAGGAACTAGCAAGGAACAGAAGCAACAATCGGCATGACGCGTCTACTATCATTAGGACATTTATCGTTTCGAATATGATCAAAACAACTAGGTGTGATAAATCATTGACTCCGCAGGCAAATAGATGAAAAATGCCCTCTTATCTTCTCTTCTTCTATAAATCCTCTTGATACTTATTTCGTCAATCAGTCCCACAATCCTGGCAAATTAACTTTCGTAAACGCGTTGTTCTGAGAAAAAAGGACAAGCCACGTCGTCCTTCCAATTTTGACTTGTAAACATATCCACCGCGCACGATCTTGCGAGTTAGTTCCTTGATTTTAAGAGCTAAACCGTGATTGGCTAAAAAGGTTTTACGTCACGGAAATCGTTTTGCCGCTCGGGTTCGCAGACGCTATTTTTTCGGAGGGAGAGAAGCGACGACCGGAAATGCGTCTGCTGTTCGCCGGCTAAGACAGCATGCTATGCATTCTCTGTCTATATCCTCTGTTATTGTTATTGTTGTTATTATTATTATTATTATTATTATTATTATTATTATTATTATTATTATTATTATTATTTTATCGCGAAGAGGAATGACGCAAATTTTAGCAATTTAACGGCCATGTCGTGCCGTAAAGAAGATACGTACCTTCTGTTAATCCTCTGTATGCGCTTATTTTCCCACAGGATGACCATCCACCACCAATCAACTACGCGGAATTATCTCATGATAAGCCATCCAATAAAACCCCGCCGCCGAGGTACAGCACAGATTATAGTGAGGTGTCAACAGAAAAACGACAGGGTGAAGGTGGCGGCTTCGAGTTGTGGTGTTAGGTTCTTTTGCTTGACTTCTTTCTTATGTAGCTATTATCTGTTTTGTCATGCAACACGTTTCTTCCGAGAGGAGCGGCGCGTGACGAGACAACTAAAGGCTGTGTAGGAGAATAGATGTTGACATGTCTCCTTTCGTCTTTCTGATTGTATCAGCCGCGTAAGCTGGTGTTGCCTTACACTAATGAATTCAATAGGGGCCACTCAGCATTGCATTTTGTTCTTAATTTAACTAAAATTAAATGAATAAATAACCATTTCTTGCCACGCAGGCTAAGTTTTGCCAGGTACCTGCTACAACTTTTGCGACGTGAAAGAACTCTAAATGGCAAAATTACAGCTTTGTGACAAACGAGTAACTCAAATTTGCAAAGAACAGAGATGAACTTTT
The DNA here is from genome assembly GCA_964035705.1 of Porites rus. NCBI lineage: Eukaryota > Metazoa > Cnidaria > Anthozoa > Scleractinia > Poritidae > Porites > Porites rus. The sequence goes on along the minus strand of OZ038000.1, from coordinate 19,350,159 downwards.
TGTAAACCCTAAGAAGGCCTAATTTCAATCAGAATTGTTATCTTTACTTTTGTTCATTCCTGCTCGTCTTCTATTTGCTTTAATTCAAATTGGCGTTGGCGAAGTTGCGTGCGTGGCATTGCTCTTGTAATTCAGTTGAACCAATGTTGCACTGTCTTGACCTTAGAAATAGGATTGATAGAATTCTGGGAAGATTATGTTTTCTTCGCACAGTTTGCAGGTTTGACTTCTATACTCTGCGTCGAGAACATAATCTTGCCTTGCCTAGTAACGTCTGCGAAGCAGCGCCGATATCCTTGTTTTGGGCCCCCAACGGAGTTAACGAATTACGGGAAATGCGTTTTGCATTTCTGCTCGTCCTAACTGGCAATGTCCAATGGCATTTTTAACAGGCCAATCATGGCGCGTTCACAAATATGTGGGCCCAGAACACGGATTTCGGTGCTTTATCGCAGACGGACTTAACCAAACGATTAGTTCCGTCTTTGGTGCAGGCTAGACTTGTAAAGCTCTTGAATTCAGGTTGATGGTGCGAGTCTTCTGATGCAGAAACCCGACACCAGTATCTGTTTTTATTTTCCTTTTTCTGACATTTCACAATTTGGTAAGCTCAGTCGGGGACTGTTTAAAGTCTTCTATTTTATTTTGGGCTTCATTAGTAGGTCGATGATCCATTACGCTAAAATTTCTCAAAAAAGTTGATTTTGTTTCAAACATTGTGTTATTTTCATTTCTTAGTTAGCAAGTAGTCCAACTGTTTGATAAGGTTATAATAACGATTATATGTTTTCGGTAATAGCATGAGTACATATTACTAATCATAGATTGTAGCTTATAGGGTGGCAATTAAGAGTACATTTCTAACACCGTTCTGCGAAAAACATGCAACAATCAAACCTCGTGAAGAGAGGACAATGGCTGTAAGGTCTAAGGTGTTAGGTTAAATTTTTTTCCTGGGCAAGGAGAGGAAAATCGCCCTTTCCTTACTGAACACCCAGCCGACATCACTCACGATTTCTGTCTGGAGATAACGGAGGGCGAAGCTGCGAGTCAATTATGACAGTTAGAGTCTTCTAATCGTTTTTGGTAAAATTCTAGTATCATCGTATCGCAAATATAACAGCTTTCTTGGGTGAGTTAATTGTTATTATTGGCAAGAGACCTAGGTCATTTTCACTCGCCATCTGTGAACTGGTCAGGGGTACGCCAGTCAATCAGAATACGCCGGAATTTTTACTTGATTACTGCTAGAATTTCACTAATGGTAAATAGATGTACAGTAGAATAGTGGTATAACGAACGATAACCTTTAACCCAGTTACTATGGATTGGGTGGAAAGGACCACAATACCCTACTCCATGCAGTTGAAATGAACACATTTTTCACGTTCTTTAGGTACTCCGTTATATTAGGATGATTTCACTGTAGACGAGTTAAGAAGGCATTGTATTCGTACTTTAAATGCATTTTTGTAGCAAGACAGAGAGTGTAAATGATGATTATAATTATTGTTGTACATGTATCTTTTTGAAGAGATGTGAAATACTTTTTACATTGTTATATTAGTTGTAACTGCAATTTTGAAGTCTCGCCGTGTATGATTCAATACAGTTTTCCGTTAAGGCCATGTTAATCCAGTGACTATTCCTTTATTTAATGACATAAATGTAAAATTTGTTCAATTAAAGGGCTTACTAATACACAGTAGTTTATAATGTAACGATCGAACCACCTTTATTTGTGATAAATACAACGGAAGAATTGCTCTTTATTCAATCCTAGTATTTATCGTTTTTGTTGGTTTTACTTTTTGGTTCACCCCACTTTTCTCATAGAAAACTCGCAATGCCCTTTTAAGTGGTTGTGCGGTTCATTTTTACAGTACTAATGGTCTGTATGAGATAAAGTTCGATAAGACGTGCAAATTTAAATCATTGGTATTTGGTGGTTTTCAAAAATTTTCCTTTCCACATGTAGCGTATTCAAATCCAATTTGCTCGTCCTCACGTATACGGATTCACTCTCAGTTCGTTAGCTAATTTGTAAAGACCGATCCTCGGCACATGGGAAAATTTTCTCACCATCATCATTCAAAAACTGCTTCGCTGACAAAATTGTCCCACAAAGCACTAGTTCGCTCGTTTAACTTGTTTGTGAAACGGAAAGAAGCCTCAGAATGACTAGCCGCCGTTTGGCTCTCTTCTCCGCAGAGGCTCCTGCTGGATATCCCTATAAGTTAAAATAGCAATTGTTCGATGAACAGGTCCGCTCGAACCAAAGATGATTATAAATTTTCTACAGCAAAGGATCCTCTGTTTAATTCTACTCGCACCTGTAAAGTAGAGGATCATTACAGGCAAGAACACAGATGTGATTGTGTACGTACCGGTCGTAACCTAGGTATGCTGGGGCAAAACTTAAAAGGGCAGAAGGGCTCACAAGGTACTGAGTCAGTGCCGAGTGTAGTGAACTTTGTGGCGTTTTTTATGTTAATTAACCTAGTGATCTTAAATCACATGCAGGAGAAGAAGGGACTAGTCTATACTCAGTGCATGCTAGCCAAAAGGTAGGATGTACGTGACATTCTTGATTGTGATTACAAGGTGATTACCGAAATTGTAAACATGCTCGTAGACCCAATAAGTTCCAAAAAGAGGCAGCTCAACAAGTGAGCCCTTGTAAGCCATTGCCATTTGACATTTTATAATTGAATTTATACATGTCTTGAGTAGTGTCTAAATTACTAGAATTGCAATGTCACTGGGACGTACAGAATCGCACACGTAGAGGCCTCACAAAGAAGCTATACAAAATTTATCCCACTAAGAGAAATTACTTGTATATTTACTGATAACATTGCTCAATGCATGAGATCTGGTCACAGGAACTGCGGTGTTACAGGACGAGAAATGCCTCTCAAGTAAGACTGAAGTATACTTGCTTCCATGTTCAGTGAGAATTGTTTCCGGTCTGATCTTTAGGATTTCTACTGAGACTGTACGCAGCAACGGGAAGAAAACCTAATGTAAGCCGTGCCGACCTAATACGATATTGCCCTTTCACTCAGGATCACTCTGGCTTGTTTCGCTTTTTGGTAGTCTTTATTTTACGGTTTGTATTTGTGTTTGTATTTTATATTTGGTCGGATCTAGCGCAGTAAGAAAAGCTTAACCCGACGGTTCTTTGTTCAAATCTTTGTCGAACAATTCGGGAATTCTTCCAATACTTCCAAGTAGCGAAAGTCTCCGATTAGATCTTTCTTTTCTGGAAGTTTCTAATCGAAGTTGTTTATAGCAGTAAAACAAGTGTCCTTTGCTGTAGAAAAGTGCCGCCTTTCTGAAGTAATCAGGTCGTCAACTGAATGTCATGACCTTTGTTTTACTCTATTTTGGAAGCCATTTTGAATCCGGAATTTAAAAAGTCCCGAAAATCCGGTAGTGCCAGGCTCCCGCGCGGTATGAAATTAGGCAATAATTAGCGTACACTCGATTCCGGATTCGTAGCGTATTCAGAAAATTCCATTCTGGAAAGCGGATTCAAGAAGTTTCGAATTCGTTTGCTGGATTCCCTGGATACGTGTGGACGGAAGCCGAATCCGCAAAGAAAAAGTTGCGGATTCAACAATATCCGGATACGTGTAGACGGGACCTGAGTAGGACAGGCAAGTCACTGAGGTATCCAAAGATAAGACTCAGACTCCCTTCGTAGATTTAATTATTGTCAGCCAGTAGGCTACGTAAGTAGCACACTAGGTGAAACAAACTATTAATCTAGAAATGCGTATCTAGCAAACACTCGCGAAAACGGTGTTGCAGACAATTTATGAAGCAAACTCTTCTGCAAAGTGAGACGCAAAACTAAGTGTGCCACTCAAGATAAGCCCTGACGGACGGGGTGGGATCTGGATGCATGGGTGACCAGCTGCGAATGTCAGGACCATTACTTCTTTCTATGGTGTTTTCCTCCTTTTCTTTTTCCATTGTAATTTTTGATTACTAAATGAGTAATAGAAAGCGCATTTAGCAATACTTCGGGCGCCGGATGGAAGGAAAAAAGAAAAAGAATAACACAACATTCAACTCAGGTTCCGGCCGATCGATGGACTGAAACGAGCTCCAAGCTAGTTAATTGTGGATTGGTCTCGGTGTAACATCAATTCAGAGGTGGATTCCTAGAAAAAAGTAAGGTCTTGACGGTAGAAAGCCGTGCTCAAACGTACTTCCAAAGAGACAAAACTTGTATCAGTTGCCAGGTTTCATAAGAATGTTTTTAAGGCTAGGAAATGATGGTTGATATTGCGTGACAAAGGGCAAAATGGTTTTTCTTCTTGAAGGTTTTTGTTGGAATGCTTCTTTCCTGTTTTCAAAGTGTCGAAAAGTGTATTTCAGAGAGAGTTAGAGTTATTAAATTCTGTGGATATCCTCTATCTCTACGGTGCTTTTGGAATTCTTCTAGTCGGTTTTGAAAGTTTTCTTTTGAGGTATTTGTTCTGCGTAATCGGAGGGCAACTGATAGAGAACCAACCTCTTCTTAGACAGATCTACAAAGAACCTCCAATTATATCGTACAAACGAGGAAGGTCTAGATATACTTGTAAAAGCTAAACTCTGAGAATTAAACGCTATAAACACGTGGGTGGAAAGAGTGAGTCAGGCTTCTCTTTATCATGTGATATGTTGCAATTTATCGCGCGATAAACTGACTAATTAACTGCTCATTTTATGGCGCGATAAGTTAAAATTATCGCGCGATAACTTAGCAACAAAAGAAAATGTCATGTCCCTTACGGGCCACCGTAAACATTAGTACACTTCCTTACAAAACTTGCTAAAAGTGCACCATCTTAGCTCTACTACCCAGGATAATTCATGTACAAGATCTCAACATAAATTATTACATGGGCAGTACAAAAACAAGTATACAAAAACCTCCTATTCGAAACAAAAAGAAAGGAAGAACAATGATAATGATGCCTCTTCACCACGGTTACAGTCTGTTACGAAACCACGGTCCTGACTGCTTTTTGCAGGAAAAAAAACGTAGATGTATTTCAAACCTTATATTTTCAAAAGCCGTGATAAATTGTTTAATAAAAAAGTTCTAAATAACTAAAATTAATCTCAATTAGTGTCAGAAGGCTGCTTGATATCATATTTCGATGCATGGAAATTTTGGGGTATTTCCTTTCTTGCGATCCTGAAAACTAGCCTGCTTTCTCACCACCTGTCTAAGTGCAACTTTATTCTAAATTTTGACTTTAAGCGCTTTTCTGTTTATCTCTAAAACGGCCCGACAGAACTCTTTTTAACGCTCATCACATAATATTCATGATGTATAGAAACATGCATCCTATGCACAAGAAACATGATCCTACGGAAATGGTAAATTATAGCCCCCTCTCTCTACTGAATGTCCTCAGTAAGATTTTGGAATCATGTGTTGCTGACACAATTGTGAGTCATGTTTTCAGCGAAGAAGGTGTCACCGACAATCAATGGGCTTATAGAAAAGGGAGATCTACCGAGCTACTTCTCGCTCACCTGAATAAAAATTGGCGACGTGCAATTCATAACAACAAGTTATGGGAGTTTTATTTATAGACGTCTAAGAGGCGTTTGATTGCGTTTCACACTCCTTTGTACTCCGAAAGCTGCAACACAACTTTGGAATTTCAGGGGCACCCAACGACTGTTTTCTGTAAAATATCTGTTCGGAGAAGCAAATATTGCCTAAAATTTTCTATAACTTGAGGACGGCTAAAAATTTCTATATGACCGTTCCATTCATGTACAATTTTCGAAGCTTTTCCAATAAATCCGCTACTATTTTCTGAAGTTTAATTTTTCACATTTTACTCCCCAGGTTAGGCTATTTTCGTAGTAAAAAGGAAACCTAAAATTTTCGGATTCAAAAAATGCGATGTAGAGAGGAATTAGAAAAATTCTCACTTTCGTAAGACGTTTAATTGCATCTAAAATTTTCGGAAAGTACCACTGGAGCCCTAATAATTTCGAACAGACTCAAGTTGCCCTAGGATGACCGAACAGATACAAATTCTATAGCGCCGCCTAGAATGCATTTCTAGAGATCTAAAAGTACTCTGGATAGCCTAAAAAGTGTTTTCAATGTATGTAGGAGGAAACCGTCGTTGGGTGCCCCTGGAATTTCGTGTGATTTACTGTCATGGCTTCTGGCCTAGACAATACCAGTGCTCGTATTCTGAAAGACTCGGCTAATGTAATCAGTAAAAGTCTCACAAAATTGTTTAATAGATCATTGGTCACTGGTACCTTCCCTTCCTTTTGGAAGTTTGGAAAGGTATCCGCCCTCTTCAAAAAAGGCGATCGCTGTGACCCAAAAAATTACAGGCCAATACGTTGAGCAAGATTCTGGAGAAGGCGGTACATAAGCAACTCTACTATTTTCTCAATGACAGCAAGATCGTTACCTAAGGTATCAACTACAATCATGTACTTTAATTAACATGTTTTGATGAATATCATGTACACGGCCCCATAAGCTGTATTAGCTTTAATTTTAACTGTGCTTGTTTTTACAAAAAGACATATAATAACAATAATAATAATAATATAATAAAAGTTAACCATGATTTTTAACCCCAGCCCAACTTCTATTCAGGGGACACTTTCCTTGGTCACGAGGGTGTCCTCTGAATAGAGGCTCCACTGTATCTACACGCCTTCAGTCTAGGAAGGTGGACTGAGTTTCGGACTGGCGTTTTTGACATTTTAGCTGGATCGAGTGCGAGTGTGTGGATACCATAACATCAACTGTGCGGGAGAGGATTGATCACTTACGCTGTCGAGGTTCTAATGGGTTAACTTACCAATCAAGAAAAATAATTACCTCTTTAGACAATTTTCGTGCGGATTACAGTGATCATCGTCATCATCATAATCATCATCGTGGTCGTCGTCGTCGTCGTCGTCCAATAATTGCACCGTAATTGGTCACGAGCTTTTTCCATTCCTGACGGTCTTGAGGTAAGTTACAGTCGACTCCCGGTTACTCGAACCCTCGCTAACTCGAACCTCGCGCTAACTCGAACCAAAATCGATTTCCCCTGGATTTCCGTCATACATTTACTGTAATTTTACCCTCGGTAACTCGAACCCTCGATAACTCGAACTCCCGCTGACTCGAACCAATTTTCGTTTCCCCTCAGGTCATTTTCTATATAATTTTACCCTCGATAACTCGAACCGTGTTTTGAGCCTTTAAAAAGTCGGGGAAAAAGCCGTCTTCTAGGGTCTGAACTAATGAATTTTGGATTTCCTATTAACGTGTTGTAGAAGTATACTTCACTAATGGAGGCTGATGTTGATTGTCACAGGCTAATTATAACGTGAAGCAGCTTTACTTCTCAAAACAGTAAAACGCATGCTCTATTTAGCAAGAGACTATAAAGGGGACAGAGAGGGCATCCCCCATATAAACCCTATTCCATAGGTGATTCTTCTCGAGTTATTTTTAACACCACAGATCTCAAGGGGGATTAGACAACAGCCAATCACATAGCGCGAATGTGTTCCGCGTGGATGACCCACGCTGAGAGCCACGCGTCCTTCACGAAATGACGCACATCAAAATGGGGGAAGACGCGGAGAGCGATTTTGCTATTCCTTTTGTCAACGAAAACGACTACAGCGAGATTTCTGCGAAAGCTGTGTCAGCGAAACCAATATTAAAAAAGAATCGCCCTTCCTCTCTTGTATAGAGCTAACAGTAGAGCAGGGAAATCCTTAATACACTGAATATTCTTTCAGGATCATTTATAATTTACAGTTTGAAGAGAGCAATTTCTGGTTTGATGTTTATTTTTTTTCAGTCTTTATAGCGATTATTCCTACCCACTTACTTTGTCAATTGTAGGCGAACCCTCCTAAAGCTGAATTTCAAGGGACCATATTCAAGCTCAGAAAGAGAAATAAAATTTCGTCGTTGCTTATTTACGTCCTCCATAGAACGCGAAATTTGGCATTTTCACGTCGTAGCACAGGTAACCCAGGCTCTGTGATAGTACCACAGTACAGTTCCAGTAAAATTACAGTGTTTGTATGGGGTAAAAATATCATCCTAAAATTTCTAGGGAATACTAAATAAAGATCAATGAAACTTACTCTGCAGTTAATTGTTGTTGTCCTTATTGCACCAACGAAGTTTCGTGATAATTTGCAGTAATTTGTTCAAATTCACTCTATATACAATAATAATATACAAGGTAGGAAACACGAGATGCCATTTTCGCCGACATGCTCTCATTCAACACATTTTTTTCCACAAAATTCGAACTCCAACGGAAAATAAACATCCCAGCATCGTAGAAATAGGATAGCGGCAGATATAGAAACCAATGAAGCTTTCGCAGATAGAGAAACGAATCCCACAGACTTTGACAAACTAGAAGGATATGATCCAAACAGACCGAGAATATGCTCGCCGAAGCATAATGGCCAAAAAGAATAAATAAAACCAGGATAGTCTGCCGAGTTACAAGGCGCCCCATTTCTTTTACTAAGGAATGCAAATAACAGTAATGAAACTAATGAAATAACAACGCGAAATACTTACAAGGCGGGCTAAAAACAAGGTTGAACAAAAGGTAGATGATGACTGAGATACTGTTGCTGTGAACTCTCGAGCGAAACTATCGTAAATAAACGGTGAAGCTTACAAAATAATGTCAAAAATTATACAGAAAATTGCGAGTGAAAGGCATGTGCACCAGTAAACAAAGAACTAGCGCGATTAACATATTTAGCGATTAATGCCGCCGTAACACGCCGACTTCTTGTCAATACAACTGAACGTTCTATCAGTTAAATATGTGACCCATCGTGACACCTCTCTTTGAATTTGGTCTTGTTGTACAAATGCCGCGGTAAGAGCCAAAATTCATTTAAATCTTTTGCTCGTTGTAAGTTTTGTAAATCCTCCTTCGTTGTTATTTCCTTTGCACTTATAAACTTGCCCCATTGATGTTTGATAGACTTTCTGAGGACCAGCGCCAGGTGCTGAATATAGTTCGAGAGGGACATAACATCTTTATAACAGGCCAGGGTGGCACGGCTATGAAGAACAATTGCCTTCTATCAAGTATTTTTCCAGCGTGGGAGGGTGGCTTTGGGCAAATGATGTATCGGTCCCCAGAAAGGTCACCCCAGGACTCCCGGGATGGAATCTTTTTGTACAGTGCCCAGGCCTCATTTTCTTGGTCGCGCGTTGATCTGGTCCGGCTGCTTCGGCGAGCATATTCTCGGTCTGTTTGGATTATATCCTTCGAGTTTGTCAAAGTCTGTGGGATTCGTTTCTCTACCTGGGAAAGTCTCATTGGTTTCTATATCTGCCGCTATCCTATTTCTACGATCCTGGGATGTTTATTTTCCGTTGGAGTTCGAATTTCGTGGAAAAAAATGTGTTGAATGAGAGCATGTCGGCGAAAATGGCGTCTCGTGTTTCCTACCTTGTATATTATTATTGTATATAGAGTGAATTTGAACAAATTACTGCAAATTATCACGAAACTTCGTTGGTGCAATAAGGACAACAACAATTAACTGCAGAGTAAGTTTCATTGATCTTTATTTAGTATTTCCTAGAAATTTTAGGATGATATTTTTACCCCATACAAACACTGTAATTTTACTGGAACCGTACTGTGGTACTATCACAGAGCCTGGGTTACCTGTGGTCGTAGTCGTGCAAAAACGGGAAAGAAATGAACAAAAAAGTGTGTTGCACGTGCGAAGTTGTTGTTTTGCTAATTAAACCTATTGTTTTTTTGACGTTCTAGTTGTCGTCCGCGTCGTTGGATCTTAAATTCCCTAAATTGTACAAACGACCGGTTTCAATAGACCGGCGAAATTTCGCATTTTATTAAAGCACTGAGGTTACGACAACTTCGAGTTCAACTGATTTCACGGGTTGTCAAAGAGTCCAGCGATTCCTTTTTCCCAGGTGAGCGCCGACTCATTTCGCTTCAATATTCAGGAATGCTCTCGATCTTTTTACGCTTTCATTGCCTCTCGCCCGACATGTTTTGCACGGCGTTTGGTCATGCGAAACTTCCACGAAACATCCACGCCTCGCGCGAGGCAACTTTATCCCGATTCTAAAAATAACTCGAGACGAATTACCTATGGAATAGGGTGTATATGGGGGATGCCCTCTCTGTCCCCTTTATAGTCTCTTGCTATTTAGGCAATGTTTTGTTGCGTTACGTTCTGATTTATAATCTAGAAGTATCTTTCAATTTTCACTTGGCATTTCTACAATTAAATATGATTAAAATGTTCACTGTGCAGTAAAAACTGTTTTTTACCTTACTCTCGGCTATTTTCTTCGAGCTCCACATAACTCGAACTCCCGATAACTCGAACTTTTTTCGATTTCCCTTGAAGGTTCGAGTTATCGGGAGTCGACTGTACTTACCTCTTCTGTCATCACAGAGATAGCAACTTGTTAATGAATAAATGCTTTTTGATTATGTTTTGATAGTAGATAAGTTGCCCCGAGTAGATAATTAATTGACCTGAAATAATGACTAACAACGCGATCAAAACGTTACGTCAATTACATATTCTAAGGGGACTACAAAATCAAGACACTGCAACAGCTATGCTCAATTTTATGGTCAACAAACAATACTTGCAGATGTATCTTAGACTGCTTCTTGTTGCAAATTAAAGAAAGCTACTCCTTGGCTCGTTTTGGTGTTACAGTGTGCGCATATTATTCATATGAATCTTGTGTAATTATGCATTACACACATAGTCAGGTCTCTAAAAGCCACACAATAGGGACCTTAAGCAAGGTCGACGAGAAGCCCTGAGGACGACGACCTTGAAAATACCGCTTAGCGCCCTACTGCGCATGCTTCACTCGTCGTCCAAGTGAAGTTCAGAACGTGAAAACGCCATCTTTGCCGTCCAGGCCGAACGTTGCGAGAACGTGAGTATAAATTTATGTATTTTCATCTTGTTTAGGAAGACAATTTATGTTTGGCTTTTGAAATGAAAGCTAGATATTCCTTAGTTTCTAATCTTTGCACAATATTGAATCTTACTAGGATTTTGCAACATGAAACCTTTGCAAACAGTCAAAAATTCGGGCTTTGTGAGATTTGCATCTTGTCAGCAAAACATTCAAGTTAAGAAGATGAAATCGAGAACTAACAAAGTGATTACTTGTTTTGTTTTATTTACGTATATGCAATCTTTTACAATTGTTTTAACTTGAGCAGTAAATTTTCATGCCGTCTAGGTCATTTTAGAGTCTAATTTTCCGAAAAATTAACTTATATTTTGATGTGAATTTCCTTAGAATGGAGTGGACAGAACTTTATGACTTGAATCTTTGCGAAGAAGTTTTAGTTGTTGAACCTTGGAAACATCCTTACCGTAGTGAGGAAAGAGGAGATTCGTGGAACGAAATAGCAAACAATTTAAATGCCTCTGATCATCCTACGTTTAAAGTATCAAAGAGAAGTGTCAGAGACAGGTTGACATTACTTCAACAAAAGTACAAAGCGAAAATGAGAATGGAGGAAGCTGCCTCTGGGAAAGACTGTCAGGAAACAAAGCTAGACAAAGCGTTAGAAGAAATCATAGAAAAAGAGAAAGCGGCCACGGATGCGAGAAGCCTGCAAGATGACAACAAGAAAACTGAAAAGGCAGCAGCGGAGGAGCACCGCAACCGAGCGGTTGAGCGTTTGGGTGAAACCAAGAAAAGGAATGCCGAGAAACAAGACGAAAAAGCCCAGACGGCGAAGAAAGGAAGAAGATCGACGTCGGAAGTGGTGCAATTTCTGAAAGAAAAGTCAGAAAGAGAGAGTGTGCTGAGAAAGGAGGATTTGGAGTTGAGGCGAACGGAGCTGAGTCAAAAGGAGGATATGATGAAAATGCTAGCACAACAACAGCAGCAGCAGACTCAGCTTATGCTTTGTTTGCTTGCTAAAGGCCAAAATAAGAACAGTTAAGTATCCGCTATTTTATCCATCCATCCAAGTGTTGGTTTTTCCAATGTTGTTGTTACTCAAAGTTTTACCGTGAAAAAGTGCTGAGGCAGCATGCATATCTTCCAGACATGCAATAATGCACTGTTTGTATTTGAAGGTACATTTTGAGACTGCAAAGTTCTAATTGATTAGTGTTGTTGCAAAACCTTAAATTGATTAAATTCAAGATTCATGTTTCAAAGTTTTAAGTGTATTTTATGTGCATTTCTGTACATCTTGTCTGACTGGCTCCAATCTTCAGTGTTGTATTTGAAGCTACAACATTTTATCGTGATTGAATTTAAGCTTTGTGTTTCAAAGTTTCAAGTTTATTTTATGGTACAGTGTATGCCCATCTTGCCTGACTGGCTACAAAATGAAGCCTCCTGTATCGGTTGGAATTGAGGGGTTATCTGTCAAAGGTGGGAGGGTCAGAAAATATGAAAAAATCTATCAGAAAGGGGTGGGGCAACATTTTTCCTCTTCCCCTCCCCTTCCTCTGGTAAATAATTAACTCCTAATTTTGTGGTATGATTGGAACATTCGCCAGCAGGCTCCTGTCACCAGTTAATGCATTCCAGATGTTGTGCCTCTTGGCTGGAACTCAAGTTTAAACAAAACAATCTTATAAAGCAGTTTGATATTAATTAATACACTCCTGTATCAAATTAACCTGCCCTCTCTTGATACACCCTGAAAGAAAAAAGCACTCAAGAAACAATGCATTGCTATTCACATGAAACTTTCATTATTGCACTGACATGTCATTCGTCTTTGATTACCGGTATATTATTCGAATTACTTTCAAGCAAAGTAATCTTGTAGTGTTGGGGGATCTAAGTTAAAGTATTGCGATGTCTGATTTGGACATAGGCATGTAAGAGCATTCCTGAGAATTGCGCAAACGACATACATCTTTCCTACACTACTCAAACTAATTTTTAGATTCTTTTTAAAGTCCATAAACTTAAAATAATTAACAATGTCATTAAACAGCCATTCTACGGACTCCCGCACGGTACTCATAGACTGGTTGAAAGCAATCATTGGGGCAGTAAGGGCTCTATTTCGGAATGGCGTCTGTAAGTAAATTCTATGAGGGTATGCCGGATCGCCGTACAAGCAAAAGGGATTGCCAGCTGGTGAATTTGCAAAGCGTTGCAGGTCTTGAAGAAGTCCTGAATCAGCTAGCATTCCAGCATCGTGTTTACGACCCTCTGAAACAGTAAAAGGAAGTAAAAAATTCGTAAGGAACTAAAAATACTTCTTGTACAGGTTTGTCACATAAGCCTCTCACTCTTTATTCCTGACACTCTTTCAATATTTCTTGTTAAAAACATAGTGAAATTGAAATCGCCCACTCTTTCTTTGTACAAACACTCCCTGCAAAACTTACCCGCTGGACCAAATAGGTTAGCAATTAAACCATTGGGTAGAGCCACACACAGGAATTTTAGAGCGTGAACCCTCTTATGGCCGTTGTAGATAACTCTTTGGTGCTCTCCTGGTCTGCATACGGGTCGAACGGTCCCATCAACGAACCCAAAACAATTATGTAAAGTAGCTCCTTTGCCGGAAATAACGTTACTGTAAATCTGTAATGCAGCTGGATTAAGCACATTGTGGTTCCACTGTGTTATGCGCTGTCTGTGAGTGTTATATATAAAATCCAAGACGCCATTACGGACCATACTGAGAACTGGTACTGGCAGTCCGAATCGAGAAATCATGTCACTGTATCTGCAGGGATAACTTAATCTTCTAAGAAGAATGCAGAGACCTTCCATTCCGTCAACAACACTTCTTTGATAGCATCTGAAGCTATCAGGTATTTGAAGAACCTCTGAGAGAATTTGCCAGTCGTGCTTTCTAAATCTAAACTCTGGCCAAGCACTCGGCATCGTTCATCTCATCGAGGGAAAACCTGTCGTATTCCTCGTACGAGAAGTTGGGGTTTTTCGGCATAAATTGCTCGTGTAGTAGCAACAACTCATCTTCATCTAGAACACCGTCCTCATAACTCAAAAGAAGTTGCTCTTGGACCTCGTGAAAAGAAGACATGATAAAATTATTGGACTGTTTCTCGATTTTCACGATAAATGAGCACTGTTTTGTTTACATGTCCTCGTCCGCGTTCAAGTGCGCGCTTAACATTTTAGTTTTCCCGCCGTGAACGACGTCGTCGGCCTAGTCCCTCAGCAACTCTACTCGTCGTCGTCGTCCAATTCGTCGTCGTTGCTTAAGGTCCCTAATAAACATGGCCACACTTACCGAGTGGAGACTGGGCACTAGTCAGTGTACTTGTAAAACTATCGAGAATAGTGTGACAACAACAAAACATTACTAAGTCAAAAACCTAGAAATTTCAGTCGCGTACTTTTTTAAAGCCACATCAAACAAAAAGAATACCCAATACATCCCACCACGGGAAACCCAATTCGTTATTATAGGTGAAACTTAACCCGCCCAACGCCCCCCGCCCCCCACCCCTTTAATCTGTAATTAGAACCGTTTGTAAAAAGAACCCCTTTCAGTATTAATCAGCAGGGCTAAGGAAGCTCTGTGCCCAATTTGACACTTTGCACTATCATCAGTGTCACTGCTAAGACTTGCTAGTAATAATTACGTATCAATTTAAAAGAGATCTTAAAGCCAGCTTTAAAACCCAAAGGAATCACGTCTTAAGTAATAGAACCCAATCCGAGCTCGGTCATAATCTCCGAAATACAAGAAAATACGTTAAATTTCGACATGTCACATGAACGACCTCATGAGCCGTAACTGACAACGCGCCCACTTCGTTCAGTTAAAATTATGTTTTAATTTGATTCGCTGGTAGTACCGTTCATAAGGTAATGATTGAAACATGCCTCTCCAGGACTTATTAACACTTTTAATTTTATACACATTTGCAGTTATAAAGCAGTGTTTGAGCTCGCTGCATGCCTTGACACCTGTAAGGAGCTCATTCACTTCAGAGCCCTCGTGACATCCCCTTTTTCCCAGAGAAACTGTTGAGATGTCTCTGCCTGCTCAGAGTGCTCACTGGAAGTCTAGATTCCAGCTTGAGCTTCCAGGTTGATCGGTTTACGTGTGGTTGAAGGGCATATTTCCAAGTTAAATGAATGAAATTGTAATGGTGTTTAAACGATTTAAGAATGAAAGTGAGCGATTAAAACACACAACGTTGTAAATCAAAGTCAACCCATTGCTCTTTGACTTGAAAATTGAGAGGGCTTTAATTCTGTATTTTTAGGTTTTTTGCTATTTTTGGTTTTGGTTATCCTGGTTGTAACCAAGGTCAACAAACGGTCAACGTAGACGTGAAGAACTCTGCTTGTGGCCTTCCACGTCTTTGAAGGGTGAGGAATGTGAACTGGGTTGTCTGTTGGCGCTATACATCTATAGTGAGCTAAGTGTTAAGGGTAGTATACCTGTGGGGTAACAAAGGTATCACTTATGCACATGCTTATCTTACCACACCATGAGCCTAGTAATCCCTGAATTTCATTCTAAAGAGCTTGACGAAACATTTCGTTGGTATAGGGTTGTGTTGGGGTGTGTTAAAGATTATTGAAATTTAGACATGGTGACAAAAACGAACACAAAAAAGTCACAAAACTAGACTTTTGCATGAAACAACCGCAATCTAATATTCGTGTTACACAGCGATTTATATGGCTCCTCTGGCTGCTATGCAGACTTCATGGAAGGTGTAAGTAGTATCACAGCTAGACCCGGGTTAGATATACTGTTTCCTACCAGTTTCACTGCTCCTGTGACTGAAGTTAGCCCGGCCCCCTTTCTGCAGTTTCAACAGCTGAACCATTATAATACAAGTTGCCTCGTCACTTTGTAACTCAAACATATCAAATTTACCACTGAGCCACTTGGTAGATATTGTTTTTCAACTCGTACAATCTCGTACCACTTGTGTCCCCCTTTTACGACTTGATAAACTGTTGTTATTTTTGGACATGAGTGCATCAATACCAAATTTAGAGGCTTCATGAAGCTGGCCGCCCTAGCTTCGCCATGCATGTGCAGTCTTCTTAACTGTGGTAAGATAAACTGTACCGTTTTTTGAAGCTTGGGCTTCGCCATCTGGGCTTGTTTCTTTTTTCGTTTATGAGACCATATTCTTTTTTGTTTGTTTTTGCTTTGTCCAGCTTAGAAATACTGAGGGAATTGTAGAAGATACGACTTGTGCCACTAAGCTTTCTTCTCTGTCAAAACATGCACGTACATCCAGCAGATAAAGAGAGACTGGATATCCAGTCCTGTGTTAACCTAAAACAAATTAACTTTTTAGGAAAGAACTATTAAAACAACTTTGGGTCCTGCCCTCTCGTCACTTGCTCTTTATCTCATAATTTCCACACGTGATACAACAGACTCTTTTGACAATTCCTTTCTTCTGAAATTTCGCGTATCAGTCGCTAAAGCTATTTTCTCTCTTTGGCTTAAAGTAAAATGAAAACAATTAATGATTGATAAATAAGACGTAAACCACAAAACAAGACTTCCTCTAATTAAAGTACATTAGACAAGGAGAAAAGAACCCAAGAAGCTGAGTATTTTCAGGTTCTGAAGCATAGACGAGGCCATCTTAGAAACGATTTATCGAAGCGTGGGCGGACTCTGGAATAGCTTTAAGGGCACAGTAATAATCAACATAATTTTACAATCAATAAGCTGATAATGCAAGTAAATACTAGGTTTTCGAGTGAAATTATTATTTAAAACATGAGAAGAGTATTCTGAGTTGTTTAAGGTATTAAATAGCAATTTTTAATCGAAGAACCACGAAGACCCCTGACAGAGTTTCCATATTTGATGTTGCGCAGTATTGTTGTGTTCTATTTTTGTATTATTATTCAAAATGTTTAACAATTATTCCTCGAGCCCGAATGGGCTCTGCGCCAATAGCTCATGATCATGAGGCCGAAGGCCGAATGGGCTATTGCCTCAGAGGCCATGAGATGAGGACGAGAGGAGTATTGTTTTAGGGACTGTGCAATAATTATCAGGAGGGGGGGCTGAAAAACTAGAGTTATCTAGCAAAAACTTAGACAGTACCCCGCCTCCAAAACAAAAAAAATTAGTTCTAACCCCCCTCTGTTATGTTAAAAATAGTGTCGCACCCCCCCCTCCCCTCCCACCACCCAGATTTAGACAAAGCATTTGTTAAGTACCGGGGTGCTTACCACATTGGCTCAAAATCTAAAACTTCTGAAGCCAGAAAGAGAAAGGAGCAGAGAAAAAAATCAAAGAACAGGAGATTGAACGCTTCAAATAACAGACCAAAAAGAGCTTGCATTATATTTAGATCCTTGGGAGGAGAGCCTGTTGAACTTTGTTATGAGCCAGATATATATGGAATTCAGCAAATCGATTCAGTCAATGAACAAACATTACTTTTATTCACATCAAAAACCGACAAAGCTTGTCTACGAGATCTGTTTGATTCCCATTGTTTTATGGGGGAAGCTGAAAAACAAGTTCATGATTTTTGCTTTACATAGGATCAGCTCAATTAATTAGAAGATGGGTTAAAATTGATCAGTTGTGAATTTGCTTATCATTTTGATGGAATATTTTCAATAATCATCGTTTAACAGCTGTTCGTATTGATATTTGTTACAGTCTATCATGATGCCTGTATTGAGAATCTTTTATTGCGTTTAATTTTATTTACATTTCGAATAAAACTTAAGGCCCCCCGTCCGTCAAATGAGTTACCTTGAGCCCCCCCTATCTTGGCAGCAATTTTATGTAATACCCCCCCCCCCCCCTCTAGTTTTTCAGCCCCCCCTCCTGATAATTATTGCACAGTCCCTTAGTAAAATCCAACTAGTCGGTAAAAAATATCGAGAAAAAACAACTTTAGCTAGCAAAACGTGATTCAGCCGCCATTGTTTTGGTTTTCAAAGCCAGCGCTTTTCGCTACTAGTGAGCTATAACATATAGCCTAGTAGTAGCTCAACCAATCAGAACGCAGCATTGATAATAGACCATTATTTGGATTTTACTAATATTTTAATATCTATTGTTAAATTTTGTATTCTTCCTTGTTTCGCTATTTATTTATTTATTTATTTATATTTTATTTGCTACTTTCTTTCACCTGCTAATACATTGTTGCCTGCGTCGCAGACGCTCTAAACCTTCTGTATAGAGCTATACAAAGGGTTTAAACGAGTGCGTGGGCCGGCTGCAACGCAGGCTAATACATTGACCTAATTTGGATAGGGGCCAACCAGAAAACTTAACAGTTTATTTAGCTCCAGGGTTCGCACCTCATATTTTCTGTATTTTAGAATTCAACTTTTTAAGCCCCATTCACACCAAAAGCTTATAGTTACACACGGTTTTAAATCATTTCCTTCAGAAAAACTTTTTTTTTTTCATTTTTGAAAACCAAGTTTAATGAAACATATTTAGTTGGTGTGAATAGGCATAACATTAATATAACGCTGTATTGTTAAAAGCTCAATAAAGAATAAAATTAATATCATTATCATTTTAATTTGTTATTATTACTTTTCTGTAGCGGGCGGCCATGTCGCTTTAATCAACACTGTACGTACCGAAGTCGTTTTTCGCCTTAACTGCCACAATACTTATTCATTGTCGAGGTGTAGATGCAGGGTAACGGTTGCAAGCAATTTGCAATGCCGGTAATGGGTTGTAGGACCCTGTAGACGTACTAGTTGTACCAACTTTGAGACGACGTTGCCGAAGCCTATTTCCCTTTCGTAAAAGGTCTTTGCCATTTTTAACGGTCGATGCCACCATTAGATAACCAACCCTTTAGTCATGATAGATGTAATATATTCCTTAGACTAAGTTACAAAAAGGCCAAAAAATACGTTTTCGAATACTGTTAGAAAGAACGACGTTGGAGCTCAAACTTACGAAAAGGGCTAGGGTCACCAGTTATTGATGTAACGGTTAAGAAAAATAGTTTGTTGGTGTATTTACTTAAATTTTTCGGAATTTTGGCGGGTCAGTGTGGTATGGGAAGCCCAGTTTCCGCAGTCATACTAACCTCTACACGGAGGACTTTGAAGAACAGGCACTATCATCCGTGCCAACCGCACCAAAGATCTGGAAACGTTATGTTGACGACACGTACCATCTTAAGATGGAATGATGTCGAAGACTTTCTACAGCACCTCAACACTCAACAACAAACCATCCGAATTCAGAATAAATGATGATCAGATAAACTTATGATTTAGAATATTGATTGCAATATATTTATCAACAGCCTTGCATTTGTTGCGCAAGCGTTTCTAAACTGTTCGTACGACTATGGAGATCATTGTTGTCCCTACGGACTTGCAACTGTATGCCCAACGAGTGGATGGCAAAAACATTACTCATCATTAGCGCGGAATAATTTCGTGATTATTCTAGCAGTGAATATATATCCGATATTAAGTATTTAGCAGGGTGCGCATTAATTTTAGAATATTGATTGCAATATATTTATCAACAGCCTTGCGTTTGTGCGCAAACACTGTTTAAAAACTGTTCGTACAACGATGGAGCACGATGGAGATTTTTGTTTTCATTTTTGAAAATAGTCCAACAAAGGATATTTAGGCAGAATAAAAGAAATTAGGATATTTTGCAACTGTCGGTGGATTTTCGATTTTTACAGTCAGGGCCTCGTAAACTACATTTTGAAAATGTCAGTATGTCTTCCAAATACTGTATCAAACAACCCCAATTTTGCCTACATCAACAAACTTGTTAGAAAACAGGAAGGGACGGGAAAAGTCCTGGGAATGAGAGAAACCAAAACTAAGTATTTTTCCAGAAACAAGGCAGTGTACGTGCAAATAATAATAAAGGTTCCATGTGATATCCATGGTTTAAGTCAACATACTGGGGAAACTCATAGGACCGTAATAACCTTCTGATATCCAGCTTTCAGCCCAGGGAGGTGGACCGAGACTGAGCCTGATATTATTGACATTTATTTTACCTCGAAATGCACGTGGGCAGCATATCATCTTCCGAGGAGAGGAGTGTTAAAGTAATGAAGGTTGCTCCAAAAGGCTCTGCGGAAAAACAAGCTTGGCCAGCAGCATGGAGCCGCGAGATGTGCACCAGTGATAAGTAATGGAAGACGTGCTTTGCCGGTGAGAAGTAGTTGAGAGGCTCTCAGGGGGGGCAAGACGTACGATTTCCTTGAAGGTATAACACTTATACCTTTATCAGCTGAGGCTTAACAGTAATTCTTGCCCTTTGCTCCTTAAGTACTTTATTCTGACTTAGAATGACTTAGAGGTGTGTGTTCACTCTTTGACTTTCTCAGTTTCCCACTATTTCGTTCTCTGTCAGTTTTTTCTTAATTAGTGGTTTATTTTACTTTTATACTCTATCCTTAAACTGATATGATTATAATGATTTTCTTTATTAACAGGCAATTAACTCTAAAGGTAGAAATTAATTATAAAAGGAAACCAATGTCGAGATGTCCGAGCCATAAAGTGCTGATTCAGCTAATTTCAAACAAGATGAACTGTTGACATATAAAAATATCAGCAGTCCATCTCCTATCACAATAAAAACTAGTTGATTAAAAAATGGTTTATCTTCTCAGTTTACATATTTAAGTAATTTGAAAGTTTCTAGAAACGTTTATGCACGAAAATTACGCACTTAGTCCTGTTAAACAGGGGATTAGATCATTTCAATAATCGAGGTCCTAAAGCGTAGAGTATTTTCATGCGCATCACGGAGATAGCAATTTCCTAATGAAACAATGCTGATTGATTCCATATTTGGTATAAATGAATGAACTCGAGTGCTCAATCGACCTGAGAAAGGCGACGGCAACGAGAACGTCATAAGAGCAATAGGTTTAATAAGCAAAAAAACAGCTTTGCACGTGCATCACACGTTTTTGTACATTTCTTTGCCGTTTTTGCATGACTACAACGTGAAAATGCCTAATTTCATGTTTTATAGTAAACAAGCAACGACGACATTTCTTTCTCTTTCTTAGCTTGGATAAGGCTCTTAGGAGTTCAACTCCAGAAGGGTTCGCGTACGTTCGAGAAAGTAAGCGAGATGGAATAATGGCGATGAAGATTGAAAAACCGTGAATTCACTTTTTAAGTGACGTTTTACCTACTGTCGCCTTCCTCGCGTCTTAAGGCCGGTTTACATGGAGACGGGGGACCCTGGATAAGTGAGGTAACATGCGGCGGGTCACCCCACCTATCATGTAAACGTGATCAAATAAAAATGAGAGATTGTATAGACAGGCGGGTTACCCCACCAAAGCGGGTTACCTCACCTATCTGGGGTCCCCCACCTCCATGTAAACAGGCCCTTAAAGGTGCCTAATGACTAACAGAACGTAATCAAAACGTTACGTTAATTACACCTTCCAAAGGGACTAGAAAATTGAGAAACTGCAATCTGATAGTTAGATTCAATTCAATAATTAACAAACGCTACGTAGTAAAAACTACGAATACTTTAGGTTGTTTCTGCTTGGTACAGCAAAAGCTATTTTGGGCTTCCCTTTGCGTTTTAGTTTGTGCGTTGTTTAGAGTTGTTCTGAATCTTAGGAATTACAGACTGGAATTATGTCATTCGCTGAAAGCAACATCAAGGAGCTAACGGAAGTTCCCATATTATGAGTTGTGCGGTATTTCAGCTCCACAGAGCCAAGTAAAATCAGGTAAAATACTAACAATGGGTAAATATCCTTTCTTGTTACTTTAACGTTTGAAAGGAAATATTTTATTCCAGGCGGAAATTCTTTTCGTTGCCACTAAGGCTCACTTGGATATTTTGCATCTTCTTGTTTCCTTTCGTAGAAGGAAATAACGCCCCAGTCGAACAATTGCCTCTTTTGTGTGTTTCACCACAAAACAAGGGCTTGGACATGCGGCTTACTGTCCCACGTCCCTTTAAAACAAGATTTTCCGGTTATTAACTTCTGACAGGATTTACGTGTAAAACAATCGCGTTGGACGCCAACAGCTGTTTTGTCCATTTTTGGCTCGTTGACACGTACTGCCTTAAGCACAATGTATGTCAGCAACGCGCATTTGCCGCAGTTAATTTGCTTAAAACAAAGATGCTAAGAAATAATTAATAATTAATAATAATAATTTATTACTTATTCGGCGCAAATATCTATATGAATATATTCGAAATAAGGGGTGATCGTTCATTTCTAGTACAAAGACATTTTAGAATTTTTGTATAAACCTTTGAAAGAAACGCACAGCTGGCGAATGAAAATGACACTCTCGCTCTCTTCTTCGTGAAATGGTTTATTATTTCAATTGGCAGGACACCGTGAGTTATTTGTGCATATAGTGGAGCATTATCAACCGCGATATATTTTAAATGGAGGGGTTTATACAAGGTAGTCATTGCTACGCGCGCTGTGAATGGTCGTTGCTATTATCTATTAGAGTACAGGCACACGGATGTCGTCACAATAAACCTATCAGCTTAGACGAATAGGTTATCGCTGTCTACGATGACGAATAGGTAAAATTAAACTATTCTCCTAGACCTTTAACTTATAAAGCTTTCTTTTCGTGCAACTCGATCACCTGACATTGGGTTGAAAATTTAGCCACGACTATAAAGGCTAGCTGATGCTCTATATCAGAACTGATCTATTAAAAAAAATATTGAATTCGTGCTGAAGAAAACAGCTTTTTTGTGACACCTCACATTATATTAAATCACATATAATTATTATTTTTCATTATATATCACAATTAATGTAAATTATATATACTATAAAAAAATAATTAAGTCCTTTTTGCTCGTCATTGTTCCCTTGGCTAAAGATTGTTTTCGACTATTTCGCCTTTTGAGATCTCTATGAAAAACGAATGTTCGTCTAAATTAGAAGCGAAAACGTTTATCAGTGGCAACTTGGCTTCTGAAATAACTATGACGTAAATTGCACTCTGATCGGGCTGTTAGAGCGCTTCCAAGTGAAGTCATTACACTCTCCGCCCAGATATGTGATGTGCTTCTGTGCATGAAGCAATATCGATGATGAGCTGTCATTATCACGTGATCAGCGGAAACAGGTGAAACGCCGCAAAATTAAACTGTCGGCAGTTTATTTATTGGTGAAACAATAGAAACGTGCCGAATTCTGGTGCTTCCCTAAAAAGAGCCGTGCGAATATTATATCAGGGGTGGCCAAGAAAGTCAGCAACTGAAACAATTAACGAACAATTAACGCCTAAGGAGAGATATTTTGGCTTACGCACAACTTCGTCATCAAGTATCACAACCCGTGAGTGTATGGTGTATAACCGATTTCTTGTAATCAACAGACAAACGTATTGCTCACAAAAGGATAACTCCTGTACCATTCTAGCAAACTAGTGGTTTTTTTTAATTTCTCAAATACCACACTAGTTTTTTCAGTTAGAATGAATACACGTCACGAAAAGCGGGTTGCTCGCTGGGTTTTGGCCACCATGTTGATTTTTGCGTCGTTGCAGCTATCTGGTAAGTCAGTGAGCAAATTCTGTCCATTTGAAATAAGTCATTACCTACGGTAACAGGCATAACAAATATTCCTAAATGATGCACCGTTTCTTCTTGGGCTATTTTAGACGGAATTGAATGGACAATAAGGCCTGAAAAACCAACAATCCTGGTTGAAGGAGTAAACAACACTCAGGTGCGGCTAGTCTGGGAATTCAAACGTATTCAGGGATCCGAAACCATTCAAAGTGTCAAATTCAGTCGAAGCCAAAGAGATGTTGCTGGTTCTCGGGAAGAAATTGCAAGAAATGCCAACGAAGGACCGTTTACTGTTTTTTCAAAATTTATTCCAAACTACGATGCAGAAAAACCAGTGACACTGAGTCTGAAAACTGCCGTGACGAATGACGACGAGTTCATTTATCATGTTGAAATAACTTATGTCAGAGCTGATGGTGGTATTGTGCCGAGTTTAACAGATGACGTACAGTTGATTGTTTTTGGTAAGTAAAGGCAGTGTTTCTTGTCACCTTTTTCAGTTATTTCTAAGAATTTCAGACATATTTAAGCTCTAAGGCTTCTTTTAAAGGACCTTTCATAACACTTTCCAGTGGAGTTCACTACTGTAAGCCTGGCGTTGTCGGTCCCTAAAATTTCCTCTTTTTCTGGTTTTTGAATCATTGCTTAATTGAGTGTGAGAGAGATTTCTGAAACCAAATTTACTTTACCTCATCCTAAAACTCTTGAGAAAAGTCTTTGAATAGTGGCGTATGTATTTTTTGACAGTCCTTTTTTCAACGGTACTTTTGGTTTCGCATCAGTTACTTTCACTCTGAAACGTGCGTTCGTTCTTGCGTGCCATTAATTTGAAATTAACGTAATTGCCCTTTTTTACAATTTCTGCACGTGCCATAATGTTTCAAAAGCCTTAGGCTATATCATGTATGCTTGTAATTAGCTGACTTAAAAATACTGAGTATATTCATAGTTTGTTCCATCGAAAAAACATCATTTTTCACGACACTACAAACTACAGACAAATATCAATATATAAAAACTCATTTTCTTCACACGGTTCACTTTTGAATAAAATACTTTCAATCCTACCAGTTAAATAGCAGAGCAAAGGTTCTTCCGTTGCGTAAATCAACTTGGCCGACCATAAAAGGCTTTTTAAGTAGTACCATTATTTTGAAAGAAATAAATTTCGGGCCTTGCGAAAACGATTAACAATAAAGCTTATATCGGTCGCGTCATATTAGAGATGAAATATTCACGCTATTTCACGCAAAAGTTAAAAGAAGCGACTTTTAATTTAAATTGTCGCTGTCGTCCAAATATTTTAAAATGTAGTAGGCAAATTGTTTTCGAAGCTTACGTTTTAATTCTAAAATGCTTAGAAGTTAAGGATGGTGACTCATGGAATGATTTGCATACAGAATCTACCACCACTGAATATTGAGTGTTGTGTCATTTTCCGTTGCATTGTGTTCACAATATATGAATACTAAATATATGATTTGAACTGAGTTTCTGCGTTCAAAAACAGTTAATATGATAACAGAGAAAAGAGCTTTGAGAGATCAGTTGTCGATCTCTTCAACTAACATTACGGTTCCTACTTTTAGATTGTAGACTCTGTAAAGTAATACACTGACTTAAACGAGTCAGAGCAACGTTCCGCAGTTACTGTTTTATCCTTTCCGGCCACCTGACCAACATTCTGTAAACTTCGATAACCAAATTTTGGCTTATGTCTATTTCATGTACTTCTTTTAATAAATTTCTCTCCACTGAAGATGGCGTATTTTGAAATTAGTAAATCATATAATTTTGAGGTCGTCATTAATGTTTCTCAACCGTTTAAGTCGCTTAAGGCTGTGATTGAAACTATTGGTCATATTTATGTTAACTACCTGACGGTTTTGAGACTTAAAGTTTAGTGGAAGCACTTATTCCTTGCATACATGAAGTGGACGATTTCGTCTAAAAGCCTGTAATGTAAAAATACGTGGAATCCCTTTTACTGACGTCTATGAGTGCGTATGAAGTATTACTTCACAATATAATACTCGCTGTAATATACACCACATTGCTTTGAGGCCACCTGGCGGAACCCCCGTTAAGTAGAACCCTCCTTGAGGTAAAAGTTATTGTACATTTCCGCCTTTTCCAAAACTTAAATCATGAAATAGTTTTTTCTCAGTTCAATATCTCTCATAATTGAGACTGTTCCGTGAGACCGTTACTTTATAATTTTTAAATGGCACCGCCTGAGGTTGGTCCCAACTGAGTTGTTTTTGGTCTGTGGGCAATTAAGAGGCCATTTTTAGTATCGTACGACTTGAATTATTATTATGTTATACACAGTGAAAACTAACCATAACCTACTGCACGGCTTAGCAAGGAAGTAAGAAATCTCAAGCACGAACTTTACCCCCGGCTTGCGATTTTTATCATGGCTTTTTAGTAGCGGGGATGTTTTAGAAGAAATATTTAAACATGCCTTAGCCCTGAAATATGCGGCAGCGTTAACATAGGGGATACTTCTGTTTGAAGACTTCTGAACCTGGGTAACCTGCAAGAAGCTTGATGGTTCATGTGGCTGACGCAACCATTTCCTTTTTTTTAATAGCGCCAGGAATTATGAAAGAAAGCCAGTTGTTATATTTGCGTTTTTTGATCTCGACAGCACCCCCAAGAATTACAACGGAGCCAAAGAGGGAGACTGAAGTTGGAGTTGGACAAAATTTGACGCTGACGTGCAATGCATCTGGTGACCCACTACCAGAAGTCACATGGAGCAAAGAGGGCCAAACGCTGAGGGTGTTTAATGTTACTGGCCCAGTTCTGCATCTCGTTAACGTAACGAGGGAGGATTTCGGATCTTACAAATGCACAGCAAAAAATAAAGTCGGAGAGGCCTCTCTCCCTGCCGCGGTTAACGTTGCATGTAAGTAATTTTTAGTTTTAATTTTATTTTAAGCTATGCAATTGAAGTAATACCATGCATTCATACTATCAATTTGTTCAAGGTACTAGCAAAAGGTGTAGTTGCTTTGTTGTTTTGTTTTGTTTTTTTTGTTGTTGTTAACGATCACCTTAATAGGCTGAAATGAATTAAATGTAGTAGTTTGGAAGCGATAACAGTTTGCCCTAACCATGACATTTGCTCCTGCAATTGATGAATGTGGGGAAACTGGATCTTAAAAACTGATGAGCCACGTTATTCAGTGCAGCGTGAAAGAGATACTTTCCTTGATTTTTCATTTCTGAGACAGTATTGAATTAAACGTAGAAGTTAAAAGTAATTTATTAGCCCATTTTTGTGT
The DNA here is from genome assembly GCA_964035705.1 of Porites rus. Lineage (NCBI taxonomy): Eukaryota > Metazoa > Cnidaria > Anthozoa > Scleractinia > Poritidae > Porites > Porites rus. The sequence goes on along the minus strand of OZ038000.1, from coordinate 19,323,314 downwards.
TATTACTTTTGGCAAAACTTACCAACAAGTTGGAATCCGGAATCCGGAATCGGGAATCCAGTAACTAGAATCGAGGGCGATTTTTGAAACGCTCTGCGGTGACCTGCATAAAGATACTTTGGAGCTGTTATCAGTTTATAGTATCTCATAGAGGTTCATATATATAGCTAGCATTTAACAGTGTAAAACACATTGTTAAGATCTTTTGTTGGTAAAGCAGTTCTTAGCTTGCAGAGTCGATCAAGCTTCTAATTTTTTAAGTAAATATGATTATTTATCTCTATTTATGACTACGTTTGACAGGTCCAGAAAACCACTGTGAAGAGCATGAATTTGGAATTAGAATGATAAACAAAATATGGATACAAGCGTTTAACAACACCAATGCAATTGAATATAAAAACTTGACATCAGAGGTCACATCAGAAGTAAGTAAATAACCCTGGATTTTGACGTATGAGTTTCAGTTCCATCTGTTCATAACCGAGTAACAGAATAAAGCAATGGCTGAATAATTCCTCGCTCGTAAGGTTACTTAGAAGCTGCAATGCAAATATCTACTTAAATGATACTGTGAACATCAACAGGGTGTTTGTGTTTAATCGCTCTGCCATCAAATGTATTGAAGGAAATTCACCTGTTTCTTTCACAGATTGCAAAAATCTACACCCTATCTCAAAATACCGAAAAGCAACTATATGGTATAACTATTGTGGAGTTCAGGTATGGTATACGTAACAATTTATTGTTGACGTGCAATCGTGTTATTCTTAAAAGAAAAAAATAAACAGAAGAAAATTGTCTCCCAATAACAGTGCAATAAACGATAGCTGGAAGGCATTGGAAAAGAATTAAAACCTCTTGAGAATGATATCTTCTTTTGATAATCCTTATCACAGATGATTCATGACCTTATTAATATGGAAGCTTATTGAGCAATTACTGGATGAGCATGAGCATGATAATTATGAGATAAAGGAGAGATCTTCATAATTCCTCAGATCATACGAAAGTCTAGTCCAATAATAGTTTTATTATTCATTCAAAAAATTACTAAAAATTTAAAAACAAGCTGAAACATGCTTAACCTCGATCGATGCTAAGTTCTCGTCTTCATTTGCCAGCTTCTGGGCAAGTTCATGATATAAATCAGTCCAAGAAAATATCCGACACTTCGTGATGCCACCACTTGTTTCCCTGCGAAATTTAAAAGCCTGGGATTTCACACTAACGTATGAAGTGTCAATATCCATATCTGGGGAGTGCTTCTGATTGGTTGGCGCAGTAATTCGATACTGATGACACATCACTTCCCAGGAGAACTGGGCAGGACCTCTCATTGGTGAAAAAATTGCTTCAACCAATTAGAAGCACTACCCAGTTCTCATGGGAAATGACGCGTCATCGGTATGGAATTTCTGCGCTCGTTACCCTTAGTCATTTCTCGGGGAAACCATTGGTGGCGTCACGAAATGTCGGCTCGATGCTGAGTGTTCTCTCAAGGTAGATGTAAAGGGATCTTTAGTCTAGCAAATAGCCGACAGATGTCTTCCGTTGAGTTGTATTATTGCTGTACTCACAATGTTTTTAGGTAGTAGCTGGGCTATTATTTTTCTTTGCAAACGTGTGAAATGGCCCGCTATTGTCTACTGCTCTAGCAGGATAACAACCTTGTCCCACGGGGGTTCTCATTTGCCGTCCATTACTCTAGCACTTATTCTGTACTATTAACGTCATTTTCCACTGATCATCTTCCAAATTTGGTCATGATGAATTACCGGTAGCTTATTTTGAAGCTACAAATTTCTTATTGAACTAAATTAAATAAAAAAATTCGGCCATTAAACCACAATAATATTTTAAACAGTAAGAACCATCAGTGGTCCAATCCTTTTCTAGTTTAATGCATTCTCTGAACGTCCAGTTTCGAATTCGCTGTGACCGCTGAATTAAAGAAGCGAAGACGGATTTTTCACAGGCTTAAACTCCATCTGAAGTAAATAAATTAACAAATTCGAACGAGAAGGAGACCTGTTTATTACCCTGCCTATTGTGTATTTTCAAATTTCAAGCACTCTTTTTTTCGGGAATTTATGAATATTTAATTTTACTTCATGTCGAGGCTATTTTTGTATTCAGCTGTAATTTTTAATTCGAAACTGGACTATTCGTGTTGGTATTCTCAAAAGAATCCTTCGTTGGAGGATTGTTATGAATGTCTCAAGTAGTTTAAGGGGGTTTACGGGGTATACCTGTGGAAAATGATTTATTGGCCATAACATCAGCACAGATTATGGAGCTGTATCGAAATTTGGCGCGGCGCACATAAAGAACTCATAAATATAAATATTGCGTTAATAAGTCGCGTGGTATGTCACGTGTTCATTTTGCTAAACATCGTAAACAACTGAACAATTGGCGGCGAGTTTATGTGATCATAATTAAACGTTGCGGCACAAGAAGACCTAAAGATTTACTTTTTGGGGGAAATTTCATTTTGTTCTTGGTATAATAGAGAGACATTGACAATCAACCATATGCTCCACAAAACGGTTACGTGATAGGTATGGTGAGGCTGCCGAGGCGGGTTTCCCGGTCTGCCAGACCGGAAAACCCTCTCAGCCGAGGTCAAATTTTACCATGCAAGCGTCTTGTGAAGGTGTAGTAATCCGTATAGCCGGGGTCGGACTCGTGTTATATTAAATGTGTTGACTGAAAAACTAACTGTCTTTTGTGGAAGCTTTGCATTACTAAAAGTGACAATAGAAAGTCACAGCACTGAAAGATTGCAGCAAGAGTAGTACTTTTTTGGCCTGCCTTGTTCTGTTTGTTTTTGTTTGTTTTTGTGTTTTTGTTTACTTGCTAATGATGCGACCATTCAGTAACCTTCAGAAAACGTAAACCGGGATTGGGGGGTTGAGGAGAGGTGGGCGGTGAAGGGTGACCTCACTTGAACGGGTTACCTCTCCTACCTTGGGTCACCTACCTCCAAATGGAAACGGGCCCTAAGGTCTATTTTATTTTCAGACCCGGAAGTACCATTGCTGTTGTTCGCCTACGATTTGAAAGAAACATCAGCGTTCCCTTGAAGCCTTTAGAAGATGCTATCAAACATGGCTCTCTGGGGAATATCAAAGTTGATAGACAGCTCCTTAACTTAAGTATGTCAAGCTCCAATCAATTCACTCCAAGTCAATCCAGTAGGTGTCATTAGTTAATTCTTAACGACGCTGACAAACATGATACGGACAATAGGGAAAGTAAAGGGAAACTCACTACCTGACTCGTAACTCCACGTTAAATTGCATTCAAAAACCGATCAATGAAGTGTAATTTAACACCAACTTCACCATCAAGGTAACGATTTTTTTTTATTAAACCCTTCATAAAAAGCGCCCGCCTTGGTCGGTATGCTTGTTTTTACTTTAAACACTTACTTGTCTTCTTCAGTCAGTGCGAAGTGAATACGTATACTGAAAATCAGTTAACAGTTTACAGTCTTAAAGGACAAGTCCCGCGTTTTTTAAGTATTTTGGATTTACTTCAAGTTATATTTATTACATCTTTCCAATCTATTAAAAGCAATGAGTGAAAAAAGCTTAAGAAAAGGGATACATTAAAAAAAAAACAGGTTTAGCTGCCTCTATGGAAAATTACTTTCAACTGATACTTCGTTTCATTTTCATGCATAGGATTGGTCTTTTTTTCAGTATACGCTATGAACTCTTTGGAGGCGATACCTATTAAGACAATAATACGACGGTGATGACGATTACGGTAATGATGATAAAAGTTTAACGTGTAATTTAAACGTTACATTATATATAACATCATTTGTGACCTTCACATAGCAATGCTACCTACAAACCCAACCACTGAAGAACCAACCACCGATGATAGGGGTACTCCTTCAGATGCTCTATCAGCAGCTGAAATTGGCGGTATCGTTGGAGGATCGGTCGGATTTGTTGTAATCCTCATCATTGTCAGCCTCGTTATCTTCTTCCGTTGCCAGCCTAAAAAAGGTAGGCTTCATTTGGTAGGGTTGTTCTTGCCATTTGCAGTCGATGGTATCGAAAATTCCCTCTGGGATATGTTTCGGCTAAATCGTCATGTTACTTGATTGCAAAACATCGCCATCTCTACGTAAAATTGTTTAATGGTCCTAGGGGGGAAGTTTGGTTGTTTTGGGGGAATGAGGATATTTTAATAATTGAGAATTGAAGAAGAAAAAAGGGTGCATAAGCATAAATCACTTAGTCCTCTGATTGTGGTGAGCCGTTTGTTATTTATGTGTACTATTAATTATTTCCTTTATAAGTAATGCTCAATAAACCCCAGCTTAACTCAGGATATTTTCTAGTTTTCCATATTTTTAAACAATTATTTTAAGCAGTTATTTATTGAAAATATAACAAAAATCATTCAAGAATTCTCAGACATACCAACATTGAACCAATGAATCCGACCCTGCTGAGTCATCATATGATTGAAAGAAATCTTGGCCATGGCTAGTTTTTTAAGAAAAAGGGGAAGAATTTGTGCTATCTACTTGTTATTGAGAACTATAGATAGTGTAATAGTCGGATATATACTGGCAATTTTCTCGTTTTCATTTTAAATCTGACTGCCGCTTCATTTTAAAATAGCTAAGGCTTTCCCTGTCGCCAACCAGCTTTAAGATAAATTTTACATTCTTTAGCAGGCAAATTATTCAGTGAAGCAGATGGATATCGCATGTAAGTACATTTAATATTGGTCAATCTCTCTCTATTAAAAGGGAGAAAAATTAAGACCCGACACACGGTAACCGCTCTCGGGAAAGTTAACTCTTTTTTTAAGCTGAAGGTGTCAGGATTTTTTTACTTAGGCGGGCCCCACCAAAGGTTGTGATAACGAAGGCTCTCGTCAACCTCGGGCCGAAATGCTTTCTCTACACAACAATAAGGGAAGAGAAGGAGAGAGAGCCTGTCTTCTGCTAGGTTTGGTTGCAGGAACACGATTGCTGCGCTTCTTGTTTTTTTACTACGTTTTTTACTTGGATATCTGCGAGTACTGCGTAAAACCTGTTCTCGGTTTACACTGTAATCTTACGTTCCCTTGTCTTACATTGCCATACCCTAAAACTTAACCAAAGCATATACGTGACAACTGCCTTATACCTGATCGCTTTGTGATGCTTTAGCTATAGTTTCATGCATGGATTGATATAGCCCTATCATGCACAATCAGTTGTAGTATATCCTTTGGGTCGTACTGAAAATATTTTAGAGCGTTTTCATGATGAGGTAAGGTTTTATTGAGACCCATTTAAGATCACGTGTTGTGACTCGGGTTGCTGTGTCTGTAACAAAGTCATGCATTAAATAGTAGCCAGTACTTTCTAGTGATGCCTCGACTAAAACGTGTACCACCGTGCGCAGTGTTATAGTTTTTCTCTAACGTATTAATATTCCACGATCTATATCTGTAACACGCACCGGTGTGCTTAGAATGCAGAGTTTTGGAGTTTGAAGTTGCAACACGCTCCCCATATCTATATGAACTCGCAACTCCCGATCCGCAGTCCTCAACTCCTTACTATATCTCGCGACTCTCAAATCGCGACACAAGAGATTCACAACAGCAACAAAATACTTCCTTACACTCTATGAATAACAAAGCAGTTTATTGGCAAATCTCTATTTTTTATTTTTTTGGTAGGAACAAACAGCCTCCTTCATCAGGACTAGGGACAGCAAGCCCAGCTTTTGTTGAAGCCAGGATGTATGCCCCACCCAATGCTGCCAATAAAAAGGTATTAACAACAACTGTATTTCATACCTTATCTTATATTATTGCCACAAAATTGGGAAAATACGGATACGGCAATGGATCATGGTAGGAAAGCATCTGGCCTGCCTTGACAATGCTCTGTTTGATAAAACGTACTTAAACACTTGTTTAGGGACTTTTTGGTAACCACAGTTTGTGCCCAAGCTGTTGAGGTATCGTGACTTATCTGACGAAGCGAAAAAAATAGTTTCTGGATATTTTGATAATAATAATATAATCAACAGCTTTGTTCCGATTTTGTGCAAGCTGGGAAAGTTTCTATAAGAGTCAACCAATCCCCCATGATATACTTCTGCCCTCTTTCGATGATCATTCCTGCAAGTGGCCGACCCAAATTGTGCATACTTTATCTGCAATCTGCCAGCGGATAGAACGTCAAGATAATAGGTGTTTTGAAAAATTTGTTGCCATTCTTAAAATTGCATCATTTTTACAGGGAGAGCCAGAAAAACGTCCTTTGCCAGCTGGAGGGAGCGGTGGACAGGACGGTCAGGGTGGCTTCGAATTGTGGTGCTAATTCTAGAATAGAAGTGGGACCGAAAACCAAGCCCATCACACGCATGCGTTGTAGTTCAGGAATGTGATCCCTGAGGGTATAAAACGGGTGAAATATGAGCAAGTTCTCTTTTCACTCTAGCAGTATGAAAAAAAACCTGCATTAATTTTATAACACTCTTGTTTTGACTGAAAAAATACGGTTTTATTAATTCTTGTTAGTTTTAAGCAAGTGTAAGTGAGGTTGAATAGTAAAGGTAATAATAATGATAATGATAATAATAATAACAATAATAAGAAGAATAAGAATAAGAATAATAATGAAAATAAAAAGGAAAACTTTGCAACTGTTAAGTCGTCCCTCGCCACTGATCTGCTCGAAACGCCCATGATCATAGTCGTAACTGTTAACAAGAGACTGTTAACTAATAAAAAGGCCTTTTCCATGGTTTAAGCTTCGCTTGCCTTTCATTTCTAATAGATGTTAATTTTTTGCTTGATTTTCAAATATTCCAAGAGGCTCTAGACTAAACAAGTTAAACTTATTGATAGTCGACAACTTAAAACATAGTTATTAGAGGAGACTGGTTATGAAAGACAACAAACATCAGATATAAAAACAACAGCGCTACAGTTTATGTTGCAAGCTCCCTGAAGTTGCACAATCCCTTGTTTTATGTTGGCAAATTGCGACGGAATAAATTAATGCAACATTTGTATTGGTCAGTAAGATCAAAATGATGGGAATGCTATTGAACGTTGTGCACTGTCAGGTCCACAAAAACGTATAACAAAGGAGTCTGACGGGTTTCATAACCATTCCAATCTATTAACTATGTTTGAAACCAGACCTCAAGTCTAAGTTACGAAAATATTTTATTGTGTGTTTGTGAAATATATGATGCAAGCAGTAGATATTTGTAAGTATGCAGCTAATGAAATCATATAACTTATGATTTTCTAAGCTAAAGTTTGTATCAAAATTTTATTATACTGTTTATTAATTCATCAACTCATTTTACAAACGTGTACATGTAATTAAAATTCTCTCCATTGATTTGTCATAACATTACTGAATAATTACAGTAAACTGTATTTTACAAATTGGTATATTGTGTTAGTGGTAAAAGATTTGTATTGGAAAAAAACAATAAATGTGCTGTTACTGCTTTTTGGTGTGAAACCGTTATCTTCATTTTCCTCTGAAATGAAACTGTACTGTCAATGCTTGAACTGTGATATATATCTAGAATGGAGCTACGTAAAGGCCTAGAAAGCCTACGAAGGGTGGGAGTTGTAGTACCTATGAAGTTATAATTAAGAGCCAGTGAGAAACCACTACCTCCTCCTCAGTTACATCCCGAGTAAGTTATCACGCAGGTAAACCCATAGAAAGTGTGGTCTATTGCTTAAATACAACAACTTATTTTCTCTTAACCGACCTGATGTCACGTGGCGATACCCGAGGTATCGCCAAAAAAATGCAACCTACGGACTTTTTCTCGTTTACGACGAGAGACTTTAATTGATTAATGAAGACTAGGAAACTTAATTAACACGTCATGACAATAATATCAAGGCAGGAGATGGATGAATTCTTAACATTTCATCTCCAGGGGCCAGTTTCTTGAAAGTCACAATAATTAACGCGCCTGCAAAGCTGTTGTTGACTGCGTGCAAGATAGAGGCTTCAATAGCTTGCATCTAACATGATAAAACTATAAGTTAATGAAACAAAATGCAGCATTTTGCTTAGTTTTCTCAGGAGTTTGCTTACTTTTCCAGTAAAAAGGGCCTTTTACGAGAGACTGACATTTTTTAGTCGCCCGGTTAAAGAAAAACGGAATGACCTCTTGTAACGTTGCATATTTTGAGATATCCCGACCAATTCTTCTTGATTATTCTGCCGTTGAAATAAGACACGTATGTTGGCGCTGACTGCTGATCGTAGGGCACTTAAATGCGACACCTGTGTGGAACCAGGCAGTGTTATTCGGTGAACAGAAATAATTATATGTGGTATATACTGGACGATAATCTACAACAAACAGCATGTAATAAATAAAATATTGTGCCACAAAAACTATCGTTGCTTTTAAAGCTAATCGGTTGAAGAATCAGGTTATATCTGGGATATGCAGGGATCATCAGACGCAAAATTCTAACACAAAAAATCGCATTGTTTAGTACCGATTTCGTTTGAAAAGCTGCCCCTTTGTGTATACCTTTGGTTGACAAATGGTACTCCTTTCACAAACTTGTTTAGGACGCAGCATCCCCTTTAACTGCTGTAATGGGTCGTCTGTTAAATATGTACGTGAATAAATAAAAGTTCAAGGCCAGAAAATGCGCTGTTAGCCCCTTTAGTCCCTTCCGCAAATAGCAATGACAAATTTTCCGCTCCTTTCATGTATTTAAACCCGTGAAACCACTACCCTTTTATTTACCAGGAGCCTAAATAAGATACCCCTTTCAGGCGGAGCCTCTCCGTACAGGCTATTGTAGGATGCACCCCCGGGCTATCGTGAGACTGAAAACCATAAAAGATCCTTATCAACCTGGTTGCATTCTATATTTTCCATGTTTACGAATAACAAGAATGTGGAAGCTGGCATCTTGGGCTATCAGGCATTTGCAGACAACTTTATCTGTAATTTCTTCCTGTTCCTTTGCCGGAATCCCCAGGAGCGGTGACTGGAATTTTTTCCTTGGTGGGGCATAACTGGGAGTATGTGTAAAATTGGCACGACAACGGCAAAGAGGAGTGCCGAAGGCACGAGAAACTAGGGGATACGGGCCCATGCTCCCCCAAGAAACTTTTAAAATTTAAGTACTCTAGGATGCAATCTGGTGCAATCTGAACGCTAAAATTTGGCAAACACCAGGATTTTATTCTGGTCAACGAAGCAAGAAAAACTTAATGACCTTTTCCAGCTTAGCAAAAAAAAAAATTATCAAACTTGAATACTTTAGTAGAAAATTATTAATTGTCAGTTTGTTGTAGCGTCGAATACATGGTTTGGGAAAGTTTTAATTGACATCGACGGTTCAAAAGCGATTCAGCATGTGATTTAATGCTCAAACAAACTGATTTCCAATATCTGCGTTGTTCAATTTGTCGAGTCATTTCCTTGTGAACGTGGATAATGATGCAGTGATTCAATCTTTCTTGCAACGTACACTCGAAGATTCGTCTTGAGCCTTTTAAGGGCAGAGGCCAAGTGTTCCCTCACAGCATTCGTGGCAGGTACGACAAGAAGTAACTTCACAAGGTTAAAATAATTAACAGCAACTCCGGGAGGTTTCTCAGATATGCCACTACATCGTTCAACTCAAAGTCCATTTTAGTACCAAGTACTCTCTCAAAGTTTGAAGCTGTGGCAGCAGCGAATTGTGCTTCAAGTCGTCTCCATAAAAACACAGACAGAATCTTAGAAAGTCACAGAATATTTCTTTTACGAATTCAAATACGTTAAATCGCCTCATACAATGTACGATCATCTGGTCCAAGGATGTTGAAAAACTTAAGCATGTCTCAGCCTGCGCAAGTTTAAGTTGTCCCAAAGTTGAAAGTTGTTAAGGCAAATATCCCACTTTTCCCCTTACCTGTAGCGCCGCGCTTGATCCCCTGGTAAGGTTTAATTGCTTTTAACATAAAAAATCTTTTAACTGCTACTTGTTTTTAACGATTAATTCTGCCGTGGAGATTTGCTGGGAGCCCTAACTCCATTTTAAGCTATACAGTGGTGTGTGTCCTCCATTGTCTTTGCTAGTGATATGTTTAAGTTGATTGTCTGCCGACAGCGCCATATCAGTGGCTCACCGCCTTCTGTCTATTTATTTATTTATTTATTTATTTATCTATTTATTTAGTTAATCGGTTTCGCCATGATTACAATGCTAAAATAAAACTAAAAAAATACATTTGAACAAGGCACAAAAACGAGAGACGAAGGTGCGGGACACACAACGGAGCGAGAGGCCCCAAATTAAGTGTGCCCTTAAGAAAAATACACACTGAAATACTAACTATATATGCTGACTATGTAGACATTTAAACATTATAAGAAGTATAAAAATCCTATTTCCAAAATCGATAAGAACGAGTCACTCCCACAGCCGATAAAAAGTCTCAGTGGCAGCAGTTGCCAGCTAATAGAAGATTACGTGGCCTACTCATTTGCAGCAGATCGACTTCCAGGTGTTAAAGTTAGTGACGTTATAGTTTGTACGAAAAGCAACCGATAGCGTTGGAGTACGTGCGATTTAAACTGATTAAGAGAAGTAAGAGTACGAGTGGATTCAGATAACGTATTCCAGAGTTTAGCGATACGGTTAAAGTAACTAAATTGAAAGATCTTTGTGCGGCACTTGGGAATTAGTACGTCTTCATCAGAGCTGTGGCGAGTGGGACGAGTGCCTTTAGGCTTGACGTAATCATCTATGGGTAATGTGGAGTGGCCAACGAGACACTTGAAATGAAAAATTAAGTCTTTCACTTCATGCCAGTATGTTAACGGTAGCAGTTTGAGGCGAGAAAGGCGCTCATGATAAGAAATATCGTCTTGCCAGTGCGTGTCGAAGATGAATTTTGCTCTGCATTGAAGACTCTCTATTCTTGTTATATTAGGAGACATTAGGAGCAAGGCTTCTGGTTGTAAGACAAGAAAAGGTTACGAGGTCGCTCTGATTGACAGTGAGATTAATAGGTATGACGCTCTCTGTTAGTGAGGCTGTTTCCGTGGAAGAAATAATATGTAAAACGTGTATAAACAACTTCAGGACGTTCAATCAATCAGTCCTTCCCCCCCCCCCCCCCTCCCCCCTTTCCCAACGTGGTTTTAGGGGCTAAAAGGGGGTAAAACCTCTCTCCTCTATTTTATCCCTCCCTATTTGAGTTTTTACTAACTATTTAATATGTAGCCTGTGATTAGTTCTAAATATGATATTAATCGATAATGTGACGTCATCAACCTGACCGCCATCTGGGATTATTAAACAAACAAATTTGAGTTTTTACTAACTATTTAATATGTAGCCTGTGATTAGTTCTAAATATGATATTAATCGATAATGTGATGTCATCAACCTGACCGCCATCTGGGATTATTAAACAAACAGTGAGAGATTTTCCCAATTAGCCTAAGATAGGTATTAATATACAGTACTATTTTAAAAAAGACTAATTTACTTGTGTCAAACATTGAGTCAGGTTCTGGATACTTCCAACTCACCCACTGGGAATTGAAAATAAGGTTAACTATGTGTTTGGTTTGAATATCGAGGTACGTTTTTAGAACTTTAAGGACTGGCAAATTTCTGTATGAAATACTGCAGGCTATATTTGACCGGTAATGTTGAGGTTTTTCCAAAATATGTTAGTTATAATACGTGACCTCAAAAAAGAAAGCCTTAACAAGTGGGAGATCTTGAAATTCTTCCTCCTGTTTGACAAAGGTTTCCCCAATCTCTTAAAAATCCCACCTTTAAAAAGATGAAAAGACTATTTTAGGCGATGATCTAAAGCAAGATTTTTCTGATTTTTTTGACTTTATGAATATGTAAATTTTCGTTCTTTACTAAAATCACAGATGTTATTCTCAGTTTCACTTTCAGTTTTAACGTCGTGAAAACACCTTACTAGAAGCAGCTATAACTGACTAGAGGCATGGTAAATGCACGTTTGCAGCCTGAAAAATTGCTTTCAATATATAGAAAAATATCTGAAAAAGTTTTTCAGGAACACAAGCCAAAGCAATCGGGATGCAGTTTTTTAATTCTATCAAAATGAGACGTGCATAATATACAGATCGATTTTCGTCGGTATCTGCTAAATGCATCTCAAAACGAGGCATTGATGACCTGCACCTGTGTTTTGCTATCGCCTGTCTTTTTCATTGTTATTCCATTTATATATTTATTTATTTAAAACAAATAAGCTCAGCCGTGATTACTTGATTTTCTTGTACCGCAGCTTTTGGCTATCAAACGGCACCGGAAGAGTTTTGTTCGACTGATGAAAATTTGAGCGGTCAATTCGTTCACACGAGACCGTTCGATATTTTTGCTCTGTTCAAACAGAACTGAGGAACTCAGTTAAATTTTCAACTTTTGTCAGTGGTTTTGCCATCTCCCCTTGCGCAAAGTGCTGATTTAGCAAATTCAAAATGGCGTCTCCCAGCTGAGTTTCCACGCATCAATGCACCCACGCCTTTACTGTACAACAATTTACACGGTTATGTTCACACTTAGCCTCCCACGTAGGCCTTTTCAGGGAAGCTCGTATTTGGCCCCTCCTCAAAAACGCTTGCTTAACCGAGAACAACATTTTCCACTCTTTTATTCACGTGGTAAGCGACCAATCAACAGTTTTAAGTCTAACATTTATTAAAGGTCATAAAGCTTTCTTAGTGTTTCATGCAGATCGAGTACACTACCTGCCGTTACCCTGCCGTCAAGGTTAACCTTCCAGAATTTGGAACGTACAATGTGATTGGCTTAGCTTGGGAAAGGAATGTTGTTCTTGGTTGAGCAGGCGTTTGAGGGGAGCGACGAAATACGAGCTCCCCTAAAAACGCCTCCATGGGAGGTTAGTTCACACCATGCCAGTCAAATTTTCGACCGTGCGGGCTTAAAATTTGACCTGGCTTTGGTGTTTAAATTTTTGAACGACTAGGCGTTAAAATTTTCGTGCGATTAAAGTGGTTCCGTGTGAGCGGAGAACCTAAACACAGGAGTTTCCAGCGCTATTTGAAGGAGGCCTTTATAAGCTGTTGGCCCCGCTGAAACACGAGAACGCTTGGCATTACATGTATCCCACCAATCCTTTCGCGAGTGCAAAGATGGTGGGCATCGTGAACAATAATGGATGAATTACTGGATGAAAAAGTAAGAAATATTTAGAGAAGGAAATACAATGAGCTTGTGAAAAACTGTAAACAATGAAAAAGAGAGAGAATCAGTAAGAATTTGAGTAAATGTAAAGTAAGAACCATCAAAATCAAGCTGAGGGTTCTTTAGAAGCCTAATAAATCAAAAGCTTTCTTCTTAGTTCTTCTTGGCCTCTCGTATGAACAGCTCAGTCCTCCACTTGCCACCCTTCCGATGAGGTTAAATCGCCAACAAGTAAATGACTTGCTTACAAATGACCTGATCTTTCTGGCTTCTCGTTAAGAGTGAGCCTGTTTCTGATTTTATTTTACTTAATATTTATTGCTCGACCGGGCGCCAGGAGGACTGTTGAATAGACGTTTTCCCATTTTTTTTTCTTATGAAGAAAGCTCATGAAAATTACTGAGGATGTGTGTAAATGAAGTTTGTATTTTAAGGTGGCTGAACACAGTTTTGGCAGTTTCTGAGAATAGGTCATGTGCCAAATTATGGTAAGAGAAAGTTTGCTGCTCACAAGCCTAAACTTGGCAGGTGAAAAATATACTAATGAAAGATTTTGACTGACAGGTAAAATTTGACGTTTTCGTAGTTGCCATGGCAACATGAACGATTAAATACAGCCTTAAAATTTCACCTTTACTCAGTTTACATAAAATTCGCTCATTTTAGAATTTTCCTATAAACTAGCACACAGCTTACTATAATTAATCATTACCATTTGAAACTTATTTGACCAAATTTTAACAGGGGGGTTTTTAGTAGTCAATAATATAATTGTACTGTAATTACTAAATGTGTCACAAAATTCGTCTGTTCAACTTCCCCTTTAAAGTTCTCATCATCTAAAAAAACGATAAAAGTAAAAATTTTGCCAACTATCACAAAATTTTATAGAGTAGATTTTGAGAAATCGTCTTCTGTGTACCATTACTTTTTTCGCCGCCATGTTTGTCTGTGTAATTTAAAACACGCGCTATCGCTGACCGCCCGCAAAACTGTGTTCAGCCTTTTAATGCTGCACCACGCTAATTGCGAATTGGAACATCAATTTTTCATAAGGAATGTAAAGATTATTAAAAATAACTCTATTTTTCCCTATTACTCTCCACGCCGAATTAACACTGTTTCATTTTTAAGTAAAAAGCGGCTTTTGTTTGGGTACAAATAAACGGAGTGAAATGAATAACAATATTTTACAGCTGGTGGCAAAATACACTCTTTAAAATACTTGCCAGCAATTAATTTTATATTTCGACTTCAAGGCGTCTCGATGACTCGCCATGTTTTTTTTTTCCAATTTTGCTTTAAATTTTATTCATAATTAATTTTTTCTCTTTTTACAGGAAGGTGACAAAGTTTAATACAGGATTATTTTTTATACTTTCGCATTTTTGAGTTTAAGACTCAAGCTGGCTTGCTGCCGAACAGGTTCATTCTTGAGAGAAAAAAATCAATCACCTGCTTAGTGGTTTGTTTATTTTCACTTCTTCCTTAATGGAGGGAAAAAACTTTATTGCGGTTGTGTTTTTTATCTCTCGTAAGCAAAAACTACTCACGTACTCATTATTCGTTATCCTGGTGTGGAACACTGACTCGAATGGAATTGACACCCTATAGCAGAAATTAAGAAATCCGACGTCCTTTTTTAACATTGTCACGCCGAATTTTATGCTAAATTTGTTACAAACTCCTGGCTTCAAGTATAGGATTATCCGCCTGTATACGTAATGCGCAAACCAGGCGAAAGTTTTGGCGGTTTCTGTCTTCTTCTGTCACTTGTTCAGCCTTACAACGCAGACGGCAGCTCTTGGGGGAGAACAATCCAGAACAATTTCAGCGAGTTCGACGCTCTTCTGACGACAATAACGCTTTTGCTGGTCATAGCTGGATTGTTGTTATGTATGTGGTGTGCATTTTGCGGCCATCGCGACTATTTCGTTTCTATTGATCAAAGAAGACTTGTATTTCATCAGCAAGCTTTGGAAAGGGCCGCTTCGTTAGCAGGGAGGACCCATTCGTCAAGGCGGAAACAAAAGCATCGTGCGTACTTTAAGGGAACTTCTCAACCAGTGCTTTCAATATAAGATTCACAAAAATGCAACAATTGTAATAATGAATTATCTCGTTTCTCGTGAATAGAAAGTTAACCGCAAAAAGGAAAAATACGTTAGCGCGCATTGACTGGTTTTCGTGAAATACAATATAAACTCCTACAATAGGGAGACACAATCCTCATCACCTTTACATGGCGAAAGGGTTTTCTGTTTACTTGTTAACCAATTTGACATATTAATCATGGTGCTCGTCGTATAGTTCGTCTATTTTCGTTTGGTTCGAAATTTTGTTGTTATTCATCAATATATACCACCACTGAGGCAATTTAGCGACGTAGAGGAAAATAATATAATTCTTATTATAGATTAGTATTTGATGTATAGATTTGATGTATTTGTGTAGTTGAACTGACACAAGTATAGGTAACGTTTGTATTTGTCATATTTTGAAATCATCTTAGAGATGAAACAGCATAAACTCTGTTCATTAAAGTTAAAAGCTGTTAACTCATAAAATAATTATAACGTCTTGATTAAAAATGCACAAAAGCCTCACAATGCCAGCTGCTATGTCACGAATTTTAAAGCAATTTCATTATTAGCCAAAAAACGGTCCTTTTTTATCAAAACGTTAGCTTAAAAATAACTTTAACTATGTCAGCATTGCTTATCTCTAGCACATGTGTTTTCCACTAAATTAGTTCTTGGTCGTTCGACTGGAATTTATTCGAAAAGCCATCACACGGCGAGAGCTATTAACAACAATCACCTTTGCTGTACATCGGTCTTCATTTGGTCTTCTCTCCTGTAGACTCTTACAATACCATGCACTTTTCACTAATTAACTATATTTAACCGGTATCTTGACAAACAGAAAATAGGTGAAATAGCCCGTTCTTAATGTTGCTGCGATGTGGTGGCTTCCAGTTTACAGAAAATGAAACCTTATGTTTTTTGATGAGCCCTCAGTGATGAGTTTGCGTTTTCCTTGTACGCATGTCAGCGAGAGCATCGAAGTTTCTAAACCTATACGAAGTAAAACTTCTGCTAAACATTCTTTTCTACATTCTATCATTCCTTTTGAGCCATTTTACGCGAAGATCCGGCCAATTCGCTGCAAAAGTATTGCCCCTTTGGCATACAGAGGCTTCTGTTAAAAGATTATTAACCACAAGGGCGTGACACCAGAATGGAACACATTATCGATTTTCGTTAAAATCTCAAACCCTTTGTCAGGCGTTTTGCGTTTATTCCGGGGTTAAATGCTTCTAGTCACAATTATGACCATATTTAGTGAAAACCGGTTTCTATGGTTTCAAAATTTAAAGTCACAAGAGCCATGGGGTTGATTAGGTAATATTATGATAACTGGAATGCGACAGTACTTGAGATGCGATTTATTATGAAAGGGAAAAATCATATCAAGGATTGAAAAGATTATTTTCGACACTAATGATAAATCTCAGCTTCCTTCCAATTTATCTTCAATTTATTTTGTTATACTGATTTCAAAGAACTCATTGCAGGCTGTCTATTAGAAATGTAACACAGTTAAAGGGGCTGATTGCACTGAGTATCGGTTGGAAAATTTGTGTTAAGTGTTTCTACGCTTGGTAGTTAAAAAAAGTCATTTTAACCCTAGACTGCAAAACAGTCGATTTTTTCTCAAAATCCGTAAAGAAATCGATAGAGCGTGGCGTGCGCGAGACTCACATTCCCTACGTGCGTGTGAGGCGAGTCTCGCTCTCTGTTTTCAGCCTCGTTGCAGACATTTTGTTTGACTGCTCAAGCGTACTTGAATACGCGAAAATACGGACTGTTTTGCAGTCTAAATATAAGTGTTATTACGCATCTCTTCTACCGTGAATTTTGCAATGAATGCCATAACAAGTGATTTTTAGAGTTAATTTATTCACGGTCAAAGTAACACGCCCTTAATTGACCTAAGAGAGTAAAGACCCCTGATGATGATATGACAGTTGTTAGGACGATTTATTTCGGTGTCAATCGAGCATTTTGGCCCATACAACTCTCTTTGATCCTGACTGGAAATTTCAATTTAGTGTCCGCAGGCAATATTTTTAGTCGGCTGACGAGTAAATTTGCAATTGATCAGTTGTAAGGATTTTAATGAGCATCGTAAGTTTGACCAAACAAAATTGCTCATCCTCTCCTCTCCTTTATCAGCTAACACTGTCAGGTACCAAATGTTGAAATCGTAAGTGACAACTTCCTTCACAAGCAAAGACAATTTAAATTAGAAATGGAAAAGAATGTCATACAATTACACTTGTCTTAATTATTTTAAATTGCCTTTTAAATTGGTCCTTAAAAAGCATAAAACATTTAAATTAGAAGAAATAGAAAAAAAATTAAAGGTTTTGGTGACAAAATTGGAACATGCCCGTACCTTCCTCTTTTCTTAATTCTCGCCGATGAGCAACATGATGCATTTTTTTTTCTTTTCTTAATTCTAGCCATTATCTAAATTGACTGGCAAACGTGTTATTCAAGTAAACAAATTTCAGGGATATAGAATGTATCTTCTTTGTCGTTTCTTGCTTAAGGAAAGAAACAGTGCATCGAAATTTGGGGTATGTCAATGTTTCTTAACCATTGCAGCGGACGGTCTTCCACCGTCACTTCACGTGACCACTCTTCCACGAAAGAAAATAAAGATAAATATTTTAAAAAATGTGTTTAATCACCACATTCTCGCATTAAAAATGAATAACAATGTGTCTTCAATATCTAGAAAAATTACAAAAATCTTATTGAGACTGGAGTTTACAATATAATAATTAAAAATAGCAGAGAGTAAAACCTAGTAAAATTACAAGAATATGGTTCACTCATAGTTACTACGAAAATTATACTAATCTAAAAACAAATTGTAAACTAAGCTAAGAATAACATTTAACTTTTAAAAGATGTTGCATGCGTTGGCCATTAGGATATTACTAGGGAAAAAGCTTCGCCTAAAACGCTCAGCTTTACATTTAAAAGACAACCAAGAGTTAGAACTTCAAAGAGAATAGTCATGAGCGATAGTCCTAATCTGGGTTACATGTTTTGGCAAGGGCCCACCTTTTACAATTTTGCCAAAAGTCCTCATACAGAGTTCATTACGCCTGTCCTCAAGTCTAGTGATTTTAGCAAGTTGTAAGGCTTCCTGGTATTAAGATCGGCGGTATTTTATCCTTAAAGCACGCATTTGGACCCGCTCTATTTCACTAGACAGGTATGCGGAAAGGGCGTTTCATTTCATTTCAGACTGTCAGGGATAACCAAACCTAGAACCTTGTGTGAGCGAGCTGTTTCGAGTACTTGACCATCAATTCGTAAAGGGAGTAACTAAGGGGTCTCTTTAAAGAAACACACCCATAGCATACTTTATGAAGTGTAAAAAGACTTCAAAGAACAGGGAATTTTTTCGCTTCATTCAGTATTCTGTGTCTAGAAGACATCAACTAAAAAATCAATGCATACCGTTTGCAGAATTGAGTAACAAAAGAAACATTTTAAACATAAACTGAGGGAGTCCGGATTACAAATCTAGCACTATTATTTAAGGAAAAATGTAATTGTTTGACTGGAAATGACTAATATTTCGAGATATTTATATTCTTGTTTGCGCTTGGATTAAAAAAGGCAATCAAAAAAGTCAGCAAAATCTGTTGTACAACTTTATTATATTACTCATAACTAGCTGTGTGAGATATCAGAATAGTAGTTCCTACTATGTTTGTTCGTTCGTTATTTTCCTTCTCTCTTTAACACCTTAAAAAGTCACAACACGCACCGCTGTAAAAGAAACCTCTTTATGTCAAGTACTTTACTCAACTTAATCATGAAAAAAAATTCACACTAGTCTTGTTTCTATTATCCATAGTGACAAAAATTCTTATCGGAGTTGAATTTTTGGAAGAAAAAATAATTAATAAAAACAAAAACAATCAAAAGAATTGCCAAACACTTCCTTTTAAGTAGACGCTGACCTAAGACTAACTGTCCTAATGGCAGCTAGAAAATGTGCGTCGGTATCTGTCGTATCTTTCCAGTTTTCCAGGTTTTACTGGAACTCCTCCCAGTCGCCAATAAACATGAATTCTCGCAGTAACTGTTCCTGTTACATCGGTATTTTGTTACTCAGGTTTTATTGCTATCCACTTTGTTCCCCCTACAAGTTAAAAAAAAGTTTCCGCATTTTTTGGAAGTTTTTTGCGCTATCAATCTCGAATAAAGCGAAGAAAATAAAATTAGATTATTAAATGAGTATAAATATACGAATAGTAAATTAAAGAGACAAATTAAGAGGTGAATTAAAAGTTAAAATCTGCTTTTCACGGAACATTTCAGCTAGTATGTTCAACCACGTGATGTTCTCAAGAGAATTTGCCTTTTTTCCTTTCATAAATTTTGCACACAGACGTGTGCGGGGGTTCAGAGCGACGTTTGAAAGAAATAGTTTCCTGGCTTTTTTTTACCATTACTTGGTCAGAAGTGGCTAAAAACAATGTACAAGCTAAAAAGTTCTATTCGAGTGGGATTCTATAATTATTAACCCATTCATTTCATTTTTATTTTTTTTCCAATTTGTGAGTTTTCAGTCGACGTCTCTGCCTAGGTGTTTGTTCGCTCATCTTGCATTTTACACTGATAACTTTTCAATTAACCTAACGGAGAGAGAAGATTCGGAGCATGAAAATATCCTTCGGATCACTAGGAGCTGTTACTAAAATCTTTCATTTAAGATCCGGAAAACGGGCAACAAAAAAAATGCAACTCATCTTGCAACATTGCTGCAAAAAGATTTCATAGCGACATGCAACAAATCAGGTATCAGACTGAACGTAGGTGGTAAAACACGTAACATCGCTATTCAACTCGTTTTGCAGCATTGTTGCAAAACACGTTACACGTTTTTGTTACCCGTTTTACGGACTGAAGCTTTAGTCTTCACTGCACCCTTCATCCGGAGTAGCGTTGAATTAAAATGGGTTCTGAATTCTAGTTTACAACATTAATCTCTCAAGTTTAAAAGCTTAAATTCGATACCTTTTTATCATTAAGATAACGTGACATTTTCTCTATATGCGGTACTGTGCTATTCCGCATGAAAACAATGTTCGATTCCTGAACTTTGTGAATGGTATGAACCCAGAGGTCATTTCACTCATCGTTAGGGTGAGTGGAGACTAAGACTAGCAAAATCGATCGATTAGCTTGAAATTCTACCCTGCCCGGTTCTCTTAACAAGATTTTTAGTGGCCTTGTCTACATATGCCAGGGTGTAAGGAGCGTCGTCGAGAAGGAATCTGGGTGCGAGATTTGGCAGGATCAGCGGGATACGGCGGCTCCGGGAAGGTGTGCTTCATGTATATTAAGATAAAGAACAATTCGGCAAAGCAAGCCAGCCCGACTCCAGTAATGAGCCCTTGAATGAGAACAATTAACTTGCGTCATATAAAATGTGCAATACCAACACGGTCAAAAGAAGGTACCTCTATAACAGCTGCAACTGTCTGCAGACTCTCCCCCATCGTTGGATTATCATAACTGGTAATAGTCACCTTTTTGGAACCACTGGGTAAAGACAAGAATTAACATTGATTAAACACGGCAGTAACTGAGAAAACTCCTTCTAAGTAGTAATGATCTTTACAGCAAGAAGCCCAAAAGTGTCACCGCTTTTGATTGATTCATATTCTTTCGTACAGATTTAATCCAATCAGGAGCCAGCTGGAAACTGTCCTCGACTTCTGATTGGTTAACGTCTACACGAAAGGATGTGAGTTAATTAAAGGAGGTCACACTTTTGGGCTCCTTGCTGTAAAAGGATCATCTGAACTAATCACTCTGCAAAGAAATAACTGCAGTTCAATAAACACTTACTAAAAAAGGATTTCGACTCGAATCACGATTGTTTGTTGGACTGTGCGAATGGACCGACTTAGGTACTACGACTAACAAAATCTAGGAAGGAAAATAATGGCATCGCAAGGAATATCTATAATTAATTGCTCGCGACATTTACTTAAGTCAGTGAAATTATCTAGGTCTGTCGTATCGCTTATTCTTATTCTTAACTTTGCGACTTTTATGTTCATTGGTTGCCACCATCTCACCTAGGGTCTTCCGTAATAATTGCCTTCTGTTTGTTTTTACGCTGAAGACCTTCCTTTTTTGTGGAAGATTTCTTCCACTGTATATTTTATTTTTTAAAAAAGAAATTTTAAGTTAGTGAACGCTCTATTTTGCAAAAACAAAGCGGTTCAAAGAACATTCCAGTCGCTTTATTAATATCCTGTGAATCATGAGCCGTTTCTCCTCGCTCCTCGCCGCGGGACAGGAGTAATTACCATGTACTGCCCACCCCTTACATTTGAGGATTATTGGCTGGGTTGGTCAGCAAAACAAAAAAAAGTTAACATAATGGGCTAATAAACCGGTAAACGAAATTCCATGCGTTTAACGCAAATCAGTGTTTACATAATAATTCCGGTATTCATGAGGTTCCAAATGTAAATTTGCTTGATTTTATGTTTCTTTTGGTCGATTACGCTAAAGTTTTGTGTTCTACTGCGAACGAGCTCCAGCAAAACTCAGACGCTTTCTCTAAAGAAGAATATATTCCAGGAATATTAACTGTTTTGTAGTAGATTCATCACGTTTACAACTCCGTTTAATTTAAATTTGACCTTTGTGGCCTTTTGTCTTTTGTCTGTCATTCAGTGTAACTACTTTGTCGACCACTCAGAGCTCCTGACCAGATTTCGGACAAATTTTACGTCATCAGTGTGGAATTTCTGTCGCTAAGGTGCAGACTTTCCTACTGGCGAAACGTTCCTATCGGTGAGGAGCAAGGAGTAGGCGGCTGTATTTGCAGGCTACTTTATCAACAGTCAAACGAGCCTTTTTTTTGCGCTTTTTTTTAGCAGAGTTCAGTTTGTAAGAGCGTTTCTGGGATGTTTTTCATGGTCTTGGATAAGTCCGTATGCGTCACTAAACTGCATGACTGTTAAGGCAGTAGAAAAAACGCCGTAATGGTATCGTACAACTCATGAAAGGAAAACATAATCAGGATCACTTTCATCAAGTATGATTATAGTTTAACCAACCTATCGTTAATGTTTGTTACTTCGTCTCGTCCTGATAAAAGAAAAACGTGTTTCAAATTAGCTGTTATTGCAGTACATCTACATGTACTCCAACTTTAAACTAGAAAACACCAAAATCATATACATTGTACTAAACACAAAAAGAATTCATGTACAGACTATTTTCCTGACCCTGTTAAGACCTAGTCTCCTTTGCAGGCAATTCCGGTTACACTGACCGTGAGGAGTCTCAGGACGAGAAAAGGAGAAAAAATGTGATGGAGTTGCCTGCCAAAATTCGAAGAGTGAGGACCCCGTCCTTCACCCTTGTGGATCAGTGACAAGACCCTGGCCCTTCTGGGGGTTTTCGTCAGACAAATTATTACAAATACAGAAAACAAACTAAAAAACTATTAGCTCTTACTGTAGGTCACGGTAAACAGCTTTTGTCTCTCAAAATATCCCCGTACACAAATTGGATTTGTATGCGCGAGCCAAAATGTCCAGAAAGGCATCACCTTGTAGATATTTGACAGGTATCACTGTCACTCTCCGTTCTCTCCGCCATTCTGCCACTCGTTCTCTAAAACAGGACAGTGAAGCCTGCGGAGGAGGCTAGTTCAGAACTGGCTTTCTTTTTGCTTAATAAATACATGTCCAAAATCTAGGCTTAACTTCACTGACACAGTGACGTTATTTGACGTCATTATGACGTCATATTGTTGAATTTATTAGTAGAATCCAAATTCCCTCTTTAAGTGGCCATAAAGCGACAAAAATACTTAAATAGTTTTAGGGGTCTGATAAAAACAAGAGGCTGAATAACACATTTAAAATAAACTTTACCAATAGAAGTGATGGCATGATGACGTCACTTATCATTAAGGAAGGAACCAAAAGCATCGGCCGTCTTGGATCTGCTCTTTTGAATTGATTAGATGAACTTCATTTTCATCAAAAACGCGTTCAATTCGCCGGGTAAATCGTCATACAAATGTTGATCTGCGTATGAAAGGATGATTAGGAAGCCAAAAAAATCTGTAACGTATGAAATAACGAGAGAAATGAATACTGTTGATAATTGAACCCGGCATCTGCAATTAGGTCATCTTAAAATTATGATTTTTTTTCTTTTTTTTTTTTCTTTTTTTCTTTTCTCAAATTAGTCACTAAAAGGCCTGGATCACAAGCAGTTATAATTGACATAATGCTAAATTAAGTGTGATATAATCCTAAATAAGGAAAAATAGGATGTCACTTCACAATGTTTAAATTTGTTTCAGTTGGTCAAGGAAAATATTTTCGGTGAATAAATTAATGTACAACTGAATGCAAGGGTAAAAAAGGGTGTAACACGAGTTTCGCTGACTGATGAAAGCTTGCTTTATGCCTCCAAGCTTGTACTATTTAATATATATTTTCTATTAACTTTTTATTTATCTCATCATGATGATGAGGAGATTCGATTACATTGTTTGCCTGAAAAATTAAACAAACACTTGCATCCGGTAGTAGTTATTCAAATTCGTTTTTTTAAAAACAAGTGCATTAAACTCCATGTTTCAGTTGTTTATAGTTTACTGCTTCGCAATGATATATTAATTAGTCTGTGTATTTCGGAGTAAACAAACCTCGAGAGCGTCTCTTCAATGCTACAGCAGCAACTAAAAGTAACACAACACAGAAGCCGATAGTTACTCCTGCAATTATCCAGTGAACAGTAATTCCAGGGAGGCCTTGCTGCTTCTCTTTTACTACAAAATAGGTTTACATGTTAGTTGATGGGTTTTTTTCAAGCATACCCGTTTGTTGCAATTAAGTGTACAGCTATACATAATATCGCCGTAAACGTGCATAAACTAGCGAAATTGTACCGTGAAGTTCCCAAAGTAACGAACCCGGCCCCGAAAGTAGCGATAAAATTTCAAAAGTGTGAAAATGCCAAAAGTAGAGACCCTCCGAAAATAACGATCCTTCGCCTGAAAATAATTTCCCTTTTCGCAAGAAGTAACGAAAATTAAAGATACAACAAACTTTACCAAACTGATCCAAGGATTATTTTAAAAGGTTATAAAAATCTTATTTGTGACACTCCTTCTGAGAGTTTATGTAACCAAAGGTACATTACATTATTTTCTTTAATTCCAAAAGTCTTCCTTTCGTTTTTTGAATATCCAGACCGTAATCGAACAGTTCTTTTGAATTTGTATATAAAAATGAAAAAACATGAAATAAGTTTTCCAAGTAAAAAGTGTGGATGTTTTCACTTTTGTACCATGTACGGCGCACGTCTTAGCTACCCGAAAGTAGCGACCCTGGCTGCTAAATCCGAAAGTAAGGACAAACTCTTCGGTAGTATCACACAGCGTGAAGCCTATGATTCTTCAGATTAAAAGACTTACTCCACCCTTACGCCCACTATAAAACTAGAATTTACTGTGCGAAAGTCTTATAAACTCGATGTTTCGTAATGTGTTCTACAAGATTACTTTCAACTGCTATTTTAAAAACGTTTTGTGTGATGCTAAGAAACTATACATGTTACACTTATTTAACACATTCTTATAAATCGCGGCCTAGATTATTGCTTTAGGGGTTTCACTACATTAGGCTCATCGAAAAATATCATAATTACAGGACGTATAAGTGCTAATGTTAAACTGAGATACAAGCACTGTTGTTTTAGCAGCGCTTGGAACCATGTACTTTGTAATACGACTCGTCATTATGTCTCACGTGTCATCATTCCCAATTAAGGCACTAGCCTTGAACGATATTAATTAGCTATTTAAATTAACAGGAGCGAATTATCTGGGGAAAGAATGTGGAGAAGAATATTTTATCAAAATCTTGAAAGGTTGCTAATAGGCATTAGCACATGAAGGGGAAGCCGTTACCTGTTGGTTCTTTTGTTGAAACCTCCCTCATAGTAAACTCACTGAAACCCACTACATTCCTTGCAGATATTCTTACAATGTATTCGGTGTTGCTCTTCAACTCATCCATGAGACACATCATGGAACCTGTTTGATTTTCTATCTGCGTACAGTTTATCCACTCATGTGATTCTCCCTTTTCTTTAACACACCGTAATTTTTAGGGAGTTATTATAACTCCAAAAATGGAGTAAAAATTTTAGGTACAGGATAACCCCATTTTTGGGGTTATTTTAACTCCTAATTTAACTCCGAATTTGGGGTCATTTTTACTCCTGAAAGAGAGTTCTTTTTACTCCCACTCTGGAGTTAAAATTACTCCGAAATGGGGTTATTTGTACTCCTTACATGGGTTGTTTTTACTCTTTTTGGAGTTAATTTAACTCTGAAAGTGGAGTAAAAATTTTAGGTACAGGATAACTCCGTTTTTGGGGTTATTTTAACTCCTCAATATCTGGGGTCACTTTTACTCCTGAAAAAGAGTTCTTTAAACTCCTTTTTGGAGTTAAAGTAACTCCACGAAAAATAACTCCACTGTAAGGAGTTAAATTAGCCCCACTAGAGGAGTTATTATAACTCCCTGAAAATTACAGTGTATAGTTTTCACTAAGTCTCTAATTGCCCCCAATACAACAAAAACAATCCAAATCAGTATTTTATTTCATCTGAAAAATACTGTACAGTGAAACATGGACGTGTCACTCATTATTATGTCAGGTTAGTGACACAGAGGAGAGGCGCAGATAAGAACCAGAATTCTTCAGGCTAAGATTTTGAAAGAACCTGATGAAGTAGAAATGTTAAAACAGATCGCTATGGAGTTCTTAAAGTCAACTAATCATTCTAATGGCAAAAAAAGTTTCTATTGGTCTAAATTGCAGTCATTTAGACATAACAACATGCATATTTTGTACAAACATTTAAAACCACCAACATTCTTCCAAAAAGTCTTTTTTTCCTTAAGAAAATAAGAACCTCGAATGTTTGAGAACCTAAACAGCTTAATTTCCAAGAAACAGAAAATTTATAAGAGCCTTTCGAGGCTAACTTCGAAAAGCACCTGTTACTTAGTTTTTACTGTATACTACTAAATGTAAGAGCAGGGGGGGGGGGGAGGGGGAGGAAGAGTTAGGGTTAGGGTTAAGGTTAAGGTTGGGGTTAGGGTTAGGTTAGGGTAAGGACTAGCGATAGGTTAGGGTTAGAAATCAGATTAGGTCGAGGTTGGGGTTAGGGTTAGGAATAGGTTAGGGTTAGAAATCAGATTAGGTCGAGGTTGGGGTTAGGGTTAGGAATAGGTTAGGGTTAGAAATCAGATTAGGTCGAGGTTGCGGTTAGGGTTAGGAATAGGTTAGGGTTAGGTTGGAGGGTTAGGGTTAGACGAGCAGTCTCCACTGATTTCAATGGTCATAATGATCCACTGAGTTAAACGTTCGCCTTGTCAGGAAAAGGGTGTTGCGTTAAGCTGGTTAGGGTGGATAGCTAAAGTTGAGCCAAGGCTTAGGGTTAAATAAGGATAAAGGTTAAAAGAAGTACGGTTTGTTGAGGGTTAACGTTTGAGGGGCTTCTGGGCAGGATACCAAATTACGTTGCGTTACATACATATCAATTACATCGCCGTACTGAGCGTAGGATTAAATTTCAAAAGACGGGTCAGGAGGTGAGAAATACAGAGATGTAGTTTCAATACAGGCGATTTTCGAAGACTAATCACTGGTCAAGCAAATAGTTTTAAATTAACGTTATCTTACAAGACGTTTCGCTTCGCTTTCTTCGTGTTTGACCACAGCAGAGCACAGATAATATAAACATTTCAGAGAGTAAATATTCCAGCTCCGAGGGGGCCGGTAAAACCAACGGCCACATCTGAAAGAAAAGGACAAAAGGAAAACCTTGTTTAAAGAAAATTCCTCAACACGTGTTTAAAAAGTAATATATCTCTTCTACATCATTTTCCCTAGATCAGTTTCATCCTGCAATGGTTTTATAATCGCCGTACCGGTGCATAAAGCAGATTAAAAACATTGTACCGAACATTCCGGAGAATCAAGCATAAATGGCGCTCGTCGTCGCGACGGTGCTATAGCGCGGGAACTTTAACATCCTTTGAGGAAAAATAGTTACTCTTCCGCGATCCGATCAGCATTTAGCTTGCAATGCCAACAATAAACTGAAAATGAACGACAATTCAGCCTGTGCAGTAGGACGGCGGCTCTTTTTAAACACAGTAAATTTCCAGAGTCGCTCGACACATGACCAAAATTAAACCTTCGCTATACGAAACCACAGACTTTGATTTGAACTACACTTTCACGACTTTGTAACATAACCTTTCCTGGCAAAAAGCCTGCTACTCACCGTTGTTGCTCGCTTATTCAAAGATCAGCACGTCCGTCGTAGAAACTGAAACACAACAACAGAACAGTCTCACTGTAATGGTCAAATATTAAACATGTTTTTAGCCTTTCTCGCAGTGCATTCTGGGAAATCCGTGTTCAACTCGTGCGGGACACATTACATCCTGGCAATAACAAGACAATGTATAAGTCTCCAGCAAGGCAAAAATCACAGCCAAAAACTCCGTTGGCCCTCTTTTCTTATGTCCAAACTAACCAATTTGCCCCTTATTGCCTGCTGGAGACTTCTTCACGGTGTGCAGAGCTAGGCAGAGACGGTATACACCATCCACCGGATGGTCTCTCGGATTGTGCCCGAAGCTCGGTTCTTTGAGCAACGAGCGCCCATTTAAGCCTTCCCGGACTTAATGATGTCCCAGGCACTTTGCAAACCGTGGAAATAGAATTTCTTGCCAAACTCGGCTCATATTAGTCCCCGTTTCGCACACGCTCCGATCAAAACCTCTCCACTCACGAAGAGAGCCGTTGAAAGGAGAAAGATACCGCGCAAACTCGAACCTTTCAAAACTAGAACCGGTTCCCCTCGGACAAAAAAAAACCGGAAGTCCTTCCTAACGCGAGTGAAAAGAAAACAAGAAATAAAATAAATAATAAACTTACTTCTGTTGACTTCCACGCTGCTCCTCCCTGGTTTTCTTTAATGAAAAATATCTATGATAAAAAATGGCATTTCATAAAATTAATTTACATATATAATATATACACCGTAATTTTTAGGGAGTTATTATAACTCCAAAAATGGAGTAAAAATTTTAGGTACAGGATAACCCCATTTTTGGGGTTATTTTAACTCCTAATTTAACTCCGAATTTGGGGTCATTTTTACTCCTGAAAGAGAGTTCTTTTTACTCCCACTCTGGAGTTAAAATTACTCCGAAATGGGGTTATTTGTACTCCTTACATGGGTTGTTTTTACTCTTTTTGGAGTTAATTTAACTCTGAAAGTGGAGTAAAAATTTTAGGTACAGGATAACTCCGTTTTTGGGGTTATTTTAACTCCTCAATATCTGGGGTCACTTTTACTCCTGAAAAAGAGTTCTTTAAACTCCTTTTTGGAGTTAAAGTAACTCCACGAAAAATAACTCCACTGTAAGGAGTTAAATTAGCCCCACTAGAGGAGTTATTATAACTCCCTGAAAATTACAGTGCATGTACCATGTAACCGAGAATCGAAAATTTTGGTTTAGTGGTAGACTCCTTCCAGTGAATTTTTAGGTTATTAGGACCTTCGTCAATTCGTAGGATCTTTGGGGGGTCTGGAACACCTGTGGAAAAAAATGAAATCATGAAAAAGAAATTTCAATAGGGAAAGGCACAATTTTTCTCTTAATTGGTTAAAGCAGAACTGTCGTTTTCCTGAAAAGTAAAAGAAACTCTTTAATTACGAGAGATCGAGGATCTTTTTTACACACAAATACCGTACAAATAATCGCTTTTTCCAATCGTATATCAAACAAACAGGAATTCGTCAAGAAATTATGCCCGTCTTACATAACACAAACCCCTTGTGTCTAATTAAGCATACCATATACTAGTCTTTAATGAATAATAAGTGATATGTTTTAACTTTACCATTAAAAAAACACTGGACGTATCCTTACTAAGTTGTTTAACAGTTACTTTGGCTTCTGCTGACCCAAGAATATTTTTTGCCATGCACACTACAACGTCAAAATCACTCGCTCGTTTGGGTGTGACCCTGAGAATACTGGTGCAGGAGTAACCTTGGACAGAATATTCTACTGCGCCATCATGACTCCATTTAATTTCTGGCAATGGAAATCCTGCTGCTTTGCACGTTAATGCAGTTTCATGGTTTAGCCAAGAGGTGATTTCCCTTGAAGGTCCAACATGTTCTATTTCTGGTTTATCTGAAAGACAAAAGTTGTAAATATTTTTACGGACATTTGTATCCATTATCGTCCTTAGCTTCTAGCATGGTCAACCATCGGTGGGTTTCTCTTCAGGAATCAGAAGTCAAATTAAGGGCAAACAATTTTCCGACTGTTGCCGGTTTGAGTTACCTGGAATTTTGCGAATTACAACCCAGTTTCGCGAAATCTGAATACTACTCTCTATATTTGTTCACACTTACGATTTACTTTTATATCAACGTGAGCGGATTTAGGATTTGCGACGCCATTTGCTGCTGTACATCGATATCTTCCAGCTTTTCTTTTGCTGATACGTGGTAACGAGAGGGATTCCAAGTTAACAGATTCCATACCATCCAATGAGTTGCCCAGAAAAGTCCACGTGACCACTGGCTTTGGAATCCCCGATGCGTTGCAGAATATGGTGACGTTTTCAGTTCCGTTTACAGTAACCTCGTGGGAAATAAAGTCAATCGAAGGCGGGACTAAAACAAATTAAAGGCAATGTTAGCGATTATCCAACTCTAGCTTTTTGGAACCGTGGAAAGAATCATGGATGGGATAATTTTAGTGCAGTTCCCAGTTTAATCCAATGATATCCTAAAAGAAACAGGCAATGAAACTTTTGACAATCCTAGGGCTACCAAAAAATGATAGACACTTCAAAAGCTATTAACTGATTACGCCTTATGTATTTGTTCCTTTCCTGCCTCGGGCCACCTCTAGAAGGAAGAGAATAATGTCTACATTATATGACTTTATACTTTCATATCGTCTTTAATCTTGAATCATGAAATTCTACCGTGTACCAGAAACAACAGCCAATTATAGAGCGTTTTCACATGATCTCACGGCGGCCATATTGGTGTTCCAAAACAAACAAACAGCGCCATGTTGGTGTCACAATCAATCCCGTGAGAGTTGAACTCCTTTCTTATGCAAACGCCTTGTTTTTTTCCAATAAATTTGCACAGATGCTGGCTACGTGAGTAAAAACGCTCTATAATTTTCGGTTATGTTTTCATACTGTAAATAAAGTGTTTGCTTTTTCTCAATATCCTAAGAAATTGCTTTCTCCACTTTGCTAGAGAAAGGTAAACCAATAAGGGTAAATTAGCTTTATTTTTTAAGTGAAGTTACCCATACTGATAGATAAGGGTAATCGGTTTTGTTAAAGTTCTTGGTAGGGGACAAGGGCCAAACTTCATTTCTTCGTTCTTTTTCTTAAAAGCGCAGATAAACTGGACAGTAGAACGTTAAGTCATTATATTTAGGCTCCTTGGCAGGCTCCACAAAGTAAGGAAATGAAGTGGGAGTATTAGCTTTCCCCCCCTTTTCCATTTTTGATCTCCCGCCTAGCAGCTTAACATATACCTAGTACAGTCAAGTTGACAGTTGCTATCGAGCCGTATCCAAACATGTTCCATGGAACACATTC
Source organism: Porites rus (assembly GCA_964035705.1). Classification (NCBI taxonomy): domain Eukaryota; kingdom Metazoa; phylum Cnidaria; class Anthozoa; order Scleractinia; family Poritidae; genus Porites; species Porites rus. The sequence goes on along the minus strand of OZ038000.1, from coordinate 19,292,277 downwards.
GTAGGTTCCACCATAAGACGAGTTGACGTCTTGAAGAGTGAATGTGTTGTTTTTGAAGAAACCCAACGACACATTGTTCAAGCGGATTTCCAGGTTTGGAGGTGGGTTACTCTCAGCAGTACACGAAAAAGTTACAGAGTTTCCCGCTATCACTCTGTCATCTTTGGTGTCTGATCTTAGGCGAGTTTCGACTGGTTTGTCTGTTGAAAAGACACAGGAGTATAAATATAGCCAATCACAATCCATAAGCTTGTGTCTTGGTTTGCTATCACCAATGAGCCAAGAATGTTTCTGAAGTTCATATTAACTGGCACACAAACCCAATTAGCCCAGAACACTTAATGAAATAGAAAGGGGTCTTTAAAAAGTGTACTCGATCAGTAAATATGCCTCTCCGTAAACTGCCCCTTATAACGCCCCCCCCCCCCCCCCGGTTATAGGCCCACCTACATGCAAACCAAAAAATAAATCCGATTATAAGCCCATCCGGATATAAGCCCCCCTCCAGTTTTTCTTGTTTTATTAATATTAAGCACTCTCAGAGAACACCATTACTTCAACAAATAACTGGAAAGATTACGGAAGAATAACGTCATTACTATTTTATTATTAACAATCTTTATATCTTTATTTCAACATTTCGCCAAATGCTTTGAAGTAACTGTTCATTGTTCTCCTGTAGTGTTACAGTGCATTTCACAAAACGTTTGACAAACTGTTTCCTTTGTAAGAGTAATAGATTTAAATCATACGTCGATCAACAGTGCTGTTGCTCATTTTGAAACGTTTTTTTCGTCCGTTTATAAGCCCATCCGGATATAAGCCTCCCCGTTTATAAGCCCACCCAAAACCCCTTACGAACTTGTATAAGCCCAGGGCTTATAAGCGGCAGTTTACGGTAACACTCAACAAACCCATCTGCCAGTCAGTCTTATGTCTTCTCGCACAAAGTAAGTCACCTGATTAGAGATCATTTCACGATAACCAGTAAAATTAATGGACCTCATATTTAAGTTCTGGAGCGAGGTAGACCGCGCATATCACAAAAAATAAGAAAATGGGTCAAGAGAGAATGAAAATAATGGAAAAAAAAATTACAATTGAATTTTACTGAAGATAGTGCAGTTGCATCTCTTCCAACTCCGTTACTAGCTCTGCACTGATAAATTCCAGAATGGGTTTTGTTCGCCTTGTATATAGTAAGAACACCGTCAGGTGAGTCCAGAGGTGTAGGATCTGGTAGTTTAGTCCACGTGATGAATGGCCGTGGATTTCCTGTCGCGTAACATTTTAGACGCAGTTCCCCAGTTTCGTTCAATATTTGAATACTGGTTCTCCTAACGATAATAGGTGGATCTACGGACAGGGAAAGTCTTGCGATCAACATTTTATTAAGTAACGAAAATATAGCCTGTTTAAGAATTCAGTCACAAGATGAAGGAAAATTGTAAAACCGGAAATGCGTTGCTATCGAATAACGGTCCTCAGTGTGTAGTTTCGGGTCTCAAGGGACTTAATGTAGGATAATTAGATGCGAAATGAGCGTTAACACTCTAAGAAAAGAGGGACTTGATTTGCATACAGGACAAGTAGAACGGACTAGTAGGAGGACTATTAACGGAAGCTAAGGGCGTATAATGTAACCGTTTATTGAGCTTGATTCGCGACTTCACAGAGTATTTGTCAGTCAAGAACTGCTGGTTCGGCGCTGCATGGACAATGTAAAGAGGCATCGTTAATTATTCCATTTGGATGATCTGAAGAATTATACAGCTAGTAAATTACGTGTGGTACAAAACCGCCATGTTGGGGACGCCATGCTGGGGCGCAAGAAACGTACTGTGAAGACAGTTTGTCTCGTCCCAGTGAGTTTTTGTACCACGTGACTGACCTGCTGCAAAGAGCCTATTACATTTCCAAATGACTTTTAACTTTGGTTTAGTTTCTGACTTTGATAGAGATTCATGTTAGTAGAACGATATCAAGCCAAACAAAACATAGGCCACAATTTCATTCGTCCTAAAACTTCTTTCAAACATTAAAATATCAGCTAAAACTTACAAATGACATTGATGTAAATAGTAGCAATCGCCTCTTTTCCTACACTGTTTTTGGCGGTACATTGGTATTTGCCAGCTTCAGTCCTCTTTATATTCGATATATTAAGCACTTGACCGGGTGGATATGAAGTAATATATCAAACATGAGATGCAGTGTTTCATCACCAGATGAAACACCGAGAAGAGAGTTGAAAATACGACGCGCAGCGGAGTATTTTTGACGAACTTCGAGGTGTTTCATCTGGTGATGAAACACTGTGTCGAACGTTTGATATTTCTTCTCAAACAAAATCATTTTTGAAGGAGAAATTAAGGATGCAAATACTAAGCAGTGTTTCATCCGATTTCCAAACACTCATTAAACATTAATTTCCTTTGTATTTTCTTAATGAATTATTAATGAGTTTGAGAACTGTTGTTGAAACCATTTATCTTTGACCACGTGACAATAGGAGGAGGTCTACCATCACTGGGACAAAGAAGCCTTGTATCAGCGCCTTCAGTAACATTGTATGACTTTGAAGGTAGACTGATTAAAGGTGCATCTACAATGATTTCAAAAGCACATTTCTTAAAGACCTCAAGGAAATGACAGCATATTAACAACATACTTAAAACTGATTTGATACTACCGCTTAAGTTATATACGACCTAAGGTAGTCTCTCAAGAACAATGTTCAAACATTTATTCAAATCCAGTTCACTAACGAGCGCTAGCGGTCTGATATAAAAGTGTTTTATTATTCATGCAAAATGTTTCTCCGTCTCTGATTGGCTCAAATTCCACAGGTACTTCTTCATAACCCGAGCTAGCGTTGTTCAAATTTGGAAGATGTTTGCGATATGTGGAAAATGACGACAGTAGTTCAGCATAATTGTCAGAAAAGTGGACTGGCAATCGAGAAGCCCTGGGGACGAGGGTAGAACAGTACAAAATGGCAGAACATTTCACTCGTTTCCCGAAGAGAAAATAACCGAATTACGACCTAGAACATAGCAAGAACAGCAAGAATGTAACTCGACGGAAGACATCTGCTATTTTGAACATCCCTTTATCTTCCAAACTTGCCGAGAAGCGGAAAATGGAAGACGGAAACGTTACATCTACCAAGGTAAGCATGTTTTAGCTTGTTTTTAAACTTAGAATTATTTTGAATGAATAATAAAACAATCATTAGATTCGGCTTTCATATCATCTGAAAAATTATGGAGATCGAGGAGGGTGTTGTCAATAATACCACCCTCGATCTCCATAATTCTTCAGATCATTCTCAGCCTCATTCTATAGTTGTTAAATATTATATTGAGAGTCCCCATAGCAACACTTACTTCTCAACTCCTTTAATTCTGGAGCCATCCAGGTCATAAACACCTAACATCAGACTTTATTGCTAACGCCTCAGTGGCATTGTGGCGTTAAAATTAAGACTTTGACTGGGTTCAGCGAAAGATGTTAGCTGTTAGGTCTGACTGACTAACGGATAAGTAATTAAAATGCTACTCGGGCCCCTGCATAATAAGTACTCGACCTCCCGTGGCTATTAGTTTCCTAAAAAGGGTAGAGATCTTTCCCCCTCGGTTTCTACTCTTCAATCTATCATTTCCAATTTTGCTTTGCCATTCCAAAAAAAAAAAACAGTCAACTCATAAAAGGCAATAACTATTTAGTTACATAACAGGCACAAGATTTGGATCCTTGTTGGTTTTGTTCTGTTCTGTTTTGTTATCCTTTTCCATTGGTGAAGAGAGCAAAACAAAACAACCATAACTGAAATGCAAATTAATATATTGTAACGAAAAAGGTCCTATCGTGAAGTCTAAGCTGTATACTTACTATCACATTGCAATCTGAGAAGACTTCAAGATACACTTACAGTTAACAGCGATCGTGACAGAAGCAATCGCATAACTAACATTATTTTTCGCAGTACACGAGTAGGTCTCTCCATGTTGCACTTTGTTAATGTTTATTATGGACAGAATTGTTCCCAGATGCTTCCATTCCTTGTTTCCTCGTTTGGTCCAAGTCACATCAGGGAGTGGTTTGCCAGTTGCGTTACATGAAAGTGTCAAATCTTCATTTTCTGTCGCTGTTTGGTTACTTGAGATAGAAATTATCATGGGGCGCTCTAAAAAAGATTTTAATACAGGTTAGGGAATTGAGTGATGAAGAAAAGGCTTCTACACTTGTAGATATAAAGATTAATCTTATATGACAGTGGTCGTGTACAGATGTATACGTTTTTTATGAGCTAAAAAGCAGTTTCGGTTGAAAATGAGTTGCACAAAACTCGCTTAGAATGAAGATAAGCATTTGCATGTTGAAAAATAGCTCGTTAACCAAGAACTACGAACGATGTTGTTTTCAGTTAGGAGGAAGACTACTGATCCAGTTAAATAAATGATGAAATTCTTGCCAAGGTTTCCCAACTTCGAGGACTGTTTTAAGGTCATTCAGTATGCACGAATTAACACGCCGAAAGTGGTTTAAGCGCAGGAATTAGTTTCCTATGAGAAACCTCATTCGTACGTTCGAATTTGAGGGGTCAACAACCCCTGCGTGTAGAATATTATACGCACGCACTTCCCAAAAGGTATTGTGGCAACATTTCTTTCAAGTCTATTACGCTTTTCCATAAATTCTAGCCGATCCAAATCACATTAGTTTACCCGAAAAAAAAAAGGCGTTCTGCCCCCTGGAGACGATTAATGAGCAAGTCGAGCAAGAATGAAGTAATATTACAAACCACTGCTTAAGTTCTAGATAAAGCACTGTGTGTCATTTACATGTGGAGAGACTCACCTAGTATTTTAAGCTCCACGCAACTCCTTCCTTTTTTGCCATTGGCTGTGAGAATTCTACAACAATATTCAGTGGCATCACTTTCCTGAGCATTTATTAACATGAATGATGGAATTGCATGCTTCAACATTACAAATTTCTCGTTTAAATGTGTCTTTTCATTATTGCTGGCCACGTACGAAATCAATTCCTCCATTTCATTGTTTTCTCTTCTTTTCAATAAAAGCTGAGAAAGTCTGTCACTAGCATTGAGCCTGTATTGCCATTCTAAAGTAACGTTTTCATCGCGGACTCCGAATGTTGGATTAGGTGTCTGGTTCACCCAAGTTATATCTTGACCTAAAAACGCAAACGTGAAATCACTTAAGAAAAGGGTATGATCATTCAAAGAAAATGTTACACACTGAAAGTGAAAAATCGTAAGTTAGTTGCATTCTATAATTATCAGGGTTACAATTAGTGTTGATAATACGAATTGTGTAGGCGTAGTACAGTAATGAGCCCTTAACTGATAGAAGTTTAGTCATAGGTATAATAAATCCTTAAATTATTGCTGTCCACTACCGCTTTACAGATGTCAAAACTTTTAAATGTAAGGGGGAGTATAGAAGGAACAAATTGGGAGGAGAGAGATGCTTTCTCCGGTTCAACTAATGCATTATTTCTCCATACCTAGCCGTACTGTAAGATGCATAAATCAACCATTAACAATGGCAGACGATATTTATCGAAACGTAAATGATTATGGTTTACCTCAGATCAATTCTCGAAAGGGATTGATAACAGAGTTATTGGGGTCAAAGTACAGTTACAGAAAATGGGTTAAAACAAATCTATAGAGACCACAAAAAAATCCTTGGGATTTGAAAGTATAGATATCAGATCACGGAGAAATTTTTATATTGCTCAAAAATTGATCTGAAAACATACTGTTGATAGTTCATATTGCCTCAAAAAAGAGCTTGGGTATAGTATCAAGCCCGTGTGCATGGGCTGTCAAATGTCATTTGTTTCCGTCCTAATATAAACGTGATGAATCTTAATTTGTGAGTTAAAGGAAATAACCGCGCAATTGCGCGAGTTATAGATCCTTAAGGGTCCTAAAGTAGAGTGCAAAACATATTTAGTTAGAGTGAAGACTTACCTAAGGAAAAGGTAAATAGCGTGACCAAGAACATCAAAACAGAGTGACTCCACGGTTTTCTTGGAGGAGATAAGTTAGAATTCATGACTTCGTCGTCGGTATGGACTTCGAGGGAAACTCCCAAGTAATAATATTAATGGGCAATTTGCATTCACTGCATTGTTTGTGGTTCTTTTCTCAGTGTTCTGACAAAGCTAGTAAAAATCTTTTCATAGCAATGTGATACTTCATCAGCAGATAAACAGCTGACAGCCGTGTGAACTGTATTTCCCTACATCCGAACTCTCAAACAACTAATGTATTGTTTGCGATGACAGCTATAATTGGTGGTCTGGACGAGATCACGTGTCTAATAAACTATAAAGTGTGTCTGGTCAATTTAATAATCTCGGAATTACAAAAAAAAACTATTATATACCCGGAAGATGAAAAACATTTGTGCTGAGGAATGCATAAAGTCATAATTTTAAAATGGCTCCAAATGCACCAACCTTAACATCTCTTGCCACTGACAATCAGCAGAAATGATATCTGATGAAGATGGTTAGAGACATTTCGCTAGCTTCAGTTGTTAATACCATTTTATACTTCCGCAGAAAAGTGATATATTTTAACTTTCTGTCAGTTAAAAGAAGCATTTCTAGGTAATAGGGTTGATTCTTCCTTGATACTTTCGTTGGTGTATATACTTTTTATCTGCTGTTTGTGCGATGTCGATAAAGGCGCTATATGACCTTTGAATATAAGAATAGCAACATATTTAAGCTTTGATCAGGTTAAACGTTGGTGTTTGCGCCCAAACCACAAAGGTTTTGAGGAGTAGCGTTCCCCATGGGAGGAAAGCAAGGAATCTACTCCCTCTTTGATCTCCTATCGCGCAATGGTATGAAAATTAAACCATCACCTCCTTCTCTCCTCCATCCACGCAGGCTACTCCTCCATGTAACATAAAGAGAAACAGACGATGGTGCCTTCGTTGATCTTAAGTTTCATAATCTTAACGCTATGATAATCAAAAGGCTGATGACCCATGACACAAACACAAACATGCTATTCTAGAAAGTGTAAAATAGCATGCCTGGTCAGTTTTGTGTCAGTTGAACGGATATATTAATTATTCCACTCAAAAATGTAAAACTAACCGCGAGTTTTTTAAATGGCAAAGCGGCTGTGTATTCTTTTCCCTAATATCAACACAGTGTTCAACACAGTTGTCTGAACAATGATGAGAATGGGAGGAGTGAATTGTATTAGCTGAATAGGGTTAAAAATTTATTCAGACCGGGCTTCTTCTTCCTTTTTTTGCTTCATGCCAAGGGAGTGCTTCGGAGGCCAACCTACCAGAATCGAGTTTCGTATTCCCGGACGACCTTAGTCTCCTTCACAGCCGTTATTAGGGTCGTCACTCGTCACGCAACGCTCCTCCCCACTAAGTTAGTGGGGAGGAGCGTTGCGTGACGAGTGACGACCCTAATAACGGCTGCGAAGGAGACTAGGACGACCTAGGACGAAAGCGAGGCTAATGTGGTTCACTTCCTCACCAAAAAGACTAACAAACCGATGAAAAAATTTGGAAAATTTGAAACGTTGAAAGGTTTTAGAGGTCTCAAACTTGCTTACAGACTTTAGAAATCATTGTTTCAAACAGCAAAAAGGAAAATCAGCTCGTCGTCACTAAGAAAATAAATGAGACTGATCAGAAATTTACCGAAATAGTGGTCGGTGAATCAGTTCAATAAAAATGCGAAGATGGTTTCAAAATCCTTAAACAAGGTAATATCCTGAAGCCATTTTAATGTTATTTTCAGCGATGGTTAAAACTACTTTAGGCCTACCTTTCATTGGAGTGTACTTACTTGTCGAAAGCCTGCAAGTGAAACTGAAACCTTCTTTTTAGTTGACATTTTTTCGAAAGGAGCGAATGCAAAATCATGTGTATTTGAAAAAAAATTGAACTAAAGGGGCAGACAATCTGCATAAATTCTTTGCACTGTAAGGAAGTTAAATTGGTTTAAACGAAGTTGACTAAAACTGCATTTTTATTTATACATGAGCTTACATTTAGCTAGCGTACATTATTTATCAAATTATCCAGTCAAAAACGTACGCACATTTCACTCGACAAGAACTCAAACACAAAATTTTATACAGACGATATACTGATCAGTTTAAACTCCATTTTACAGAAAAAAATAAAACAAAAACATGTCTTCAGCTCCAACCCCCCTTCCCCCCCACCGCCTCGATAAGTTTATAAGCTATTTGCGGGTGGGAAAGTAATGTAATTAGTAATTTTTCCAATTTTCAATAAAATTTGTTGTTGTTGTTGTTAAATTGTCATTTTAACAAAAATTGCCCTTTTCAAGCTTAAAAAGTTTACTTCTTCTTTTGGCTTCGTCACTTTTTTCCTTTCTTCTGTTAAGTACGATCAGCTTTTTCCACAATTTTGGTGTTTACAACAGATAACCTTTTGGCTTACTGGCAAACCTTAAGCTTTGAAATCTTACTATTTTAAGATTTCTATAGTTTTCCAGCGAAAAATTATCTATCTGTTTTTCAGTGTTTTTTTTGCAAAGAAGTTGACCCGCATTAGCCTCGAAATCGTGCTCGTCCCAGGGCCGTTGGGGAATACAAACTTGCCTATTACTCAGCATTGTACTGAAAATTTCCAGAAATCTAAGCATCACATGATTGGCATAATGACGTTATTTGACGTCCCTAAACGTCATATTGATGAATTCATTAACAAAATCTAAATTCCAATAATTATTCCTTCTAAAGGGAAACATAAATAGTGACGTGTCGGACAAAATGGAGAAGTTGGCTAAAATATTAATAATCTTTAACAAAAGCAGTGCTTTCATGTTGACGTCAATTATTATCACAAAAAAAGAAGGAACTGGAATCATCGGTCATCTTGGATCCACCGTTTCGAATTCATTAATTGTATTCTATTTTATTTATTATACTACTACATGAGAAATTTCTGTAATTTGATTGGCTTTAGAGCAGTGGTATTTCAGCTTAATTTGAAATACCTACATGTTAAAATTACAAAACCTTTGTGGGTAGTAGTATAAACAGATAATAGCATGATTTGTACGTGATGTTTGGCATAAATACCACTCGTGATATTTCGAAATTGTCCCAAATTTTACTCGCCTAACGGCTCGTGAAATTACGAATAACAATTTGGAAACATCACACGTGGTATTTATACCAAATATCGCTACAAATCATGCTATTACCTATACAAACCGTATAACTCCTGGTAATCGTGAGAAAAACCAATATCTGTGTACAAATGGATCAATTAAAAGCAAAGAAAACAATGATCCACCAGTTATGACATTCGAGAAAAAAAACACTGTTAAAAATTTATGTAACATTTAGTCATGCAATTTTTTCCCTTAAATTAGTCACTAAAAAGCTTGCATTACCGTGACAGTTGTAATACATTTGATAAAATACTGCTAAATTAAGTGTACTCTTACAATAAGTAAAAATAGAAATATATCCTTTTTAAAGGAAAAGGCAGATTTTGCAAAAACACTGCTTTAAAACTCGGTTGCAATGGTAACATCAATGTTAACGACTTTAAAATATTCCCAGTTTATTTTTCCGGAAAAGCAGGAGCTCATAATCTGGAAGAGTGCCACTCCCATACTTAGTCCATGCAACGGCGTTGCCACAGATAAGTTTATTTTCAGCATCATTTTGGAGTACTTATTCCCAGGAAAATGGAAGCAACGTCCCGAATGTGTGCCCATCCGTAGTACGATAATAATGACAAAAAGAAAAATTAGATGCTATCAAAACATCAGATATACTATTTTCCATTCTCCAGTTCTTGATACCCGAGTTGTAAGACTTATTTGATATTCAAAAAATTGCGGGAAAATTGAGCTAAATAGAAACACCGTTGCATGTGCACAACAGAGTTGCTCTACGGGTTATAGGCTTCTGGGAATAGTCCCTAATTTTGTTGGTCAAAGCTCAAACGGTCTTGACGTTATCCATCTTATTACTTTCAGCCATGATATTAACTTAGTTATTTTCACCTCATGTGTGTGTAGTGGGTTCTACATCGACCTGTATATTGTTCGTTGCTATTTTATGTTTCCAAACCTCCTTTTCCAATAATAATAATAATTATTATTATTATAATAAAATAATAATAATAATAATAGCCAATCATTTACTTCTGAGACATAGTTTTGCATAGACTGACGAAAATCTCCTGCTCTAGTTATGAGAATTAAAATGCGGTACACAAAAAACGCAAAACCCCACGAGGAGGAGGCTGTTATTTTCCCGTGCCATGGCGAGATGTAAGAATTTGCTCGTAGCTTCTAAGAAATACAATTTAAAAGCTTTTGTTACGGGTGTTACGTACCAGTGGCACGTAAAATTAGGTTCTCCTCTGTTTACCTTCTAAAATATTTATCAAACTTAGTGCTAATATTTACAAATATCATCCTTTAAAAGTGTTTACAAAGTTTGATCTCACTAATAAGGGTAAAAACTAAACCCCATTGACAAAATCTGTGATACACACTTGATAATGACTTGTTTCAGTCTATCGACCCGATGTCCTTCATCTTCAGTGAAGGCTTGCTTGAGGCGGGACCCCGTTCCCCGACAAGCCTTCTTTGTAGTTCCACTTATCTAAGCTCTCCATTATACTTGTTGCTCCTGTAAACAAAAGAGATGGTAAATTCAATTCGCATGTTCTAAACGAGTGAAAAACTGGGTACGATATGGGACCACAAAGCTTCTTTTGATCATTTTGAAGGACAGCGTGAAGTTCAACAAACAACAACAACTGCTGTGCTCCAACCTGCAGTAATTAATAGTTTAAGAAATACATCCTATTATCCCTATTATCCACCTCTAATGCACCAGACATATATCCTTCGGTCAGAATGACCATGAGGGAATATTTAATAGGTGACTTGGTCCTGTCCGTTATGTTTTTGGTGCCTCCTCCAAACGATCCTTTGGGGTACCTTCTACCATGCAATTACCCACTCGTTTCGCCAATACCAAGCCTAAAGCAAGTCGCGAGAGGCTCACCTCTCTTTTTGCTAACGATACGTATCACCTGTTCTTGGGATCAAGGAGAATAGTGGCAGAGAGGAAGCCATTCAAACGATTCGATTGACTGATCATTTCATACGCGAAAAAGGCGCATATAGCGGTCAACAGCGCGTGCAAAGTCGGATCTTTGCAGGATTTTAAAACATACAACTCATATTTTCTGTCCTTTTGCAAACTATAGTGTCAGCGGTTTAAAAGGGATCGTCAAGACTTTATGTTGTTACCCAACTTGAGAATAAAAATAAGAGCTGTTTGCTTGGATCTGTCAACTCGCCAACTTATAATGAAAAGGTTTCCTTTGTAAGTGCTGTCATGGCGGCTCTCATCGAGGTGAGCAGAAAACGTTTATTAATAGAATTGAATTTTTTCTCTTTTCTGCAGAACGTCAATGCTAGGATTTTGTTGTACTTTCAAACGGTTATACTCTGAACCTTTGGCGGCAAAACTCCGATTTCACGCCAGCTATTTTGTTTCCCGTCTCTATCTATTCGCTATGGAGTGAATACTGCCCAATAATTATATAGATAGCTTCGATCCTTCGATTATCAAAAGCTGGTTGCCATATATAGATTTAGCCAAACCAAAAGCGGCATCTTTTACTCAATTTTACTTTTGCTATAAGCAAGAAGCAAACTGAAAACCTCCTGAAAAAAGATGGACCTGAACCGGCGATCAATTGAAAACCAATAACTGCTCAAGAACTTCATGTAACACTGGTCAGTGGGATAAGTAATATATCAAACATGAGACGCAGTGTTTCATCACCAGATGAAACACCGAGAAGAGAGTTGAAAATACGACGCGCAGCGGAGTATTTTTGACGAACTTCAAGGTGTTTCATCTGATGATGAAACACTGTGTCGAATGTTTGATATTTCTTCTCAAACAAAATCATTTTTGAAGGAGAAATTAAGGATGCAAAAATGAGCAGTTTTTCATCTGATATCCAAACACTCATTAAACATTAATTTCCTTTGAATTTTCTTTATGAATTATTAATGAGTTTGAGAACGGGTTTTTACAGCTGTCAATTGAACATAACATGGATGTCCAATTTCAAGTAAAAACAGATTGAATATGCCTTGGACTTCAGGCTAGTAAGTGTGACCTTTCACATCTACATACGGACGTACGTACGGACGGACGATTTTGTAACAACCAAAATTTCTTGGATGCATAGATAACCCAGTTCTATTACCCATGCTCCGCTGTGAGCGCTTCACGTGCGCAAGAGCTTCGCTATGAGGACTACGATGGCCAAAATTGAAAATCTATGTGACATTGAACAGCGGAATAATGATGCAAAACCTCTTGGCTCAGCATTGTTGGATTAGTTTTAACGTCAGCCAGTACAACAACAAAACCTGGGGTCATCAGGTATCCTTTTCAGTGCAGTGTTCGTGGTGCTCTGCCAGAATAATGGTTACAAATGCACACTTCATTTAAATTAAATAGGGGAAAAAAAGGACTCTGGTGTTCTAGATAGAGGAATGACATAAGTTGAGCAGGGGTTACGTTTTCTCGGATAGAACACAATTCTAACGATCTAGCCTGGTTTACATACCTGCAATTCATCAGCCTTCGGGTTTTCCGCGAAGCCTTCATTGTCATGGCCGTCCTTGAAGCTAAATAAAAGCAAAATAAAAGAGTCACTCTTTGACCCATGGAGAATTAAAGTGTTTGCTGACAATTGCTTCAGCAAGTTATCATATAACTTATGCATTTCAGTAAAGAAGTGAAGAGATTGTGTGGCTCACCTTTTATCAATGTTGCTTTTCTTACTGCCTACAAAATGGAACAAATTGAATACGATTTGAATCAAAGCTGTTGTTGTAAAGAACTCATGTTAGGTCAGGAGTAAAAGTTAAATAAAGAAAAGTCAAGAATAAAGGACGAAAACTATTATGAAAAAAAAAACATTGATCAAAGTTTTAGAGGCTAGGTCGCCATTATTAGTTTACATAAATGTTAATTATGTTCAAAATGTTTGAGCAAATTGCGGATTTCATGACTGCCACACTCAGCTGCTAGAAACAAAGATGATTCTACTGCTTTATAATCACACATTAACATCAGTTAGCATAAATGATCATAAACTGACCACTAGTTTAAACCTTCGATCGCGAGTCATCTAGTAGTGATGCGCAAAGATCCAAAATCGGTTATACATTTATATATATAATAGGCTGATTTCGAAATAAACTTCCGTTTTTTCTTCCATTTTCTCAATCGTCCTAAAAACGTCCAGGACGATGTAGTGATCCAAATGATAACATGGAAGTCACGTGTTACGGCCGGTTCCACTAGGGGACCACGGTAGCAGTTTATTCCCAGTTAACCACTGGGGGACCATAGTTTTCAAGGCAAAGCACGCTAGTGACAAGGTATTTTGAAGTTGATATGTTTCCCATATAATCGCCCCAATTCTCCCCTGGAATCAGAATGACTTTGACATTATCGTCCATGTCGGCGAATCTAAACCTACTCATAGGTTGTAGTCTGATCTTTTGCACAAATCCCCTTGAATAAAAAAGTAATTACCACAACGAAACTATATCTAATCTTAGCGTATTATACAGTTATAGAAGTCTATCCAGATACCTTTGTGGCATGGTCGTCCGTTTATCACTATAGCGACAATTATTACGACCAGACTGCTCAAGCCAATGACCCCTCCAATAATAGCGTCAACTACGTATGTAGACTTGCCTTTGTGTTGTTTTAAGGCTCCCGTTTCTGTAAAAGGGATTCAACAAAATAATTAAATCGTTTTGGGGAAATCCGTATCTTAAAAATTAACCTCTTTTTCAAAGCGATACTGGGTCTCGTCTGGTTTCCCTTGATAAAACCAAAATAATAAATCACAATCGTTACACATTCACCACGTTTACCATCATAAGCATCATTGTTATCACTACCATTAATATTATCATTATCATTATAATTCTTATTATTATCAGTATTTACGAGCAAAACTCTCCCCCAGATGATACGCAAAGCCTCAGTAAACAATAAAGTAGAGCTTTTTCATATTATGTACCTCTCTTTGTTATAATTGTTATACAGCAAAAAGCAGCCTTAACTAATAATATTTCTCCGTTTGAAGGGGAATTATATAATTAAAAAAATGTATTTATATGTGAAGTCCTCGTACCTTTATTTTCATCGTCATCAACATCTTTTGTTCGAATTTCCTCCTTTGTAAAGTCACTGTATCCCACAATATTCCGTGCTGCAACGCGCACAAAATACACAGTACCACTCTTCAAATTGTCCAGAACACAGGTAAACGAGGAAGCAATTTCTTCAATTCGCGAGCAATTTTTTAGTCTCAGTGGATCATCCTCCTCTTTCACCTGTACTAGATAATCCCGGACTGGTCCAGCAGGATGGGTGATGGACGCATTCCAACGTATTACCAAGTCATTAACTCCTGCGAGAACTTCCAAAATTATCGGTGCTTCTGGCTTAGCTGTGGGTCAGAAACTTGTTTCAATACTGAGGGACACGGCCCATAGTTTATGTTAGTCTGTGAAACCCTGCCTTAGTTGGCACATAACGTGATGTGCAATTAGGCTGCATATATACGACGTCACGGTGGCCATTGATGTTCCTCAAACAAAGGGGATATATTGGTCCATGCTGGTATAAGATTTGACCAAATTTTTCACGCTGGGAATCTCAAAATGTCGACCTTTTTTATCAATATGTTCGCCGTCACGAGCATGTTATTCCATTACATTCGTGTCACATCCACAGAACTTATCTAATGTATCTTACATATTGTACCGGTCCATGACACAGTTGTAAAGCAACACTGCTTACGGTGTTTGTGTTTCAACCATTCGTTGATTAATGGAATTGGAAAGAAAGACTTATTTAAGCTTCTTCGTGAACTTTAACTCAAACGTCTAGTCTCATAAATAATAAGCATGAACAGCGTTTTGGTAGGGACTAATTGAGCATAAACGATCTTAAAAACTTTTAGACGAAACTTACCTAGCATTTCAACGTTAACAACCTTCCTTGCCACCCCAAGAAAATTGCTAGCTTTGCACAAATAGGCACCAAAATCGCTTTCTCTTTGTGGAGTGAACGTTAGTGTACTGACGCGGGGATGTAACCTTTTTGAAGATGCCACTCTGCCATTACGAGTCCATATTATTTCTGGTAACGGAACTCCTTCCACCTTACAAGTGATTTTCGTTTCACGGCCAATCCAGGACATGATGTTATGCGTTGTGGTTTCGCTTCTATCTTTGATCTCTGGTTTATCTAAGGTGAAAGAAGAGAGAGCATGGGCTACAACTGCCACCTTAATCTTGCACTGTAGTAAGGCAATTAGAAAGATTCTGTATAATTTTGCAATTTCCATCACATGCGGGAACTTTTTATCAACTGTCGCTGTTAATTGATGGAGATTTTTAGAAGTCCAAGCTTATGAAACAAGATCAAAAACAAAAAGCCGTCAAAAGTCAAACCTGTTCACTGTACAGTTGTAATTGCTTTTCGTGAACCATTTGGGGCAATGTCAATTGATAATAGACAAACAGCTAGATATAAACGAGTGTTTATTCAACGTTTCGAGAACACGTTAACCCAGCTCTGGGCATGACCAATAATTTTCTTTACCTTTCAGTGTCATTTCTGGGCAAAGTTACCTTAACCAGTAGAAACCAAGGCTCTAAACAAATTGTGCAACTTTTGAAAACACGTTACATTACTCGCAAAAATTTAGAATTAAGAATTAATTAAGAATTAGAAAGAATTAATTAAAGGGGAACACGTTTTACTCACAGTTCACCGTAACAAGCACATTTACTGCTTGTGTACTAGTCACGTTGTTAGAAGCTGTGCACTGATAAAATCCAGCCTGATTCCTTTTAACATCTGAAATAGTGAGAGTTTCCCCTTTTCTGGAGTACTCTTCGTCAGCACCACCCAGAAAGGTCCATGTTATGTTTGGAAGAGGCTTGCCAGTTGCGTTGCAAAACAGCTCAAGGCTATCGGTCTCGTTTACTGTTGCATTCTTGGTAACAAAATCTAGCGATGGCGGAACTGAAAAATAAAATTTTATTTAACTTAAACGGTAACTCACTGGGTAACGCATCTTTAAGCTTTTAACGGTTCAGTAACGCCCTTTCATTTTCACTTATAAGCGAACCCATGAACTGAGAGCCTTCTACGTGTAGCTCCTATATGCATGTATATAAACAGCCCCTTGTCTTTTACTGGATCTTCTCCTACTTTTAAGCTCTACAAAAATTTTATGAGTGTTGGTGCATTAGATAGGGGATTAGATAGGGAGATTAGATAGGGAGAAGGATTTAAAAATATAATTTGAATCCGAAACAAGAATTAACCGATCAGCTACAACAGTCACGCATGCAACTGCCTCAGCTACATGTAGGACTACATCATAATCATTATCCTCTTGCTCAACCAGGTGATTGCTCCAATGGTGCTCAAAAGATGACACAAACCAAAACTTATAATCACTTAAAACTTATAATCTATCTTCTCGTCACTCTTACGTACGTAACACATTGACGTGAAAAGTTGTTATTCGCCTGATTCCAAGAATGTTGCGTGCTACACATTCGTACTTTCCTTGGTCAGTAGCGTTAATTTTTTCCATAACATATTCGCCATTGATGAAATAACCCAATAAAACACCATTGAAATGTAACTCAAGTATTGGGGGAGGCACACCATCCGCTTTACAGTAGAATGTCACTGGATGGCCTTCTATCGCCTTGACTTTAGTTGCGTTGGGTGTCAAAAGCGTGGTTCTTGGTTTATCTAGAAGCCAAAACAAAACATTGGTGAAAGTCATTGAAATAATTTGCCGAAAAGGTTCACCAAAACGACTATGCATAGTAGCGTTAGGACGTGGATTTAAAACTTGAACTGCAAAGCAAAAACAATCAGATGTTTTGAAGTTCATAGATACCATTTTGCTGGTTGGCAAGCTGTTTCTGCTTGTTCGAAAGCCTAGCTACGGTTTACATTTTCTCAACATGTTTTTTCTCCGGATCTCGTGCCTTCTTTTAAAACTCTCTTTTTAACGCCTTTCACCCTTCTCTTTCCTACTCTTACTTGCACTGGCATAACATAAATAGCCGAAATTAGTCAGACTTACAGTTGACGGTCACAGTGGACGTAGCATCTGCTTCATATCCAATACCATTAATAGCGATGCACTTGTAAATTCCCGAGTCGGATTTACTGATATTTCTCACAATGAGGATGCCATCAAATGATGGGAGTCCGAGACGTATGAATCCTCTGAATCTGAACCACTTGATCAGTGGCTGAGGATTGCCAGTCGCATTACAGAACAGATTGAGGTCTGTTGTTTCATTCACTGTTTGACTTAGCGGTCCTCTGACAATACTTGCAGGATCTACAAGACGGTAAAGATCACATTAGCAGTGGATGCATATTGATCTGCATGAATTTATAAGGGAGATCATAAAATTTAGTTAGGAGGCGATGATCATATGCGATATACGAAGGATTAAAAATGACTAATGGACGCCGAAATATGTCGCACAGATTTCACGGAAATTTTATTTAAGCAGTACAAGATCTAATACGAACCTCATGAGACAGTCAGTGTCGCTAACAGCCCGAATTATATTTATGCATTATTATAAATATATTCACTTATACTTTCCCTTTATTTTTAAAATAGTTAGAAGAAAATGATGTTCATCCGTTCAAAATGAAAGATTTTGTATTCATTGTGATATAACTTAGGGTAGTAAACTTACAAAACACGTTGACGTGCATTACATGGAGTGCAGGTTTCCCAATGCCATTTGAGGCCGTGCACCTGTAGGTACCAACCTCCGTTCGGTTAATATTCCTGATGATAAGCCTCTGACCAGAGGGATAAGAAAAATTGCTAACCCCTCCAATCTTTGACCACGTGACAGTAGGAGCGGGAAAACCATCACTTTCACAAAGAAGGGTCATGTCTGTGCCTTCACTGAAATTGTACCTTGTCGTAGACAATTTGATCGATGGCGCATCTGCAAGATTTAAAGAACATTGAAAAAGAACAACGACATCATTGCAAAACACGATTACGATGAAATTCAGTCTCCTAAACGACGAAGAAATCAGTGTAGACAATTCCTTTGACTTACATGTCACGAAATCAATGGCAATTGCTAGCATTTTAGGTTGATTGCCTTGTTTTGCATTCATTCTTATTTAATCCCTCACTTTTCCTAAATACTTCGAATAAATAAGACTAAATTTTGTCTATGAGAACTCCTTTAAGTGTTGTTGCCGACGGCCAATTCAAACCCAAACGTTCATGGCCAAATACCTTACACCTATATAGACTTTAACAACGTTACGTACTTACACTGAACAACTATCCTAACCGAAGATTCGGCTTTACCGAGTCCATTGTCAGCTGTGCACCTATATAAGCCTCTCTGTTTCCTGGTGATATTCTTTAGTTCTAGGGAAGAGCTCCAGCTAAGGACATTACCCACATCATCAGCTTTTGTCCACGTGACATTAGGAGGGGGCTTACCACTTGCAGTACACGACAGGGTTACATCATTAGTCTCGTTTAATGTTCTACTGCTTGAGATTGCCGATGTGATCGAAGGACGGGCTAGAATTCGCAAAAACAAAAGAAAAACACACAAATAATGGGAAAATACTAAAATACAAATGATCGCTCTTTAGGATTTTAGCAGCAAGCACAAGGTAGTAAAAAAGCCGTTGGCACTAAACTCATTATCATATAGTGATGCTGACAGCCTATGTACAGCATTGAGCAGGGTCCGTGCGTCAGTACATCAGATCAAATCACGATTTTTTTTCTGAAAAAGGCGCACTCGGAATAAATGGTGATCAATTGTAATGGTGACTTGTCGGGATTCTCCTGATTGTACTTTAAAATACCGGATCCTGACAAAAAATGCGATCGGGATAGAAAACAAGGATAGCATCCTAATTCTGAAACTTGTTCTGATATTTTAAAATGAATTTTTATGATGCTTGCTCAAGAGTACCTAACATAGTCTACTTTAATTACTGAAAATCAATACCCAGAAAACTTTAAACATACCACATGAAATATAAAATAGAATCGAGTACTTGTACTTGAAGCCACGCAAATTAAAATAAGCGTAAAAATGAGAATTGATGTAGCCTAAATTAAAGACAGAAAACATGCTCAGAGACTCCCCTTGAGATGCACATCCTCGGATCTTGCGTGACTCGTCGGTGATTTAAAAAAATCTCGATTTTACGTACTCAAAAGGTTGACTAATCAGTCTGCGATTCCCAGTTGCTGGGCCTTCATAATTCTGTAAGGACTATTTGCTGTGTAATTATTGCTCCAAAAAGACAGCGCTGTTGACGGTGCTATTTTTATTTAGTGATTCATGTCTGGAAAACAACTGAAATAGGAAAGCAATTTAAGCGCCTTTAATCCATGACTAATTTTTTTTTTTTTTTTTTTATTTATTCCTCCAATTCCTAGCTGATACATAGTCATGTAAATATAACTGAAAAAAATAATATAGTAACAGATAAAGATTTACAAAGGAAATAAACGCGTAAAATAGAAATTACAACACTTAAATTGAATTACATTGTATATTGGAAGGAAAGGAGAGGGGCACATCTAGATAAACTAATATTGTGCCCCTTAAAGTTATGTATAACAAAGGACTTAAGATTATTAATAAAAAAGTAAAGGAAAAATGACAAAATAGCTCAGAAAGTTTAAAAGGGATATTGATTCATTAATATTGAGCCAGGTATCAGCGTAAAAGTGCTTTTTTAAACATTTTTTTAGATGGTTTGTCTCTAATGGATTGCGGAATATCGTTCCTAAAGAAACTTCCAATAATGCTGGGGCAAAATCTCCTAAGATTAGTTCGAAATATAGGTATTGCAACTTGATTGGATGATGCACTGCGGGTACTGTAATTATGTAGTTCAGATACTAATGAAACAGGTATATTAGGAAACTTTTCATGGTGGAAATAATCATAAAAAAGCATACATGTGTTCAGTTTAACAATATCAGGAAATTTCAAAAGGCCTACGGATGTGTAGTGTGGAGTTATTGACTCCATTAAAGGAACATCGTTTATAACACGAACCGCTTTGTTTTGTAACTTTACGATTTGAGACAATGGAGCGTTATAATTATTTCCCCAAAGTCTAATTTTGAATACTGGTTGTAAAATCAGACCCTCATATTTAATCTTGGTGACCTATTTTCAGCGCAGATGAAGTTGCGATGAAAACGATACTCGGTGGAATTTATTGTCATCGCGTTTAACTTATGAAATTGTCAAGTACACAAGCCAGTGAGTACTATAAGGTACATGCATTCGCTATCAAGTCACTTTTGTTATATTACTCAATCAAACAAGCGGGATTTCAAACAGGAGTTGTTTAGACGACACCGAGATTGAAGTCCGTTGACAAAGACATTTAAAATATTTTATTAGCCACAGCTTCAGAGCCTATAATTTTTCATTTGACCTTTGCCCAAAATTGCAATGTGAGGACTAAGAACTGAGGAAGAAACAGTTCAACTCACCAGCTAAAACACGATTTAATTCGAGCCTTCACGTAAATAAAACACGATTGAAGAGCAGTACCTGCCATTTGTTAGTTACGCTGTATAAGCGCTGTATTAAGCTGAAAAAAAGATCAGTTCTGTTCACTCAAATGAACGTCTGCTCATGTGACGCTCTTTTATTTGCTGTGAGGAGTTGTTCAAGTTGTTCAAGATTGTAGGAAATTATTTATCAGTTTAGTAAGATAACTAACAACGCTGTTCCTTTCCGGGGTGCCCACACACAAGGCTCTCTTGGACTTTTTATATTATTTTATATTTGCGCGATGGACGGTTCATATCAAGATATAACAGTGACGCCAGCTATTCCTAAATATATCGTTGCACTTGCCGCCTTTAGATTCATACATTAATTTATAAACAATTTGTCTGAAAAGATAGCACGTTGAAAACGCCTTACCTAACAATTTAAGATGGGTGCAATTGAAGTGGGTATTTCCTTGTGATCCTCCTATGGCGTTTAATGTGTTAACTTTGCAGCAATATTTAGCTACGTCACCACTTTTCAGATTGATAAGGGTAAAGGATGGGGTTGCATTTCTCTCTAGTACAACACTTCCTATGTATCGGTCATACACGACTACTTTATCAGTCGCATCGCTGTACATGATCATATCATCCATGCCGTCTTTAAGCAGCGTAAAGAAGTGAAGCTTGTGTGAGGCATCTGTTTTGAAACTCCATCTCAGAGTAACGTTTTCACCAAGAATTCCATAAACAGGATCTGAAGGTGCCTTATTCCACGTAAATGCTGAAAAAGAGAGCACATATTCTAGAACCTAAAATTGCTTTGCTAACGGTACTCGCCTCGTTAAATTCCTTTTTGATAACAATGTTGTAGAGCCTCAATAAATCCAACATTTACGAGGTACTATATAAAAGCCCAAACTAGAGGTTTACCTTGTATTTGCAAAAAGGAACTTACTACCGCTAACGTGGTCATTAAAGAGTGCTTCCTTTTGAGTGAGAATAATTGAAAATGGTCAGCAAGCGCCATTTTGGGTGAGATGGCGGAAACAACAATGCAAACAGTCAAGTTCATTTGTGGTTAGTTTTTTTTAAAAAAAAAAAATCCATAGACACTTTACACCCTCTAATCCCCATTATAAGGTCGTAGCTGAGAATCTACATCCGATTAAAGAAATTTCAACCGTCATTGATCTAGGAAACATGTCAGATCGCATGCATACCCACCCGTTTTATTTTTGTTTGCTTTGTTGTTGTTGTTATTATTGTTGTTGTTTCACCTGGTCGCTTTTGCTATTTAATAGAAACATCGGCAGATTTAACCTACAAATTATCTAGTAAGAGTATGTTTATTTTTTTGTGTTTCAAGTTGAAAAGTCACAGGTAGAAAGATCTGCATGTATTATAGACTTCTATTGATAAAAGGATGTTATGGCCAACTTCGGACCTGGTTACGTGGTGTTGTTGGCTTTTTGGGCCCTATGTGACAAGAATAAGGCTTTCTTCAAGGTTGCTATACTATGATTACCTCATTACAAATAAAACATGTCAGTAGAGAGGGATTTTAATTTACTCAGTAGAACAATAGTAAATCAAGAGAGAACAACATGTCTGGGAGTCTCACAGTAGCCAAATTTCTTTATATATATTATAGACACTTAAATACAATTTTTATCACGAAAACCGGCGATGTATTAAAACTATACGTCAGTACAGGCGGACGTGGCCAAAAAAACACGTGAAAGTCATGCAGAGCTTGTCTCCTCTTCTCGTACTTACTGATGGTCGAGCATTTAAGGAAATAATTTGAACGTCTTTCCTAATCGGCTTTGTGGGTGAATGACCCAGAATTTAAGCCCTTTGTCTTCGAATTTTGAGTTTAATTATTAGCATTGCAACCATTCCTTTATAAGGAATTGGTGCTAGTATTAAGACTTATAATTATTCTTCTTCCGAACAGCAAACAAAGTCGTAACTAAAGGTAACATGGCATGCAACTTGCATGCAAGTAAAGCCGCTCTTATGTACTATTGGACCCGTCTATGACCTTCTCTGGTGGTCTTAGCTGGTTACTAGCATCGTGTAAAAGAATTGTTCAGACGTTCAGCTTCTGGCACTTTAAACTATTAAGCCGGCGGTGACCCGTACCTTACACGAAAGCTTTTGGCATAAGGAAAAGAAATATGTGGAGTGATTTTAAAAATCTCTACGGCACGCATTTTTTGTAAAAGTATATCAGAAAATAGGACATTTTTTGCAGTGTAAATTTCCTTCCGTTAAATTCTTATTTTCTCTCTCTCTCTATTTCTGACATTTTATTTCGACATTAATAAAGTATCATATTAAAGCAATAAAAATAGGGGGTCCCCAGACTTGCTTTCTTGTCAAATGCTTCGAGATTTCACTAACTCCCACGCGTGTAAACTAAACTCTATAAGAACACCCGTCAGGTGACTCATGCGCTGTCTTGCCTACCGCTGCCTATTTACGACGCTAACGCAACTACATATCATAATGGGTCTTCAGATGAGGTACTCTTAGTTTTTTGTTTTCTTTAATTGTTTGAAAAACTAAGCTCTTAAAGGGACAGGTTCACGGTTCAGCCCAGGCTCATTAATTAAATTCCTTTTTTTTTCAATTTATTATTAATTCTATCGGTTAATAACTCCACTGATATGTATCTCAGCGATCTCAGAGTGTATTTCAAAGTAGAAGTGTATTTCAGAGTAACCTTAAGTGGGATGGAGGAGTACTAAAATCACAGAAAAATTAGTGGATTATGCCAACACTACCAACGTTGAATTTATTGTTGACCCGAGGGTTTTATTCCATAGTAGATTAATTTACAGCTATTTGCACTAAGTTGATCAATTGACTGCCAGGGGAGTGTGCAGATTGGTTCTTTGACAACATTATGACATGATCATATTGCTTTCGTAGTCGATACAGCATGTCCCGCCAGAAAAATAGCATTTTGATTAATGAGCATGAACTGAGCCGTGAACCTGTACCTTTAAACTAGCATCTCACGCATCTGTGCGAAAAACGATAATAAAAGTAAACTCAGATGACGATTACTGAGAATAATTATACTAGTTATAGCTATTGCTAAGTGCCAACGAGCAAAGATTTCGGGGGCAGTGAAGCCACACACAGCTTTTTCGCCCTTATTAGGCCCACCAGCTTGGCACAGCCGTTGGATTGATGAACGGGGTAAACCCGCATCTCAAAAACCCCTTACTGCTGAGGTGAGTGCAAAGCAGTCAATCAACCAACTCCAGCTCCAGCTCTAGCTCCACACAACACATGTGGGAGCTGTTGCCGGGGAAACGCAAAGCAGTTCCACCACTACATGCGCGGGGAAGGTGGATCACGAATTACCAGTAAATCAAAGCAAGGGGCACACATACACCAACCCACGGCCTAGCCATTACCTCACGCATGCACACAGCCGCACCCTTTCCTGCAGAGGCGAGTCCTTTAAGTTCCAGTTCCACAAAATACATGTGGGAGCTCTTGGCTGGGAACCGCAGCTCACGACATGCGCGGGGAAGGTGGATGGTTTGGTGTATGTATGCCCCTTGCTTTAATTAGTCTTTTGAAAATAGTGAACTAAACAGTTCTACTGCATAAAGAATTTAAAATCCCGACTTCACGCAGCAAATTTTTCGAGATATTGAAGTTCGTGTTTTTGTCTGAAGTTGCGAACGAGGCATTCTGCGTAAAATTTAGTGGTCTTATAAGCAAACTTAAAATCCTCGAAAAATCATATTAAAGTCCGCAAAAATTCAACGTACAGCCTTATATTTGGTCTCTTTTAAAGCTAGCAAAACTTATGGTGCGCCAATGAAGCCTTCCAAATTATTTTGCTCCAGAGACACAAAAAAATTTTGCTGCGTTATTATTTTTCTTAGCGGCATGCAATAAAAAATTCCAGCGGGCAAATGCCACAGATATCTCGTAGGGTGAAAATGATCCACCCGACGAGGGTTGAAGAAGGGATGAGCGCGGGACTCACAAAAACGCACACGGCCCGTGGATTCTCTGATCTGTATCACGTATTCGCTCGGAAACAATGCAGTGCTTGCCTTACATTACTCTTTGTTTCATCGATTCGAGTTTTATTCTTCCCCTGGAACAATCGCGCACGGCGCCACTAGCTGCCGCCTCGCAGCCTCGCGTCTTCGCGAGGATGCTCGTTGGCAATTAGAACTGAAGAAGCCGACTTACTTTTTCTCCCCGATTAAAAGCATACTATTCTCGTTCAGTGATCGTCAAGGCCGGCCTCAAAAGCCTCTCAAACGTGTACCTTGTGAGGGGGTGGCAAATTATACCTCGAAAAACCTGGCCTGAAATACTTTGGCCTGAGTCTCGATTTCTCGGCGCTTTTTTGACGAGTCTGAAAGTCTTGTTTTTGCGTGAATTTTTTGTCTCTCGATTGTTGCGAAGGGTTTT
The DNA here is from genome assembly GCA_964035705.1 of Porites rus. Lineage (NCBI taxonomy): Eukaryota > Metazoa > Cnidaria > Anthozoa > Scleractinia > Poritidae > Porites > Porites rus. The sequence continues at coordinate 19,267,123 of OZ038000.1, read as the reverse complement.
GGAGTTTTGGAAATGTCCTTTTTTTTAAGAGTCAAGTTTTTTTAGATTTAAGAGCACAAGTTTTCGAACTCAGCGAGGAAACGCAGGGCGTAGCTATCGGTGTGCACGGTACGCACGTGCGTTGACCTGAAATATGCGAGGGTAAAAAGCTAAGAAAGCATATAAATGAATGATAATTATTTGAGAAACCACGGTTTTCTTCAATTCATTTAATTCTGCTTGCTTTCTTTAAATGTCGGTTCCCAGAGAAGCGCTTTGATTAATTGAATGGTTAAAGAAAAGGCGGGAAAATAGTGCACAGATAGCAAGCTGAATGGTATACAGTAAAGGGTAAACAGCTGTAGTATAAAGCGTGAGCGCGTTGATTTTACCTAGGCCTGACTTGAACGCACGATGGTTCTGTCGGTCAAAAACAACGGAAAACAGCAATAAAAAATAATATAGAATACTTTATAGAAAGTATGCTCGTACGGTAGCCACAAGTTGTTGACGTATCAAAAAACGAACTAGTGAGATTTCTGATTTCCATATGGTATTGTGTTTATTATATACATACTGAGATATTCGTCGTTTTGCCAGCCTTTTATTTCAAATATTTCCAAAATGCTAAAATTTCCCACTACACACCCGGTGCAACGACAAAGGAAACGAAGCATATATAAATAGCTCCGGAGAAAATGTACAACTTGTTAAAGCTTAAGTCTCGACTACTTTTCCCCTTGTTTTGTCGGCTCTTTACAATTTTCTTCATTGACAGTGAAATATACCTAACTATTCCACGCCAAGTTCCGAGGTGCTTTTCAACTTTCTACGAGAAAAGCTCTACTTTATGGACTTTCCATAATTTACATTTGTATTTCAGAATTGTATTTCCGCAGGAAATACAAATCTTCAGTTAAGTTCGTCTTCAGATCACATCATCTTCATTTTTCATTCCTTTCACGGGCTAAGGTGAACTGAACAAATTGGCCAGCTCCCGATGTATGAGTCTTCATAGCTGAAATGGTAGAGCACTGCAGCGCTAACGCAGAGTCCTTGCTTTCGAATCCCGTGGAAGTCCCGAAAATTTTTTTCGGGTTTATTTGCAAAGATTTTAAGTCCTGAAATTTATTTTTTAAATATGAGTTTTGCTTGTTCCAATTTATCTAGAACCACTGAGAAGCTCATAAGGGTTAACACGTATAACTAGCGTTCAATGCTCATGAACATTTCTTAGTGAAGGATGTCCATTTTCATTAAACGGCTGCCGCGCGATCACCATGCGGTGGTTTCAAGACCAGAGTTCTGCATTTCAAGGTTAAAAATACGCCGTTAAAAGACATAAAATGGAAAGAGAACGTTCAAAAGAATGCTCATTTTTCTTTTCTTGTTTTGAAGCTTTTCATCAAGATATCGGCCTTCGAGGAATTCAACCTTGTTTTCTTTACGGCGGAGTGCATGGTGGTCTGTTCATTGAAATGCCAGCAACCAAGGCAGCGACGTATTTGCTGAATTTTCAGGAACATTTTGCACTCATTGGCCAAGAAAATTACGTTTTTGAAAAGGAATGTATGCACTTATATATGTTTCAAAGATTTTTCCTTCGGCGGTAAAGAAAAATTACAAAATGCGCCCCGATTTGAGATGGATTTTGTGTTGAATTTTTTTGTCTCGTAGCCGATTTTACTTGCATGAACGGATCCACGATCCAGATAGTGTTAGAGAGTGTCCGTCTTTTTTTTCCGAGTTTGTTCATTCATAAAATTAGCTCAAAACACGATGGTGATATTACAGCATCCGACCTGAATTTAATCTTAATGTTTCTCACATTACACGCAATGTCACGTTCAATTTTTGGACACTTTTCGATACGCAGCTAATGATTTTTATTCGGAAATATGTTTTCCTGATTATTCTAGAATTTTAAAAGCCTATTTGCATTGTAAGCTAAATGCGCAGAGGGTCACTGAGGTAGTGTATTTTGAAGTGACAACTTCAAGAAGTTGCGCGGTCGTCAATGACTTTCATAAGGTTAAGTTTGGCCCAAAGTTGTAAGCCAATTTCCTGTTTAATATTTCGGTAAGAATCCTGGTTTCAACTTTTGAAAGCTTACTAGGCTTTCCCCCGTTTGTCGGCCATTTTTTTAAGCAGGTGCAGGAACATGAAATAAAATTACGTCAAACCGTTTACGGAGTTTGATTGGTCAGTTATCTTTTCTTCTCGTTCCAAACATGATATTTTCGAAAATGAATAATCAGGAGGTCGGACAAAGCAGGCATATTAGAGTTACGGGTTTCAACCCCTTATGAGTTTCCTCTAGAACTAAAAGTTTCAGCCTTTGTTGAAAAACAAAGTGAAGCTGAGAACTCTTTAATCGACAAATATAATTTAGTTTTTTCTTTTCATGTTGCCAAGAGAGAATGAGCTAGGAGAGCGAATCCCTGTCCCTAGATCACTCTCTCTTGTATTTGCCTACAGTGAGTTCGTGAAAATAAAACACTGCGAAATTAATGCAGTTTCTTGGTGATAAACTGAATGTTCTTTGGATACAACAGGGGAAATAAAAATTATCTACACCGTGCTGTTATAAAACAAAAGAAACGTTCGTGCCAGAACGAATATATTTTCATGGAACTATTTACAAGTCGATAAGATGTGCAACTGAACGGAAGCATACTGAGAGTTATTTTTGTTGCTATCTTACTCTTAAACGGTATTACGCACAAGTGAGCATTTCCATGCGGATATGATATCAAATAACTTTTAAATTCCTGATAGGTCTTATCGTTTGGGTGAATTTCTAGACCAACATCAGTCAAATTAAAGGACAAGCAGATTATTCGCTTAAAAATAAGTCTTTGGCTCCAAACCAGTCAACTTCAGTAGACAGAGTAAAGCCCTGAATGCATGTAGCAGCACAGAGAACACTAATTCTTGCCCTTTTTTGGACTGAAATGCTGTTGAAAGGTCAGTGCAAACGAGCAATGATGGAAAATTTCCATGATTTGACACTACTCGGCAAAACTCAGCTTTACTCACTCTTCAGCAGCTGTTTATTCCTGACACACATTTTTAACAATCTTATTAAAAGTAGGTTGCAATAGATGGAAAAAGGTGGCCTTCGATCAGGCCATTTTTGTGCAAAAATTCAAGTTGTCGCAATTTTCAATTCAAAAAAATTGAAAACATTGACCAAAGTAGCAAAATGTTGAATAACGACATGTTTATTAATTAAAACAAATATAATCATTGAATAACATCATGTTTGTAAATTAAGACAAATATAATCATTCAATTCTTACAATACTTAGATGTGATTTGAGCTGAATTCCATAAAGCGCAACAGAACCAATTGTTATTACCATTAGCAAATTACCTCATTCTCTCTTGCAATTATTGAACTCAGCTTTCGTAGGATGTGAAGAATTATGCAGATCGAGCAGGATGTTATCCACCGAGGCTGAAGGCCTAGCTGGGTGGATAATAATTCTTATCCTATACGAAAGCCGAATTCAACAATTGTTTTATTGTATTTATTAAAAATCTCATAAAGTTCTGAACCAAGCCTTCCTCCTCGTAGCCTTCTCTTCTACCTTTGCCATATTTCTCTTCACAGTTTCAGGATGATATTAAAACACAGGGTTTTTTTTCTTTTTCTTCCTTTTTTTTTTGGCAGGTACTTCTCAAAAGGTAGATAACATCCATCGAGCAGTATATTTTGCGTATTGTTGCTATCCTTTCGTTCAGTTTTAGTAAAAATTAAGCTGTTTCTTATTTGGATAGCGGCGTGGACTTTTTTTTAGTTAACTTGTGAATAAACAGCTGGGAGGCCGCACCTGGAAACGAGGTTGATCGATGGTCTATTGCCAATACAACCTTGCTGCCAAATCAATATACCATCGATCAACCTCGTTTCCAAGTCTATATACTATCAAATCGATGGTATATTGCTTAAATCTTACAAATTTGGTCAGCGCCAGTTAGTTCTGAAGAATCAGCAGGGGACTTTGAGCCAATCAGAAACGGTGAAATATTTTGAATGAATAATAATTATCATTATTATTCAAGCTCGGCAAAGCAAACTGTATAATTACGCCTTAGCTGAAATAAAAAAAAATCTAAAATTGTAGGGCCTTTCCTGATCCCTGTGATAATTGTATCGTTTACCATAACTGACGGTCTGCTTGCAAATGGTGGCATTGACCGTTAAGAATGGCAATCACCATTGACGCTGCGAAAGGGAACTTGTTCACCGATGATCTGTTCAGGCATGCTTGGGTAGGACTATTCAGTACAGTCACCCCGAACTCGCAGTTGGGCGCTGGCTGACACGTTTATTTAAGTTATCTATAAACATTTCTTTAATTAAGTACATTCAATAATTAGTAGGGTTGTGAGTCCGATTGAGGAAAGTTATTCGATCGCAAAGTCAACAGCAGGAGACTCACCATACCCATTTCAATTTTTTTCTTTTTTTAACTCATATATAAAAGATGTGGCTATGTGGTAACTAAAAAAGAAGGTTTACAATGAGGAAGTCACTACCACCTTTCAGCTAATGTGGCATTTACATGTGGTTTGCATCGAATTCGGTTTACATAACATGCTCCATAATGCTAAAATACCTCCTAGTGCTACTCACAACCCGTACACTGCCTCATACCACGGGCTCCTACCGCAGACATCCCTCAATTTCTCCTAATCCTCATTGCCTATTTCCAAAAAGTTTTTCTTTTGTGCTATTGTCAATAGGTAAGGTTATTTGAAACAGTTGGTCTTTTTAGACAATATTCGCCTCATGCCTAGGCATACTTGTATCAAAAAGTTATTTCCGCCGTCCGTCGGCACTGTTTCCGGCGGCCAAATTCCCTTCCCATGCGCCCAATATAGAGATATGGATTTTTAACACTTTAAACACAGCCACACTGTCCTTGCCGATTATAGTAAGGCAAGCACAAAATAGCTTCTTGGCTCGAAATTAAGTACTGTTTGGAGTTACACCATGCCGTATGGTTACTTTTCAGTGCATTCAAACTTCCTTAATATACATGTTCTCCTTATTAACGGCGGGAATGTTAGTCGTATCGCTTAGGGGTAAAATTCCAGCTTTTTAATTATTCTCTCTTAGATGTTCAGGATAGTATAGAAGGCCAATACTTTTGTACCTATAAGGTTATCGCTTGGGGTGTACGTGTTGGAGTTTGGTCTCTTAAAGTGGTCAAATTAAACCTGAGCCACGTCGAGACAATAATTTCCCACTGCTTTTATATGGATGATCCGTCCCCCTGCCCGCCATAGGAAATTGGACTGTCGAAATAAGGTAAGACGAGGCCAACCGACAATACACGTTTTAGGAGATAAATATCACCATCAACAATGACAGGATAATAACTTCTTTGTGCTGGGAGCTGACGTAGACATCCCACCAAATTAAGCGACAAGGGAGTGTAGCATACGTCACTCATTCAAAAGATTCCATAATTCATGTGCGGCAAGCGTGAACGAACATTCCAGGGTTGATCATTATTCATACTCCGTCAATTACGTCAGGCAGTTTATTCGTTTACTTTGATGTCATAAACTCGAGTTGCTTGTCAGAAAGGATTAGATTACAAATTATACTGTGTTTGCACTTTTCGCTCAATCCCATGGCAGTGGTGATGGACAATTTCCTGGCGTTTGCACTACTACTTTCTGTGTTTACATTATCAGGTAATATGAAAGCTTGCGACTGACTATGTAAATTCCATGAAAGGGATCATGCGAAGGAATGCAGAGATATGTGTTTGTTAACTAGCTGAAATAGGAACTACTTTTCACCTTTATACTGGCAAAAAGACTTTTAATAGTAATAAGAATCCTCAAAATCCTGTGGTGTCAACGACAAAAATATGCTTTAAAACAATTCTAGGAAACTAGACGGTATTCAATGTAACATTCGCTCCTCTTTGTCAAGCGTTTAACCGTAAAAAAAGTTGTTTGTGTGTGTTAAAACACTGCTTAATTTTTAGGACACTACACACAGTTGTTAAAAATAGCAATCGGTTAATTTTTCAAGGAAGAAAGAGTACGCTATAAACATTTGAGACAAATAGACAACTATGGTTTGATACACCTACGTCCCTTGAGTCTTTTCAGCATAGTGAGTTCAGTGTTGATTATGCACTTTCGAAGTTTTTTCATGCATGAGAGATGGTCAATAAAATGAAACTCAATAATAGGAAATAATACCCACAACATTTATTTCAAATCTGTTTTAGCTTTTCTCAAAAAAGTTTGAGGACATTTAAAACAATGTAAGGTTTAGATAATGACGGAATTTAAAGTTAGTTCGGCTTTCAAGGCATGATCAGTCAATCAATATTGGTTTGTTATTGTTAATATTTCGGCAGCAATAATCCATTATTCAACTCTTGCAGAGGTTGTGTTAATATGTCATGACAAGACCTGGATATATCGAAAACGTGATAAAAGAAACGTCGAACGTGAAAATCATTTATTAAATTTAAATTATAACTATCAAAACTGAATGTATCGTTGCCCATTACCGCGACCAGGACAAGTGACGAATAAAGCACATTTTAACTTAACTTACGTGGTTCCTCACAGAGTATTTAAAAGAGATCCCGAGTTAAAGCTATTTTTCTTTTATGTAAAAAGCACAGGTCAGTTTATTTAAAAATCTCGAGATTGTCCTTGTTTTCATAAATCCGCAATACGTACATTAAGTAATACATAGAAATAACAGTTAGTCGGAAGACGCTACCGTTAGAATTTTACGTTTTTTAAGTTCTTATTTTTAATTATCCAAACGTTATACTAATATTAAAAACGCTTCTCTTGGGTGTATGCCCCCTTTAGTCACGGGAGAGAAAAGATTCTTTTCTATCACTTCTGAGCAATTCAAATGACAAGGCAAGCTCTTGACCTAAAATACATATTGTTAAAACCCTTAACAAAGCCCGTTTCTCCCTCAGAATCGCGACTCCAGTAACTTTGAACATTGTGCATAAAATAATCCTAGAATAAGAGGGGAGAACTGACATAGCATCAACTGACTCATGTTGAGGAGTAGGAAATAAACACACTAATTCTTTAGTGCTTAGAGTATTGTTACTACGAGGTATACCGTAAAATTCCGAAAATAAGCCCCGGGTCTTATATTTTTTAAAGGCCCTTTTCGAGGGGCTTATTTTTGGAGGGGCTTATATTCAGATGGGCGTATCTACGGAGGGAAATTTGCGTTTCAAAATCGATTGCGCTAACCTTATAGTTGGAAGTAAATTTTGTTTTACTTTGTATTTGAGGGCAATTTTCCACGTACAAGCCCCCCGGGGGAGGCTTATATTAGGAGGGGCGATTTAACGGAGGGTTTTTCGCGTTACCGGTTTGGGGGGCTTATATTGGGAGGGGCTTATACATGGAGGGGCTTATTTTCGGAATTTTACGGTAATTAAAGTAAACTTGGGAGTGAAACTGAATATCTTTATTTTAAAACAGATTCGTTCAAATGGAGTGTACAGCCACCAAGCGAAGTACGCAGAGGATCTCCCGCCATACTAGAATGGACGGTGTCATTAAATAGAGAAGAAACTGAAAAAGCGAATCTATTTTCCTTAATAGTCTTGGAACGCGAAATGTTCCTTTACAGTAATCGATGGCAGATTATGGCAGTTAAGGTGTTTTCTGGTGGAGCTTTCCAGGAAGTTGGCAATAAAGATACTTTTAATGTCATTCCTGGAAGTGACATGAAACTCAGATTGAACAATGTCACAGACACCGATGGTACTCGGTTTCGCTGTACATTTCTCAGCTCCTTTTCAGCTCCAAAGAGTATAATTCAAGTCGATATAAAAGGTAGGGACTTTTGTGGTTAACGAATTACAAATCTGGTTATCTACTACAAGCAACCACTTTATCCTAGATATATCACATTTTTTACTTTCATTTACCGAGCTTAAATCTCACTTTCTTTCTTTATTTCATATAAATGATTGATTGGGTATTTAACATTGTGCGATTTGAAATAAAACTCCGAGATGCAGGAATTAATTTTGAAATGAATAAAACACAAACCATAACACTTAAAACTTAAAACAAAACAGAGCCGAACAAAGCTCATGATTGTCTAAATTATTTTTTCCTTCTTTTTGTAGCTCCCCCACCCCCAAAAAATCACAAACGAATTAAAACACGCGTGGCTTGTCTTTGCCTTTTTCACATTAACTCAACGAGGTCTTTACATTATACTTGTGTGCGGACCCCATAAGTGCTCCACCGTTTTAACCGATAGTTCCCCTAAACGAAAAACATATAATAAAAGTAATCTTAATGATTTTAACTAGTGTAGAAATAATTTTTTCGTCTTCTCTTTAGATCTTCCCATAGCAGTGCGTCTTGTCGGTGGCACAACTCCTAACAAAGGTCGAGTAGAAGTATACCGCTATGGTTATTGGGGTAGCATATGTCGTGATGGTTGGAATCTCCCGGATGCATCAGTTGTCTGTCGAATGTTAGGCTACTCCGGAGCGTGGTCTGCCACCTGTTGCTCTGAATACCAAGGTGGGACTGGCCCAGTTTGGTTGAGTGAACTTAACTGTAATGGACGAGAGGAGTCCTTATCAGAATGTAGCCACAGAGGATGGGGTGTAACTAACTGCGACCACACCAAAGATGCGGAAATAATATGTCACAGTCCGCCGACCGATAAACCTTTACCGCATTATAGTAAAGAAACAACGGCAGTGGTTGTAACTTCGACATCATCGCTCTCCAGTGCGGTCACCGCGGCAGTCTTAAAGCCTTCATATTCCAGTTTAGCATCATCGACACTCCAGCTATCTACATCCGTAATTTTAAGCCCAACGACCTCAAATGTACAATCCACTTTGCTTTCCAGTTCATTTGAAGTTGCTGTACCATCTGCAGTATCCCCAAGTTTTTCTTTCATGGTCGCATCTAGCTCAGTAGATCACATTACATCAACAACATCAAACCCAACAACCACGAATGTCCTCTTGCCTTCACCTTCCAGTCCCTCTGTATTCGTTTTGCCATCATTGATATCTCCAAGTTCTTCTTATGTGGTCTCATCAAGCTCAATTGCTTCCACTACACCGGCTGGTAAGTTTACACAAAGAAGATAATTGTTTGGACTTTGTCACCTGCACAATAAAAGGGTTCGCGGGTTCGATTCCCGGGGCAGGATCAATACTCAGGGTCTCTTAAGTACTGAGAAATGAAGGTGTTGCGGCCTTTGCCCGGCAAACGGCTAGACCTTCGCGTGGCTCGGATGTCCACGCAAAATGGCGGTCCCGTTTCCAGTAGGAGACGTAAAATAATGTCCCGAATTAGTACTTTCGTACTGAAAACAATGACACTGAAATAATGTGAATTTTTTATGTCAATCGCTGAAAACACTGAAACAGCTTTGAAAATCCAAGCGATAGGTCGCACGAATGACATTCCCTCAGTTACCCGGTCTGACTTCTCAGATAGATTACCTATAAGTAAATACAAACCATGGTCATACAAACTTGGTTCGTATATGACAAACATACTGCTAAGGTTGAAATTTTGACACCGATTCTGTTTAATCATGGATGTATGGATGGATTTAGTGGGAAAGCTCTATGGGAAAGTGACTTTCTTCCAGACTTTGCTTTGGATATACGCAAGTTATAAATGATTTCCTGTGATATTTAGATTATTTCTAGCTATTTCGTATTTACCTGTTTACATAAATCACTCCTCTTTTCATAAAATATGACACTTTTAATCCGATTCTTGCGACAGGAAAGTGCTGTGTATCTCTGGGAACAAATAATGAAAGATGCTGACGTGATATACTAAAGCCTACTGTTTAGGCTTTTCAAAAGCCGGCAAGGGCTAATGCTTTAAAAGCATCAAACAGATTCTTTTACCCAATAACAAATATCGTATCGAACAGACCCATTTTATTGCTATTTTTGCATTCAAAAGTTATGTTTTAATTTCTAACAGCTCCAATAGTGCGATTGGCAGATGGGCGTGCTGATCTTGGTCGAGTGGAAATCTACCATAACGGAACGTGGGGTACAGTTTGTGATGATCACTGGGATATTAAAGACGCTACTGTAGTTTGTCGAATGCTAGGCTTTACATATGCATGGACCGCTATGTCTTACGGAGAGCTCATCATAAACCAGGATCCTGACAATACCCCTGGAACAGGGCCTATTTGGCTTGACGATGTGGCTTGTTTAGGCAGTGAGAGTTCTCTTACCGAATGCGGTCACAATGGCTGGTTAGTGCATGACTGTGATCACGTGGAGAACGCTGGAGTTTTGTGTGGTAATACACCAAGGCCAGATAATATAGCAGCAAGTACGGTTAACCCGAGTAATAAGGCTGCTCGACCAACCTGTAAGTTTTTCTGTGATGATCATCATTCCTTAAGGTAGCCACATTGAAAAAGGAAAAATGTTTAAAATATGTTGCTAAGTGGCAAAGATTTGGTCCCGTGGTTGACCCACCAAAGCTAGAATGTATTTTTTGGCAGTATCGATGCAATAGGTCACTTTCGAGTTCCAAAAACCCTCACTTTCAAAATGAGGCTAGGTGCACAAACTTTCTTGTGAAAATGAGTCTTATTTGCATGAGAATGAAAAATGATTTCCATATCAAAGGCTGAGTACCTACCCTCGTTTTGAAACATAGGCCCGGGGAAACTCTGAAATGGACTATTAAATTAAAGGTTGACAAATTTGTCATTTAATGTTTTACACGTGTCGGCCTTTTAAAGACAAAAAAGATGGTCATACTCTCTAACACTTAATGAAAATTAGGACTTGTTTGCGTCAGTTCAGTGTATAGCCTATAACTATTCAAACTCTCGAGTTTAAAATTAACGAGAAAATAATTTCAATCGTAAAAGCGTGAAATCAACTTTTATGCATATTCACAAAAAAAAAAACAAATTTGCTTTGTGCTGTATTGAGTTTCCAATGGATATTTACCGATAAACTTACAGCACCGCGTCATAGTTGCTGTCGCCTTCCCTTAAGGCGAGAGGTCTGTAAGGCGACTGGACAATAAAGGTTAATGTCGTGAATTTCGGCTCACGTAATAATTCTTCTTTTATTTACTTTTTTCGCAGCTGTTCAGGTCCGTCTTGTCAATGGATCAAATGAACGTGAGGGGCGTGTTGAAGTTTTCTACGATGGTGCATGGGGAACTGTATGCGACGACGACTTCGATATCCGTGACGCTCATGTCATATGCCGAATGATAGGTTTCCCCGGGGCGTTATCCGTGCAGGGTGAAGGAGGACGATTCAGCGCAGGAAACGAGAGCCAACAAATAGTGCTGGATGACTTATTTTGCAGTGGACACGAGGCGTCGATTGCTGATTGTTCATTCAGGAGATGGGGAACAAGCAATTGTTATCATGAAGAGGACGCAGGGGTAATTTGTCAAAAGAAACGTAAGTATTGTTTACTTACTTCAGTTTAAAAGAATACTCCAAGGCCTATGGCAAACCCGAAACTTTTCATGAGACAAACCAAACTCTAAATTGCGTCGATCTAAATTAAATTAAGATCCTCTGTTGGATCAGTCGTCGAGCTTAGGACGCATCGAACGAATCAACTGAATCAGACCAAATACAATTCTAATGAATTTTCTCCCAAGTGAGGCTAAATGCATTATCATACAAATGTTTAATTTATTAGTTTAGTTAGTCGCATGTAAAGATCAACGTTTGTCCCGAAACGTTTTCTGGCGTTCTATCCGCCCGAAGCAGAAGGATAGAACGTGTTGGACGATCCAAACTAATTCAGACGAACTTAACTGAGCCAGACGTCGAACTTTCCATAAACTTAACTCATTAACTTTGGTTCTTTGGTTCGTCTCATGAAAAGTTCGACGTTTTGCCTGGGCCTAAGGAAAAACGAGTTTCTTGAACATATTCGCCGAAAAATAGTTCCCCAGTATAAACACCAACTCATTAAAGATAACAACTGTTAAGTTTTCTTGCTCTTAACAGCTTCCCTGGGCGCCAAACGTAACATAAGACGCAGGCCGAATTAAAATATTTGATGCTAATTACCGAGAAAATATATTTGTCGAAACAAAACTTCTCAGTTTAAAGATGGCCATTCCTTGAATTCAACTAATGACTGGCGATTATACTGACCGCTTTTTTTTCCGCAAGGACTGAAATGCGTGCTGAAGAAGGTTTACCAAAGATTTTTTTTACACTTCGATCACATGCAGTTGTGTCGACAAACGCTATAAGTTGCAGAAATGAAGATGGCATGTCAGTGACCCTGTAAAACAGCGTAAAGAAAGTAGAAAAACACTGATCATACCTATACAGAGAAACGAATATTCGCGTTTTTATAGTCACCTAAAACTGTTCGTACATTATTTTTCATGCGAATGAACAGCTCCGATCGTCCGATTACGTGATGGTGACAATACGTTTGGCCGACTGGAGATTTTGCACAATGGAACCTGGGGCACAGTTTGTGACGACCATTGGGATATCAAAGACGCCTCTGTAGTTTGTCGAATGCTTGGCTTCAGCTACGCTTGGACTGCACTTTCTTTTGCTCATTTGGTATTGCAAAATGATCCAGCCACTCATCTTATTGGAACTGGTTTTATATGGCTTGACGATGTTGCTTGCAACGGCAATGAGACTTCTTTGACCGAATGCAGTCACAATGGTTGGCTGGTGCATAATTGCGATCATCGTGAAGATGCTGGAGTTGTATGCGGTAACTCACCAAGACCAAACCATTTATCCGAAGAAAATGTATTCAACAACACTTACAGCAAGCCCGCAGTGCCGCCCTGTAAGTAGGAAATGTAACACATACATCTTAAAATTATCTAATGCGCTTCACTCTCTTTCTGATAACCGTTAGTTACACGTTCTTTGGACGAAAAAATTCACAATAGACTTGAATGTAATTAGTAAAGTCGGAATTAAAATCTTCTCTGCTTTTTCATTGTCAACCTCTCTGCGTCGTAGCAGAGTAGAGACGGAATGGATAACAAACCATAACCAGGAACTTCCTTTATACATATCTTTACCAATTGTTTTTACAAATTCTCGTTGACGAAAACACTGCTTAAAAGACCTAGGAGACAACATAATTTCACCTTAAAGCACCATTTTTCTTTTTTTTTTTTTACAAGAAAAGAGGTTTTGATTGCCAGGTGATCATGATTGGCCTCATCATCAAAAATGAAAAACTTTTTACCTTGTCTTCTCAATGAAATACTAACAGCACTTACTTGCCAAACAGTTTCAATTTGACAAAACGATTCCGTTTAGTGTGGTAAATATGGGATTAGAATTAATTTTATGCAAGCGAATTGTTGACATTTTGGCTTAACACAAATGACCTTTAAGTAAATTCTATTTCATCTGATGGATCTGATTCTAGACTTCAGTGTATGTTAATAATTTTTTCTAGCTGTTCAAGTTCGCTTGGTTAATGGATCAAGTGATCGCGAGGGCCGTGTTGAAGTCTATTACAAGAATGAATGGGGAACTGTCTGCGATGATGATTTCGATATCCGTGATGCAGATGTTATTTGCCGGATGATGGGTTTTCCCGGTGCCATCTCTGCGGAGATAGAAGGCAGGTTTGGTGCTGGGAACTCAAGCCAGCGAGTGCTGCTGGATGACCTTTGGTGCAGTGGACATGAGAGCTCCGTTGCTTCTTGTTCATTTCGTGGATGGGGATCACATGACTGCGATCACAGTGAAGATGCTGGTGTAGTGTGTAAGAACAAAATTCCAGGTATGAATTGATACCATTCCAGAAAATGTGTTCAGATGACGTGGTTTCGAATTGATCAGACACTTTGTCAATCTTTGGGCAAAGCTTGTATGCAACTAGGCATCCAGCAGCAAATAACTGTTTTGATTAACTGTTCAGTCATTTTCATGATTTGGCATAAAGAAAATTATACAGGATGGTTGTCAAGTTGCTTTCTAACTATCTGACTAAGTCGAATTATTTTCGAGTCGGAGGTGCTTTTTCTCCGAAGTTGATAGTGGCAAAGAGTAAACTTAGATTTGATTGTTATAATAAAGACGTTTTCATCTCGAGGAGGTTGTTATCGACTGAGGTGGATAACAACCTCCACCATCTGCACAGTTATCATAAGCAGAATCCAAATTACTATTACCAATTCAAACTTTTTGATCAGTATTTTTTGGTAGTTTCTCGTTCAGAGTTTACATCTTTCCATTGAAATTTTGAGAATTCCTCCTTTACTTCTCAGCCATTATTTCGAATATTTCGTCTCTGCGTAGCATGTAAAGACGTACAGAACTCTCTGGAATTTTTCATTGACAAACAGCTGAGCTGAATGAACCGGCTTAGCCGCGGAACTGTTGTAGTGGCTGAGAGGTGCGTCACATACGAAGGGTCTATTTAGAATGCTTTGGCTGCGAAATGCTGGGTGTCTTTGATAAGTGGTCACCTGCTGGAGCTAGTCGTTTACGAGACTTGGTGGCTTATGGATGTTTGACTCTATCATAGGTTCCGTTGTTGTCCCCGGTTTCGGCCCTTTAGATTACAACCTGCTTCAAAGTAAATAATAATATTAAAATTGCTTTTAAAACGTTGGTTGATTGAATTACTATCTTTCCACAGAGATTCACATCGAGATCCAGGATGACAAACATGGTTTCCCCAATCAGGGCCGTGTGTATCTTTACTACAGTGGCCAGTGGGGGACAATATGCGATGATTCGTGGGACATAAAGGATGCAAATGTGGTGTGCCGTATGTTAGGGTACCCTAGAGCTATTGGCTTCACGACAAGGTCCAAATTTGGTGGTGCTAGAGATAGTGAGCCTATATTATTGAATGAAGTAAATTGCAGTGGAACGGAAGACACGCTAGCAAGGTGCCCACATGCTGGCTGGGGTGTCAGTAATTGTAATCATACCAAAGATGCAGGTGTCATTTGTGACTATAACTACACAGTAAATGCAAAAGGTGAGGCTACGTTTGCAAAATATGCAGATTTTTGTAATAAACGCGGAAGTGAGACCTTTTCCCTTTTAAATTGTCTCGACACTACCAAGTGTGAATTGCTTAGTGTCTTTTCTCTTAACGAGACGATTCCCTTCCCACTTGTCAGTTCGACTCCTCCTTTTCTACATATTGTTTTAAAAACTGAATTGGTAACGAGGGCTAAGTATAAACGCAGCCATCTTTTCGGACCGCTGACCAGGTGGAGTCTTCTACCTTATCTTCGCTGAAGAATAGTACCTGCTGTTGCTAACTTATACAGTGATGGATTTCTTCTGCTCGCAAAAGCGCGATGTGACTCCTTTACGATTTACTTTTCTATAAACTGATGTTCGAATACCTCCTTCCCAACAGACGCAAGTTGTGATTTTGACACGTGGTATTGCGGGTGGGATAATGGTCCTGGTGATCCAGCAGACTTCAAGTGGATCCGACATATAGGTCCTACACCTTCTAGAGACACTGGACCTTCAAGAGGTCACGGAGGGACTGGTAAGTTGCAGTATATTATAATAGGCCATTTCCGAGTTCCAAAAAATCTCACTTTCAAAACGAGGCTAAGTGCGAAACCTTTGTTGTGAAAATGAGTTTTATATGCATCATAATTAAAAATCATTTTCATATCAATGGCTTCGCACTTAGCCTCGCTTTGAAAGAGAGATTTTTTGGAACTCGGAAATGGCCTATTTAAAACATAATAATGATTTGAGTATAATTGTCTCAGTAAATTTAAAGAATGAGAAAGTCGAAGTAAATTTTCCGATTTACAAAGGTTTTTAACTGATTTTTAATGCACCCACGATGCTTTAAATTTGGCGCCTGTAAGGCACGTACTCTGTCTTCAAGACCTATGTGGCAAAACACCCGGTAAGAAGAATGAGTTACATATCCCTTCCTAGGGTCCTAGTTGGAAAATTTCCTAGATCATAGCTTATTCTCCTTCATAGGTCTAATATGAAGGTTTTTCTTCAAGAAAAGCAATTTCATATTTTTAAATCATCTTCACGTGTCCTCTTACTTTAGGGCACTACTTTTATATAGAGGCAACAGGAAATAATTTTAAGGTAGCCAGACTCGAAACGCCATGGATACGAGGCAACGGAAACGCTACATGCATGGTTTTCTACTACCACCTTTATGGACAGTCGGTTGACACTCTTAAAGTCAAAGTTCGAGATCAGGTCTTGTGGCAAATATCAGGTAGTCAAGGAAACGATTGGTACAAAGCCACAGTGCCCCTTGACTTTCACGGTACATACAAGGTACGACGTAGTAAAAAGAATATCTACTTAGCTTAAAGCAGACTATGGGTATATTATTCTGAGAACAGGTTCTACAGTGGAGTTTATAGCAAAGAATAGCCGAGAAGGGCAAAAAAAAGGGATGACGTGTCTCTCCCCTTCTCGTCACGAAATGTTTCCCCGCGGGCCTGTTGGTGATAAATTTATCAATTAAAGAGTGACTGAGTAAGTGAATGAATGAATGAATGAATGAATGAATGAATGAATGAATGAATGAATGAATGAATGAATGAATGAATGAATGAATGAAAAGTGGATTAATCAATGAATCAATCAATAATAGCAAATCTTTAATGTCTCCTTGATTTTGAGAGAATTGTTAAAATAATCTGATATTGTGTATTGACGGTTTTTTGCAGGTAACATTCGAAGGTGTGGTTGGTCTTGATGCCTTCAGTGATATAGCTATTGATGATGTAGAGTTTCAAGAAAACACGGCGTGCGCTAAAACTGCTGAAACTCTAGGTAAAGATTTAATTACACAAATTCAGAATGAAGCAAGCATACTTAAAAAAAAATCAATTGGACAGTATAACAATGAACTTTGGCTCACGTACGTAGGGGGCCTAAACCTTCACCGGAGTGTTTTTTCTTTAACACTTTGGGTGCAATCACTCCTGCAAAAGGTGTATTCTCATCGATGCAAATTACTTTCCAGTTCCGTCTAGGATCGTATCGATCTCTCCAAGTCAAGGCGCTAAACTTGGTGGCACTGTGACGTTAATTTGCATAGCGACTGGGCGGCCCATTCCTCAGGTCATGTGGAAGAAAAACGGCCGTGTTCTTCTCGAGGGACAATCGTCTGTCAACATCACTATCTCCAACATTTTACAAGCAAATGGGGGAGTGTACGAATGTTTAGCAACTAACATTTTGGCAAATGACATGGAAACAACAGCAATTAATATTGAAGGTGAGAACGAAAATCGTGCTTTATGAAGAATACATTAAGATTATGCTTTTGTTTAATATGGAATCCCCTGACAAGAACTTTTATTAAGGTTATGTAATGGCGCCACAGCCATTTTTGCTTATTTGGTGTTCATTACATACACTGACTTTTCAGAAATTTACGACCTCGATTACGGTAAACGGCGAAAATGACATTCAAGTTGAACATTCTGAAATTGAGAAATACGAATATAAAAACTGTGCAAAATAATTCCCATAAATGAAGCTTTTTAAAAACTACTTACGTTTATAGGTTTAGCTGAGTCGATAGAGCGCTCGACTGCAGACTGTTTCGGGTTGAATACCAGGAGACCAACGCCTACTGGGTCTTAAAGAAACTAAGAATTAAATTACTGCCATTTTCTCTGTAAAGTGTTAGACCTTAGCGTTGCCTAAATAACCACATGACAAATGTGGAAATGACGGTCCCTTCGTCTAGAAATTACTTCTCGTGGTAAAACATCGACATTTTGTCAAGCATTTTTTTTTTTTTTAATTTTGTTTTTCTCTTGTTAAAGAAGTTTTAACTTAATTTAACTTAATTCAATTGCATTTCGGACGAGCGTTCGAAATGCATTCTAAGTATTTTAACAAGGAAAGGGCGTGTGACGTAAAAACCTCTCGAATCGGCAGTTATGAGACACAGTTTCTCTCGAATCGGCAGTTATGAGACACAGTTTCTCACAACGTCATCCGAAATCATTTGATGTAAGTTATGAAAAACATACTAACTTTGACAACAACAAAAATTTATTCCGTTTTTAAAAGAACAATATTAGTCGCTTCTAGTAATATAAATGAAAGGAAACTTGTTACTATGTGAGAAGTTCAAAGTTTAGAGGAGCTTAAAACTCAGCCTCCATCTTGGCCAGCTCACCGCTGGGCATCACCGCTGACTT
The DNA here is from genome assembly GCA_964035705.1 of Porites rus. Taxonomy (NCBI): domain Eukaryota; kingdom Metazoa; phylum Cnidaria; class Anthozoa; order Scleractinia; family Poritidae; genus Porites; species Porites rus. The sequence continues at coordinate 19,248,952 of OZ038000.1, read as the reverse complement.
TTTTGATGTCATCTTAACACTTAATTCAATCCCTAGAGAAATTATATCCCTCACTGACTCTTACTCAGGCGGAATAGTGATCACATTCTTTACTTCTTGCTTTATTTAGGAAGCCCAAAAGAAATCAATTTCACGGCCAACACTTCCTACAACGTTGCTGCTCCGGGTGACTATGTTTCCCTAAAATGCTCGTCTGTTGGATTTCCTGAACCTGTTTGTCGAATTTACTTTAAGGGAAACATGCTTGGCATCAATGGAAGTTTTCATGTCATTCAGAACTTTGCGGAAGGAGATCAGGGCAATTATGTGTGTAATTGTTCAAATGTAGCTGGTGTTAAAGAAGCTTACTTAACACTTACTCTCTATGGTAAGTTAAAAGGAATTTTAAATATAAACTGGATATCGGATGAACTAATTCTTGGATAACTGATTCTTGTGGAAAAAGGTTGAAGCTTAAAGCAGTCCTTATGAGCCTCAATTACCCCCCCCCCCCCGGACAAAGTATCAAGTGATCGCTCACAAGGGCCTGAAAAAGCGATATACCCACTGAACAGAATAGAAATAGGATAATATTCGCACCCCTTGACTCACTAATCTGTTTTGACTTTCTTTAATTAATAAGGATCATTCAATAGAACAATTGACGCTGTTTTCCTAGAGCTTCACCTAGGAAATTTTTGCTTCCTGATAACTGATTACATGGCAAACTTATTGCTTTGTCAGAAGTTAGCGATCTGAGCAATCCTTAACGGGCCAGTTATTTAAACCTAGTTTAACCGCGTTCAAAGCCATTTTCAATTTGCGCCACGGTTTTATCTAAACACCATTTATTGTGGACAGTTTTATGAAAGCATACAGAGTAGACAAGAAAAAAGTATTTATCTTCTTAAAATAACCCTCTAAGGAAGAGATCTTGAGGTCCAAAGATTTGTTAAACGGCGGCTTAAGTTAGACGCCTTTTAAATAATCGACCCGTTAGCTGGGTTAAAGGTTACTGACAGTCTATTGAAAGTATACTTCTTTATTCAAAGTAAACAAAACCAAGACAAAACTTCTGGCGACGAAACCCCCCTAATATCAGAAAAAACAAACAACTTAAGTTCTAACTTTGTGGTTCTTCACTTTTTATAGATTCGCCCAAAATACATGCCATTCTTCCAGCTTATCAGTTGGTCAATGAAACAGACAGTTTTGAGATCTTTTGTAACGCGACGGGGAACCCTCCACCGGCGATAATATGGAGAAAAGTTGGCGACGGTAGCAAAGTGTTTCCTGTAGGGAAAACACTTAGAATACTCCATGCTGATAAAGCGGATTTTGGTACCTATCAGTGCACAGCAGTCAGCCCGCGGGGAGAGAATATAACCTCTGAAGCATCAGTTGACCCTGACAATTGTAAGTTTTATGTTAATTTTTTTAATAAAGAACCAAATGTGTTTGAAATATACGACTCAATTTTTAAAGAAAGGTATAAACTAAGTGTGCTCTACTAGCAAAGAAGGGATTTGGGCTCTGGGTGGGTTTCTTTAAGTATGGTCTGGGGACGCTAAACAACGGTGCAACTGGGCCAGTTTCGAATAATCAAAATTCATAGTTGATGCTGAGGGAAATATAACAAAATAAATTGCATTGAGATTTTATCCATTTCCTTGTTTTACACACCTCAGCCCGGGAGCCAAATAGGAATTAAATATGTTTCTTGGGTAATTCATAGATTACATTTGAATGTGAGAACTGTAAAATTTCTCAAGGGTAATTACTTCTAAATAAAACAATATATAACTCCCAAGATGCTAACGTTATCTGTGCATTTTTGAGAGGTATAATTATGTAATTATGTATAATTATGTAACTATAGTCGATCGTCATACTAGAGAACGCCAGAGATGTCATGTTGGTTTTTTCTTGGTTCTAAAAAAAATTGTTTTTCCTTTATTAAAGTCTCTCCAGAAATTAACCACGGACCACAGAATCGCACTGTAATAGAAACAGACGGAATAAACGTCACCATGTTCTGCAATGCCACAGGAAAACCAGCGGTGAGACTGTCGTGGGTGCGAGTGAAAGACGGCGCGACACTTGCTTTTGGGCATACTCTATTGATCACGGCTGCTGACCGTTTCGATCGTGGGGAATACAGATGTGTAGCGGAAAATGGTGTTGGAAATTCCGCGACTAAGTCCGCCAATCTCGATGTTCAATGTAAGTTTTTGTCCTAAACTTCTAAAAGCTTAGGTACGATACATTAGTTGCGATGAATTGCAAATATAGCCTCTTTGCAAGTTCCCATATTCCTCTTTTTGAAATTGAGTCCTGCTATACAAACATTTTCATAAAAATGAGTTAAATTTACATGCTAATAAAAATTACTCGCATATAAAAGGACTGGTTCTATAAGACACTTTCAAAGTTTATTAAAGATAATTCGGAAAGTGGGTGTTATACTCCGTTATTTTTTCTTCTATTTTCTAACCTATAATTTTAATAATTATTTTATTTCTTCTTCACTTTAGATCCACCATCTTCCACAACACTCAAAACAAATAAACTGAATCCAGTCGTTCTTGGTAACGATCAAATTTCACTGACTTGTGATACAGAAGCTAACCCTCCGGCCAGTCAGTACCGTTTTTATCGTGAGGGTGTTTACATAGGAACGAGTCTAACAGGAACTCACGTGATACCGAAGGCCAGGCACTCTGACGCAGGAACATATAACTGCGTACCTATCAACCTCCTGGGGTCTGGTGCTAACATCTCTGTTACGATCGCTGTGATAGGTCGGTAACTTAATCCTGGATAATTCACAAGTTGTCATGAGATACTATTTGAATTAGTCGTTATATTCAGATAATTCAGTCTCTTCGAGATGTACAGTGAATATATTCCGTGTTGCACATATCTCTGGAGCAGTTTTCGTTCTAAAGGAGCCAACATAATAACGAAGAGTGCGATCATTGCTCGTTACTTTTGCGCTCTCGCTGGATTACCTGTCCTTTTCCTCGGCCAGTCAAGACCTACTGTCATTTTCGGGCTTATTGAACACAAAAGACCCGCCTTTTGGTCCTTTGCCACTCAAATGAGGTGCGGCCTCGAAATACTCTGTAGATGAAAATGTACAGAGTATCTGAAAAATATAATTTTGAATTCAAATATAAGTACAGTCAAACCCCGCTTTACATACATCTGATTATTATGGACAGTTTCCTTTGTCCCTGGGTACAGCCGCGAAGCCGTGCCGACGCATCTTTGACTGCTCCACCTTTGGTCTTGACTAACTGCTTCAAATACACTACTCAGCCATACCTAATGTGAGTAGTAAGCTATTTAAAAAAGGAAACAGACAGCTCTCAATAGAAAATTCCAGTGGCGTAGTTACCTTTAAGCCATTGAGCCCGGGCTTAACAAAAAATTGGGTGAAATTGAGCTAATAGGCGGCGTGAAATAGACCTTTCTAGGTTGTATGTTTTGTTTTCCCATTTCAGAACGCGTGATGGTTCCCCAGAGAACTGATTCTTTCAAATGTCGTCCTATGAACGTACATCCATGGAATAACTAATTAATGACAAGAAAAAGGCAAATTCTCAAGAGAACGTCATGCGGTCTGAATATACAGGCTAAAAAGGTCCATTGCTTTCAATTCAGGCACGTGAACTAATTTGTCGCGGTGATGGGCTTGCAAGATACGCACATAATTTACTGGGAAAACCATCTTGGTTTTTCAAGTAGATTCGACGTAGAGGGGTCTCCTTTGGTTTCTTTGATCATCTACTTGAATCATGTTTACTCTGTATTGATTAATGAATGAATATCCTTTACTTATACATAATCAATATTAAAGCAGTAAAATGATTGAGGGGTCATGATCGTTGATCGTTGTTAAAACGCAACTTCCAACAAACCAATCCATCCCAATGGTTTCTTAGTTTACTTTACTTTTATTTACTGCGCTGAATTGTTTATGGGTCAGTGTTAACATGGCCTGCTAATATGTCCTCAACAAACCCATTCAGGACTCATGCAAATTGGGCTTAACAACAAAAAATGAATGGCCACGCCGCTGAATTCTTATGGTACACATGTGGTGTATCGTTAATGATAGAGCAATGAATATGTTACCTTTTTCCTTTTAGGTGCCTTCTCAATTATCAATTCTCCGCAAAACACGACTATAACTGAAAACGGAAGTGCTACATTTTTCTGTAATGCTACTTCCTATCCCCCATATCAGCACGTTCGCCCTCACATCACGTGGGAAAAGCTTGGAGACAGTAGCAAAAAGTTTCCGTCAGGAGAGCAGCTTGTTGTACAGAATGTGGGTCGGCATGATAAAGGAACGTATGTCTGTAAGGCCGAGAATGACCTGGGACTGCCTGATACTGCAGCTGCCGTACTGGATGTATTACGTGAGTACCTACCTTTTGTGGGTCAAATGCAAATGTCCAAAATTGCGGATTGTTTATTACATTTCTCAAACCGGACCCTATAATCGTCGTTGTTTTTGATGTTGCTGTATTGGCCAGTTTGTAATTAAGTTAAGCCATCTTCCGTTAAGCCATCTGATGATTCCGGTTAAAACCTCCGTTCGGAAAAAAGACCGGGTGGAAATGGGATCTATTTGTGATGAAGAAAGCACAGGTATAATTGCTGTTGAGATACAATAGGCTCATTTTTAAGACGGACTGTTGGACATGATCAAAGTAAATGACGGAAAGCATGCATATAAGTGGACGTCTTGCATTCAGGTGCAGAGTCAAGCTATTGATACGATCTGTTCGCAGCTTACGGACCTTAAGTGTCTGAAAGACATGCTCGTGCAAATGGTACAGTGCGCTCTTATTCAAGAGGCGTCTTACTTTTCAGTCCTCGTATAAGTAGCCCTATTGAACAAAAGCAATCGCTGGATGAACGGCGGACCGGAATAAATTGTAAGTTAAAGACTGTCTAACTGTAAAAGCACTTGCTATTCACCTCTGAGCTGTACGAGGCCATTTATTTCAATTGCATTGGACGGTGTAATTGCTAAATGTTTTTTCTGATAAACTATTTTTTCTCCTCCAGATAAACCATACGACACCAAACTAGAAGTTTCAGTTCCAGACAACGTCGGTATAATTAACTCGTCGATCATCTTAAGTTGTACTGCGCATGCCAACCCACCTGTAACCACGTACAATATTTATCACAATGGTGTCCTCGTTTTTAATTCATCGACTGGTATTCATAACATAACTCGTGCACTAACTGAGCATAAAGGAACATACGTTTGTGTTACTTACAATGAATTTGGGCGTGGAGAAAGTTCATCTATAAATGTTTCATTTGTTGGTAAGTTTAACGAAAAGGATTGTGAGTATAATTAGGCCAGCAATTTATTGCTCTTCTAGTTACAGCATTGGAACAATACAAAACTATCCCCAACTATTTGTAATAATATATCAAAACCGAGGAATAAATTTTCTTCAGGATAGGAGCAAAAGGTTATAGAAACTTTGACCGGTCTATTTGGCTGTACTGAGAGGGAGGTCTCAAAAAGGCTTATGCGGGGAAGATCTTCCTTTTATTGCAAGACTGTGACGAAATAATACCCTTACTTCCACAAACACGGAAAGAAATGCGTCCCCAACCTGACCCTTAAAAGTTCAGGCAGAAAAGAGTTGGTGATGGTAGAATTTTTGAATACAAGCGTAATCTATGCCTTTCATTTTTTACGCAGATTTTTCTGGCAATATTTTACGATCTATTTTATGAGTTTTCATAAACATTCTAACAAATCGATTAAAAAAAGAGGGAAAAGGAGCCTTCCGGTATGAAACTTTATATCATCCATGCATAGTCGGCAACGTATTAAGTTGATTTATCAACAGAATGGTAATGTCATTTAACGACGGCGTACGTAAATCAAACAACTAGCTTGACCATTGGCAGAGCGGCAAATTGGGCACCGAAAGTCTAGTTTCGTCCTTAACGCGCTTTCTCGTCGTCAAATGACGTTTCTGTTCTGTTGCTAAATCAGCCTAATATTATCTTGCTTATAAACCATTTAAATGATAAATGATAAATTGCCGAAAATAAAGTACAGCCGTAAATTCCGTAAGGTCATGCAGAAGGTCATGCAGCTAAGGATCATAATCAAATCCGAACTTCCGGTTAGTAAATAAACCATCCCGGAACAGTCCACAGGAAGTTTTACAGTCGTGATTGATTTATACAGTCTATCATTTATTAGTGAATAATAATAAGGGGAGGGGAGGAGGGGCCTTATTAGAGGGAGGGGGCGTATTTGAGAGAAGGGCTTAATAGAGGATTTACGATAGGTCTACTATAGTCCTCACTTTTTACTGCCCCTCCTCCGCTTTCTGTTTGTTAGAGCATTCCCGCCTTCTTTTCGCCCTACAAATAAACAATTACTATTATATAAAATAATTATTCCAAAACAAGAGAGCCTGTTCATAAGCCAATTCTGACTGAAAAGTAATTTTTGTTTACAGGCCCCTGCGGTGTTAAGCGGGTTCACGTATCAATGTCGCCGCAGATCGTGGGAGGAGTGAACGCTAAGCCAGGAGAGTGGCCATGGCAGGTCCAGTTAGCATACTCTGACGATAAACAAAGTTATCCCCACCTCTGTGGAGGCTCCATCATAGACCATTATTGGGTTGTTACTGCAGCTCATTGTATGGTGAATCAATTGACCTTGAGAAATGCTTCTAACTTTAATCTAACTGTAGGTAGGTTAAAGAATCATTTCTTCCATTTATGATCAAGGTAAAAAAGCGAAGGGAAATGAAGTTGTATTGACACTTTTGAGGTGTTTTATTTCATTTTTTTAAGAATTACTTTAAAAAAATATCTATTTCTTCATTTGCCTTAAAGGTTAAGTACTCAGTGAAAAGCTCTTTCAGTGGGTAAGTGAATGGACACCAAAAATCTCCAATTACACAATCAAGCAGTTTTTAGATTGTCTTGATTTTGGGTGACCAGTCGCTGTCCCACTGAAATAGATTTTTGCTCCCCACTTCCACTATGCCCTAGATACCTTTCAAAGTACACTAAGACATTTAGGTGATTTGAAGAAAATGTGGTAAAATAAACCTGAACATCGCCACTATAAGTGCTTTTGCAGTACTTTTCTGATCTAACAGATGAGAGCTCGCAAATACACTTTTATTTTAAGTATTTGAATTTTCTATTGATCTCTTTTCGATTACATTTGAATTTTAGGAGAACTTCATAGAGGTATTGCAGAAGGAATGGAGCAGAAAATCCCGGTAGAACAGATCATTGTTCACAAATATTACAACCCCAGCACTCTACAAAATGACATTGCGTTGATGAAACTCAAACGTCCAATAATCTTTAATGCGAATGTCTCGCCCATCTGTCTTCCTGATTTTGACTTTGCTGCCGGCACCACGTGTTACGTCACTGGATGGGGGCTGTTAGGACGTTTTGCTTCGGCACCAGAAATTCTTCAGGAGACCACCATGCCTCTCTTAGATCACGACGTTTGTGCACAACATTTCAATCGGAGTGATATAGCCGTTACATCAGATATGCGCTGTGCTGGGAAAATAGGTGAGAGTCAAGGTACATGTAGAGGTGATAGCGGAGGACCACTGACCTGTGAGCGAGATGGCCGTTGGTATTTGGTCGGCATAACGAGTTGGAGTAATGGTGGCTGTGTAGATCAAGGAGATCCGGGAGTGTTTTCTGATGCTTTGTACTTTAGAAACTGGATCGACGAGGCAGTGAAGAACAATACTAGAACTGCTGTCTAACATTTATAAATTTTTAGACTGGTAAATATAGTAGTCGGTATTTAATTAAAGACAAATTCTAGAAGAAATGTGAAAACACTAATAAAGGTCTCCAAGTACCTTAAAACCGGTTTGTTGGAAAAAAAGCACACGCCAATTATCGAAAGGAAATCTATTGGTTATTATTCCCTGGTCAAGAATGTTCTTGCAAGAAGCTTCATCCCAGTTAAGGAAATAAATAATATAAAAAGACAGTGGGGCTGCAGTAAGAATTAATTACAGTAACGACTCTTAAACGTTCTCTGGCCAAAGAATGAAAACACGACCTTTCCACTGTCTAAATCCTACAATCGGGTAAAATTATCGATACTAATTATAGTAATGTTGTATGTAGTTTTAGCCACAGAACTTTGTTGTTTTCAGAACTTTTTTTAACTCGACTTCGGTCAGAGACACATGAGATATGGCATGCCATCAAGTACTTTATGATAAAGTTATATAACCGTCACTGGCAACTGAAATACGATGCCACAACTATGCTTATCATAGTACTCCTCACAAACTGCTCCGCAGACCATAAAATGCCAAACAAAAGGCAAAGGTTTGTTGATGGACCGTGATATTTGCCTTCTTTTCCTCAACCTTTATCAGTAGAGAGATATGGTTACATCACCTTATTGGTGTACAAAATTCGCAAAATTACATTGTTTTTCCCTCAGGAAATTAGTGTGCATATTACAGAGAATTATCACACGTTAATGCAAAGAAAAAATATTTCAAATTTATTTAATGCGTAAAGCAAATTGCAGTTTACATTCACCATTTTCACATAGACCACCGTGTTTACCCCGCAAAATTTTGTAAATCGATTGTTTTTAATTTCTCCTGGGTATTACAGTCGTCGCAAGTAAAGACGAAGAAAATGGTTATGCAATATTTTGGCGAGGAAACAGAGTGCATTATGGTCTATGGGAAAATGTTAAATAACTTATTTTTTAGGTGTCTAACGTTGTACGTAAAATCCGTTCTTAGAATTTCATATGTCCGTCATGAATAATTAGGACTAGGAAATCAAATTGAAAAGAAATTCTGAATCAAACGAAGCTAAATACTGGTTGAACAACAGAACGTATCTCACCAACCACGGTTTACAGTGAATCAGAACAGGTTCTAAACATTTATTTATTTTAATTTTGTCAATGAATGACTTATCGCTGGCCAATGTACGACGTACAAAACAATTACACTTACAGGTAATATTTAATTATATTAGAATTTGTCAAATAAATGACATTTTAACATAACACGCAACGAATGCATGTCCGTACAGAATGGTGTAAAAAGTACAAAGAGAGCGTTAAAATCTTATTTTTGGCAGTCGTCTAAGACTATCCCCCTGATGACTTCACATACGTTTTTATTTGGTATGAAACTACTATGAGAAAAAATGCATTTCCACATACATATTAGCCAAAGATTAGGGACTGGTCATTATTGATCGGGAGGGGGGGGGCGGTGCAAATAGGGGGTGGGCCACCATTTTTTATGCATGGCTTAAAGGGGGGCCATTAAAAAATATGCAAACGTTTTGCCAGCAAAAATGTTATAAGTTGCATCTGGATGCCATCAGCAAATACAGCCTATTAAAATAGCTTTATACAGAAACTTTTATTAACACTTACAAATCAGTATCTTACAACATTGATTTTATTTCTACTGTAAACATAACCAGCACCATCATCATCATTGTTGTTGTTATCCCCAGCATTTAATAATCATCATCATTGTCATCACCATTACCACTCTTTAAAGAAAATATCATCCAAGAACTTGCTAAACGCATTGAGAGAGAGGAGGATGGGAAGAGCGACAATCAGTCGTCTTCTGATTCACTCAGTAGTGAATCAGAAGACGACTCAGAGGAAGAAGACTGTGTCCTTTCAGAGATTGGTATTTCAAGCTCTGAAGAGAAAGAGGAGTTGACTGAAAAAGAAGAAATGATTGAGAGCACCGAGAACTTTAATGTCAAAACGACAATTGTCTACACACGGTCTGGGCAAAGAGCAACTCGAATCCAAATTTAAGGTAGCTTTAAATAGAATGTCTATCAGTTGGACATGGTGACTTGATAAATACATACATATAAACTTCTTACAGATTTCACTTAGACTTTTTCGAATATTGAGACAGCTATTGGAGGAATAAGCTCCGTGAACGATTTTGAAAAGAAAAACCTAGAAGTGCCGAGAAATACGACTACAAGTAAAATAAGTAGTGAAGTCGTTGCGTTACTATAACAACTCTGATGCCAATTTAACAATTCTCATAGCAAATTTTCTTTGTCTGACGCAGCTGTGGTGATCGTTTTTCTATTTTCTTTATTAATGACCCCGTTGATGCTCAAACATAGGAAGTGTCGCCAGTGAAACATCCAGTCGAGCCACCTTAAAACGTGAACGATCATCGCAGTTATACATGCAAGTAAAGTAGCTGCAAAAGAAAAACTTGAAAAACTGAAGTCTTACTTGAACCGGACCCGAACCCATACCCTACATAGCAATGAAGGGCTCTAACCAATTGAGCTATCCAGCCAGCTGGGAGATGCTCTGCATTTTTTTGAATTCGTAACTTACCCATAAAAGATGAAGGTATGAAAGTAAATTGGTAAATGCTCTCTTCGAACTAGGGGAGAAATGTTTTTGAAGGTAAAATGTCAGCCTGAATTCTTTTCAGGTTTTTTGTTTCACAACTGCTTTAGTTGCGTGCACACCGGCGCTGATCTTTCACTTGTTAAGACTATCCAAAAAATTGTGCACTGAATAATCTTTTTTATTTTTATTATTTCGAACTTAATTTCCCTCATTTGAACACTAACAAACACGGAGTCCTGGCTCGTCTACAAATTGTTGTTGAGTCAATTTTCTCACAGCCAGCGATTAGTCAAGTATTTGACAAGGACCTTGCCCAAAGCCTGTCTATTTTTCCATTTTGGCGTGTCTAGTTAACAGCATCGTTGACAACATTATTTCTTTACATGCAAAATTATGAATGAGAGGTTAGCCCTTTATTATTTCACGCAGCCGTAATATGCATGGGTCGACGCAAAACGTTGCCAATCTCGTCAACAGAGCATTTTTTACCTTTAAGGTAATTAAGGTAAAAAAATACATAATATGTAAAAAATGCATACCTATGGAATTTGTGAAAATAGACAAGATATCATCAAAGGCATTTACTGCATTAGTAGCCAATAAAATTGAGCTTATTTAAGGTGCCTCGATAGGGTTTTTCCGGGTCAATACCTCCCAAGTTTGAGCATAAACTACGTCGCCATTAGCAAGGATTTGAAAAAATTACCACCACAACTGTGTTGGATAAAGATAAAAATGTGTTATGATCAAGGTTGCAATGACATCGGAGTTGTCATAGCAACGAAATGACGCCATTACCCTCGACATGGTACCCTCAACCCTCGACACCTTGACCAAAAGTCGCACTCCTACGCTACCTACTTGAATGTATGTTATTAAATGTATGTTTTTAGACTCTTAGTTTTAATTTATTGATGTTCATCTCATTTTTTAGAACTTTTACCATTTTTTGGACAAAAATTCAAATTTATTCAAGTACAAAGGGAACTTCAGGACAGCTTTTAGCGATAACATTCAGTGATTGCCTCATGCCTAAGAGAGAATGAAACTCTAGTAAGTGTTCTACAGTACTAATACTATACAATAACTTATTTCAACACGATGGTGATTAAGCGTTGTTGCTTATGGGGTCGTGCATTTAAGCTAACTAAAACTTAAGCGATAACAGTATTTTGAAATCGTCTTAATAATGTAAAAAAATATCGTTATTATTGGAGGCATTGTTTGTGGAGGTTCAGCCCGAAAAGCTAAATTACGTAGGTTGTCAGATTTAGAGGCCATTATGGTGTAATTTTTAACGTTGGATGTCTTTGCAAGGTCAGGAGTAAGAAGTCTCCACACAATAGATGCTCTGTGTGCCATTGAATTTTTTCACGAAAAATGTGTTAAAGGGTGGCGCTATTACCTTATTCTTAGTTCGTAACTCTTTTTTGTTAATATATGCCCCATGGAGGGAGGAGTGCATTCATAAAAGATCTTATATGCTAATGTTGCCAACTTTACTTGGTACACAAAGTGTAAAGAATCCCATTTGGTTATCTTAAGTTATTATCCACCCTCAAGCACCCTCCTCGCCTTGATCGGCGCTAGCGCTTGCGGTTTTAATAAATACCCCCATAAATCGTATATTTTCTGAAAGCTTAATAGTTCCAGATTATTGCTTATTCCTTTTAAAAAATAAAAAAAATTTAACAAGATTCAGAAGTGAGAAGCTTTTTGTGGAAGTGGGTGTCACTGTAAATGTTTAATGCAGGCTAGCAAAAAATTAACACTTCAAAAATATGATGAGACCGTCTAAGTTTGTTATCGAAAGTTACGCCTATATAACAATCGTGTGTGGGTCACCCATTTTATCGTGTGGTTACACAGTGTGAGAGTGTTGAGCGGGCACGTAAAACTACACTGTAGTAACATCATTTCTTCACACTCCAATCTTCTAATTCCTTGCATTATTGAGAATGTTCCGGATGGAGTCCACTGACACACTTATAATACAATAGATGGTCGTGTCGTTAGCGTACATGAAGAGAGATGCAGAACTAACTGCCTCAGGTCCTCAGGTAGATCGCCGGTGTACAGGGCGAAAATTGGTGGTCCCAACACGGAGCCTTGAGGGACGCCAGGGGTTACGTAATCTTAGTCTGAAAGTACTCCTTTTACAACGACGTATTGTTTCCTTTCACTAAAATCGTCTCTTACCCAGTCGAGTAGGTTCCCCTTGATCCCGTTATAATGCTCAAGTTTGTGGATTAAGATTTTGTGTGAAATGCTATCAAATGCTTTCAGTTGAAAGTCAATATATAACACGCCAACGACAAGGTCGGCGTCTCGGGTGCGTCTCCAGGTCTCTGTTAGGTGTGCTAATAGTAAGTCAGTAGAGTGTCCCTTACGGTAGGCCCACTGATATTTCAGTTACCAGCTGATTGCGAGTGAGGACGTGTTCTACAATAGAGTCGGTGACACAAGACTCTAGGATTTTTATTGGTACGCTTAGCAGACAATAATTCCTCTATCTGACTCGTCGTCTTTCTTAAATATGGGATTTAATCTGGCTACCTTCCAATCATTATAAACTTTAGCTTCTCTCAAACTACGTAGATGCAGGTTAGTCAGCGGCACGGCAATAGATGTTTCACCAGCTCCAAGTAACCGTGGCGAAATACCGTCCGGGCCAGTGGCTTTGTTTTTCTTCAAAGTAATAAGTCTCTTTGCGACTTCACTGCATGATATTCGGGCATCATATACATAGAACAGGCTTAGATTTTGTAGTGGTTAGTGTCTGGTGCTGTGCCTTAAAGGAGTCTGCCAGTTTCATTCCAACAGTGGCGAAGAAACAATTTGATAAGTTAGCTTTCTCTTTATCATCGACAGCGAGTGACTCGTCATCACATTAACGGACCGATTGGTTTTCGAGCTTTGGGATTGGTTTCTCTAGACAGTAGATTCCAATAGCGGAAGTGGTTTTAACGTCATCGAATTTCCTCTTTTTTAAATAAGCTGTTTTTGCCTTCCTAACGTCAGATGTTATTTCATTTCTTAGTTTTTTATAATCAGTTCACTTGTCAGCCTCTTTGGTTTCAATGGCTTTCTTAAACATTTTGAATCTTCGATTCATTTTGAGCTTGATTTGTTTATTAATCCATGGGAAGGACACGCTTCTGTCATTATTAATTACAGAAGAACATGTATTGAGGAAAGAGGAAATAAAGTTGCCACGTCAAACAATAAGAAAGTACTTATAGATTTCTTGGATTAACTTCAGGGGCTTTAGACGAAGTTACCTTGCCTTTTCTTAATGGAAACACTGAGGCTAACAAATATACTGATGATTTCTTAAAATATTGTGAGAAATAAAATAGCACTGACATTAAGCAACCAATTTAGGAAGAACAAATGAATCCTAGAAGTTCTCCGACTCATGGATACTGGTAGAAACCAGTATTATTAGCATCCGGGCCCGCTGTAGTGTAGTTGGCCACAGATGTTGCAGTGTCCCTGTCAACGTTCTTAGTGTTTGTTTGTTTGTTTGCTTGTTTGTTTTTTCGGGGGGGCGAAGCTAATAAAATAAAATAAAATAAAACCATTCTCTGTTCAGAGTAATTCTTCCAATGAACAAATCACTTCAGGTTACAATCACAAAGTCACATCAGCGATCTGGCTACAAATAACTGTAGTTGCGACTGGTGGAAATATACGTTTTTTGCTTAAGTTTCAATGATGCCTTGTTCGAATTAGAATCTTCTAAACACAAATTACAACTTGAGTTTAAAGCTTTTAAACTCATGGCTAATGATGAGCTTGGAAGCAGGTGCTTTGAAGATTAGTGGGGGACAATTGCAATAAGCAGACAGGAGGTATCCATGGCAACCCTGGAAGCGGGAACGACCCCAGGAACGGCAACTAACTGGCACCGTCACACTGAAAATAAATTCAGTGGAGATACTTAACTAAGAGAATACGTACCTGAGAAAATACTTAGGAAACCACTAGTCAGGTTGGGAGGAGACGACGAAGCAAGAATCCGCAATAATTTGCAAGAAGGCAAAAAATTGATCCGCTACGATCAGCAAGCAAAGCTAGAATGCAACGCAACACCAGCAAAAGAGCACACAAGAAGGCCTGCAGTTCTGATATTTAGGGACATTAAAAATGGTCTTGTTGTAATAAGAAACTAGAGCTTTTAGCTCAGCACAACCCTTGCCATAAGAATGGCTTTTCCCTCGAGTAATTTTTCTAGTAGTCGCTCCTCGGCGTTTAGGTTTTTCTTCTTGGATTTTCCGATGTAGAGCCTTCAGGAGAAGCTTATTCCATCCATTTTGGATGAACAAGTTGATTCTTTCAGACAAAAAACAATATCACATCAAAACCAGTCTAAAAATTTCCTGCCAAAGTTATAAAAGTCGCAACATTGAAAAAACAATTACGCCCACCTAAACTTACTTGGTTTTTTAAAAACTAAGGTGAGTTCGCGTAAATTTCTACAGCCACGGCACTTCAGCCACCTCTTAGCCTCTGCTCGACTCAACACTTCAACGTTTTGCTCGAGTTTTTCCCCTCTAATTTCGGATTCACTAAGCGTGATGTGGCGTACGCTGTGATCAGCCGCCGTGATTTGCTTGAATTTTTTTACGGCCGACATGTCGATCTATCTGCTATTTGGAGAATATTTGCAGAGCTGGACAAACCTAAACGTACACTATCGAAGATGAACTGAACATCGATGGATCGATGGAGGTAAGCATGTTTTAGTTATGTTTTTAAACTAGGAATTATTTTGAATGAATAATAAAACAGTTATTGAATTCGGCTTTCGTATCATATGAAGAATTATGGAGATCTCGGAGGGTGTAATCCGCCTCGGCCTACGGCCTCGACGGATAACACCCTCCTCGATCTCCATAATTAAGATACTCAGCCTCATTCATAAACTGTTAATTAATTTAAATTACGAGGACCTTCGCTCGCTACTCAAGAATCTTCAAGAAGGGCATGAACCATCAAAAATATCATTCGCAGTTTTTCTTTCGATCTCAGTATCGCAAATCTTTGCTTTACTAAAACTGATGTGCTCATTGGTTAAGTTTCGGGCTTACGCATATTTGACGTGCGAGAAAATATAACAAGCACTGAAAGATAACATTTTTTTTACTGCAAACCGAAGCAAATGGGGAAATTTCTTAACTAAACTTTATACTCATGAATCAAAAACTTAAATGAAATTATCACATAAACGTTTCTACAAAAAAGCGGAAAAAATAACTTTTAATAACTGATATTCATATGAAACGAGCATGAATATCGCAGCACGACTTTCCTCCATTGTCCGCCTCACTGCTATTTGCTAGATCTTCTCCATACCACAGACGTAGCTCCTGTCCTCCAGTCACGTTTGGAGGGTTGGAGAAAGCAGACAGCACCAGCTCTGGAGAAAGCGAGTTGTAACCAGGAATCAACGACCACTTGTGTGTCACGTCAGTGATGAACTGGCTTGAAGGCAAAAGAACTTGACCGTCCGAGGTTGTTACTGTAGCGTCTACATGATTCGTCAAACTAGAGTGCTTCCCGCATCCCCAATAAGACCAATGGTAAGCTTTGTTCGTATCACACGTCACATAACCATAGACGTGGACCAATTTCAATGAGGCTAGTTTGCCACTGGATGGAACAAAGAACTTACCAAACTGGTCATCTCTCGCACCAAAACACACTGGCGCAGTATTTACTTTAATCCATGGGTCTAAAGAAAAATATACAATTCATGGAACTGAGTTTTATAGGCCTATGTATGCAATCCGCAAAAATCCGACAATTGATAACATTTGATAACAATTGATAAAGTTGATTAATTGAATCGAAAATCGATAGTGGAAGAGTTATGACCAATCAATAACTATAGATTTTTCATTTACCTTAATTGGTTTTTATCAAAATTATCGATTTTATAGGGGCTAAGTTTTTCAACATGCTTTAGAGTAGGGAAACATTAGAAAAGAAAGGCTTCACTTACAAAATATCACTACTATTCTATGAATGTTTTGATAACATGTTAGTACAACATTTCAAGTCTTGAGGATAGCCCAGTGCTCAACATAGTTCTCAGTGTGGTACAGTTTGTGAGCAAAACCCTGGCAGCTTCCAAGATATTGCCGATCCCTAGCTTAACGCGTCTTCTTCAAACACGCTCATCTGAAGACGCGCAGTTTCCAATGTATTTTATTGGAAGTAGGGCGTTAGGAAAACCAGCTGTCCTCGAAGCCAGTGAAATCGATAGAATCGGTGTGGCTATTGATTTTTATTGATTGATAGATATATCGATATCGATATCAATATTAGCTATGAATTATCTATAGTTGTCGATTTTACAGACTGGTTTTCCTATTTGGATTTTATCGATTGTACTCGCCAGGTTACTCGTGGTTATTTGGTACGGCATTTTTGACAAATTTAAAAGCCATTGTCAGCAAACTGAAAAGACTTCGATCGAAACGAGCTGCTCCCCATTACGTCGGCCTTATCAACTGATGTTTTATTCAAGCCAATCAGAGATGAAGAAATATCCTGAATGAAAAATAATTTGTCTTACAGGGGGCGTCGCTCGATACTGATATCGGTCGATATGTCGGTCCAGTTTTATCAGTTGTTCGGTTCTTGACCGAGTCAACATCAGCAGTGAAAAGAAGATGCTTTATTAGCTGTTGCCTTTTGTATTTATTACTATTAAGAATTTTTACATTCTTAATCTCGTTTCCAGACCCCTTGTAATTTTTGAATATATAGTCTCGTCACTTTCTTTAACAGTCACTTTAGATCATTTTTGAAAATATATGTTGAATAGCATACGAAACGTCAAGTTTATGAAAATGCGAAAACTCACAATGTTTATCAATGCTGTTTGTCTTTAATTTTTTTATGATTAAGTAACTTTTCTGCACATGAAAAGTTCCACTCGGTGACTTTAAACGATCCATCATCCTGGCTACTTCAGCAACATAATCAGAAATCAATCGAAACCGAGCAAGACAAATTAAAATGCGACATGATTTTTCAGTCTTAACTTTTTGTCAACTAATTCATAATTTCGTCCTGGAACATTAAGCTTTCCAGTGACATCAACCTTCAACATCCGTCAAGGCACATAGTGTTTTAAGTGACGTGAAAATCATTTTGTTGTTACTACTCTTTTAATTAATTCTACTGTTAAACAGCTAAGTAAATAATTTCAATTTGAGAAATCTGTTTTTTTCCTAGCTTTCTAATCGTAAGTTAAACTTTTTACGCAATTACATTAGTTAGAAAATAATTACAATGGTGCAGGAAGCCTTCTCTCAAAGCTGCCATATTCAATTTACCACCCAGGGTGAATGGTTTGCGTAAAAAATAAACGCGACAGGATTTTCACAGCACTCAAGTTTTTAATACCCAGGCTCTAATTTCAGATTACACAATGGATTGAGAATTTATTCAGGGGTCAAGGGGTTTTATTCTCCTTAGTTGCGTTGTCTTAGTTGGTTCAAAAAATGAGGAGCAAATGAAAAATGAGAATAATAATAATAATAAAATGTTTTTAGTAATCTTTTAATAATCTGTCGTTAACAGTTGTGTTTTATCATTATTATTATTATTTTCTAAAGTCCCTGTTAATTTTATTCTTTGTTAGTCAATATATCTTATTGTAAAGGGCATTTGATTGTCTAAAGAACAGGTAAATTTACGTAACACCATGACAATAGACGTTCTTGATCGTTTATGTTAATTGTACGAAATTGGAGAGCTTGTATTTGAACCATTTTTAATTTGTTTATGTCCTAGCAAGTATGTATGGGGCCGGGGGGAGCTACACCCAGGTTCCCCCTCATTGTATTTTTCTGGGCAAAATCCTCCTTATGATGGGATACGAACGCTACTACAGAGTCTTTTCGGGGAAAAGGGCTGATAAAAGGCCAGCCTCCATTACAAACAGTCTTCTCGCTTTCTTTAATGGTGCCTATTTTGGCAACAGAACAGACAGAAAGTTGTGCAAGAGCAACAGATAGCCTAAGATATATATGTTGTAGTTAATTTGTTATCTCGGGTAATTTTTATTTTTTCCTTAGTTGCAACTTCATTAGAACCATTACCACACCCAAAAAGAAAAGAAAAACAAAAATTACCTGACATAAAAAATTAACTACAAGATATATAATGTTTAAAACACGTGCTGTGAGTGTTTAGAACAGCTAGAAACAAAAGAATAGTCACCTACGAATATTTCATTTGTATAGTTTTGCTAATTGATGTATGTCTCTTTTTAAAACGTGTTGATTAAAAAAAATTTCAAACAAAAGCAAGCAAAATAACAAAGGTTGTCAAGTTCAGTTGATATGCAAAAACATTGTGTAATTGTAAGGTCTTCTTGCGCTCGCGATACCACCTGATCCAAAAGAAATTTCCATGGTTATAAACTTGATAATTGTTCAGGAGGATGGCAATTATTCGAGAAGAGAGCCACGAAGTCTAACTATAATGGTACGCTGCGAGCAGAGTTTTCTCTCTTGCATGGCTTTACCTCGCGACTGAAAAGCCGCGCGAACGACTTCGTTAACGCTAAAAGCCATGCAAGAGAAAAACCTCAGCTCGCAGGGTATGTAATGGACGTTACACAATTGCAAACTGGTAAGGATTGTTTGTGAATCATTCTTTGCTTGAGAAGCAGTTGGATTGTTTTTTGATAATGGGTAAAAGAAACCGTAGATCATTTTAAAATGACTTCTAATCAGTCACGGGCAGGTCTTTTGTTCGTTTAAGGATGCACATCGCCTCGTGTTTGATGTGAGTAGATTTTTTGTTCAGTTTTTAATTTTTTTATTGATTAGCAAATTAGGATGACTATTTTATATCAATTTGATGATCATTAGTATTCCTTATATTTAATGTTTATCAAAATAAGCAGTCTATTTTTCGGTCATTTTGTTAACCAGCCAGTAACAGGGGCGGACGGAGGATTCTGTGATAAAGGGGGCTTAGAGATATGGTATACAGTGGCAATATGGGCGCGATAGCGCCCATCAGGACTGCGAACGACGCACTTTTCTAGGAAGTTTCGGGCGCATGCTCCTCCGGGAACATTTTTGAGATTGAAGTTCTCTGAGATGCAATCTTGTGCATTCTGGACGCTTAAATTTAGCAAATGCCTGGATTCCATATTGAACATGTAATGCTGAAATATTTATTTTTATTTGGGTAAGGACATGGTTAAAAAGATACACAAATGTAGACGGAACAGTAAACAAAGCAAAATCTGTCGTTTTCGTCTCTTGGCGAGCAATACCGCTAGGCATATGCACCACAGCCCTACCAACAATTTAACCCCGTAATACTTCTGAGGCTGGGCTAGCTCAAATCCTTCCCTTGCCTCTTCAGTTAGATGAATTTTAACAGGCATAATGGTCCTTGCACGTGACTAAATCCGTATATTCAATTAAATAAATATTATTATTCATTCAAAATATTTCCCCAATTCTGATTGGCTAAAAGCACACGCATAATTCACCGTAACCAGTTACTGATGACGAAATTTGGAAGAATTTTGTGTTCAACGAGGAAATGACGTCAAAAATGCATTTCACTTGATGTCACGGCGGCCATATTGGTGTCCCAAAACAATGAAACGGCCGCCACGTTGGTGTCCCAAACCAATCCTGTGAGCGTTCAAGTCTTTTCTTATACAAACGCTTTCTTTTGTTCCAATAAATTCGCATAGATGCTGGCCACGTGAGTGAAAACACTCTATGGGTTAAGGCACCGTCACCGAGAAGACCTGGGGACGAGTTTGAGTTGTTTTGGTTGTGAAAAAAAAAATGGTGGATATTTCACTCGTTTCAAGAGTGAAAACTACAGCTGGAACGAGGCGAAATAATAGCGAAAAACATGGCAAAAACACCAAGAAGACAACTCAGAGGGCGACATCTGCTATTTGGAGAATATTTGCGGAGCTCGACAAACCTAAACGTACACTATCGAAGATGAACTTAACATCGATGCAGGTAAGCATGTTTTAGCTATGTTTTTAAACTAGGAATTATTTTGAATGAATAATTTCGGCCTCGGTGGATAACACCCTCCTCGATCTGCTTAATTCTTCATATCCTACGAAAGTCGAATTCATTAATTTCTAAATAGACGTCTAAATATACCTTCTAGTGAACAAATACGACTTTTTGGGAGAGCAGTCACGATCAATTTAATAAATAAGAACTTGCTGAGTGGGATCTGAAAGGACGTAAGTCTCTTTTAAATAAAGATAATATAGCAGAAATCTGGTTTTCAAAGTACCTTCTGGCTAGTTTAGCTCATATTCATAGCCTTTGGTAAGCATTACAAACCTTAAAGTCACCCCATGTAAAGGAAACCAAGACAGTCTTGGATTCTGGATTCCACACCGTGAATTCCGGATTTTAGGTACTGGATTCCAGTTTTTGTTAGTAAATTCTAAATTCCAGTTGTTAGTGGATTCCGGATTCCTTGAGCTGTATTCCAGATTCCATAGTCTTGGATTCCGGATTCCAAAAGTAAAAATTTACAAGATTCCAGAATCCGAATTCCTTTACATGGTGCGAGTAAAGTACCGAAAGCCCGTTCCCAAGCAACGCTCCTCATTAGTAAGTTATTCCATTATATTTTATTCGCCGTTGAAATATTGTTATTTTTGTTCACTCTGCGTACAGAAGGAAGTTTGGAGGAGTCACAAGAGGTCACGTGAGAGCAGCACACGAAAGACCCTGATACACCATACCCTATTCAGGGGCACAAGCCCACACCCCCTCCCTAAAAAATGGACTACAGCCCTTTCGCCTTCCCCCACTAGCTTCGCCCACAAAAGATTTTTTATCCCGGTAACCAGGCTATAGGGTAAATTTCCTACGTTTTAACGAAAAAATTAAACAGCATCGGGCGATCCGTATAAATAGCCTTATGTTAAAACAAAAACCCTTGGAGAAATAAAATTCGCGCGCATTCGAATCAATGCCTGGAAATATATAGATTTTTAACTTGCTATTCGCTTATCGTTCTTGTTTTTAGCTTTTACTTATTTTAAACGCATTTTTGTAAAAAAATATATAAATAATTAAACAAGAGAACTACAGTACTAATGTATTATAAATCATGTTCAGCAATAACGGTCAAGGATTGCATCATGGTTCACAAGGAAAGCGTGCATAATAGAAGAATGATGCCGCGTCTAATCCATAGATCGTTTGTAAACGATTGCCTCTCTTTTTCTTATCCATGTTCATACAAAACTGCAGAAATTGGCAGAAACTTGGCAAGCTTGCAGATCAAATTAGATTTGAAGACATGCGAATGCCATTTTTGCTTTAATGAAAGGATTCAGGCACGAGGTAGGAGGAACTGATGGAGCAAGCATATGTGTTTTAAACAAGGTTAGCTAGTCAGGGGGCTAGCTAGTCTCAGCTGAAATGGTGAGCCCTGGTTACATAGAACATTCTTCAAATTTACATCAAAAGCTATAATTATTCATTCTTTTTTGCCTTTTAGGTAGATGTTGTTCAATGGAAAGCAGGGAGTGAAGTAAGAGATGAAGTCCAGTCTTAAAAACAAAGCAACCGCTAAGGAGGGGAATGGTTTTGGTACGTTTGTTGGTTAGTTGTTGCGACATCTATAATGTTTCCAAATTTTTAGAAACGAATATAGGCTGTTTTTGACTGGAGTTCAACCATTAAAATTAGGAATGCCTGGGTAACGAGCTCGGTGAACGGGAAATGAAAAATGGGAACAAAACCTGACTTAAGCTAAGTTTACTTTAGACGGCGATTTTTCAGGAGTTCGAAACATTTTGGTACCGGATAAGTTTTGTCGTTTTCACGCAGATATGAATTCGAAATAAAAACGTGAAAACGAAAAAAAAAAGCATTTGGATCCGGAATTTATAGTGAACACCATGGGTCCAAGGACTTTAAATGTCCTCGGTCTGACTTGTGTGTGTAAACGCCTGCCAATCCGAATACTCTTAGTGTACTACATCCGGAAAAATTCTCCTGGTGTGTAAACCTAGCCTTAAACCCTAGCCATATCAAGAAGCCCATTATTCATCTCCTGTTTTGTTCTCATTTTTCATTTTTCCGTTCCCCGTTCCGCGTAACATCGGTTTCGAATAATTTGTCGAAATTTATACTTGGTTTCGAGGCTGAGGAAATAAAACAAAAGAAATGAATTATTAATCCCTGGATCTCAATGCGCGCGATTTCCTTCGTTTTATACCCGTCTCCCTTGGCGCCAAGGGTGAATTATAATACATGTCATTCATTTAGACTAGCACTTGAGAAATGCAAGTCGATTTTGCATTTCATGTTTCACTTCAAATGTTCTTTGCTTGTATTACATTTACCGAAAAACGGTGGTATCAAAATTGGTTTGAAGAAATTGAACCTATAATTTACGTTTGGAATATTCCATCCAGGAAAACAGAACTCAAACGTTCCATTTTCCACTGGAACGACACAAAAGAAGTCCTATTCCCTTTACGTTCCGGCCCAAATTTCCGGCAACTTTTTGAAAAAAGTAAACCAGTCGCATAACTACCAGCTAAATAATTACTCAAGGGATAAGAAATACGTGCGTCTATTGTCCACTTTCTTTTGTTTTTCAACATTCCATGGTGACATTGGGTCCAAGCTTTTTAATTATGTTAGTTTTACAAAGTCGCATTTCGAATTATTTGTTTGATTCATTCCGACTACAAACTTTGTACTT
This sequence comes from Porites rus, assembly GCA_964035705.1. Taxonomy (NCBI): domain Eukaryota; kingdom Metazoa; phylum Cnidaria; class Anthozoa; order Scleractinia; family Poritidae; genus Porites; species Porites rus. Next base: position 19,225,794 of record OZ038000.1, on the reverse strand, counting down.
TCACAGCAGTTTTTACGGCAGAATTTCACTGAACTTAACCTTCAGAAAATTATTTGGAAACGTTTTGAATTGCGGTTGAAAAGAACAAGCCAGAAGCTGATATTTCTACTAATTTTCATACAGAGGATCGTTCGACAGTTGATATATTAGTTTAGATCTGGCCAAGGTAAAGCTGCTATGAGACACAAACGCTGCCAAATACAAGGAGTCGACAGGTCCTGGAGTGATTTTAGGATGACTCGGTAAAAGAGCGAAATGTTTACCAGGAAATAACAGCGACAATCAGGTTTGGCAAGAGTTGGCCAAGGTGCATTTTTTTACACGATAGGGTTGGCTAAGTAACAGTAAGTAATAGAAGAATAAAATGGCTGGCTCTTCCAGAGCAATAATCAGTTCCGATACGAATCGCTATCAGGACTTTTGTACTGCAAATGTTGAAGCATTCTATGTCCAGTCGGAATCTGCAGTAAGTTGAAGTTAGGTTGCGCACAATACAGTGTGAGCTAGTGTGAAAGAAATCATGGTCAGAATTTTCATTGCTCTCTTTACCTGTGCTGAACTTCTCGTCTAGTCGTTGAAGTAATTCCTCTTTCAGTTGCTTAATTTCTTTCTTGAGGGCGCTGCTTTCATTTGTAGGAGCACCCGAATTACAAAGTTGTTGCACAACGACTTTGCCATCAGAGAAGGTGTCACTTCCCACTGAAGCTTTGTTTCCTCCAGTCTGGGACCTAGCAACTGCACACAAGCATGCGATGAGAAAGGCCAGGGTTGTCTTCATATTCACAGCAAATTATTTCTTAGTGCGTGTTCAATCTGGTGAAGTGACCTAGGAAGACCACTGAGCGGAATGCGATCGATTCCCGAAAAGACTGATACTATAAACCCAACAGTTCGCGCATTAACGCAGGGCTGTAGTCATAGTAACGTTGTGACGTCATGCTCTTGATTAAATTCCATGTCCCGGACGAGAGATAAGTTAAGATAAGATAATTTATTTAATGCCCGGGGGTACTCCCTATAATGGCCTATACGGGAAAGATCCGCCTGAATGGGGTGCTTTTATTTAGGCTTCACGTAGATTTCACTAGTTAGCGACTATCCAAAAGGGAAGGGAAATCTGTCATTTCGGTCGTAAAATGACAAAAGGGCTAATAAATACATTTTATGCCTGTGAAAACGGTTTTTTGATTTATTCATATTTAGAAGACAGCGCATATCTCTTTAAATGTTCTCGAAACATAGCCAAAGACTTAAAGTCTTAATGAGGCTGACAGTCTCGATAACTGTCAGACATCTTTGTCAAAACTTGGAAATCGTCAAAGGTGTCAGAAGCCTTAAATAGGATTCTGAAAGTGTTAATTATTGCGATTAACGCGCCAAGTCACTCTGTAGACGCCCCCTCCCCTGGTTGGGGGTGGAGATCACTTGCGTCCATATGGGAGAAAGCTGACAGGCTCCCTCGTCCCTGTTCATAGTAGGAGTGTTCGATCTACCACATAATATGCTTTCCTTGATCGATCTTATAAGCTTGTCGCTTTCCTGCTCAACTATTTCACTTGCTTCCCAATTCATAATATGATTGTTCTGACAGACATCGTCTGTTAAGGCTGATTTATGGTGCTCATTGGTAGAAGCACTGCAGTTGGATCTCGTGAAATTTCTGTCAGAGATCTTTTCCGCTTTCTGTGTTTCCCAGCTGTCTCCCTGTTTCACCAATGTATACCTTTTCGAAATGGTTGCGTGGAATTTTGTACACCACTCCAGCCTTTTTTTGCTTCTCAACTTTGTCGTTCGGGTGAACGAAAACCTGTCTGAGGGTGGTTTGAGGTTTAACCACTGTGGCTACCCTGTGTTTTGTGAATGTACGTTACATTTTCTCCGTGAATGAGTGGACATATGGGACAGTCAACACTCCAGACGATGCAATTACAGCAGTTAAAAGGAATGCAAAGATCGAAACCAGGTATGTGAAAGGGGTACGATTTGTCTGTAGAATGTATACGAAAGGGGTACCTTTTCTCTCAAAAATTTTATGCAAAAGGTAGGGGCGTTGGACCTTAAACCGGAGCCTCTCTGTATTTGGAGTAACCCCGGGATTTAACGCCAAATTTTCCTTCCGAGCCAAAGAATCGTAATACAAATGTTTGACAGATTAAGAACTGCCCAGCGCTACGCAAGCCAAAAAGTCTTAAATTCCAACTTCGACCCAGCCCTAGTGACGAGGTCACTTAAAACTAAAAACAAATCAAAATATAGTTGATATCTCATATTTAGCAATTGATCGGATGAGGTTAAGCATGATGTTAAGAATAAATGATTTTCCAGTAATCGGAGACTTATCCGAGAAAAGGATTCTGGGGTCGCCAGGAGGAGCAAACAGTGCAAGTCGATACAAAGAAATGTATGGCGTAGAGTTGTTTCTTCGTTAGAATAGTGTTGTGTGGACTTTAGATAACCCATTTTCGCCGTAATTTTGTGAAGAGCGGAGGTCACTAGAGGAGGAATAAATGAAATAACATCAGTTGGTGTTATTCAAACTAACAACTTAGCAGTGTTCCTAATCCAGTGCTTGTAACTACACAAAGTAATCGTTTGGTTTGAAGAGATTTTTGGTTTTTGAATAAACAGTTCCAGACAGTCAATTGTTATTCTAGTTATGATTGGTTCTACTGTGCGATTAGATCACGTGATTTGTATCAACACGTGTTGTTTGCATCAGAATAAATTTCGCTCTTGGTGTGGGGCAATGGTTGGTTTCACTTGATTTCTTTACTCATAATAATTCTCACATTCTCAAATCAAGGATAGCATCAAAAGGAAAGGAGCGAAGCATCAAAAGTTGCTCCCTTTTCCGTGTCAAAACATCTTCATCGTTGAGACATGTAGCAGTCTTTTTATTTTTATTTTTTTCGTTATGTTTTGGTATTCTCACTACCCCTCCAGTAATGAATCTTAGTGGCCTTTGCGGTTCTAAAAATTAAGATACTGAACACGTTTAGGTCTAGTATAACGTGTATATTGATGACACTGTTTAGGACATGTTGCTTAATTGATGAAATATGCCCTCTTTTTTTCCTCTTCGCTTTTGTCTGTGTAGCTACTTCTCTTCTATAAACACTAGGACATTTATCTGGACCTCCATTGGTGAAATAGAGCTTAGCAAGGTCAATGTTTTCACCAATATTACACCATCATCAAGAGCAACTTTATTATATAAACACCAGTAAACTACCAAGTGAGCTTTCGCGCAAAAACATGATACCTTCATATGCGAAAATAACATTCACTGAGGCGCGTGTGCACTCGTGAAATATTTCGAAGAGAAATTTCGTGTCTCCGCAAGGCCATGTAATATCCTCTATTTCTTAAATGGAACGTCATCATTCACCTGACCATTTCACTTTGCGTCCTTTTTCTGGTCTTTTTGTATGTTACTTCCATGCTTCTGCTCTTAGGAACAGGTCTTTGAAATTTACCTTCAGAGTCATTACCTTTCATATACAAAGCAGGTGTGCGACATTGGGGGTTTCTATATCCTTATGCAAAATGATTTGAGCAGACCTTGTGACGAAACGTCCTGTTTGTTTTTACGAGTAGCATCTCAACATACCAACATCATTGGGGAAGACTTTTCAGTCTTTCTGGGTACCAAATAGACTCGTAGTTAACATCAACACGATAATGTAAAGGGTTTATTGTTTGGTTGTATTGTTTCTTTTGTTCGCAATCTGTGCCTCGGTACCAACAGAAAAAAGTCAATAAATCACGAATTACAACTCTCAAAATGCAACAACTCAAAGTTCAAAAACAAGAGAAGAAGCAAAGAGTGTTTAACGTAATATGTCAAAAACTCGGGCTTCTTGCTTCATCAGCAAGCGTTTGGAACCTGATGAAGCACGAATCCCAACTTTTTGACATGTCTTCTCCAATGAAGCAATAACTCTGGTACTGCATTGTTTCCATGAGTTGTCTTTATCAGTAAAAGGTCTCATTAAAATGCAAGTGTTTGCTCTCAGATGAAAAACATGCTTCATCTCGGATGAAAACCTGGTGGTGTTTTATCTGGTATTTTACTAGGTATCAAGATTCATCCACCAGACCCAAATGGTCGTCATCTATTGGCTTTTGCCTGCATGAATAATTAATGAATTCAAATTGTGGTGTAACATCAAACAAATTGCAACAGGATTTTTCCACTATTCATTTAGTTGTGCGACGGTTACCTAACAACATGCGTGAATCACGCTCAAGAATACTCCGGTCCAAAGACTCTCCTGGCTATCGTTATCATAGACGTTATTTTTCGTTCGCATTGGCAACACCATTTTTGAAAAAATTGTTGCGAAAAGGTTTGGAAATAGATTTTCCGAATCATGTAATTTTCTTAACAAACGTTCAACCAAAAGGTCAGTAACGTTTTCCTAAGAAAGAAAATTTATCTTTCGCTAATCCGTTTGATGATACCCGTATAACCTTGCAGTCTTTGGTTAATGTTTCTTTTTTTGCTTTCTTCCGACACCGTTTTATATTGAAAAAGATCTATACAGAATGACTTAAAGAAATACGTGTTTAAACAGCAAAGTACGCAGTCTTTTGAAAGTAGCCCCAGATGTGCAATTTCATATTTTAACACCCCTACGCGCGGTGCGCACGAGCGGGCGTACCTGAAAAAGGCGAGGGTTAAAAAATAACAACATAAAATTAATAAGAAAGTGAATAATTAAAAAGTGCAAATAAATTAAATATTTTTTAAAAAGGCTCATTTAACTTCACTTGTTTCATTGAACTTTTACCTCTAAAACAAATGACTACTTTATTTCACACTCGAATGTCTGCCTTTTCAGAGAAGCGAAGTGATTTATAGGTGGACCGATTCTTGTGTGACAAACATGCATCAAGAGAGAAGGCGGTAAAAGAGCGCACAAGTAGCAAGCTGGATGGTGAATAAAGCGTCAACGCGTTATTCTCACCTCGACTACAAAATGAAAAATGAAAATGAAATTTTGTTAGTAATACAAGTTGTATTGAGTTTATGTAGGTTTGACTTTTTCATTGAATGTTTACACAAGTGAATAGCAAAGAAATTAATCCAGATTGGTGAGAAATTCATCCAGCTTACCCACTATTCGAGAAATACCATGAACACGAGACAACGCTCAATGTTTCAAAACACAGCACGTTTTCAGTAACATGAAATTTAAAAGGATATGTCATGAACGCAAATACCTTAATTAAAAGTTCTTAACTCGTGGATACGCGAAGCGTGTTTTAGTGTTTCTCTCTTTCGAAGGCATAAGCCGAAATTTTTCTTGGGTATATAATTTCAGCTTAAAGTATTTTCTTGTACTATCCAACTTCTCTATTTTCGACCAACGCGTCCAAGCGTTCCCACAGTTACTTTGATCCTTCTTCCACGCTTTAACAATTTTCAACAACATAAAAGAGAACTCTGTGTAAGAATCAGAAAGAGTCCTTAGGTCGATCCCGCTGCACCGGGAGGTAAATTTAATGAACGCAGCGGTAAAACAAAACAAAACTTGACAAAGTCAATAACACTGCAGGGTTGAGATTATATCATTCAATGTTGACTCAGTTGTTCCATATTTTATGTTTAAAAACCTTCGCATTAAGTAAGTGAACCTCTTACAACCACTTTAAAGTGCTGGAGAAAGTCAGTCCTTCTGCCATGTCTAAAATATAATACTGTAACATAAACGAGACAATATATGTCCACAAATTTGTCAAGGAATCGCACCAGAATTCATTTAAGGTCATTGAAAAAGAAGAGTACAAAATCTAATATGTGCACATGAATGCACACCATACACAGAAAACGCCGTAAAAAGAAAAAAGAAACCACGTGAGATTACATGTCACAAAGTAGAACTCGAACAGAAATTCATGACATACTAAAACCAAAGGTTTGACAGTCACTGGACACCGAGTCCCCATAAAACGGCAAATGGAAAGGATTTTGCCCTGATCAACAGGCCAAGAATATTTAACCATGAATAGAGAAACTGCCCCAAAATAGCTATGAACACTTTGTTGTATCTATACATCATTAGTTTGTAATAAATACAATCGACAACTGAAATGTGTGTTAGCGGAATATCGTTCTTGTCAGTTGGTACATATTTTTTTTCTAAAAAAATAATAGTATTTTCTCCGTCTCAATATAAAATCAAAATATAATCAATTTTAATTGATTTTGCAAACGCTACAAGTACTATTTCTATATGTAAAAAAATAGTAGTTTATCTCTTGCTTAACTTCCCGTGTAGGTGCTGTTATAGTTTCACAGTCGACGCAGTGACTGCACGTCTTTCAGAAATCTTACTAACGAAGGCCCTCGGGAAGATTTTTGAGAGCGGTGAGTTCAAACAGGGTTTGTCAAGGAGGCAGTAAGTAGAGCAGTCCACTTACGCGAATGCTCGTTCTTGTAGTATCATCCCCTCTTCCCCCAACTTCGCCATTGGGAATACCTTGATGCTATTTAAGGCCAACATTGAGAGTGTACGGATGAGGGTGCAAACCTTCCTCGTGTACTGAATACTGCCAACCAGCCAACTGTCCAACATAAGACCGGACCTATGAAGACATGTTGGCCAGCACCTTATATTCCTTCAGTCGTGTAAATCCTCTTTTATCTTCCTCTTTTTAAAGCAGCTAGCGACGGGGGTGCACTTCTTCATCGAGATATTTCTCTCTGTTCTTGGTGACTTGAGAGTAAATTTTAAAGCTGTCCTTGGTGCGTGATCTCGATTCTGATCACCTGCCATTTATTCAAAACTTCCCGATAAATCTACGCGCTTGTTCTCGTGTTTGACCTTATATTGCTTTCAATCCAGTTCCTGAAGAACAAAACATCGGAAAATACTCCCGGATCTCCTTGATCCATGCAGCCACCATTAGTCCAACTTGTGACACCAAGCAAATACCAACGGCCGCCTCGTTCACATGTCAGCGGTCCACCACTGTCCGCTTTACATGTGCCTTGACTTTGTGTAAGTGTCCCTGCGCAGCGCATGTCTGATGTCACGACGTTTATGTTATTCTTGCTATAATACTGCTTGCACAATGTGTGATTTAAAAGAGGAACAGTGGTCTCTTGAAGAACAACTGAAGGAGATCCAAAAGGTCCCAACCGACCCCAGCCTGTGACGTAACAAGTGGTGCCAAGAGGGAAGTCCATCTTGGGTAGGCAAATTGGTGACGCATGTGTGTTGAAGAGAATTGCCTGCTTGAGGCTCATGACAGCGATGTCGTTTTCAAGAGTATGATGATTAAAGTTTTCGTGAGCGATTATCTTTTCTACGGCGAGGTTTTGTTCAGTTCCTTCGAAAACTCCTCTGACAAGTTCTCCTGAGGATTAACGGAAAGAAATTTCAAAATGCCACAATTTATGATTATTAAATAGTTATCAGAGTTGAAGGAGAAACTTCGACTACGGTGGAAACCCGTTCTTTTCTTTTTCCTTACAAAAACGTTTCTATAAGCAAGAGTCGACAACAGATGAAGCTAACGGAAAAACGCACACTACACATTATTTACGATGAAAAATATTTTCCATTACATATGTTGCTCTTGTTTCCCCAAACTTGGAAGTTGCTCAGCGGTAAATTACCCTTGTAAGATATAAAGTCAGTTTCGACTACTGCTGGGCTTTTTTTCTGCTACACTACCCTTCATTTGAAAATAAGTCTTTTGGGTATGTGTGGCTCACATCAGACATTGTTTTGAAAGGAAGGCCACAAATAGATCGCATATTAGTCTGCCCCACCCTTTTCGCCCTGGATGGACTCCCACATGAAAGGGGCGGGGATGCTCGTCGGAAACTTTGAATTAAATCCCTAAAGGAGACCAATCTGGGCGTGGCCCAACCTTTTTTTGACCCCTAAAAGCGACCATTTTAAACTTTGATTACATGAATCGAGTAAATAAAACGAATTGAAGATGTATAATTTTTCAATATTTCTTCGAGCGCAACCCTAGAAGAGACCTTTAGGGCTAAATATAGTGGCGTTTTGACCAGAACACCCTAAGCGAGACCAAAATCTGAGATTTACACTCCTAATCGAGACGACGAGCATCCCCGCCCTTTTCATATGGGAGTTCGCCTGGGCCTTTTCGACGCTTGCCAAGCAGGCTAATCGAATGTATTCTATTGATATCTCTCTGTTCAGAAGTACCTACCAACAGTGACATTAAAACTAGTTGTATTTTTACCCACAACGCAATGCGCTGCGGTAACAATCCAGTAATGATCCAGAATGGATGCACCACAGATGTGATGAGAGTTTCCACCATCGTCAGAGTATTTTAACTGAGCCTGCCATGGCCACTCTCCTGGCTTAGCGGCCACTCCTCCTACGATCTGCGGCGACCAAGAAACGTGAACCCGCTTAACACCACAGGGACCTGTAAAAGAAAAATAACGGACTTGTGGTCAAATACTCGTAACTGGCACTTTTATATTTTCAAAATTTATTTTTTGATGTAGCGGGGCGGACTGCCGTTATTCTCTCAAAGGCGGATTGTAGGCTAGGTAACATTCTGTTTTAAAATATAAACCCTTATGAAATCAAATGGTATGGGATATATATGGTCCAAGCTTGGTAATGATTGGCCCATATGTGTATTACGTGGATTTGGTGTATTTAGTGATTTGGTTTTTCAAACCCGCACCATTTTCTTAAAATGAGTAAGTTTGTAGCTGGTCACGTGACCAAAATGTGATTTTTAAATTTACGAATTACCACTTTCTGAACACAAATTTTGCACTTAAACTTCAAGGCAAATGTTGAAAAGATGATGTGGTAACGTTTACCGCACATCTGAACGTAACTGTCAGAAGCAAAAAGTAGTTTTGGCCGCCTTGTTGGAGGGCAAGAGAATGCACTCGAACATGGCGGCCAGTACAAATCATACTACTTTGTTGAAAAATCAAAGTGCCATAAAATATCTCCCTTAAATTCGTTTCCTCTCAAATTTCAGGCGTAAGATTAGTTGGCTCTGTCAATTTTTGGCATCAGCAAGATTCCAACTCATTGTTTAAAGGAAGCAGTGGTCACGTTTCCTCTTAGTGCAAGTGGCGTATTTCTGACTTTATAGCTTACCCACAAAACTAACGTTTAGAGAAGCTTTGTCTCCGCGACCAAGATCATTGTAAGGCATACACATGTAGAATCCACTATGCTCTACAAGAGCACGCGTTACGTTATAAGTTCCACTGGATGAATTAGAAACCAGGATGCCACTGTGATAAATGTTGTACGCGGTAACAGGTGGGTTGGCATGCGCGGTGCAAGTTAACCCGATGGACGAGTTGATTACCCCAATGTTGTCTGGAACTGAAGCCTCCAGTTTAGTGTCGTAAGGTTTATCTGAAGAGGATGGACAATGGTGTTCAATGTATTAGATACTTCAGAACTATTTTAATTATTAAACGAAAGCAGCACCTGCGCCGCCACAGACGCCCTCTATACCGTCCTATCAACTGCCGGATGTGTTTACTCCACAAATATCGAGAACGATAATGAAGACGTCGCTGCATTTGCCATTCTTGAATTCTCAAGGATATGGCAAACAAGCTTTCTCCCGAAAAATCCTCTGACACTGTTAACTGACTTTGTTATGAAAACAAGGAGGTGAAAGTGAGTCTAAACATTTGTATGACCTTTCTTTTACCTAACTCATTCCACACACCCCTATGTTTCTTTTTTGATACAGTAAGACTTATTTCCTTTTGCTTCTTTTTGTTAATTGATAGCATGAATGCACTTACGTAGCACACTCAGAAAAGTATAAGCCGTGTCGGGAAATCCCAGTCCATTTTCCGCCTTGCAAACATACGTTCCTCCATCGTGCCGATCAACATTCTGTAAAACAAGCTGCTCTCCCGGTGGAAACACTTTATTCTTATCTCCCAGCTTATTCCACGTGATGTGCGGTGAAAGACTTGCATGTGGAGGATAGGAAGTCGCATTACAGAAAAATGTTACGCTTCCGTTCTCGGTCACAGTTTTGTTTTGCGGGAAGTGAATGATCGACAAAGCACCTAGAAATGGATCAGAGGTTTAAAAATCATTGTATTGGAAAAGTAATCTATTTAAAGTAGGTTGTTTTACCCATGATTAAATAGTCCACTTTACAGTTACAGGTGGAAACGAGGCTGGAGTTGACCTTGTTTTGATACAACGTTAACTATTATTTTTCGCATTATTTTCATAAGAAGAGGTTTGTATCAGAACAAGGTTAACCTCAGCCTCACATTCACTCAGAGGCTAGGGTACTAAGCTCATAACTGTAAAACGGTATATTCGCTGTCTAGAAGAAATTTTTAACTTTTTTATGTAAGTTTAAGAGATATAGTGATAATGCACTCTAAGGTTAGCTTATGGTGTCGGCGGTAACGATTTGTTTGTAACACATATAACTTGAGGAGTGTTAACGTGCATTTTATTTATCTGACTGATGGTGGACAGCTTGATATCACGGCTCAACTTTTATACATTCTTTGGAAGATATACTCCATTTACGTAAGCGTGAAATTGCTACAGTTCCTTACTCGTTTTGATCAAGGAGTATAGCCTGCGTAGCACACGGTTCCTTCCTCGTGACAAGCTGCAACAATACCGCCAGCTACATAAGCTAGTCAAGTTTGCCAGAAGAAAAATAAACAAAGATACATTGAATAATTACCATAGACAGAAACATTGACCGAGCGGTTCGTTCCAAATCCCAGACTGTTAAGTGGCGCACAAAGATAGGTTCCGGCGTCAGAATACTTAGCCTTCGGGATCACGTGTTTCCCCGTCAGACTTGTCTTAAAGTAAACTCCATTATGATAAAAAAGGTATTGACTGGGAGGTGGGTTGGCATCTGTTAGGCACGTCAGTATAATACGACCATTCCCTATAACTACTGCATTCAGTTTATCGGTGGTCAGGCTTGTGGAAGACGCTGTATCTAAGGAAAATAATCACTCATTCTCAGAAGGTCGCAACTTATTTCGATGCTTTTAAGTAGTCGAAGAAAGCTCAAACTAGAAGTTGTATCTACAAGGACCTTGTATATAGGACTGTTTATGCAATTTCCCGAAGCGTCTTCCTGCCTTCGCAATACGGCAATACAAGTGAAAAAAACTTCCACTGTTAATAATTATACAGGAGGGAAAATATTACCCCAAGAGAGTGTCGCTTAATCTAACTGTGACGCGATATAGCTGGCATTTTATTTGATTCTGCGGAATTGCAAACGGTTCAGTGACTGGAAAGAATTGTTTGTGACTCAACTGCCAACTCATTCTCGGCGCGGTGGCAGTCGTATCACAGAAATGGATTAGTTTGGTGTTTTCTAGGTTGAAAAACTTCGTTTTTTTTTTTTTAGAAAAAGTTTGGAAAGGTCCCAGGGTTTTTGTCCCTTAAATTTAGGATTTACTGATTTAGAAGCAAATTAGGATGACCGATAAAATCTGACATAAAACTTGATGGTTATTAGTATCCTTTACATAAAATGTTTATCCTAATCAGGCTATTCGTGCCGACACGAAAAGCTATCCGGTAAAGTGTGAACACCTACCCAATATGTGACTCTCCACTTTAGAATCGGCGCAGCGCAGCTTCGCTCCGTTAGGGAAATTGCGCCGAAATCACCCTTTTTATGTCATATCCAGCATAGTTTTCGTAACGGCGCAAAAGCTATCTGGTATAGTGAAAAAATACCCTCAGTATCCCCTTGTTTCAGTCACTCAACCTCGTATTTCCTTAAGAATGAATACAAAGCCCTTCCCTGATTTTTCAGTTTAAAAACAGCTAGAGCACTTAATCTGGCCTGTATTCCTCCCTCCCCCTTCTCGCTCAGCCTTGCAATATAAAGGTCCTTACATGGGATTAAATTAGTGAAGTGCGTTGGATTATACATCTACTGAATATTATTACGTTTTTGAAGTCCACTTACAATGTACATCAAGATACGCTGGCACAGAGACTGGATTGCCAACACCATTGTCTGCAACACATCTGTATTCCCCGCGAAATGATCTGTCAGCGTTAGTAATAAGTAGGTTATTTCCAGAGGCTAATGTGATGCCGTCTCTTACTCTTAACCAAGACAATCTTGGCGTTGGCCTGCCTGTAGCATTACAGCTTAGTGTTACATTGCGTCTTTCTTCTTCCAGGACAGTGATGTTGCGAGGGATTTTATCAAAAACTGGTGAGACTAGAAGTAGAAATATTTAATAATTACTTACCAAAGTGCTGAAACAGTCTGCTAATATGTTTCAGAAGGCGTTTCCTAGCTAATTTATCATTATTTTTCTAAATTATCAAATAGGATTTCTAAATAGGATCTTAAGGAATGATTCGTCATTGTTTTTAGGGTTTTAAGAATTGGGATGTCTACTAGGAGTGTATTTTATTTTAGATTAATATAGGATTTGTAAGTAGGAAATTGAGAAATTTATGTAATGCGTAGATGAAATTTTTTAAAAAATGATATTTGCGCAAAACAAATCAATAAATATTATTATTAATATTACAAACCAGTAAAATGACTATCCTAAAATTATAGTAGTATTTTGTCACCTCCGAGCTAACCAATCGCAGTGCGCGCTATTCGTAGGTTTGTTATAAACCAACATAAAATACTCAGCAACTGGAAAGCATCGCTTAGTAATAGGCCATTAGTATGATGACGTCATTTCACTACTACGACCAGAATCCTTCAGGGTTTTGCTTTCTTGTGTAAATAAAAGCTTTTGTTTTTCCAACCTCACTGGGATTACCAAATTTAAATATGAAAGGAAAAGTGAAAAGGAGTCTGGTCGTAGTAGCAAAATGACGCCATCGTACAAATGGCCTATTGACTAGCCTGTTCCAGGCTCTCAGATAGTAGGGATGACGCGTAAGTTAAAAGACACGCGAAAATATGAGTGGGTGATCTGGGAAAAGGGGGCGGTGCCGCCCTTCCTCTGTCCAGTTTCCTCTCCTTTTATTTTCCAGTTCCCCATCGCGCTTTCTCAATTTCGCGGACTCGACTATCTCGGAGCTTGAAACAGGCTACCTAATGATGTATCGGTTGAACACATAAAGGCTGAACGACTCCCCTTAAGGAATCATTACAAAAGCGTTTCTGAACATTATTTTTAGAAAAGAACGACCAATGAACCGCTCATTATTTAAAGAGGGAAGGACTGGTGGAAGTGCAGGGAAGTTATGTTCTCCGAACCCTCCATTTCGTGAAAGAAAAACACCTCTCAGGGAAAGACTTACAAAAATCCAGCTCAACTGAAGCTTCAGCAGTAACATTCTCTCCACTCACGCTCACTATTGTACAATCATAAGTTCCAATGTCCGATTTGCCAACATTTTGTACTGTCAATGTCTTTTCTGAAGAAAGTATCACGCTGCTGTTGCCTGCTCTTCTCCATATTATTTTTGGAAGTAGGTAACCCGTGGCATTGCAGAAAATCGTGAAGTTACTTGTCTCGTTGACAAACTGATGAACGGGAACAATGGAGTGGATACGTGGTGACTCTATTTGAAAGTAAAAATACAAAAAAGAGCTCATGAGATGTTTCTAATAGACCGCAAGCGGTCGTCCTTCTTTCCTCAGAGCCACGACTGGCGAGCAAAAACGTAAAATTGAGCAAATTAATGGTATAAGAAGGAGAGATTGGAGCGGAGACAGGAGATCGGGCCTCTGCGCGCGTTCCTCGCGGCTCCGTCGCTCGCCCCTCGCGCGTGTTCGTGATGTACTGTGACACAAAAGAAAAATAAGACACTGCTCGCAGTCTATGTTGGCACTACAGTGCTGATACTGTTGCCACTAAACATGTCAATCTTTCTTTCAAGTCTTCTAAAAACAAGAGTAAAACTTGCAACTTTTAAACAAGTCTCATGGCTATAAATAATCTGTCGGCCTCATCATCGATTTAAAAGTTCCTACTTTGAGCAAAACGGCAAGTTCCCCTTTGACTTGCAAGCCAGGAAATCTTCTGTGGCATGTAAAACTGGGCAGATAACTTAAACTCAACATCCTGATTTACACCCCATCTTTATCGAAGACTTGAATTGATTTTTTTATTCATAGGTCTAATGAGACGGACGTCTTTCAATCTCCCAAAATTTAGGGTATCCTCTTTCTTAGTATTTACTTACCATATAAAACAAGAGTGATGTTAGCCATGTCTTCACCAGCTACATTAGAGCACTTGCACGCGTATTCACCTTCATCTGCCGCTGTGAAGTTCTGAACAATGTAACCACTCCCATTTACGCTCACTAACTGCTCATCCTTGTAAAACTGACAAACCGGCTCTGGGAAACCATCAGATGAGCAATAAAGCATAACAACCTGTCCTTTAACAGCCACATTGTAAGGCAGGTTTGTCCTAATGACAGTTTTCCTTGGGCTTCCTATACGCAAGAAAAAGAAAAGAAAAAAGAAAACTTCCTCTTATTGCATTTTTCTACAAATCATCACTTTCTGATCGAGCCACAGAAGGGTATGTATGCTTTGAATTGAGCTCTTTCGAGCTCCTAAGGTAAATCCTAATTGAATCGACCCAAAGTTTGAATGACGAATGCATAAATCCTTTTCAATGGTGCAAATTAAAAGAATGAAATTCCTTCCTAAATTCATTTATGAAGAAATGTCTTGTGATTCTACGTACTGGTAAGATTTCTGCTATTATTTTTCCACCGGACCATTCAAAGAAACCTATAGGTTTGCAAGGTATTATGTGTCTTTAGTCCAGTGTTTTGCGCAAAAATAGATGAATTTAATTCCTGATTACGGGTATTCTCTGTAGAAAAAATGAATGATATAATCAAACAAACTGTTTGTTATCCCAACCTTGGATATCAACAGCCGTAGATTTCGAGTCGTTTCCAACAATGTTGTCAAAAAATTTCAAAGAAACCTGTACGTTTGCAAAGTATTTTGTGTCTTTGGTCCAGTATTTTACGACCAAAATAGATGAGATCTATGTTCAATTTAATTTTTGATTACGGGCACTTTTTGTAGAGAAATGAATGACATAATCAAACAAACTGTTTGTTATCCCAACCTCGGACATCAACAGCCGTAGTTTTCGTGTCGTTTCCGACAATGTTAACTGCACAACACTCGAAGATACCATGGTGTTCTTTTGCAATGTTAAGAGTGATGTTGGCAGTAGCTTGATTCTCTAAAAGAATTCTCCCTTCTTTCTTCCACATAACTCTGGGTGTTGGCCGCCCAATCGCTGTACATCCCAGTGTCACGCTACCGTCGAGATCAGCTGTCTGATTGGCAGAAATCCAAGTGATTCTAGAAGACACTGGACAATTTGCAAGACTCGTTATCTTTGAAAGTCTTTAAGACTGAGTCACTTTTACATTCTTAATACTGCATTCTTATTCTCTAAGAAATTACTAAGGTTTAGTTTGAACAAAGAACATAGTAAGGACAGAGTGCAACCTGAAGAATCGTGAATGAAACTGCCGCTTTTAGTATATTTGCAGATGGGTGAATATTTGCTGGGAAAAACAAGTAAAAAACAGGGGCTTCAGTGAAATGTAAACTGACGACTGCTAAGATCATTAAGTACCGTATAAAGTGATAAGAAAGCGAAGAACCACAGGCTTTAACACAACTTTCATCCGCTCGGCAAGGCTTATACACATCGATTTACTAATGGGTGTACAGGCCGAGGATGCTACGACATACAATCTTCGAGTGACTACGCGCCGGGAACAGCAGAGTCATGTCATAGAAGGGAAAATGTTAACAGATCCAGTCTTACAGGTTTCTCTATGATTCTAACTTATCGAGTAGATGACACTGTGTCTGGAGCACCATAAAACGCGAGTGATAAGTTAACCTGAGAAAACAGCCGACATTTGGCGACGCTACCACTGGTTTTTCGGCCAAATGACGTCTGAGGAACGAGCGCAGAAATTCGATAGTGATGACGCGTCACTACCCTTAGTGCTTCTGATTGGTCGTGCCGCGTGGAAATTTGATTCAACCAATCAGAAGCACTACCCAGATCTGGGTAGTGACGCGTCATCAGTATGAAATTTCTGCGCTCGTTTCTCAGACGTCATTTGGCGGGGAAACCAATGGTAGCGTCGCCAAATGTCGGCTGTTTTCTCAGGCTAGTGATAAGTGCGCGATATAATTCTTTAGTTTAATTTATTTTTTTATTGTTAACAAGCTCACTAGAGCACATGTAATCAAAACTGGACGTCGTTTTGGAAAACTAAGTTAAAAATATATCGCAACTAAATGTAAATCGCTAGTTACCGAAGGTCTCAGCCGTTTTATCACAAACTGTATTTTCTTGGAACTCAACATCGTCGATAGCAATGTCACTTTGGGCATCATGGCCAACCACGCCTTCAAATGTAACCTACAGGATAGGAAAATCAAAGCTATCACTCAAATGACTGTTGATATTGATGAGAGTAGCACGAGATATGAACGTCTTCCACAATACGATAATGTATGTAAGAATGATTATAATTGATTAGTTTTCATAGTTAGAGCCTGCCGTGAACATAACAGGGTTGGCTTCAATGATAGAGCACCAGAATACACTTCTAGGCAAGCCCATCTTGATGGGCTTAAAATATGTCAGAAATGATTGAAAACGCTTCATCTCGTGAATTAATAAGAAAGATTAAATAGCCACAAAAGGCCGATCCAGGCGATCGAAAGGTTATAGCTTTATCTACTCTTGTCAGGGGCACCAATACATTGAATACATTGAAATCACTTTTGAGGTTATTCAGAGTACTTTTACATCTCTAGAACGATTCTAAGTGGCGCTATAAACTTTGTATCTGTTCGGTCTTCCTAAGGGAACTTGAGTCTTTTCGAAATTACAAGGGCCTCAGTTTTACTTTCCCGAAAATTTTAGATGCAATTTAACGTATTCAGGGGCGTAGCGTCCTTTACGCAAATACGCACGTGTGTACTCTAGAAATTGGCGGGATTTTTTAAAGACTTTCTGTTATACGTGAAAGCCATTTGTAGTGTCGTAACTTGAACTTGTATTCTGCAGATTTGTCTCTTTCTGTCTCGCTGTTTTTCCGCATCGTTTTTACCCGAAAAATACAACAGTTTGAGAAGGGGAATGTGATAAATTCGAACCATTCTTGAAATGTTTGCCTTCAGGCGATTCCACAATACAATGCGTATTCAAAAAAACGAAGGGGGACTGGTATAATTCATGCAAAACACATTTTTCAGCGTACAACAAAGGTGCGAGGGCAAAAAGAATGGACCCTGATTGATTGAAGATTGATCTGGAAAGTTTTCCCATTTAAAAGCTATTCATTTTTTTAGTTTTCTCGTCTTTATAAATGTCCAAAAAAGTCTATCAAAGACTTCTTTAAAGTCACTCAACTGGGAAACTGCCTTTAAGCAAGAGATTACAAGGTGGAGGCTCCGCTGTCAATCAGGCCACCTTATGCCCCCTTCCAGAGACTCTTTTGGAAACACTTGATCAAACTAATGTCGCCTTCTATCCAGTAAGACACTTCTTACTTACCCTACTTCGGCGTGCGCTGATGAGCGCAGTGTCAGCTCGATGAAAAGACTAAAGACTTCACTACGTAATACGATGACAAATGAGCTACTTTCATCCTTGTCGATTTTACATGTACATATTAAAGAAAAAGATGTTAATGTTGATAAGGTCACACTAAATTTGCGCACCAAAATGGGAGGCTCCTCGCCTTGTGCTTGTAAACATTCTAGTACCAGCTCAAAGAGGAACGTTTTAAAACTTTTCTTTAATATCACGTTCTATTTTAAACCAGCCTGTAAACTGCCGAAATATGTATTAAAGGAAAGCAGAAACAGTTTTTGAGACCACATGGACCCGTGTGCGTACTTGCCTTGCCTTGTCACGCTACCCTCCTGGTATTTCGAAAGTGAGATTTTTTCTGATTCCTCTTTCCATCACATTCTTGAATCCGAAAATTATGTGTCGTTTTTCACGAAAAATTACCAAACCTGGGATTCATTGGATAAGCTTCGAGAATTCTACATGACAGGAAAGGTCATCTAGAAATTTCTAGCCTTCAAAAGGAATATAAAATTCTACGCAGTATTTGCTTATCCGAACAGATACTTAAAAAAAAAAAAGAGGTTGGAACCCCCTGTTGTGGGAAACAGAATATTACGTTGATCAAGACCGTTCTCCCACTCCAATTCTAATCACTTTGGGTTTCCTCCCTAAATAAACCGAATTTTTTTTCTTCTTGACTGAATTAGCTCCTCGCTTCAAATAGAGCTCCACGGTTTTTCTACAGTTTTGACGACCAGTAAGCCAGTATCCATCGACACCGCTAGAAAGCGCTTCTCCTAAAATTAGTAGCCTTACCAAGTTCCTCAAATGCAATACTTCCGAATTAAGCAGGCGAAGAAATTTCCCCCTCAACATACAAACATCTGTAAAATTATCCGACTTTGCGGATCTATATTCTCGTTAGTTTTCAACAAATCACTCTTAAAATTGGCTACTGGACTGTTTTAAGGCGTTCTTTCCAAGAGTATTGAAGGATTTTCGGTCACTTGTCCGAGTCAAAACCTGAAGAAACCGTGCAAGGGTATATTAACATTCCATATACAACAAAGATACATGTTCTGGCAATTAATCCTACTACAACAATTCTTGCTAAGGCATTCCTTAAGTCATCACACCTTGTATTTCCCGAGAAAATTAAGAGGGACCGTGGCTCTGTACCAATCATTTCCTTGATTCCCTGACAACTGCCATACAATCTGATCTGCAACTTTCACTCGAAGACTATTGATAGACTGCCCATACATGTAATAGTAAAACACCATACATGTAGCACTTCCGTTGCTTTCTATCCATGGCGAATTGAGTCTGGCAACCTTGAACGTATTTCCTGATCCTTCTACATAGAAATAGTAACCTGAAATAAGAAAGTGTTGGCAACTGAGAATCTAATCAGTGCTTCGCCACCGTCAGTTGACTGACGCCCTTGTATACCAATACAAAAAAGTGACGCTATTTTAAGTTGATCGTAAAACTAATCGTATTTTGTAATCAGAAGATATCCGCTCAAGGCAGCTCTTGTTCAAATCTGCCCCCATACAAATTACTAGGAAAGTAACGTATAATCAGTTGACAGACAGTAGGTCAGTGACAAGTGATAAACCCGTCTTGTTCTATCCAACTCGGAAACGATCACAAATCGTGCTATCAACATAAATCCTACTTTTGGTAAGTATATAGAGAATGATATTTAATTTTATAAACGAAAAAAAGGCTCTCGGCCAAGTTGCCAGCTTGCACTGACTAGGTTGCTGTGTATGAGGTGTCTTAAAGAAAATAGCAAATAATTCTTCGCAAATAGGCTTTTTCCAGATTTTAAGTACTGATTCATCCATATTACAGACACAGTTTAGCAACTCATAAATTAATTAACAATTAATGAATGAGGCTGAGTATCTTATGAAGAATCATGGAGATCGAGGAGGGTGTTATCACGGCCGAGGCGGATAACACCCTCCGAGATCTCCATAATTCTTCATATGATACGAAAGCCGAATTCAATAATTGTTTTATTATTCATTCAAAATAATTTCTAGTTTAAAAACAAAGCTAAAACATGCATGCTTACCTCCATCGATGTTAAGTTAACCTTCGATAGTTCACGTTTAGGGTTGTCGCAAATATTCTCCAAATAGCAGATGTTGCCCTTCGAGTTGTCTTCTTTCTGTTCTTTCTATGTTTTTAGCTATAATTTCGTCTAGTTCTTACTCTTGAAACAAGTGAAATGTCCACCATTTTTTTTGTTTTCACAACTAAAACTACTCAACCTCGTCCCCAGGTCTTCTTGGTTAACGGTGCATTAACCTGCAAGAACGCTACATTTTTGACGTCATTTCCTCGTTAAACACGAAATTCCTGGTCATCAGTAACCGGTTATGGCGAATTATGCGTGTGCTTTTAACCAATCAGAATCGGGGAAATATTTTGAATGAATAATAGAAAGCCATTACCGCACTCACCTTGTCCTGAGGTGTGATCTTTTGATGGTCCAGTGCCACGCGATGGTGTAGGACCAATATGGCGAATCCACTTAAACGCCGAGCTATCAGGCCCATTATCCCAACCACAGTACCATATGTCAAAGTTACAGCTAGCATCTGCAGGCAAATTAATCGTACTTTAGTTAGTAGTTTACGTACATGGGAGGATGTTAGGTTTTTAGGATATTAAGGGGCAACCCGCCGTAAGGAAGGCCATCATTACACGGAATCTGAGCGATTAGTTGCCTTGAAAATTTGGTCGCTAGTACAGGCAATATCTGTAAAGAATATTTAATGTGGTCGCTTTGTGAGGGATTCTTACCACATTCTATAGACTGCAAAACAGCCCATATTTTTGCGAAGGTCAAAAACGCGCGAGCCGAAGCGAGGGTGAAAATAACTTATGCGGGCGCCTTAAAAAACAGATTTTTTCGAGAAAAACCGACTGTGTTGAAGTCAACAAGTTAGGAGTGTAGTGCAAGTGCAGAGTGAAATTTCCATTGTTTCGAACCTGCGAGAGATGTGATACGTTTCATACGTGAATTTCTTCTAAGAATATTCAAAACCTAAAAGAAATAGACTTTGTATACCAACAACTGTAAACTTCAATACAGCCCGTATTTTTGCGTAGATGATTAGATCAAACATGAGGGAGCGGTCAAACAAAAGTCCTGGAGCGAGGGCGAAAGCAAAGTTTCAGACTGGTGAAAGACGCAAAAAGATATTTTTCTTCTTACGCGCGTGTGACGCTCGCGCTTTTCTGTTCGTGCGAAAAACTCACGCGGAAGCCTTCAAAAAAACTATTATGTGGACAAACCGACTGCTTTGCAGTCTAAGCGCATTCTTGAGTTCTTACTTGAGCAGAAAACAGCCTCAAGTGACTCGAAAGGGTTTATTATGGACCCTGATTGTCTGAACAGCGCTAGGTTTAGTAGAGCATGAAAGTAGGCCCGTTTTCTTATTTTTCGTATCGTTTCTGAACGGCATGCTTGTCATACCTGTATCACTTTTAAGGCAAAAGGAAACGTAATTGTATTAAGTTCTAATGGTTAATTGTAAAAAGGTGCTGACGCGTGAATCTTTAACTGAACACCATTAAGTGTCGCAATGAACTTTGCTTTTTAGTCACAGTTTTAAAGGACGTGATGAAAACATTCAATTTAGTCAACCTCACCCTTGGCCGCTACTGTGTAGTTGAAGTCACATATGACTCCTGCGTCTTCAGTATGATCACAATCACTGTTTCCCCAGCCGGCGTGTACACACAATGCAAGTGTATTCTCATCGCCTTTGCAGTTCACTTCATCCAGCCACACGGGCCCATTTTTTCCACCACCGAAACTAGAACGTGTTGTGTACCCAACAGCCCTAGGGTATCCTAGCATGCGACACACTACATTTGCATCATTTAAGTCCCAAGAATCGTCGCAAACCGTTCCCCACTGGCCATTGAAGTAGACAGACACACGGCCTTGACTGGGAAAACCATACAGATCATCCAGCAACTCGACGTATAACACTAAAGAAAGATGAAAGTAACAATGAAACACAAATTCTGCGTAACTGTCTTAGGCTATGTTCACACTATACCGGAAAACCATGGCGGATAAGGCTTCTGTTCATATACAAGAACGGTAATTTCTGTAACGAAGCGAAGCTGCGCCGCGCCAATCTCTTAAGTGGAGAGTCGGATAGGTGTTCATACCATAGATAGCGGATACCTATTCTTTCTTATCGGTACGAAAAGCTATCTAGTATATTGTGAACATAGCCTTACTCAAGTAGCTCAAGTACGTGAAAGTATTTAGCGTCTGTTGGACACCAAAGAAATTGACCGGCGCTTTCTACTGAGCCAATGATTGATTTAATGATTATAATAGTGGAATTGCACTTATCCGCTCTAGCTAGTTTGCAGACATTCCACGTACATGGTTTAAAACAAGTAATACATTCAAACAGAACATCACAGGATAAAAAATTCCAACTGGTAGGAGGCAACCAGTTTTCTATTTACAAGCGTGACCGAGGTTTTGAACTGGGGACAAATCCAAATAGAGCCAAAAACGGGGCTTGAACCTAGAACTACCGGATTGCGAGGCCGACGCGCTGATCACTCCACCAAGCTGATTAGGTAGGTTTGTGCAAACAGAAAGCAAAGGTCTAATTGTTATATGATATTTTCGGAATTTCCACAAGGATTTTTTGTCAAAACGGCGCAAGGCCAGTGGGCATCAACATCAATTTATCCTTGAACCCATTAGTAATCTCATAAGAAAGTGAGATATGATCGTCCAGGTGTATGAAAACCTGTCGTTGAAAGTTACTCAGCTAGTGTCTCAACAACCTCAACGGTCATAATCAGAGTCAAAGCGGCGTACATCGCGCTGGTTATTGTCCTTAATGGTCAACTTAGTGGCGGTGTAACAGTTGTTTTTATCAATCAATCTCTAGACTACTTACCAGGAAGCAAACCAGGAATGAGTGGCGTGGTAGGTAGTATCACTGAAGAAGGAGATACGATGGAGGACCCAGCTTGTGTGAGTGAACCAGATTGGAAAGTAGCCGTAAAATATGAATGCCCTAGGGAAGACGTAGATTGTATACGAGTTCTACATGACAAGGATTGAACTGTGGATTGCACGATGGGTTGTATCGATGATAATGTTGCTACGGTAGTTGTTTTTGTGTGGTGACGGTTGGAGTTTGACACTATTGCGGATTTTGTAGGTTCTATACTGGAATATGGTGGTATTCTTGTAAACGGAATATGACATATTATTTCCGCATCTTTTCTATGGTCGCAGTTCCTCACACCCCAACCACCGTGGCCGCATTCTGATAAGGACGTTTCTTTTCCGGTGCAGGAAAGCTCATTCAGCCACACCGGACCAGTATTGCCTTGGTATTCAGTGCAGCAGCCGGCGGACCAAGCTCCCGTGTATCCCAACATGCGACACACAACTAACGCATCCAGCAGATCCCAACCTTCACTGCATATGGTGCCCCAAAACCCATTATGATATACTTCTACTCGACCTTTATTAGGAGTTTCGCCACCAACGAGACGAACTTTAATGGGAAGATCTAACAAGAGAAGAAAATAAATCAACTTGATCAATTACGAAGAAGTTTAAGGGAAATTTTCGTTTAAATTGTGCATCCGGCAATCACCTGAAAGTACCCTCGACCAAATCCGATGGATTGATCTCTCACGTACACCAATACTGAATTGGAAGCGCCATTCAAAGCAAAACATGACTTTAACTTGAATTTGGAGCCACTTGACAGTTCAAGTTTATAAAGTTACCCTAAATGCATCACTCGTTTGTAAATCTTGGTCCACTTACTTGAAGTATTCTTCACCACAAAGCCACCCAGAAAAGGCCAAACGCAAACATAAAAACATGAAGCGGAAAATTAATGTAACAATGCAATGTGACAAAAAAAGTCTATTGCCATTTAGGTAGAGATTCAGTGGCACTAAACGGGTAGGTTCAAAAAGGGTCTCATCTTTCAAACTTCGTTCAAAATTTGGATGCCAGTTATCTTTTTACGCGAAAAACTCCAGTCAAGCCTTTATGAGCAACCACCCATCATACGAGAACAATTATTCACAATCTATATTCCAAGAGGTTTCATCGAGTTTACTGCAAAATTGAAAGCAAGTTTCCTTTGCTGGTAAACCGTATGATAAGTTACTACAAAAGTCGAGTCAGGATGAGATGAATGCGAGTACAAGGCAAAGTGCTCGTTTGATCTAAGTATTTCCTAACCCTACATATATTTCATAGTGCAAGAGATGCTGAGCCGCAAATACACTGCTGACGTGGCTTGACATAGTGAGGTGTTTGAGGTGTTTGAGACAAAGTGAGGCATAGCGTGAAAGATGCAGGCAAAAAAACGTGAACATTTAAGATAAATTTTTGATTTGAGGTCATGATGTTATTGCAAAGCGCGGCAATGGCAGGCCCGTAGGGTGACAGGTGCGGCGGGTGGGCACCCCTCTCCCCCCACAGGCTCCGGAGGTCCCCTTTTTTTGTTGACCAACGATTAAAAGTAAGGTGAGTTAGCGATACGAAGCCTACAATGTAATTGCAAAATCGTTCTCAATCTTGCGAGGTATTGTAGCGAAGAAATTGCTAGTAGATAAAAACAAACAGCTTGTGTCAAACAAACATGTCTCCTAGGTGTTATATGTAACGTTTCGAATTGAAAAGCATTGTCTGGTGAAACATTTTGTTTTCAGTTTCTTAAAAACATTTTTTATCAATATTTAAATTTTGTGCTTGGAGTAACTTATTGTATTTTTGAGACCTGCTGATTGGCACACAACTAACTTTCTCGGAATGAATTGCTCTTTTCCTGTAATCCGACTGGTCAGCTTTGTCTAAGTGGCCCCCGTAATAGTAGTCGCACTGTATACTCGCTTACACAATGTAGACTCAAATAGCTGGTACTATCATTTCATAATATCCAGACATACATAGCCTTACCTGTTATTTGGACTCGAATAATACTCTTTGGTGCTGAAAAGGAGCTGAGAAATGTACAGCGAAACCGCGTGCCATCGGTATCTGTGACGTTGTTCAGCTGGAGTTTCATGTCATTTCCTTGAATGACATCGAAAGTATCTGTGTTGCCAACTTCCTGGTAAACTCCACCAGCAGACTGCTTCACTGCCATAATCTGCCACAGATTGCTGTATAGGAACATTTCGCGTTCCAAGATGATCAGTGAAAAGCGATTTGCTTTCGATGTTTCTTCTGCGGTTAATGACACCGTCCATTGTAGTGTGGCGGGTGCTCCTATGCGGACTTCGTTTGGCTGTTTAGTTCTCCACGAAAAAGAATCTATTTAATAACACAAATACTATGGATTAATCATTTTCAATAATCAATAACCAAAATTTTCTTTAGACACTCTCGCGTTATGCTAGCTGTTTGGAAACGGACGATTTCAAAATTCCTTTCCGGCTTTCATTTTTTCATTTCACACTTTCTTTCCTTTCCCGCCAATTCTCGCGTACAATTCGTGACGCTTAGATATAGCAGCTTATGCTTGGTCACATACCCTGTTCAATAACTACACGCATAACCAAACGCTAGGCGGCAAATTTCTTTTACATAATGCTAGCGGAGAGTGATAGTTGTTTGTTTGCTTGTTCGTATATTTCTGGACACTATACATTAAAGTTTATTTTTAGTTTTCCTTTATTCGTAGTGTTCTTACGACATTTATTTTATTGTAGTTTTTGATACGATGTTTGATAAGACAGCGGAATAAATTGCCCTAAGACGGAGCTGTATAAGGACCTATAAGACGCGTCGAATTAACTGTACCGCCCCACACCGCGCCGCGCGGTTTAAGTATTATAGAAACTACATAATAATTTTTGTGACTTCTCAGCACGTTTCGTTTTTTTAATACTCTAAGTTATTGTTTGCCCTAATTTAATACTAGATATATTCTTATCATGTTCTTTATATGTGAGACAAAATTTAATTGTTGTTGCTTTTTGTTGGTTGTTAAGTCTTACCAGACAACGTGAACAGTGACAAGAGTACCACAACTGCTACTTTGACCATTGCCAATTGTTACTCATCCTCTGGTAGTGGGTTTCGGATCTGTAAGAGAAAGCAACTACAGTGCAAACAATTGCAATTTTTTAAGACGTAAACCACCAGGAAATTGAGTAATTTAAATTTTCAGTGGACAAAAACCTTGTACCAGAATAATTTAAAGCGTATTGCATTCTTCTTCACATTTTTCAAGGGCTAAAGATGTAATTAGTTATCTGTACCTGAATTTCAGACGATTACTTCGAGTCGTTTTCACTCCCTCAGTAACTGAGAGAAAACGACTCGAAGTAATCGTCTGAAATTCAGGCTAATCTTACACGTGTAATTTTCAGAATTTTACCTGCGTTTTCACAATTCTTGTGAAATTTGACATTTGTTTTCTCGGGCTCCCATAAGAAATTTTCTTTGGTGTTAATGCAGATAACAAATTACATCGATAGCCCTTGAAAAATGCAGAAAAGATTGCACTATTCTGGTACAAGGTTTTTGTCCACTGAAAATTAAATTACTCAGTTTCTTGGTGGATTCCGTCTTAATGCTTCTGCTCTTTATCTAAATTTTTTGATGACTGGTGTTATTCGTCTTTTTCGCAATTTTACTTAGGCCATGTTAGTTTTTCGTGCCTACAGGAAAAGCTATCCGGTATTAGTATGTACATAGCCTTATTGATCAAATATTAGATCTAAATGCATGATGAATGAAGAGCAAGAAAACGTTTAGGCACGGAAATACGGGCAACAAAAAACATCCAACTTGTCTTTGAACGTTGCTGCCGAACGAGTTGAGTATTGATCGCATTCTGGTTCTGAACTCTGAATAACAAGTTTATTCCAAATTTATGCAAACAGTAGACTCAGTCGAGCTGTCAAACTTGTAGCCAATGAAATTCCTCTGCTGGTTCTCAGGAGCCAATGAAATTGCCAAACGTGTTATTAGCAATATTGTACTAGTTTGAATAGAAGTCATTATGATAAAAATGTCATTTTGGATTTAGCCTGTCTTTTTTCTTCATTTTTGCTATGGCTAGTGTTTGACATTTGTCAATATTTGAATGTAAAAACCAAATTGACACAAGTTTTTTAGAGATGATAAATTACGTCATAAACACTGTCGAAGTCTGTTGTTGATACAAAAAACACATAAAAACTGACGTCAATTTGTACAAAACACAAAGATCGATTCTATAGTTTTAGTTCTGCCCCATACAGATGTTAAGTTAATCCATGGTATCGTCGTAGTTTGCTGTTGATCAACAACATTCACACAAACACACAAAAACTCTGAAAAAAAACTAGCGTTTTTGAAGTTTGTTAATTTAATGTTATTTTATTGATAGGAAAACTACATATTTTCTGGATGTCATGTATTGATTAACAAAAAACACAACCTGACGTTTATTATCAGGGATTCCAGTAAGTCCTTTATTAATGTGATTTAGCACTCTAATATGGGAAGAAAAGCGTCCATATAAAATACACAAGAAAACCGTAGCAAAACATAGAATGAGTTCAGGCTTGTAATGTACCTTGGAATGTTGCTGACATTTATGTTCATGAATATATTCCAGAAATATGTTTACCTGCAGGAAAGAAAAAGGAGCGAAATTATCCGCAGTTATAAAAATATTTTGCATTTACAAAAGCAGGTGGAAGCTAAGAATGTCACAGAATTTCGTAAACAAATAACGGTTTGATTGCAAGGGCGACAAAATTTTCACACATGGCGCGGCATCTTATTCAATTTTCAGCTGAATTAACACAAATTGAAGAGCTGTTGTATGGAAGGTAAATTTCATCATGTGACATATAATGATCGTAAACGAAATTACACTGTAATTTCACTTTAGAAAGAATACTCCACCTTACAATTTGCATGGAAAACCCGCTAATTCCGGCGAGAAATCCCGATAAGAATTCAACGGAACGGTTCAACGCACGCGGTGAAAATTCTTCGGAAAAAAGGTATTACCTTCCGAGGCATTATCTTTTTACCGCTTTTACGGAAACGAGCGAAAATGTCTGCACCATTTGTGCGGATTATACCAGGCTTCCTCTCAAGAAAAAGCAAAAAATTTAGCGGTATTTTGTAAGTGCTACATTCCTGTTTTTGGTGCCAAAAAAAAGTACCAGAACCATTTAACTGAAAATTTTTCACCGAAATTTCCGTAGTACATGGTTAGCGCACCTGGCCTAGCTAACACAGTAAAGCTGTTGAGAGGGATTCTTTAAAAATTGGGCCTTCGTTAACTTTTAACCAGCCCATTTTTAGTATCATTGGTTCATTGATTTTTAGTTCATTGAGTTCATGGATTTTTTTTCATCGGTTCATTGATTTTTAGTATCATTGGTTCAGTGGTTAATTTTAAGTGGGGTCACTTAATTTCAATTTCAAGTGGCGTCACTATGTTCTCCTTTCTTTTCTTTTGTTCTCTCTTTTTACTACCTCTTTTTCTTTCATTTACGCCTTTTGTTTTAAAAAATTATACAATGGAACCTCGATATAACGAAGGGCAAAAAGACTGGCAAAATCTGTTGCTATAACGAGGTTTCGTTATTTCGAGGGTCTCTTTCATATATTTTGCTATGTGAAAAAAGTTTATAAAGGGTTTAGTTTATCGTTTGTCTCACGATTGTCACTTTTATATTGATTGCGACGTTTCGACTGCACACTGCAGGTAGTGCGTCGATTTACTGAGTCGAACTTTTTGTACCACCGTGGATGTTAGTGATTGGTGTATCTCAAACCTCGCTCATGGTTGGTGGGTTTCAAGCCAAAGCATTATTGGCATTGTGAGAGGAAGAAACTAATCCCCCGGCGGTCCGCCGTGGTAGAGGTAAAGTGAGGTCGGTTGTCATGTTTTTTTTTTTTTTTTTGTAGGCATCCACGCTTCAGGAATCTCAATTCCACTGTCCCTGTAGATGTTGTTAGAGTGAAGTCTCATGAGGATAGCCTCCTTAACTCTACGAGACTACCAGTGAGGGTCTCGGTCAATAAGCTTAACTTCGTCCCATAGCGGGTATACCGAGGACTTATTTGTTAGAGGTTCGTTCGAGATTCCACTGTACACAGATATCTTCAATACCTTTTAAAAGAATTAATTGAGACATATTGATGAAAATTTTCGTTGTTACAACAGCATAATACGTGGTAGAATCATACGAATCTTGCCCCTAGATGGCATGTTAAAACTGCAAAAGACTGACTTGTAATTGTAGTTTCTCTGTAAGTAATCAAAGGAGGTAAAAAACGTGAAAACGAGGTAATTTTTACAAAAATTTGTGCTCCGACCTTCAAAATCCAAAATGGACCGTGCCTGAATAGGATGAACTCAATGAGCATGCGCAGGTCGTGACTGTGCCCCTTTAAAGTCCACAGTATAACTTACGCGTTGTATTTCAATATAACCAATGCTACTGCATACAAATCCTAATACTTGTAATAGATTTCCACACATGCTCCATTTCACTCCTCAGATACAGGTGTCAAATAAGCCGCTGTTTCACTGGTGTTGGATCGTCGACCAACAAAAGTTGTCAGAAAGTGCAGTTTACCCCGGAAATTAAAGTAAAAATCGACATATTTCATACCTTCGTCAGCGAAATTCTACGAATACCTCAATTTCCTTTTGTTTTACCGAAAACGATACCACTTTCAACGATACGTGTCACGCTGAACCTCAGTCGATGTAAATTTTACTTGCTGCCGGCGGGGAACGTTCCGGAAACATTTTCACTTTCTTTCCTGTTTCTGTTGAAAACATTTTATACATGCAAATAAAAGAATTTACCCTTGACGCAGACATCTGACGTAATAATGGAGGCCTCGGAAGGTTATTGAAAGTCGAGTGGCTGTCAGAAGCCGTAAATAAGCACAAATACAAAAGGATGTCATGCCTGAGCTATTATAAGGAACGAACAAACGACGATCGATGGAGGTTTTTAACTTTAACGTTGTTTGCGGCATTTTCTTTTTGATTCATAACTTTATTTTACTAGGTAAGTACGGAAAAACTAAGTGATACCTTTGTTTACGTGTCTTTACCATATCTGGAGAAAAGGATATACAACTCCATCGGGTTAAAACTTGTTGTTTAACCCTCCGTTACAGTCGTGATTAGTTGAAACGGCGGCCGACGTAATCGAATGTCATTTTATTCCGAAATTTAGATGCCTTGTTGATTCATTTTTGTCTTATTTCAGATGGATTTCAGTGGTCGCCTCGACAACAAGAAAGCGATGTAATAGATGTAGCTGTTGGGTCAGATATAACGCTACCTTGCGAATATATTCTCACTCCAGAAGAGCAGCAGGAAGCCGATGTATTCCATTTGATAACATGGACGCGAGAAGAGCCCGTGAACAGCAAAAACTGGACTGGTTTGGCCGCAAAATCTAAGTTGACTGGAAGCAAAATCATACATGATGATCCTGGACGCATTTCATTCACTGAGGGCAGCTTGACTTTGAAGAATATAAACGTTAAGGATCACACGTTTTATCAGTGTGCTTTCTACAGCAGTTTCTTCACAACTCCAAGCACGATTGAACTGAATGTTCAATGTGAGTATATTTACTCAGTATATGTTATAGAAGCAAGATAATCATCAACAGAAAACCACACTAAATCTCAGAAACATGAGCGTAAAGAACATTCTGCAAAATTTTTATCCGCAAACAAAGCATCAGTGAAATGTCGTAGTCATGGTCCAACATTTCCAAATATTTCACGCGCGATCGAACACAGACTTGATACAACCACATCTGCTTACGTGAATAACATTATCTAAGTTAAAGAAAGGAAAAGTCGCCTACCTGTACATAGTTTCAAGTAACGCGTATTCAAAGATCACCAGTTCACGATTTCTTGGTCATTGAGTCCCGGTACTAAATTATCACATTGTTATTCAGAAAATGTATTTTCCCGAGCGAGATCGTGTTGACTTTATAAACCGCGTGTTGTTTATGTTACCCTTGGAGAGAAAAATTATTAAAATCACTCTGTTGAGAAATACTTTTGCCTGCCAGTTACAAACCACAAGAGTAATCGTGCGCTGTAAGCCCCTAATAAATGTGTCGAACATTGTCAAATCAAAATCACGGCTGTCAAAACATTATTGTTCGCAGTGATATCTTGTCAAAATGACGAAATCCTGAACGGCTTATTCGCTCTAGTGCGACCCGGGCCTAAACGTACGCGACTTGATCTTCGCTCATACCAAAATTAATAACCATTTTCACCTTAGTGTCCCATATTTTTGGAGCATATGATATTTTTCATTACGGAAAGATGTTAGAGTTAATGCTTGACATTTTAATGTCATCGAACAATCGAGGCACGTCTTTAGCCCCTCTCTAATCCGGCTTTCCCGCTGTAACTGATACTCGTAGATCGATTGGCAATGGGCTACGTGTTTGATACGTGTTTATAGAGTTGCTACCCTGCGAGCGAGAGGTTCTACGATCTTCTGTGAGCTATATCCAGGAAGATTTCTTTTAATTATTAACCCGTATTAAACAGACAGGATTACTTGTTTTTATGTTTTATTTTATTTCATCTATCTTATCTTATTTCGGTGGTTTTTTAAAATGCTCTGTCGTCGGAAATGCTGTTCCCCTGCAAAAACTTAATATAGCGTAGCTCAAAACCACAGGATGATATTGTCTTCAAAAAATATGCGGATTGAAAACAAGCTGCAACAACAGAATGGCTGATAGTTTTCCCTTTTTCAGCTCCACAACCTGACATAATTATCCAGTATTTCAAATGACCACATGTAAACATCACGGCACTTCTTGCAAACGAAACACGGAAGTTTTCCTTATTTTTCAAAATTTATGGAAATTTTCCTTTGAAATTCGGAAATAAAACGATTTTCGCAGGTGCTTTGCCCTAGGCAAAAGTAAGAAATCACTTTATAACAAACTGCTTCCCTTTTTGAGAGTCGTGGCTCAAATAGACCTTTATTTTCATCGGAGGCAAACTTTGTAAAAATTTAATCAAATATTTATCATAGTAATTTCACCTTTTTATGTTCTAAATCAAAATTTTAGTACTCTCAATTTTTTTTGCGCCCTTTGTAGCCTGCGCGTAAAGACTGAGACACCTTTCCGGTCTTTTTTTCTCAACCAAAGTCGGGAACTCCAGCGCAAGGCGGCCGATAAATAACTTGTGAGACACTACTCAAGTGGAAGCTATATAAAAAGTACAAGAGACCGCTTCTTACGTCCACCCAGCTTAGATGTAAGCTAGCTATGACCCAAAGACCCTCTATTCGGCATTAACAGAAGGGTCACTATGATCTCCAACCAGACGTCTCATTTCGTTAATCCATCCAAGGACCACCTTGAAGCCTTGATGCCTAACTTCTCCTGTAAGCCTTGTAATCCGGAGAGAATAGGAGAATAATATGATTTAAGCACCTCCTTTAGGTGCGTAAAATAGGACAGTAAGAGTAAGGAATGCATACTTCCACCCTCTTGTTTGGAGAGAGTTACACTTCAGTATGACATTTTCCCCCAAACCCTTCCTTCATTTTAAGCATATTATTATCATAGCGAGGATTGCGAACTTAGCTGAGTTTCAGAGTAGCCGGCGAAGTCTACAATTTACTTGATATTTTAAAAAAGCCGCAGATAGAGGCAAAATTACCAGTAAACTTCGCCCTCGAATAAACGTCGAACCTAATCAAAAGAATGGGGCGTCTATTCGAGGATCAATGCGAAAAAACTCGGGTACAACTTGGTTATCTACATACGATTCTATCTCAGCTCAGCAAATTAAGAGAGATTTTGGAACCTTTCAAGTACATAATATTTAAAAACGAATTACAGTAACTCTTGTCAGTGATTTAAGAAAAGTTATTTTGAGACAAACGCCGCCCTCGAATAAACGCCCCCCTTGAATAACGCCGCATCGGAAACACTGATAATTCAATAGACATACTCTTGATACTCTTATAGTCCGTATCAGGTTTGTCACGCAGGAAGGGTTCGTGTGGGGGACACTAAGAAACGCTTCCTTATCTGCTCTTACCTCCAAACTAGCCAAACAAACCGGTGCATTTTCCTCACTTAACTGACTGAAAAAGACCAGCCGTTTAGGCTGTAGCCGCTCATGGAGGCCGAAAAAAATGAAAGCTCTTGCTTTGCTGCTGTTTGCTCTAAATTTTTAACGTCACGGTGTGACTGAGTAATGGTCAAAAAATCACGTCTGTTGGGTGTTTCTTGGTGTTGCGGAAACTATTGTTTGTTAGCTATTGTTTTGTGGTGTGGGTGTTGTTCAGTGTCTTTTCAGTCTTTTGTATTACCTGTACGTCATTTGGTTATTGCACCCGTCCGCAACAATGTCTCTTTATTTGCACTTTTACAGACAAACCAACAGAGACCCAACTTACCGCCCCCTCAAAAGAGGCTAAAGAAGGGGAACCATTCAAGATTACGTGTACAGCACGAGCCAATCCTACGCCCGTATACCAATTTTATCGTGATGGAAAATTAATTCGAAGGACAAGTAAGGGAGTACTTTCGTTTCCCAGTATCAAGACTGAAGATGAAGGAACCTACCGCTGTGTGCCTATCAATAACGTAGGAGAAGGGCCCGAAGCTATAGTCACTTTTACTGTAACAGTTAAAGGTAAGAAAATGTACCAATATCATATTTCGAAATAGTCATCTGCTTGACCCGTCCCCAGATTTTGTACGTATGATGCTTCGGCTCAGTTTTGGGAATGTAACGAGTTTTTCACGAATGAATTTCTCCGCTTAAAAAAAAATTGTTGGTGTACAATCAAGCCTGTAGTTACGAGCAATTGACAAAGCTAAGAGTTGATTTAAAAAATGAAGATGGGGCAGATTGAAATATCCATTGACCTCAAGTGTTTCTACCTCTTTGGCGCCAAAACTTAAACGCCATCTACAGTGTATCTACTGCACTTAAATATGGTACATCTCAACAAAGTGACCGTTTAATAGAGGCAACGATGATAAACAATATTGCGTTGGACCTCAGAAAATGTGAGCTCGACCGCTTAGTTGAGGTGACCGCTTAAAACGAGAGATCAGAGAGATGATTTCCGGGAGTTTGGTAAGTGACCGCTTAAAACAGGCTCGCTACATTTGACTCTATCTAAAATGCTCAAACGAAATCAGAGGTGTATCGTATCTGCTTTTGATTAGTACAGGTTATCGGAGAGGTTTTGTGACCATAGTAGTTACTTAATTAGGTAACTAGATAAAGCTTCTTTGAAGAGTTAGACGTACCTAAGGACATTTCGTACGCTGTTCTCAGCAAAATCTGTTTCCAAAGCTATAAGCTACATTCTTGCACTAGCAAAACTACCGAAGTTCAATTTCTCTTTTATCTCTTCCTTCCTTTTACTTCAAGAAACTTAATAAGGTAAATCTCGGTGGTGGTTGCGATATCTGATTTCAAACAAGGAAGAAATAAAATAATCCTTAAAACCGTATTGGCAGCTCATTGCCTTAATAAAACCACTTGTAGTAACCCCTCCTATTTAGCTTGATGAGTAAGTGTCGCCGATCACAGCTACCGTGTGTCTAAAATTACATAGTACGTTAAATAATGAGCCTCTTACATGACCATCGTTTGGAGGGTTCATGGAATGTTTTGTGATAGTTTAAGGAAGCAATTTTGTAGTGTTAAAAGTTGAGGTGCTGCTAACTTTGGATAGGAGGATGTGGCTGTAGACGCCTTGTGACAAAACGCAAAACACAGAAAGCTTACTCCGTGCCGTGATACTAAAAACCATTTAAACGGCGCATTAAAAATTAATTGTACTGGCACCGTTCTCGATTATATCTGATAACGGTTAGGTCGAGAAAAAAAGGCGTAGACGATTCCGTCAACTGCTGCCGCTGTTACTAAAAAGTGGTACAATAGAAATAATTCTGACCACTAGCAGTTATTGACGATGCAAAAAATAATGTTATCGAAGGTAGGTCTACTTAACGGAGTTGAGTTGTGCGTTTGTAGACCGCTCGTTCCCCTTGCTCTATTTGTCTCTAGAAATATTTGGCCAAAAGCTCCGAAATAACCTTGACCTCACCTTGTTTCACGCTAAATTTTGTTTCCTTTAGTTTTTTCCCTCATGCTGAATATTTCACAGCAGTTGGCGGAACACATCCCACTACATACCATTTTTTAAAAAAATTACTATCCTCTAATCACTGCACAATACCATTGTGATTCTTTTTTTAAAGCCAAGTTTCCTTTGCGTTTTTCCTGGCGCACGCGTCTCGAAAGTTCATCGTGTTAAATTTGTGCTCAGTCAACTGTTTTAAATGTGCTCTACAAAAATGATTAATATATTGTTTTTCGGAAGCTGGAAGTAGTGACAACCTCACAATCATGTGGGTCTTGTCAAGTAACACTTAATTGTTTCTCAAGACACCCAAATAATTCAATGCATGAAACAGTTTTAGCTCCTCAGCAAGTGCTAAAATACATAAGTGGTGACAAGGACTTTAGATGGAAGTACTATAGTGCATTTGAATAATAGAATGGAAAAGTGCCGGTGAAAGCGGAAAAAGGGATGTAGGGGTGTGTCAGGCTAACATTGACGATCGTCGAAAAATTGCAAAAAGCTTCGTTAGTCTGTTGAACTGCATCAGGCAAGAAAAAACATTCGAATGACTAGATTCGTTCCAGTCGACTCTTGCCATCTATGTATTTGTGGGTTATAGGAGCGTCTTAATGATATATCTATTTGTTTTATAGCTTACGAGTTATTCCCTAATTGGGCCTACGGAGCTGTTGGTGGAGGAGTCTTATTAATCATAATTGTTGCTATAGTTGTTTCCATTTGCTGTGCCACGAAAGGCAAGAAAAAACCCGGTAAGACGGTTAAAACGGGTTTCGAACATAAGTGTTATTTACTTTAGAAACTTTGAATTTGCTTAGAGATTTGAGAAATGAGATGAGAACGGAACAAAAACACTAAAGCACTACTTAGTCGAATGTTCGACGATAACTATACAATGTATTTTAATTTATAGACACATTTAGGACTATGTTATGGCAGAGTCATTTATTAACTGTCACTTATCAAACGTTAGGAGTTATCCACATTTCAACTTTCACAGGCATGGTTGTGGACATATGAAATCTTTATAGAGATGCCTTCATTTATAGAAGGAGTATCAATTAAAAAAAACTATTTTAAAAAAGTGTTAAAGAAATAGTCGGAGATGCAGGTAGCTAAGCTAACTATGATATCATTAGAAAATACGGAAAATTATGTATTTAGTGTCTAACTGCCATTGTTACCTTTTTTTCTTATTACTGACAGACAACAGGAGAAAGACATCACAACCTCAAAATAAAACTCGGAAGTAAGTTATTTTACAGCAGTTGGGAACTGAATATGGCTGACAAAAGTTGAAAATTTAGTGAAGGCGGATTTGCTTGTGTTTGTTTTTTTGCTCAGGGCAAAAGGGCAGTAAATGTTTATTTATCTTAGAAAAGAAACGTAAAACTTCCTTTCCATAAGGACCCTATAAATCTGCTTCGTGTTGGTATCTGCAAGATGTGATTATTTTATTGCTAAAGGCATAAAATGGAGTTGATGTAAATGTGTTTTTGTTTTGAAAACTTCCAACTAAAGAGGTTGTTCTGTTTTCTGTTAAACAACAGGCCAAAAGATGCAAGGGAAGCTCATGTAGGCCCAGGGGCCTTTTACGTAGATAATGTGAATGGACAAACGGAGGTATGACTATATTTTCTCTACACGAAAACTATGAGCCAGACAGAGAAAGCTGATTAGCAGAAATGACCGGAGATGTTCCTTGGAAAATGTGGCTGAGGGAAAAAATTCCGTTGCATAGATCCACGCAGCTGTGGTGCCCATTTCTTAAGACACAACTAGAGAAAAGTCGTAGCCTCATTATTAGCCTTACTATTCCGGCTACGGAAACGTCACTTAAAAAGTGAATTCTCGCACAGAAGGACGCGCACCAACCAACTCCAATAATCCTTCCTCCTCGCAGAGTCTTGAAAAGTCCTTAAATTTTAGGGGGGGGGGTCCTTGAAAAGTCCTTGAATTTCTGTGTAAGTCCTTGAAAAGTCCCCGAATTTTGAATGTAATGGGGTCAAAAGAATACTACTCTGCTTTTCTAACAACTGGCAGGCAGAATCTTTTTAAGCGCAAGCTACTTTTCAATGTTCTCGACGAGATTAGTTCGGCGGGAGGACTTCTCGGCAAATTGACTTACACCTCACCCGTTAGGTCACTGCTATCCAACAAATCTACCCACATCTCACCTGTTAGATTTCTTTACACCCTACCTTTCAAAGACAGTGTTTGTAAAACTACAGTGGCTTCAGAATTCTTTTAATTTCGCGGCCTATGATTTTGCTACGCGTCGGTAATCGCAGCTTTTACATGTTTTACAAACAATAGATGTAAGCAATTTCCTTAAAACGATGAAAGTGACCACGAAGGGATCAAAAATGTTTGTAATTGGCAACCCAAAAATGCAGACCAAAGTTTATCATGACTTCATACTCACTTTTTTGCCAAGAAAGGCAGAATAAGTGCTTAGCTCTGCAGGGACTTAATAGACACGAAAAAAGCAAGAATTAACTTGGTTGCGCTGATCTCTAATGTGTTCTTCATTTTAACAGATTCCTCGACTAAATGAAGCCTTCAGTTTTGGTGACATTAGAATGAGCCGTGAGGTGGGTTGTACCTTCTTTAGGAGAACTGTGATATGAAAACAACTTGGTGAACGTTTGTTTGTCTCCAAGCTGCATCATTTGGAAATACACTGAATTTCCTCCAGCTCCTCTCGCTGAGGCGGATAGCCGCTATTTTGCAATGGCCTTGTTCTTTTAAAATGTCCGCGCCTATAAAAGTTAGAATTATTAAATTTTCCACATTCACTATAATTGGCTGAACAAAAAAACAAAAGAAATTTGCTGCACAATATTATGACTGGGCATACTATAAAATCATTGAGTGGCATTTTCTTATTTTATCTAGACCAAGTGTCCGAGAACCGTTAACATAATTTTACTCCTCCTTTGTTTTCACAGTTTCCTCATCTTAACGGAGCCTTAAGTTTTAATGACCTAAGAACGAGCCACGGGGTAAGTATAAAACATCTTAAGGAAGCTTTGCATTGTGCCGCTAAACAAGCATATTCTTCTACAAACAGGCCGAGCTAGGTATCTCCTTCCGGGCTACAATTGGGATTAGGCCAGGTTACGTTTGAGCGGGTGAAATTCCCGACATGTTGTTCAATTCGCTTAAACGAAGTCCTCGGTATAATGAACGATAATGTTTATCAACCCTGTAAAGGTATGATATGGGAAAGAACCTTATATTGTGCTTAATTTGCCAGTGTCTTGGCCCTTTGTTACATCGTGGATCTACTGGAGAAAGCTGATTAAAGGGTTCGACCGACCTTGATCACTGGCTTTCTTTCCTTTCGCAAGTTGGTGATGATATCATTCTCCGTTGTAGATTCTGCGAGTATGCTAGATCCGTTCAATCACCCACAGTTGCCTTAACTGTCTGTATTAGGTGTGTGTTGGTCTATTTCGAACGTAATTAAGGGGGTTGTTCTTTTTCTTCGATCCGGAAACAGGCTATCTATCGTGAACAGAGGACCTTTCATTATCGCTTCATCTTGCTTTCTATTACTTTGCAGAATTATCATCTTAATGGAGGTTTTAGTCTGGGTGACGTTAGAGCGAGCCGCGAGGTAAGCGTTAGTTTAACATACAAATGTCGTGAAACTAATAACTTGGGTAGCTTGTTCTCGTCTTACTCTTATATCTGGGGATATGGTAATTTTTTTACCCTGAAAATGCAGTGTAGCCACCCAATAGCGGCAAAACAAAGATGGCAATTTTAGAGATATGGGTATTTAGTTGGAAAGAATAAAATAATACATTTAATAATTGTTCTTTTTTTCTTCCTTAGGCTCTACCGATGAAGAGTTCTTTCAGTGTTGATGATGTCAGACTAGGCGAGGTAACTTTGCGACAACAAACAAAACGAAACATTGTTATTTTTTTAAAGAAGAGCTCGACTTTAATGTTTTTTTTTTTTAATTGTCAAACATAAAACACCACAATATAGCCGGGAAGGGTTTTCAACGGTTTAAACATCGGTGCAAATTTCCTGGAACAAATAAAGCTTTTGCATAAGAAAATAACTCAACTCCAACAGGACTAGTTTGGTACACCAAAATGGCCACCGTTTCATTGTTTTGGAACAGCAATATGGCCGCCTTGACGACAGGTGAAAACTCTCTGTATGTAGTTCACTTGAACATCCTCATGGGAGACAATCTGTGGCTTAAACATAGCATTCCTAGTAATGACCATCATATTGATAATGATGAAGACGACTATGACGAAGATGATAGAGGGGATACTAAAATTGAAAAGTTTTGTAGTTTCCCGCATGTGTTTGTTCAGCCTTAAATTTACAGAGTATATCATTCTAACATTAAACTTGGCCTTTTGCTGTTTTTAATAGTTCAAACATCCAATATTGTAATTTTACCAATTCGTTTGGGTAAAATGACGAATATTTACAATAATTATCTTGTGTTTATAATAAATGCTTTTTAATTATCATTTTGTTTGCAGGCAATGCAGGGAACGTATCCACCTCAGTCCGTCACTCATTTAATTGATGGCGTAGAAGAACATGTCTCAAACCTCTGATGTTACAAAAGCAAGGCATTTCCGACAGGGAAGGAACACAACATTTATTTAAAGACCAGGACATTGACAGGGAAAAGGGGGGGCATCTCTCTTGTTGCCTTCATAATAATTGTAATAACTTATTATTATTATTAATAGCTGAGTAGTACATATTTCGACATTTTTTTCATCTTTCGTCGAAAGACCAACATTTCTTTTCGACTGATGAATTGTCAATGAAAGCTACATGTATTAATAATTGAACATCATGAACCACATTGTGACCTAAACAATCGAAAAACTAAGAAAAAAAGTAATGCTCTTTCAAGCTGGGCTGTTTGTTCTTATTTAGTTATTTGAAAAGACAGCTGGAGATTTTTATACTAAACGAGAAAAACGAATTATTATTTAGTTAGGATATTTTTGCTAGATTTAGAGTCACGTTTAAGACAAACGGCAATCTCACGTGACCAACTTTCCCCTTTTAACTTGTGCTTTACTCTTAATTTCTTCTACCCAGAATTAGTAGCTTCACATTACTTTTGTCTATAACAAATGTATTGGACTGTTTTTAGCTGTACATTTTTTAATTTGGGAAATTCTGAACTTAAATTTGACATTTGCCACTTGCCGTATATGTCACTCTAAATATCTGTAATGCGGACAGCAACAGATGGAGATTGCTCAGTGGATGTACATTTCGGAATTCTCAAAGGAAATGGGTTCTTGAATACGTTTCAGATATTTTGCTCTACTGAAGTTACTTGTGTACTGTATAAATTATAATTTTAATTATCATCAGTTTTACGAATATCAAGGTCTATATCATGGAGATGTTAAGGCTGTCCAATGTCGTATCATTATTAAAGTAATGAAGGGTAAATTTGAAGAATATTGGATATTAATTTAAATATTTTTATAGTTTATATTTTCAACAAGATCGTATTTTTATATTTAAAGCACAATTGTATTTGTATCAGTAAAGTTTATTTATGAAGATCCGTTAAAGAAATTTCCAGTTGTATACAAGTTCTTTTGGAATAAAATAATGTTCAGTACTAATGAAACATTTGGATGAAAATTTTAAACATAGTGCCTTAAGGTTTCATGACCTTCGAAACCCTCAAATGGATTGGTATAATTGTACCTTTTATTGTGAGTACCTGGTATAGACTTCCACACGCTGATGTAGACGCAATTTCACCTTTAAAGGTTAAAAGTGAATATTTTGGGCGGCGTAGATTTTAATGTGGCTGCCTGTCCACTAGAATCGCATAGAAAGAATCTCTTAGAAATCTGCAACTTTGCCTATACCAACAGCTTATAAATGTGCACATCTAAATCACTGACAAATCCGCAACTACTATTAATTTATTTCTTACAAATAACAAAAACGTTATACGCATTCCGAGGTCTGTCACATTGGTATTAGTAACCATTCTCTTGTCTACGTCGTTGGAGAATTATTTATTCCCAAAGGGAAACCAAAGATCACGAAGTTTGTTGACTACAAGATGTTCAAACAACGTATGCTAATACCAGGAAAGTAAAAACTAACCACTACAAAAAGTACTTCGAAACAAATCAGGGGGATATCGAGAAGTCAAGGAGAGGAGTATTTCGATTTTAGCTAGGAATTTAACAGCAATTGAAATAAACAGAATATGTTGGGGGATAAAAAAAGTACTACTCCTTTTTACCGGGTGCACAGTCAAACCAGGACACTTGGAGGAACATTGTTCAATCACAACTTTTTCTGAAAACAAAAGATTCTCAATTTTTTTGCCAACAGATCAACAGCAGTCATAAATTTAATGGCTGTTTCCTGAGAGGTCAGGTAAGTACAAACGGTTTCAAAGTTTTTGTACCGTTGCCATAGTTAAACCGTACGTAAACCGTGAATTTTATTGATCCATTTGCCAAAAACTTGACAATGTTTTGTTTTCAGTAAACTTTGTAGTTGGACAATCTTTTTCCAAGTGTCCCGGTTTGAGTGTCCGCACTAAAAAAATTTCTAATGCCCTAATTTGTCACTTTACTCAATTTGGAACTAGTTTGCCAGTAATTCTCAAAACTAGTGGCCGTTTCCAAGATTACATTATGACACCGGATTTTAACTTTACACAGAGGGGGGCCCTTGTGGAGGCGTGTGTGGCCGAGCAGTTAGCTCCCCGAACTCTGGATCTGGAGGTCTGGGGTTCGAGCCTCGTCCGTTATGTTGTTTCCTTAGATAAGGAACAAGAACTCCACTTTCTCTCTTCACCCAGGTGTATAAATGGGTACCGGCGACATACTGCTGGGGGGTAACCCTGCGATGGACCAGTATCCCGTCCAGGGGGGAGTGGCAATACTTCTAGGCATGCTTCGTGCTACGGAAACCGGTATAAGCTCCGGCCGTGTGGGCCTTTGGCTCGTTTGCGCTTTACCCTTAGAGGGGGGCTCGAACAGAGACTGTGGTGTTGAAGTGACTAAAACAAATGAAATGGCTTCACAAGGAGCGAATATCTGCCCCTCGTTTATTTCACTTAGTCTCTCGGAACGACCTCCAAAAAAAACGCTTCTTGAGTCTGTGATGAGGTATGCAAAGGAACTGGCATTCTCGTCCCCAGAGCCCTTTGTTTCTCTTGGTCACGTGGTCTTGACTTGGGATGAGAATGAGTAACTACTGCAGGGAAACTTGCGGAGATCTCTTCCGGGTTTTTCTGCTTTATAGCTCTGGAACAGAAAGGATTTTTGCGTCTTGTAGTTGCCTTTGCTTTTAGAGAGACGTCGATGTTCTCCTTGAAGGTAAGAAGACAATAGTTGTTTTACTTCTATGATGAAATACCCAGCTGGTGACTATTCAGAATTTTGATCATCGTGCAAGCAAAAGCATCCCATCAAACGTCATTCGAGTGCCGTTCAGCAAGCTATTTAAGAAGGAAAATTTCCAGCGAATGTTATCAGACATTCTACTACATTAGTCGATTAGTACATTAGTCGAACTTACGTTCATAGGACTTTATAGTGCGATCGATTTAAGCTGTGGAAATCGGACAGTCAAGTATGCATCAGAGCTCGATCTCCTCAAGAAAATATTTAAAAAATTCAATTTATTCTTCAATACGCAAAGTCAGAAGATTTCTCCAGAGTCTCCGTAGTTGGTATCTCTCCCGTTTGCGATTGAGATATGGATGTAGATCGCCCAGTTTATGTAGGGGCCTCTCCTCGGGACTTAAAAGTCAACTACTAACCGCAAGCTGAGGAGTTATTGCTTTTGTTGCTACGAAGCTGAGTAGTATGGCAGACCAGTCTGGTTTAATTTGCCTATTGTGAGACAAACAAGTGAGAAACAAAACACATCATTTTATCGTTGGAAATGAAACGAAAATACTTTAAAAGAAAAACACAACCCGTCGATAAATTGGGATGTAACAAACTTCCAGTGGGGAACCTGTTTCGAATATCAAGCGAACTAAGGGCAATGGCCCGGTTGAGAAGCCGTACTTCACATGAGCCGAATCGAATTCGAATTTAG
This sequence comes from Porites rus, assembly GCA_964035705.1. Classification (NCBI taxonomy): domain Eukaryota; kingdom Metazoa; phylum Cnidaria; class Anthozoa; order Scleractinia; family Poritidae; genus Porites; species Porites rus. Next base: position 19,182,963 of record OZ038000.1, on the reverse strand, counting down.
GCCGACCGAATTCAAAAGGAAAAAACGCGCATTTCGATGAAAATTTGTGCATTTGGTTTGACTCACGTGAGACGTGAGGGCCAAAGAGTTTGCAAGCGAGTGAAGGTGAATTAAGGAGATACGTTTCTCAGAATATCTTGACAATTCTTGGAACTGTGGGGTAAAATATATTCGACTTTTTAAAGCAGCTTATTCTTTTTGTTGTACTCATATATATGAGAGAATGTGACAGTTTATAAATATCCAGGGCTTTTGTGGAATATGTCGAAAAAGTCGTCTGGTTTACTCTTGAGATATTAGTTTGGACGCCAACCTCGTCCCCAGGGCGCTTTTCCCTGGGGGCGAGGTTGTTTGGACGCGGAACGTCGGGTATGTGTCACGAATGCGTCACACGTAATCATCAACCATCATTCAATCCGATTCAGTCCTTTATTTAAACACGATAAAAAGTCAAAGCATAAGCTTTGGGGTTGTGTAAAGTACAAGATTAGAAATGAAGTTACTATACAGTGCGTTTCACAGTACTTTTGATAGACGGTTTCTGAAGTTCGCCACGAATTTCAAATCGCGAAATTTGAACCAAAGTTGTAAATTTCACGCCGAACTTCGCTGGGAAGTTGCCACGTTCGTTGAGAGGGAAGTTCACGCTATTTGGTAATACAGTTGGTTTTGTAATTATTTTTAAAATGAATCCATTTACAGTGCAAGGAAAAGCAATCCCAAGTTCTGTTAGGGAGAACATTTTTGAAAGCTGGTTAGGAGGGAAAGGGCTAACACAAAGAGCTACGACTGCAGAAAAAAATCTTTGCCAACATCATCGTTCGTAGAGGGAATTCAGAAGCCGAAAAAGGAGGAAATAAAACGCGGCTGAATAGGGTGTACTGACGATGTTAATGTTTATACAGTGAAACCTCTTTTAAGCAGACACCCTCTTTTAAGCTGACACTAAGCCGGGTCCCGAAATTAACGTCTTATATTTCCCTTTCCAACGAACCCCTATTCAGCGGACACCTCTATTAAGCGGACGCGGACATTAAAATAAGTCGTATTTATTTAATTTTCATTGTTAAAAACCTCTGTTAAGCGGACACCGGACTGAATAGCCTGCGAGCAAGCTCTCCTATTTGGGCGAGTGAAGCGAGTCTCGAGAGGCTCACTTCGCTTACCCAAATAGGAGAGCTTGCTCGCAGGCTACGGACTGAATTGACAATAGTAGTATTGGATTTCTTCCTTGAAATACATACTGTAGTCGATTAATAAAGTTAAATCAATACATTTAGCTGTCAATAACCTACCGATATCCTGCAGTATAATTGTCATCCGCGATCAAAGTTCACCCAAAAGTCTTGCGCAAAGTACAGCACAGCTTCCTTAGCTTCCTTAGTTTCCTCAACAACATGGAACTAAATCACAGTACAGAGTAACCGTTGAATTTTAATCGTTCACAAACATTGCCCAATTTTTACAAACCTCTATTAAGCCGAAACCCTCTATTAAGCAGACAGTTGGGAAGGTCCCGAATTAAGGTGTCCGCTTAATAGGGGTTTCACTGTATTGAGCCTGTGGAGATTGAAAATCAGCAAGCTTTTTACACCCAAAGGTAAGGTTAGTTCCTTAAATTTGACAACAGCATGTCGACTTGATCAGAGTTAAGAAGTTTTAGTAATAAACCAACTCGTAAATTAGTTCGCAGCGAGTGTGTCAAAAATAAGCTGATAACTTTTGTCATCCATTTTGTCCTTGAAGGTTTCCATTTAATTCGATGAATCTACCGTTATGAAATATGCAGTTCAATTTCAAAAGCAACTTGCTAGTACTTGTGAGCTTGAGAAACTCATAACGTGCTAACCCGTGGGTTGCATGGCGGTTTTAGTTGGGCGCGCAAAGTAATAAAGGCGGGCCAGGGTAGAGAAACCGCAAAGAGATTGGGGCAGCGAAAGTAGTTCTCCCGACAAAACCGCCATGCTACTCTGGCTAGTAACTTGCGAACTTCGAACGTTCACGTGAAATTCATCCCTTCGCTCTCAAGTTCGCGATTTGATTGACAAATGCGTGATGAAATTGTCAAGTTCGTGGTGAACTTCGGGAATTTCAAGCGAACTTCGGAAACCGTTTGTCTTTAATCATACTTTACATCTGTTAAACTAGGAAAGCCGGCCGGTGACGCCTTTTAAGGTGTCAAAAAGGCGTCACTATTGACAGTCATTCATATTTAAAAATGTGTATGACCTATGCGATTTGATCCTTGAATCCTCGCTTACACTGAGATCACAAGATTTAGTGGCCTGATGTGCGGTTTTCTCGTTTGTCTCGCATTTGAGTGGAGAGTCTAGAAGTTCTTTAGACATCAAGGTACTAAGGGTACTTGGCCTTCGCCCGTTTTAATGGCGATTGTGCCAAGATTTTAAAGAAAGCTCCGCAGTAGGCCTGTGTAAATTTATATACTTTAGCAAAGTCAATCCAGTAGAAAACTGTATCAACTCAATCATCATCTGTTCAGTATCTTCAGTACAGTCTACCAGTTACCCCTAAAGCATTCTTCTTCTGCATCCGCTATAACCGATTGCGGAAGTATTTCACTATCCAATGGAACTAAAAGTTAGGTAAATTTAGTTTCGAGACCTGACTTCGTTTCAGGTCGGAGGGCTAAGGAATTTTAACAAATATGGATGTGTGGTGGCCAAAGTAGCATACCTTATGAATAAACCACCACCTACTTTAGAATAAATAAAGCGTAATTAACGTGAATTTGTAGAGCCTAAGACTATCCTTTTTTAAAAATTATGGTTAATTTACGACAAGATACACAACAGCCCGGTACTTTCATTATCAAACTCGAAAAATAAGAAGTATCAATGGCTTAAAGCACCTAGTAATGCCCCACAGCTTGTGCTGTATTTTGTTTAAGCTTAAACCATACGGGTGTCCATACAGGAATTCAAATAGATCAAGATATGCAGTCATTTTATTGCGTAGCACTCTTTCCATGATTTTGCTTAACGCTGGCAACACAGAGATGGGCCGATAATTTGTCACAATCAGCTTGTGTTCGGCTTGTACATCGGGGTAAAACAGCTCCATTCACAATGGATTTATTGCTAAGATAAGCTAATTTATTGATAAGATTTAGTTAATCTTGCCGGTATTTTAAGATTAATCTTGCCGGTATTTTAAGACCGGCTGCTTTCTTAATTCTCAATGCACGTCATATCCTACGAACATGGTTCGAACCAACTTGCCTAACCCCCATATTACGTGTCTCCGGAAGGGAAGAGTCCTAGTGACACTTGATGTCTAGCAAACAAGATATAGCCAAACCAAATTTAGTTTTACAAGCTTTTCTGGACACAGGCCTGCCCAGAGGGAATGGGCACGAACGGGACTCACATGTCCGATGCAAGGTGCCATCCCTACCCAATCCCACAACCCGTTAAGGTTGGCCACACCACCGCCGTCTTTGTGGAAACATGGACGTTACTACATATTCTTTTCCTTTTGAGTGAGGCAATTGTCTTGAATTAAAGTTAACCTTTGACAAACACCTTTCTATATATTGTGTAGGATACCCGCCTGTTTCGAGGCGTTGTTTGAAGTTCGTAAGGCATTCTTAGATCTTATGATTCTTCACACGCTGATTTCGAAGAGATTGTTCACAGTAATCTCATTGCTTTGCCCTTGATAAAACCTCTATTTACCCACAGAGGGTGGTACGAGGTAAAGTGTGTATATTGAAAGGGCAGTTTGTTCCTAGGTAAAGCCCTAACTATCTAGTGAGAGGGGCTATCCCAACTGCAAGCAAAGTGAGGATTTGACAAATGTTCTTTAAAAAACAAAGTCAACTGTCCCGGTGACGGTAACTGCATGTCTGAGCAATTTTGGAGTTCACGGATACTTAAATACACATAATATTGACAAACTCCTGTTTGCGACATTCTTGTGAAGAGCATACAAAAAAAAAAGAAGGCAAAGGCAGATATGAGGAGGTGCGTTCCGTTTTTTGTGCATTATAGGGGCGCAAAACCAATTACCCTGTAAGTAGAGGGCCTTCGATCTTCCCAAATAACCTGTATAGGAAGATCGTAGGACATCTGCTCGCACTAGTGTAAAAACTAATAAAATTAGTTGGCAAACCAGAGAGAGTTGAATAAAAAGTCATTTTCTTACTTGCCCTTCTTTGGAGCTGGGCATTTTAAGATTGGTTTAATAGAGCATCATGAGATCTGGTTGAGCGTGTGCATTTTCCAATATTCTCATTGCAATAAAGCAAAACCTTTGCAATCATTTATTCAAGGACCCCAAAGATTTTCAGGTATTTGTCCTCTAGCGTATTTTTCTGGCTGTTTCTCCCTTGTCACTTTTCTTTGTATAACCTGACTCTGTCAATTCTCACTATTATGCTGTCAAGGCATAAGAGAGAACTTATAAGGGAAAATCGCCGCATTCTGCAAAACAAAACGGTTAAAGAGAGAAAAAGGAAAAGATAACGGTTGTTTGGATTAGCGAATATTTAATGAGTGTTTCACCTTGTTATGCATCTATTTTATTTACTTATTATACTCAATACGAAATCTCTGCTAATGCTTCACAGCCTCCATCAGTGAAAGGCTTAAGCTTTTGTCGTGACCAATGAAACGCTGGCTTCTGGAAACCGTGTTATGCCTGGTCAAAAATATGATAGACAATAACGCCAGTTGAGCAAAATCATGATGCGTTCTTTTCTGAACATAACCGTCTCGATTAAAAATTTTAGTAACAGAGTATACACCTTGTGTATCTAAAATTTTTGGAACATAACTAGTGACACGTTTTCGTCAATAATAAGCAACAAAGATTTGAGGTACCTTGCGACTAAGCTCTCTCGTTAATCTCGCATTCGGAAAGAAGCTGAAAGAATTGTCCTTTAGAGGTGCTGTTGAGAGTTCAAACGGGACAGAAATGGAACATTTAAGTTGGTTGCTAGAAAGTGATAGTTATCAACTGATGTCCGACTCCACGTCAAGATGGCTGTATTCAGAACAGCATGATACACTCAGCTCCGCTCTTTAGAATGCTACTAGTCTATTTTACTCCGACACGTTATGCTCGGCCTCTCTCACTCTCTACTGTTATATTTGTCTCCCTCCCTCCCCAAATAAACCTAGGTCACTTTACACCTACGCGAAAACCCACTCGATTATGACTCCATGCGGCCCAGTCTGGTCATGTTATTGAGGACTTTTTAAAAGGTAACCGGCGCTACATGTAGACTTCTACGGTGGCCCGTAAGGGACATTACAATTTTTTTTTTTGCTTAAGTTATCGCGCAATAATTCAAACTTATCGCGCGATAAAATGAACAGTTATCGCGCGATAAATAAGAAAATTATCGCGCGATAAATGAGAAAATTATCGTGCGATAATTAGTCAGTTTATCGCGCGATAAATTTGCAACATATCACATGATAAAGAGAAGCCTGACTCACGCTTTCCACCCACGTGGTTATAGTCTTTAATTCTCAGAGTTTAGCTTTTACAATTATATCTTTGAGAGACCTTCCTCGTTTGTACGATATGATTGAAGGTTCTTTGTAGATCTGTCTAAGAAGAGGTTGGTTCTCTATCAGTTGCCAGTGTTTCATAAGAATGTTTTTAAGGCTAGCAACTCAAATTTCAAAGAACGCTTGACTGACAGAGGCTCGCATGCTAATCCGCCGGAGAACTCAGTCCTTTTCTGTAAATACATAACAAGAACATAACCTTTATTCACTTCACTTAACAAAAGGGACCACTGTTGGACAATGAAATACTTTAAACTTGAAGCTAAGAAGTAACCTGGCTTGATTCTCACTGTATAGTTTTGAAACGAGAGATACTTGATTACATATATATAGCAATTGTAAATCTAATTATTCTCCTTTTCCTTCAGGATTAAAATGCTGTAATCCTTGCTGGGAAATCTAGCTTGGCAACTCAAATGAACTCTATTAAGCTGGCTTAAAAGTTAGACTATAACTCCTTCTTAGTATGATAAAGAAAGGGTCAACATCATGATAATGCACGCATACATGCATGCAACGTTCCAGCTTCTCTTTTTCATGTGATATGTTGCAATTTATCGCACGATAAACTGACTAATTATCGCGCGATAAGTTGAAATTATCGCGCGATAACTTAAGCAAAAAAAATATATTTTAATGTCCCTTACCGGCCACCGTAGACTTCAGTTTCAACAGAAAATAAAAACTTTCTAGTTCCCAGAGAAAAAATCGCTGGGACCAAATCCTGAGAGCATTCCGCTGCGAACGAAAGCTTGAACTGCAGTCCTTGTGATAACCTCTTGCATCCCCATTTGTTGCTCCTATCAGCAAATCTACTTGTATTTAATATTTGCACAAATCGTTCGGGTAATGTCAATGCCATAACCTTTTTCAAAGCCTCTGGCTCTTCCAAGAGAAATATTAACGCTAAAATCAAGCTAAGGCAACAAATCCTGCCTCCCAATTTAGACTTACTACTGAAATGCTATCGATCGCTCTATGTACACTGAGGCACCCAACGACAATTTTCGGAAAAATATCTGTTCGGAAGACGATTTGAGATCTAGAATTTTCGAAACATTTGTTGTAAAATTTCTTGCTTGCCTGCCTCTCCTAGGATTTTCGGACATCTAAAAAATGGTATAATTGCCTATTTTTAACGGATTTTTACCCTAAAAAGGTCACCTAGAATTTTCGGGAGCCTTTTTTCTGGCTGAAATTTTCGAAAAGGTAAGTTTTGATCCCTATAATTTTCGGATCACTTGACTTTCACCTAGGAAATCCGAACAGAAGAAAAATTTTTAGGGGATAAAAATATGCCTATATCTACCGTTTAAATACTAAAACACGTTTAAAAATTCTATGTTTAAGTGGTTTTGAACTATATTCTCGTTGGGTGCCCCTGTGTACATATATGCATCTTCGCAAAATGCAACCATGTCGTTACAGTTTTTGATCATCAAAGAGTCTAGACAACAGATATTGAACCATTGCGGTGAATGAAGTACTCCAGCTGCCAGTTCCGTCCGTCAACACGACATTACTGAATATCGACTCAACAAAATCCAACTGCTTCTGTATTAAACAAACCATCAAGTGAACTTATTCTTTCAGTGTATATTTGCTTTACAAGCCATGAATGTGTGTTGACTTTTCCTGTAAAACAGCAAACGTGAGTTCTCAATGAGTGCAAAAAAACATGGACTCTTGAGTACTGCTGTTTTTTTGTTTGATGGAACTGACGTTTGAGAAAGTTCGATGGTAGATAATTTTTGCTGGGCTGTTAAATCCTGAGTGAACGATTGGCTTATCATGACTTAGGCCTAGGCCAAACGACGAAATTTTCATGAGGCGAACCGAACTTATAGTAAGTTACATTCATGAACAGTTGGACGTCTGCCTCTTTTACGCCTGGGCCAAACGACGAACTTTTCATGAGAAGAACCGAACCGAACCTAATCAGTTAAGTTCATGAAAAGTTTGACTTCTGGCTCAGTTAAGTTCGTCTGAATGAGTTTGGGTCGTCCGACACGTTCTATCCGTCTGCTTCAGACGTAAAAAACGTCTGAAGATCGTCTCCGGCACAAAAGTCGATCTTCACATGCGACGAACTAAACTAATAAATTAAAATTTGTATGATAATGTATAATTAGCCTTGTTGGAGAGAAAATTTATTCCTGATCTAATTCAGTCGATTGGTTCGATGCGTCCTGGCTTCGACTTCTGACCCAACAGACGATCTCAACTTAATTTAGGTCGACCCAAATTAGATTTTGGTTCGTCTAATGAAAAGTTCGACGTTTGGCCTAGGCCTTCGGTTCGTGATTTACAAGCTTTCTCTTGTTCTACCAACATTCCGCGTGGGTTATCAGGCTGGTAAACCCATAGAAAGTGTATTGTATTGCGATGATAATATGAAGAAATGCTCCAATTTCTGGTTATTTAGTTGGAGGAATGTGCGAATACAAGTTTACTGTGATTCTCGTGATTTTAGAGCGTTATTACTCGGTTCTGGTGAGAAGTCCGAAACTTTTTTTTATATACCTGGGTTTGGAACGGCATTTTTTCTTCTAAGAATTAGTAGTTTCAAAACATTTGGCATTTTACCGGGTTGAGAAACCGTTTCTTAAAAAGGTGTGCCAGATTAAGAATTCAAAGCAAGTAGATTTCGTGGATTTCGATGGTTCGCCCTGACCTTAAAAATTAATCCACATGGGTATAATTACACTCAAATACCAAGTTAACACTTTTAAAAATGACTCATTCTAAGTTCCAGACAGGGTTTAAACTGATTACTAGAAGGTTTGCACGTAAGGTATTAATAATGCACTGTTTCTTGTGAAAAACGGTGCACTAGCCCTGAGGAAGGCTAATTTTGTTAGCCGAAATATTAGCCTAAGATAAATCAGCCCTTTGCCGTAGTGCCAGCCCTGCATTCAGTTTTGTTTTATTTTGCACTTTAAGAGTGACGTCTGGCTACAGCATCTCATTAGTTAGAGATCCGGCAAGAGGAACCAGTCAGTTATATTTACGTGTTGCGTGGACCTGTGAATTTAAACAATTCTTCCTTTTTGATAAAATTACCTTGCAAGGTTCTATCTAGGGTATTTGAGGGGTAGAAGCTTCCCCCCAAGAGATGTTGTTATCATTACAGTATATAAGTAACCATATCGGAAAAATCATCCAGACAAACGATAAATCCTAGATAGAACCCTGCCTTGGGTTAGTAAAATGTATCCATCCATCCACCCAGCCTCCCAGCCATGCATCCTGCCACTCATCCATCCATCTTTATACCCTCAACCACTTAACTCATGGAAACGCTACGGGTTTACTAGCTAATCATCATTTTATTTTCGAGTCTCTATTGTGGAAATTGGCTCGCCACAACATTACTTGATGGAATTCTTTGTTATAATAATTGTGCAATTTAATTTACGTATAAAAGGAATTTAATTTAAAGTAAAATTTCATTTTCGGGATGGAGGGATTTTCATAAAAACAATACAGAAATGTCATTCTCATTGGTTGGCTTTTCATTTGATTACAGATTATCTTAATCCCGGTGAAGGAAAGGATTTACGACATGTATTGATCAGCTGGTGGCGAGAGCTCCTTCAAAACAAGGCAAAGTAAGATTGAAAAACACGTTCCTTCTCTGAACACTCACAGGGGAAGCAAGCAATCAAAGGGGACGGATAATGTAAGAGGACATCAAGTATTCGCAACAACAGCAACCTTATCAGTGCAAGCGTTGTGATAAGTGTTTTAGCGAATGGTTAGCTTGCAAGCAACACGAACTTACACACACGAAAGTGAAACCTGAAAAGTGCAAGTACTGTGACAAGTGTTTTAAACAGTGGTCAGCTTGTAAGCAACACGAACTTACACACAAACGCGGAACACCTAGGCAATGCAAGTATTGTGAAGAGTGTTTTAGCGAATGGTCAGCTTGCAAGCAGCACGAACTTGCACACACGGGGGTCAATGTTCATCAGTGCAAGTATTGTGAAAAGTGTTTTGGCGAATGGTCAGCTTGCAAGCAACACGAACTTACACACACGAAAGTGAAACCTGAAAAGTGCAAGTACTGTGACAAGTGTTTTAAACAGCGGTCAGCTTGTAAGCAACACGAACTTACTCACAAACGCGGAACACCTAGGCAATGCAAGTACTGTGAAAAGTGTTTTAGCGAATGGTCAGCTTGCAAGCAACACGAACTTACACACACGGGGGTGAAATGTTTTGGCCAGTTTTCAGCTTGCGAGCAACAGGAACTTACACACCCAGAGGTGAAAGTTCATCAATGCAGGTATTGTGACAAATGTTTTGGCCAGTTGTCATCTTGCAAGCAACACGAACTTACACACACTGAGGTGAACGTTTATCAGTGCAAGTATTGTGACAAGTGTTTTGGCAAGAGGTCAGTTTGCAAGCAACACGAACGTACACACACACAGTTGAAAGTTCATCAGTGCAAGTATTGCGATAAGTGCTTTAAAAAGAGATCAGCTTGTCAGCAGCATGAACTTACACATACAGGGGCAAAACCTTATCAGTGCAAGCATTGTGACAAGTGGTTTGGCCAGTTGTCAGCTTGCAAGCAACACCAACTTACACACACGCCGACATTGAAACCACAGCAGTGCAAGTATTGTAACAAGTTTTTTAGCCACTGGTCAGCTTGCAAGCAACACGAACTTACCCACAGAGGAGTGAAGCGTTATCAGCGCAAGTATTTGATAAGTGCTTTAATCCGTCGTTAAGTTTCAAGTAGCAAGAACTTAGACAGACCGCAATGAAACATTTCTTACAGTAAGTATTGTGAGAAAGGCTTTAAAACTGTGCAATAGCAAGTATATATGAGACATGAAGTGTTTTAGCTGACTGTTGCTATGCAAAGAACATAAACCTATTCACAAGGTTGTAAGACCCTACCAGTACAAATAATGTAACCAGTGCTATGGTGATTCATAGAATTGCAAAGAACATTAACTTGCGCACTATGGAGTGAAAACGCACCAGAGCACGTATTGAAATAGGTGCTTTGGCTCGTTAACATATTTAAGTTTTCTCATAGGTGAGTTAAACCTCACCAGTGTGAGTTATAAAAAGTTGTTGGAATATGACCGTCTGGGTGAGTGTAGTCCTGGAAAGGACTGTTGTTGACAGCTACTGACGTTTCGTCAACCTGTGGGGTAAGTGGGTAGATCCTTTATTTAAAACTCGGTGAAATCTTCAGTAATAATGGAGTAAAAATCTAATTTCAATTAATTAGACTAAAAACTATCGACATACTGTTTTAAAAGACTGCCGAGTGAGAGTCCCACGACTCAAATAGATGATTGATTTGCTCTTTAAATTTCCTGATTGATTTAATTTCTCTCACATTTCGGGTAAAGAGTTTCACAACATAGCACCGCTGTAACTGAAACTTCGTTTCAAGTAGTTAGTACGCGGCCTGGGCAATGTCAATTTATGAACGGAATTGCGCAAATCATAGTCTGTGCTTCTTTCCCGAAATAGGTTCTTCAAGTACACTGGAGCCTGTTCATTTAGAGATTTAAATATCGTTATCGCTTTATGCTTTTTTCTCCTTATAACTAACATGTCTCATTTGAGTATATCAAGAAGCAGGCTCGTGCTAGTCCCTTAGTTGGCCTTTAAAATTACTCTAGCTGCACGGTTCTGTAACTTTTGTAATTTGTCACTCAGCTGATCACTTAAGCCGTCCCAAACGAGGCTACAGTAATCAAAGTGAGGAATTAAGGAGTTAAAGACTAGTACCGCGGTAGATTGGGAGATAAGGGGCCTGATACGTCTAAGGGCACCAACATCCGAAGTTACCTTCTTACGCAATTCGTTAACATGATAAGATCAGGAACGCCGATTGTCGATAATGAGACCTAATTAATGATTTTGCGTGATCAACTTTGCTGGTAACTTGGTCTTCTAGTTTGATGTTTATTTCGTTGTGGCTTTCCTTAAGAAGTGTCTGGCGAGAGCCAATAACCATAAACTCGGTTTTCGCAACATTAATACTAAGCTTACTGGCTTTTAGCTAACAGTGAAGGTTCAGTAGTTCTGAGTTAGTCTCTTGTTCAAGGTCAGCTAGAGAGGAACCAGAAATGGTAATGTTTGTGTCATCTGCGAACATTTTTGTTCATGCTGTAATAGGCAGTTTGGAAGATCGTTTATATAGATTAAGGACCAAGTAGGACCAAGAATACTGGCCTGTGGGACTCCGCGAATGCGAATGTCTCCTGTCTGCGTTTGTCTCTGTAGAAGACTGGTTTAGTTGGTCACCGGTCTTCTTCTTTTGTTCCCACTAAAACAAAACGTTGAGCATCCTGGTACTCCGTGTCGACGCGGATGTTGTCAGGTTGCATGACAAATGAGTTATGATACAAATCTTTGGAGACTATTTGAAGCGCTTGTTTCAAAGAATCTTTTTCTTCTCGAATAGCTTTAAATTCTTTCTGTAGCTCGGTTTAGTGAACTCTAGCGACTTGTAACTCTTGTTGTAAGGTGTGGTTCTCGTTCCTGACAGCATCAAGTTCTTCTAAAGTCTTCGAGTTATTTGCATTTTGCGTCGATTGCACCCAGCTCGTGTGTTTAGCTCGAGTTTGTCGAGAAGTCGTTTGTACGGCCATTCAAATCGACAAAGCCACTTGTAGACGAATGATTGACCACTATATCACCAAAAGTACAAGAACGACTTACTTAGTACCATAAATTCTGTTCCCGACAAACGCGCTAACAAGACTGCTGAAAAGCACAGCCCGAAAGCAAAAACCAGACAGACACGACTCCAAGAGAAAGAAACGCTAAACGACGGAAAACGGACGCCAAATGGGTCAGGAATGTTTCTTCCCATCCCTTAGACGAGACTGAAGCACAAGCAATGTCCTAACCTGTGTGACACCTAAACGAATATTGACGGAGGTTATTGTATGTAGTTGAGGCCGTTCTGTCTAGTCAACACGAGCTATCACAATCGATCAAGCAAAACATCAGAAATAGAGTTACCTGTACCTTACAATTGCCTCTCTACTAGACTTCAAAACTTAACTATGGACAAACAGCAGGGGCTGAAACGATTGAAAACGAATGACAACATAGTCATACTGCCCGCAGAAAAGAGAGAAGTGACTGTGTTTTGGACAAGAAAGACTACCACGACAAAATGGACACTTGTTAGCAACAAACAGACCTACACACACACTGCAACGTAAACTGTTAAAACTGAAACAATCGACCTTTGACGCTACAACAGGCTGCGGTGTAGAGTTCAACAGCCATCTAAACTGTATGAACTACCGAAGCTACACAAACCCAGCGTACCTGTGCGGCTTATTCACAGTCTTATTTTGTGGGTTCCCCACTTACCAACTGTCTAAATACACAACCAACGTACTGATGAAACCTTTGACATACGAATTTGGACATTAACTGCAGTCTACTGAGAACTCTATTGACGTCATGAATACATTACAGATACCTGACGACCTCAAACTAGTTTTTTTCTGGCGTGAAATCACTTTTCAACAGTATTCCACTTCAACTTACTCTGGAATGCACTGAAAGCACGATTTTAAAATAACTCTACCGATGAACTACCACAACCTTCGCACTGAACCTTTGCCCCAACGTCTAGGATGACCGAACAGTTACAAATTTTATAGCGCCGCTTAGAATGCATTTCTAGAGATCAAAAAGGACTCTGGATAGCCTAAAAAGACTTTTCAATGTGTTTACTAGGAGGAAACCGTTGTTGGGTGCCGCTGATTTTTACCATGTTGACAAATCGAAACGCCCCGCTCACGTTTTAGCCCCCTCCATACAAAACCACATATCTTTTTAGAACGAATTGGCCGTGGATAAATGATCCGATTCCTGGTTTTGAGTTGACAGAAGGCGCCGATTTTTGTAGAAAATATGCGGTTTCAAAACTATTCGGCTCCGTTTGGACGGGGCGTTAGAGTCTTTATAGCCAATTATATCACGGCTTTAACTAACAGACGGTTAATGAGATCGGGACTTGATTGATCAACCAGGCCCTAGTTGTTCAGAAGGTGGATGACACTATGCACTGGATGAATCCAGTGGTCCGTCAATACCTGCTAAACATCTGAATATTACAATGGTAGGAGATTTTAGCAAGCTCTCTTGAGGTTTTCGAGGACGTTTGAGTTCGGTTAATAAGCTAGTTAACTATTAGCAGATGGTTTTGATCACTACAAATGACGTATTGAAAAACTCAAGTCACTATATTGGATTCGCTTGTAGACTATTGTTAATCAAGAATGGTGTGATTTTAAAATTTTTCTAATTTCTTTGGTAAATAGGTTTATATTTGGGATATCCTTTAAATTTCAAAGCAGACAGTTTCACACAATTTGTACTCCTGTAATCAGTAACAATTTATAATAATTTAAAGGATGTAAGGCGCAAATATCTGTCACTGAGCTATACATTTTCATTGTCTATTACATTTTCTTAGCTTTAGTGTAGTTTTCTCTTGCAACTTGTTATGTAAATGGCTCACTCGAAGAGTATTTTTAATGATGAAGTGATAACGTGAATAAAGTTTGATGATTGACTTGACTTTGTGCAAGTAATTGAAAGAGATTTCGTACATTCGCAAAATGCGCCAAGCGAAAGGAACAGTGCGTTTAAGGGGCATTCCAATGTCTTATTTTGGGGAAATGATGTTGATTTGGAAAGGAAATAAATTAGTGTGGAAAAGGTATACACATAAACCAGTTAGTCCGTTATGGAATCAGAGGCACCTTGTTGTGGTGGTGGACTATCTATCTATTCACGTCATATTTTAATTTTTGACAACCCCCAAATCCAGTATTTTCCAGTTTTTCCTAAATATTAAAAATCCCTCTCCCTAATTTTTTTACATTAAAAACATTCGAAAAACCATCCAAAAATTCTAAAAAAATTATTGAACCAAGGACTCCAACTTAAATGAGTCATTATTTGATTGAATGAAATTTTGGCTAGATATTAAGAAAAAGGGCGGAAATAAAAAACAATGCTTTTAACCAGACTGCCCCCTTGATAGCAAGATCGTTTGATAGCAGACGGGCTCGATAATTTGTGGTGACGTTTGCTATACTGGACAAGCCAAAAAAAACTTTTGTTGGAGAGAGGCCAGATTTCCATAGTAAACACTCGGAATGAGTTTGATCGCTAGTTCTTTTTCATTGTTTGTGAGTCGATGTAAACAATTAGTGATCAGTTATTACCAGTATTTCGTGGGGTTTTATTAATTCGCGTTTTCATTAGGCAAATATTAAAAAAGGGCATTAAATTTCGCGATTCAAGCTTCTCAACTTCATTTTATTTTTCAAAAAGTCTGAACTTTTAAGCTTTTTAAAAACTAGCACAAGCAAAATGTATATTTAAATGTCAGCTTTTAAGCAAACGAGTAGTTCGCGGCAGTTTTAGTTTCTGGAAATAATCTTTCTGTGATTTGGATTTTCTATATGGGTATTAAATGCATTCGCAAGAATTTTTATTCGCGGGCCTTGAATTTCTCTCTTTTTAAATACAATCGCGAAAAACGCAAAATTGAACACCCACGAAAATAAGTACCAATATTAGCTTTTGAAATAACCTATGTTTGTGCGCTTTTAAGTCGAATACATCTGAGTAGACAATAGTCTCTAACACGGCAACTGGAGTGTAAGTAGACACGTACTCATGGAAATCCTGTAGCGGGTCTTGTCTGTTACACTGTTTTTTTACTACCTTTGACCCGCTTATGATGTGATTCAAGCTGTCGCATGGTTCTTACGCTGCCTTGTTTAAAAAGACAACTGCAAAAAGTATCTAATGTGTCTCGTATATATGGGTATAACTAAACGCACTTAAAGGCTTAAACCTTAGGCCAACTATGAGGACTGGAGCCACGAAGCTCTCATGAACCCCTGCTTTTATTGATCTTCAAAACGGACCTTCTGTTGTCTTTAGGACTAAGAAATTGACTCGTTCATCCATTGCTTCGTCAGTTAATAAGTGGTTCTGAAAACGTTTTGCGCCCCAATGAGGAACGGAGGGATGTGGTTACCAACCCTAGACCATCTTTTCCCACATTTTCTGCAATGGTCTTTTACTAGACTCCTTTCCTCTCTGTAAATTTTGCCCACGATGGGTGACACTTTAAGACGGACAATTCCAAAAGTAATTGCGATTAATTCCAAAATTTATTTCACCAAAGGAAGTGTGGTGTATAACTATGGTCATCTTTTCATAGTGTTGTTCTATCGTCGAGTGTACTCCATGTCAAGCACCATGGATAATTAATTAGCAATTATTGTGTTCGCCACTTGCACATCTCCCATAAGGCACCTTATTTGCCCCCCGCCCCCAACATTTTGCATAAGCATTGTTTCCTTCTTCGTATTTTAGGTGATAGTACAGTAAAAACCCGTGACTAAGAACCTCGTTTCTAAGGCCCTGTTATGCTTCCTCTATACAATAACCTGTTTAGCCTAAAAATTTCCAACAGGTTGTTATTTTCTAAAATTTATGAATAAAATTCTGTAAACTTGGACAAAGGAACTTTAAAATTCATGTGGTCAGTGCTTCAGTCTTTCTTCTAAAAGTCATTTTTACATAAATACTAATTTCGTATGCTAAGGAATAAGCTAAATTTCACTAAATACTCATACGTACCGTGATTTTTTTTACTTCAGAAAACAAGAACGTATTTAAGAGACCAAATAGCCTAAATCTGTGCTAATTACCATTTATGTAAGAACCTGTTTAGGCTAACTTGTCAAAATGCAGGTTCTTAGTCGCGGTTTTTTTTTACTGTAACGGTAAACCTCGCCAATCTTGGTGTTAGTGATGTCTAGAAAAAGACGAGGTAACCAATTTAATTTGGAAAGTATGAACGGATTCGATTCACTAAAAAGTCAGTCAAAGGTACAAAATAAAAAAAAATTTAATTGCTGCTCACACAATAAGCAGAATAACATCAAAATGTGTATACACTGCAGTCCAAAGAATAGAGTGCTCCACCACGAGATTTCCTCGTTTCTGATTCTGGCAAATCTTTCCACTGACAAAATAAAGGCGGATGACGTTCTCTACATAACCAGAATGCTATGTAGTTTCCACTCTGATAACGTTAAACTGCTGCAAGGAGTATGGGTCTTACCACCCATAGATCACTTTCCACCATCACCTTACCGCAGACTCTTACTAAAACTCTGTGGACGCACCTTAAAAAGAGATACCAAAATTGAGTTGGATCGGTAAAGCATAAATAGATTAAAGCCTACGAAGGCACTTTGCCAATAACAAGACAAGGGGTTCGAGTCCCGACCCCAGAAGGTAGGACGATAAAGATAAAATACCGTCAGACCTGCATTAAGCAGTAGCCCTTAAAAAATGACCAACAGGCCGGCTGCCTATATCTAATACAGGTTTGACAGGCTTAAAGGGAACCTCCACTTGAACAAAAAGATAACTTTAAATCACAGGAAATAACTGTTACAGTCAAGTCAATCTAAAATATTTTTAAAGAAAGCGTTTGTATCCGAAAGAAATAACTTTTAGATTCGCCTATTTTTGTTTTCAAACTTTGCGGGCGTCGCCATCTTGAATAATTGTGAAGTGTTACGGTTGCCCTATTGTTATTAACCAAAGCTCTTTGTGTCAGAACAATAGAGCAACCGTAACACGTCACAATTATTCAAGATGGCGGCGCCCGCGAAATTTGAAAGTGAAAATAAGCGATTTTAAAATTCACTTTTCCTGATATAAACACTTTTTTTAAGGACAAATTTCGAACAAATTTGTTTATCAACATAATTTTACTCGATTTAAACTTATTCTGTAGTAAGAGTGGAGGTTCCCTTTAACAAAAAGAAAAGGAGATGGTAACATGGGGAAAAGTATATCACATGACAAACGTACCCCAGAGGTAACAAGTATGAGACAAAACGCCGTGTAAAATGTATCTAGTGCACTAGAAAGGTATCTACACAAAGCGATCTTTTGGTGAGCTGAAGACAAAAAAATAACTTGTGTGGAGCCAGCTTTAAGTTATTTAAGAGAATGGATTACAGGGAATTTAGGGCACTGAAGCAGGTGCTTAACAATACAGAATTGCTAACTTCAGGTTCCCATGCTCATCTAATGCAATCAAAAGGCTAAAATACCTAATATCAATTACGACCTGCCCTTTTTTGTCAGGCAGAAACATTAATCAAGACATTACCATTAGCTTTATCACTAAATTGAACGACAGATGGCTTTGGCTCATCAGGAGTTCTTTCGTAAATACCACTGTGATAGCCATTTTCCTGAAAAATATTAACATTTAGACTGAAGTTACTTTAGGACGATGGATTTCTCCTGACTAACATATTCCATAAACAAGGCTGGCGTAAATTTAATTTTCTTCTGCCAAGAAGTCAGAAAAAAAATGTACCTGGCTAGCTGGTACCCTTACAGTGGGTCCCTCCTGAATATAAG
Source organism: Porites rus (assembly GCA_964035705.1). NCBI lineage: Eukaryota > Metazoa > Cnidaria > Anthozoa > Scleractinia > Poritidae > Porites > Porites rus. The sequence continues at coordinate 19,164,946 of OZ038000.1, read as the reverse complement.
CTCCAGGTCCTGTATACCCGTAAACCTCGTCAGATCCTTTCCCATCACCGACTTGAGGCAGATCGATCCATTTACCACTGTCAAAAGGAAGTAAATCAACACCTTAAAATATTCGTTTGATCTTCCCCGTAAAAGGGGATTAGGGGTTGTAAGAACACGTTAGTTGAAGGGGAGCCAAAAATATGGATCCCTAACAAAATGATAACTTTTTTTTTCTAAGAAGCACTGAAAGCAAAGTTTTGGTCACAGTAATAAGGAGGGCATACTTCGAAGGAATAAAACAAAATAAAGAGGCCGACCACTACTTACGTTGATTCCTCGTAACGTTGACATATGCCTGCAATAGGTAAACAAGGACAAATGCCATGTCAACAAATGAGTAAGACTCATGGTTGGCATGCAATGTAAACAAATTCGCTAACTTCTCTCCAGGGCCTTCCTTTACTCCCAAGTATGGTCGACAGGTTTCTCAAATAATCCACGAAAAAAATAAAGATGGTTATTGTCTTTCAAAGGCTATTTCCGCTGTCTTTACGCTATATTACCAGGTCATGGGAAAAAACATTCCACAATCCTCAAAAATTTGGGGAGCATTACGAAAGTGTTTCTCCTCGCCTCCATCTTGAAAAGGAAAAATCTCTCTGGGATGTCGCTATGGTCTCATGCCGATAGGAAAGTATTTGCTATAATACATAGTAATAGGGCATTTATACCTATATTCACATGTTGAATTATAGCAAAGTAAGTAAGTCATTAAACAAGAAACAAAGCCAGTGGTTTAGCGAGGTGGAAAGAGTGAAAAGCAACTATCGCTACTGCCTTCATCCCATATGGGATGGCTGTTTATCACAATGATCATTTCCGTGACCACTGTATACCTCACGAACTACAAATTTAGTTATCTAGTGATAAAGATAAACCAAAAAAGAGCCACAAAATTTAATTTGAGATCTGCTAAACCAAGTGTGAACGTACAATTTGTCATGCTAGAACCTACTCAGAATAAGCTGAAAATACTGCTTTCCATTCAAATGAAGTAACAACACAACGAAAGAAATGAAGAGTTGTTTACGAAATTGACTCTGACTATCGAAGGCTGTCACAAATACATCATAGAGGCGGAAGTTTTCTATGCCCCCAACATCTTGTAACGCATACATTTTTTGATTTTGGAGACACTAATATTGGGCCTTTCAGACCAATAAGAATGTCTCCAAACAGATCTTTCTTGTATACCTCGCTTCTTGACTTTTCTCTTTCTCAATACACAACAGTGTATGATAGCACAAATGAACACCAAGAAAACGAGTCCACCAATGGCAGCAAGCACAGCAATTATCCACGGAGACATGGACTTTCTCCGCGCAGCAACTGATGGTGGCAGAACTTGAACTGTGGTTGAGGGAGCTGTGGTAGCTAAAGGACAAAAAAAATAGTACAGTTACCTAATGCCCTTGCCAGTAGTAGCTGCTAGTAGATTCAAACCTAGTCACAGCTTGGGTAGTTTTTTATAAATAGACTATGGTCACGAGTTTAATCATGATTTCACACAGTGGCCACCCTCTTAATTACAAACGATAATCCGTAAGTTAAAGGGCAGGCGGCAATTAGGGCTGACCAACACATTGACCGTGACAGTAGTGAAGCCCCCGTCCCCTGTGCTAGTTTTACATTTATACACATTTGTTTCCTATTGCCTGCATCTAAACAACATAGTATTCAGTAAGGCTAAGTTCGCAAAAGCAGGTGGTCTGTTCTCGTTTGATATCTCCAGACACATGCAACATGACTGTCCCAAGTAGACAACGTGGCATGACCAGTAGTATTGGCTTCTAGGCTTCTGCAGACTACGAGGGCGCCTCCTTGTCGCTTAGTAGATTAAGCAAATGGTGATTTGCCAATAGTAATATCTGGTTATCTGGCTGGTAAAACATGTTTCAACTTCACGAATACCATTAAACATATGGTGGCCAATTGTGCAGTTTATCAGTTTTTTTCTAGGATAAAAAAAAACGCATATACGAAATGTTCTACGACGATGGTGTTTCGTACAGAGCCTGTTGAGGACACACAACCCATTCCAGCAACGAGATTGGTAAGATACAAAGTGTTAACTCACAAGGTAAAATGAAGTGAAGTGTCCCTCTCTCTACTGGAATTGCTAGAACACTGCCGTTGTCGACAGACTCTTTTAAGACCTGTAGCAGGTTGTCTACAGATTTATTTCCCCTGATGAAGACCAAAGTAAAGTTTACCACAACACTTCCATTTCTGTAGGCGAAAATAATGAAGCAACGTGTATTATAATAGCAATTTATATGAAAAAGCAGAAAACAACAACAACAACAACAAAAGCTTTTCATAAACACGAGAGCTGTGTCATTTTTTAATTTAGTGAAACAAGTTTTCTTGAAAAAGAAATAGTTTCTCTAGAGACGAAAGACTTTTTTTCTACATATTTTGTTGATCTTTGTATTTCCGCTCTTTTCTGTGTAAGACACAACATTTACCAAAAGCACTAAACCAATCTTACGGGATTGTTAAAGATGTCATAAAAAGGCTTAAGGTCATTTTCATCGCGAATCACTGTTTAAGTGATTCTTACTGTTTAATCAAAAGGAGAAGATTTAATGAGATTCATTGGAGGAATTTATTATTGGTAGGTTTACATCGTGTAAAATTGCTGAAGCCAGCTTTGCTATGAAGACATGGTGTGGTACCCTTCTAACAAATCTTCATTATTTCCTTAAATATCTGAACTTCATCCTTACATGATGTCATTGACTTTACAGTGACCAAACTGTGGTTCGCCTTGAAACAAGACAGTCACCTAAAAAGGTAAAAATAACGAAGGTATCCTCAGAAGAAAAGTCGACTGTAACACAGCTATCCGTTACATACCCAGAACCTTTTTTTGTTGGTGGAGGGGCCGGCTGTACACAGGCTAGAATGTCAACAACTTGCTGGGGATACATTAACGCCAATGACGTCAGAGCCTTCTTTATCCTAGGAATAATACGCGGTTCAATCTCATTTACGACGTCACCGGCGTTGATGTATTCCTCCGCAAAAAGGGGTTCTAACCAGTTCCTATTATACTACTACTAGGACCACAGGTACGGATATCCATTGCTTTTTACCTGGTTACGTTTTATTGTTCTATTGGCTATGTGGGATAACTTACATCAGTAATATCCAAATAGTGGTCTATGATCAAAGCTGCGTTCTGATTGGTTGAGCTACTACTAGGCTATGTTATAGCCTACTTGTAGCGAAAAGCGCCGGCTTTGATAACCAAAACAATGGCGGTTGAATTGCGTCTTGCTAGTTAAAGTTGTTTTGTCTCCATGTTTTTGACCAACTAGTTGGATTTTACTAAAATAATTATTTCTCTCGCCCTCGTGGCTTCTGAGTCAATAGCCCTTTCAGCCTTCGGCCTCATGGGCTATGGACTCAGATCTCATTCGGGCTCGAGGAATAATTGTTATTTAGCAACACTGTGAAGGTTGATGAAGCACGGTTAAGGTTGATATTTTCATCTGTATTCAGTATTGAATCTTGGAGTAACATGGTAAACTGCATTTTGATCAACACTACTGGCTGATGAACAGATATACAGTCCTTACGTTACAGATTAGAAATTAAGTTTACGGCAAACGCCAATATATACCACGTGACCAAGTTACCCCTATAGTTGGTGATTATTATTTGGGCGTGGCCCAAATAGAGTAATGGAAACGGCTTGTTTTGACGCAAATGTGCAATAGGCAGGCAATACGTGCTAACGTAAACAAGGTAAGTAAACAAGCGAAGCGAGGCGAATGTCATGCGAACGTCTTGTACAAGGTAAGAGGCATGTGGGAAAGAAAGCTCTGCTAGCACACGACACTTAATCGCACTTTTCTGATCTGAATCTTCAGTATTTTTGCCTCATCGAAATTTGGAAGTCTGAAGTCCAGGAATGAAATCTATCAAAAATATTTGGAATATTAACGACGGGTTTTGGTCACAATAAGATCACAAGCAACGAACCTTGAAACACAGAAACTTAAAAAGCGGATCGAAATCCACCAACCACAAATCATAAACAATGACCTTTTGAACCCGTTGAAGAAAACTTTCGTTTCCTAAGAGGTCCGCTACGATGATTGACATCTGACATTTTTTTGACGAGAGGATCGAAATGCACCAATCATAGAAAGACCTAAGAGGTCATCTGAATTTGCTGTTTTCTTTATTTTATGTCCATTTTCTTTTCCTTATTTTGTGATTGGTCGATTTTGTTAGGTCGAGTGGATAATCCAATGAGGGACGATTTGGATATCGTTTGATCCGAAATTTTTCGAAGCAGCAGTGAAAAGCAATTTGGGTACCATTTGGCCGCGGCGTTTCGAGGAACGAGTTAATATGTTGTTCAATCATTTTATCCCAGGTTAAACTTACAAATGCACACTGTTCGCGATAGGCCCACACTAAAGAATAACACTGACTGTTTTCGGAATGGGCTGGTCCGCGAACTCAAAGAAAAACAAAGGAAATTATCAAGATATTCAATGACATCAGAGACTCATGGACCCCATAGACGTAATAACAAATCGGAATATCAGGAGTGTACGTGTCAAATGGATAAGAGTTTGAACAGAGAAATGTTGAACAAGTTTGAGAGTCGCAAGATTTGTGTAGGTGGTTATCAGTGTGACAATAGTGATTTTGATTTTTGCATTGCGGAACACAGTGAGTTGCGATAAAAATCTGTTCCGATGAAGGACGAGACGATTGTCAACAATTGAAACCAAAAGGGACTGAGGCTTCTTTTGGAACTACTGTGATAACTGCAACAATTCTTTTTATTATTTCAATTTTGTTTAGCAGGGTGACGGTTAATGTACTTGTTTTTGTATTGCGTGTTGTGCTTTTTCATCTAATTGTTTATGTTGTGACGCGGTACATGTACGATGCTGTGCGTCGGGATTTTGCATTATCAGCAAGTTTTGTGTTTAATGAAGTGTTTTGATGGCAGCGAGGTGACGACAAGAAAAGGTAATGAGCTAGTTGTACAGAAGTAAAATTGTGTTGTGGAGCAAATAAAGGAAGTTGAATTGAGCTCTCGTCGTAGGAAATTTATTTATAACAGAACTTACAATTTCATTGGTTTAAATCAGGTTAGTCAATCATATTTTCGGCATGACAAATTACCATAAAATCGAGATTGTAATTCGAAACTCGCGTTGTTTTCAAAATTTGCAAAAATCGGGCGCTGCAAAGAAATATTTAGGTTACAAGCGCTTCGAAATACTGTACCTTCAGAACGGCATAGCTTTTACTTGTTGTGCTATATCTTTCAAAACTATCGATCGATTCTAGCTCAAAACTCTCAAAGCAGCGGTTTAAATGTTAAAGCCCGTGGCTGGTTGAAATCGTCTCTTGTTTGTTTTCAAACGATTTAGGATGGATCGATTATTATTTTATCAGCTTGTGGTATGAACGAAACGTTTTTTTTTCTCGATAAAGTTCACTCAACAAATTTAGAAAGATTTACTTGACTTTTCAATTTCATTGCAGAAAACAAGGAAAGTGACAATTTTTGTATGGAAGAGTATTCGGAAAAATACACCATTGTAGTCTGAAATTCATTGTTACGTTAAAAATGGAAAAGGTTTACACTTATGTATAAACAGGCACAGAAGTAACTGTAACAGTGTCAGGTTTTTACTTAGGGGGCAACTCCAAAACTAGTTCGTAAACGAGGGAAGGTGTATCTCTCGTCTAAGCATCAGAGCACAGGCGATTTAGGTGGAATGAGATATCCAAATAGGCTTCTAAGTAAGAATTTGCCCCTCTGTACAAGTAATTATCCATTTTATAGTGCTTAAAACAGTTTGAATCACTGGGTTAATTTTGGCCAATGTAAGCTTTGTACTGATATAGAGAAGAATCCAGGACCTTCAGTTTATGTAGATGCTACAAAAACAATTAATGCTCCATACTGTCAAGGAAATGTTACAGGATTTGGGGGAAATGGTGGATAACGATGTGTCACAATGAGTCTGTGCGCTTTAATTTATAGTAAGATAACAAAGATTACTTCAGTTGATGATCTGACTCAAATAATGATTGTTGGTATTCAATTTACAGCTATTTCGAGAAAGGTTGTTGGAAAAATGTGCACGCGACAATCCCGAAAGGTATTATGGGATATGATCAATACACTGTTTCTGACGACTGTAGCTATCGAACCTACTTTCGTTGCTTTCCTTTAGCACTAGCAAACATTCCCACGGCCCTTCGTACCAATTCTTTCAAATTTCTTTAAAGAACAGTGAACTTAAAACCACCCAAAATGCCTTTCGGGATTGTCGCGTGCACTTTTTCCGACAACCTTTCTCGAAATAGCTGTATATTCTAGTCTGTCACTGCTTGCAAGACAATCTATGTTAATGTTAACAGAATTGCCAGGAATGGTTACAGTGTTTGAGCAGTTTTTCCACCTTGAATACAGAGACCAGTAACAGTTATACTTGTAACATCCATCACTACTGTATATGCCACTCACAGGTTACAGCATTTGAAACACTTTTGGCACTGAACTACAACTCATTCATTTTAACAGTGGCAATTATTGGTGTTGGTATCTACAGCACTAGGGCTGGGGGATATAATGTATTTGATTCTCATGCTAGAGATATGTATCATAACAATCAAGTGAAAGGACATGTGTATTGGAAATACCATCCATGCATAAATTAGTATAATATTTTCAGACTCTACATAGGAATGAGGATATACATGAATTTAAAGGTGTGTACATATTGCCACCTTTGAACCTCATCTTTTCTCAAGCAATGTTGAAAATTGTAGTATATCAAATTTTAATAGTTACCAATGTTCCTGTAAACAGTGCTACAATATACCCTATAGCAGTTTATGCAATGCTTTACTCTCTTATTAATCCTTGTGGATACTGGACTTAAGGAACTTTATTTGCCCTTGTTAATAGCCGGAATACACTGTACAAAGTGATGGGTGTGAAAACACATCTGTCAGTATCAGTGGAGCTGAGATAAACCTTACTTTCCGGGCTGTAACCACTTATGTCCTAAGTTGCAATTTGGCTCCAAGCATGTCTGCATTGAAGATGTGCATATTTTCAAACATTGTCGTGAAATGACACTATTTTTGTTGTGGATTGGGGCATACTGTATAAGCTGCGTGGTTCAGCCAGCAAGTGGAGTAAAGTATTTGTCTTCTCAGGTAAGATATGATGACAGTTCTTTAGCTGCAATAAGGCATGTTCAAAGTATCATACCCATAGTACGACCACGCCCAAATATACGCTGACACAGCGTCTTGTTGTATATTAATTCTATACAAAGGTAAGTCGCTCCAAGCGTGTTTCATCTATAAAAATCAACTTGGACTGTTATATTTGCTCATTTCCTAAATCGAGAAACTGTCGACTTGAATCTCACATTTGCTGTTTCCCGTAGAAGTGACTCTAAATTTCTCTAATATATCATTACCTATTTACTGAAAAGACCCCATCAGAGCACCAAGAATTAGATGATACAAGGGTTGTAGTAGACACGGACTTACATTCTCACAAAACCTAGAGCTTAGCTCTGTGAAGATTGCACTGCTGTGGTTCTGGTAATCTGGATAATAAATGTATCTGTCCTTCTTGAGAGTTATCAAACCGTCTACAACGTCTGTTTTGGGGGGAACTGCAAAGACGAACAAATTAATATTAGTAGGTGGCATAACCTTCTACTTTTAACTGGTTTTTCCTTAACAGCCACATTTATTTAGAATCAACGTTACTTAACAGATCCTTGAGTTTACGTAAGCCTTAAGTATGGCTGTTTCCTACCTCTTAAACCACTTGCATTTTAAGTGTTTTAAAAAACTTTCTCCTGTATTTCAAAGAATCCTCTGAGAATTTTCGTCCGCTCTCCTTTTGTTTGACAGACTCGTTAACCGTCACCCACCCCCCCCCCCCCCCGCCCTTCAGCCTAGTTATCTACGATTCTTTGCCAAAAAAAATCATCTGGAACAAAGGGCATAGCTACACCATATTCACACTCGATCAAAGCCCCAGTGATCACCAGCTGTTAAGATTCACAGGGAAGTACTCATAGTTCCAAGTGGAGGACAAGGCATCATCAAGTATTCACCAACGAAAACGTTCAAATACTGGATTCATGTAACAAGCCTTTTGATAAAGCTGTCCAAAATTACCATGTTCAGGTTTCATACTTACTCGCTTGATCACAGTTTGCTCCTTGATAACCGTAGCTACAATTACAAAGATAGGTGCCAATACTGACGTCTATGCAGCTTCCCTTCAGGCAAGGATTCTGTGCACAAGGTCTTGCTGTTGAACAAAAAAGGTGTTAGGTTTTACTTTAAATTGAACCGCTCGGCGGAGAGCGGTCATTTTGAAATGCAATCGGCTTTTCCCGAGATTTTTTGCTTAAAGGTCTACTAGCAAAATTGCTGATTACCTATAATTTACAAAAAAATCCCACAAACATTTTGAAGCTCCCTTAATTAACGAGACTATTGCAACCCTGTCTTCTAGTAAACGCTTGTTGTGATCTCTGCCTACAAATTTGCCCACATCGGCTAAAATTTGTTTGGAAGATACCATGAAAGAAGGTAGAAGAAAAGAGACTCACCAACTCCAACACTAACACCAAGAGAACGTTTGCTTATTTTATTGGCTTCTAATTGCCTCATTTAGGCACCAATCTGTTTAGTAAATCTTCAAAGAACATTTGTTCAAAACGTCACATTACACTTGCCTAAAACTGTTATAGTTGCATTAGCTGCCGCCGCTGGTCCTATCGTATTATTAGCATTACAGGTGAAAGTCTTCATGTAAGGTGTACTGGAGCTGTTAATGACAAGCGTCTTCTCAAAACCAACTATGCCATTATCTCCAATTACTGTGTAGAAGATCTTGGGCGTAGGGTTACCAACAGCGTCACAGGAAAGATTTGCTTGTTGTCCAACCCAAACAACTTGATCCACAGGAGGAGTAACTATCTCTGGAGGATCTGGTGAAATTGAAAGAATACCAATGAAACTGTTTTCACAAATGAGTTGGAGTGAAGTGTAAAACATAACCTGAGACGAGGCCGAAGATAGGGGACGCGGTAATATAAATGTTCAGAATGGGTTGGCCTTAATTGGCCCTGAATAAACCTTTCACAAGGAAAAAAATGTAGTTTAGAATTACTCTTCTGGAAAACTGGCATAACGAGAGAAACGAAGTGAAGAGCAAATTTGGTGCAAAAATTACGCAGAAGACTTGTAGGGACCTCTACTTTTATTTCTTTTTCCGTGATCACAGGCGAAGTGAACAGTAGCCAGATAAGCTAGAACGATAAGACATTTTTGCAACAAAGATATCGCTTGTTAATTAGGAAAATAATACTGGATGACGCCCCAGTCAGCTACTCTTAGAATAAAAGCTGCTGTACAGCATCCTAACCGTGTGTTAAGGAACACACTGCATCTTTGCATGGCACGCAGATTGTTTCATAACTAAAGATACAGAAAGCCCCTTTAAGTTTTTAACATATGCTTAAATCAGTAGAAGCAGCTTCACAACAATGAGATTACTGGTATAAATTGCGGTATTTGCCATCCTCCAACGACGAAAACCAATGCATAGAAAACTTTAGAGTGAGAAGAAACATTCTAACAACTAGCTAAATGACAACGCATGATTACATGATAAATTGTTCAGAGATAAATGTTTCCCACAACTGAAAATGATCGAAAACTATCTGATGTGTCTGATTGTGTGCCCATAACTTTATATTTGATAAAAAATGGCAGTTGCCTGTGTGACTAAATTACAAAGTGTAAAAGCTTGAATAGACACCCAATACCTGCCTCAAATCACAATACCCAACCTCCGCAACCAAGAAACACCAAGGAAATTTGACATTTGTGGTGCACACATTAGTAACAAGTATATACTACATAAGGCAGGGGGAATTGTCCTCTCAGTTGTTCCACAGCCTTTTTAAATATGAATTTAAAGGTCAAGTATTTTCCATTCTCTTATACATGAGAATCACTTGACCTCAAGCTACCTTTCCCAGTTGTAAATGACTTGAGTGAAATGGAATAATCAAATTTTGTTTGGATTTCTCAATTGACCTCTGAAGGAATCAACACTAAAGTGACTGAGGTCTTCTTTATTAAAAACATACTCACACAATACATCAAAACTAATATTCGATGATGTATTTGCCCCAATTCCATTCCACGCTAGACAATAAAAGACTCCAGACTCCGTTCTGTTGATATTTTTCAACAGTGCGTTACTATCGTTTATTAACACAGAGTTATCGCTTGCTCTAACCCACGCAACATTAGGATGTGGGTTGCCACTGACATTGCATATAAGTGACACATTATTGCCTTCCAGAACTCGGTTTGGCGACATGACAGAAACTTCGGGTGGATCTGAAAAACAGGGAGATTAGTTGGCAGAAGGTTGGTAGAAGGTTACTGAGTAACGTAAAAGAAATTTTTCCATGGCTGGAGGAAGTGGGCCAGTGTTCAAAATAGTGATGGTCTTACAGTTGTTTGAGGGCCCTGGGTCCGCACTCTAACTATCCTCATAATTTGGATTTTAGCCTTGGAACGGGCGAGGGATTGTCTACAAAAATAACCCCTCATGTTCGTCAGCCTCTAATCAAGCTTCAATATTTCAACTTTGTGCCCCAACAATTCTGGACCAAGCTGGTGGACTAAGGTATATTATACCCTGCAAAAAAATTGGGGCGTTAATGACTGCCAGTCTCTGAGTGAATTTTATTCGAAATTCACAAACTAATTTTATCTGTATACTAACTCGTACTGGTGCTATCATCATTGGATATTATACTTACATAACACAGTAACCACTGCATATGAATAAGCATCTTCAGTGACATTGTTCTCTGTGGTGCACTTATATCGTTTCCCATTAAAATTTCTTGTAACATTCCTAATAATAAAAGCGTTTCCCTGATGGAGAATGGCACTATTTTCGTTTTGAGTCCATACGATGTTAGAGGGTGGGTTACTTGTTGCATTGCAGACAAGGGTGATGTTGCTATATTCAAGAACGGTTTGGTTGCTTGGAGCTTGGTGGATCACAGCAGGATCTGGAGAAGACAAATGGCATATGAACAGTTGACTTTGCTTTGAGAGATTCAACTATGCATTCAAGACAAGGACTCAGCCGCCTCCAGCTATGAGATAGTGCTGGTGATGCCAAAAATTCAAACACTGCTATAAGACATGTATCACATTCGTTTGGTGTTCTTGGTATGTGCTTGTATTGTGTTTAAAAATTTGCATCTGAAAGGCATTAAAGAACACAGTACTAAAGTGAGACAATCTTGCGCTGGTATAAATTTTTCTTGTCAAATACCTTCAAGAATCGCCAGTTATCCCTGAAGGGTGGGTATGACCGAGACAGTAATGTTATCCTCGTATATATACATCATATCAATGCGCTGTTATAGGCAATGAAATATCCTCACAACTTACAGTACACAGTGATAGAAGTTGTAGCATTTGTTTGTTTATCAACTCCATTCCAGGCTGTACATGTGTAATCTCCAGCAGCCTCTCTTTGTATGTCATCAATTGTATACGTCTCTCCTTGGTACAAAACCACTGCATTACGATCTTTAGTCCAAGTGATGTTTGGTGCTGGATTACCAGTAGCATTACAGTGCAGAGTTACATTCTGTCCTTCCATGACAGTTTGGTTTATCGGTCTAGTACCAATTGAAGATGGGTCTAAAAAATAAAACTTGATTTAACAGACTTGTAATTCAAATCCTTCTATGGTTCTTCAAGCGATTGTATTTAGAGAAAATGGGGTGAATTTAATTCGCTCAAATTCAAATAACTATTCGAACATCCTGGAGGACTATACTTTGAAATAAATTGCAATTTCAAAAGCTACCAGGTTGAATGAGAAGAGTATGAGTCATATCATGGAGGCCATTTATACCATAAACTGACAAATACACTTCCATCATACAGTTATGTTGGTCTTTTCCTGTTTTTGGCAACTTGTCAATAGAACAGCATACATTTACTAGGGATCAGTTACCACAGTTTGGAATAAAGATGATGGCTGAGAAAGTGAAAACAATATATATTCAAGGCTTTGCTGCTCGCATGATTAAGGTATTGAAATTTCACCCCTGAGCACATCAATATTTAACCGCTCCAGGCTGAACCCAAAGACGCCTGTCTGCTTGGTGGACCTGATAATGTTAGGACTACGTAGTACAATAATGTTTCTGTGTAAGAGCAATTTCGTTTCATCTACTGTAAATGAAGCCTGAATGTAACCTACAGTGTACAGTAAGTGTAAGAGTGGTATTTGCACTGGTTCCTATTCCATTTCTGGCTGTGCAAACGTAGTCACCAGCCTGTTGACGAGTCACGTTGAGGATGATAAACATTTCTGCCTCACTCAACACTTGAACACTGCCATCTTTGGTCCACGTAATCTTAGGACTTGGGTCCCCTGTGACGTTACAGTAAAGTGTGACATTTTTCCCTTCCTGGATAACAGTATTGGGTGGTAAACCACTTATGCTCGGGGGATCTGTGAGTAGACGGAAAAGGGAAAGAAAGCACATGACGATTAGATGTTAAAACTGAGCAGATCACTAATTACATCACAGACCTTAAGCATAAGGACTTTCTAAAGATGTCGAACTTCTCAAGTGAGCAATCTAGTGCTAGTGTATATTCTCTTATGGATCATCTGGGACACCTTTGAGAACAAAATAACGTATGTCCTTTTCATTATCATCTGTATTCCATTACCCAAAAAGTGATGGAAGAGAATTGGGGTAATATACAGTACACCATGACTGGTCAACAGGGAAGTTTTAACTGACATTGTGAAAATACTCACAGTTGCTTTACCGTCTGGGAGAAATGTTCCTTAACATTCAAAAGAATGGATAATCTTTTCAGTTTGCAAAAAGTACTACCCGATCATGACAAAAAAAAAAAAAAAAAAAAAGGGGTCTGACGACAATTTTAAGTAAAAATCATTCACACCATTTTAGTTTGGACACCAAAAGTGCCTCTACGTATCTACAGAGATATCATGGCAAAAGGGCAAATAAGGGCTGGAATCTGTCTAACATTAAACAAGAAAGAGCGACTTTTGAAACATGTTACTCACAATGTACGGAGACAGAAGCTGAAGCACTGACTTTGTCACCAACTCCATTCCAAGCTGTACACGAGTAATCTCCAGCAGCCGTTCTCCGAATGTTGACAATACTGTAGGTCTCTCCTTGATACAATACTTCTGGATTGCCCTTTTTGTTCCAAGTGATGTTTGGTGCTGGATTACCAGTTGCATTACAGCGTAGAGTGACGTTGTCTCCTTCAACAGCAGTTACATTTGACAGTGACATGTCGAGAACACTCTTGTCTATTAACAAAAATATTATCTTCAAGGTTATGTTTACAACTTCTGTAACAACTATTCCTCGGGAACCTCTTTAATCAAGTGAACAAAACAATTTCTATTTCCATGCGGAAGACATAAAGGAAGAGCGAACCTTGCGAGCACCATGTTTCTCAAAGACAATCACTCATCTTTCCAAGTTTAGTTAAGGTGTTAGCCAGGGTTAAGAACCATTTACACCAAGCTTGTTATAGCCCCCACAGATCACTCATTACCTGGAAGGTTAATAGTCAGATATTACGCTCTTTTATTATTTAGGCGTGGCCCAAATAGAGTAATCGAGATAGCTTGTTTTGAATGAAAGTTGCAACAGGCAAGCAATGCATGCGAAGGTAAACAAGCCACGTAAACAAGCTTCGATTCGTTTAAAAAAGAAAAAAATTTAAGAGATACAGTGTAAGTGTGACTTTTACATAATCTTATTATTCCTTTCAATCAAACGAAACGAAAATGGTACCATTTTGAGCTATTATACTTTTCAGAAAAATATAGTTAGCTTGTAGCAGGTTTTGTTTAAAGCACGAGCGCTATAGCAATTTGCGTGTAAATGGTCCTTTAACCTGGATATGTTAGTAATGACAACATTCTTCTTCTATCTTTTTAAATCCAGTCAAGACCAACTGGACGTAATTTGTCTATTTGTTTAACACTTTCACTACATAAAACAAACCCTTTTTGCCCTGAGACTGTTATGTCAAACAAGTTAAATACCGTCATAGAATAGCATTTTGTAGCGCACTGATCTTCTGACATTGCAAGTCTCCTTAGAGACTGAATTTTTACAAAGACCTTAGCAGTTTAGCATCTACACTATGAACTAGACATATCATAAATCATGGGTAATGGTGAACTCACAATGTACAGTGACAGAAGCTGTAGCATTGGCCCGTTTACCAACTCCATTCCAAGCTCTGCATGTGTAATCGCCAGCAGCCTTTCTCTCTATATCAGCAACGTTATAGGTTTCTCCTTGATGTATCACGGTCAGATTGCTATCCTTGGTCCAAGTAATGTTTGGCGTTGGGATACCAGTGGCATTACAGTGCAGAGTGACATTATCTCCTTCAACAACCGTAATGTTTGATAGTGCCAGATCAATATCACTTTCATCTGTCGAAGTTAGAAACATTGCTTCAAGACATTTACCAGCAAAATTTTAAAAATACAAAGCAAAATTTCAGACACAAGGCAGTCTGGGCGTCGAGATTCGCTGATTTTTCCTTATTTACTTCGCGCATGTACACTTTTTAGTGCCAGATCAATATCACTTTCATTTGTCGAAGTTAGAAACATTGCTTCAAGACATTTACCAGCAAAATTTTAAAAATACAAAGCAAAATTTCAGACACAAGGCAGTCTGGGCGTCGAGATTCGCTGATTTTTCCTTATTTACTTCGCGCATGTACACTTCTCAATAACAAGATCCTCTCAAACATTTCTTTTGTGGCCAAGTTTGTACTTTCAATTAAGATATTTACTTTAGTTAAAACGATACCAGTCTATCAAGAATTTCAGAGAAATAACTGTCAATCAAACAAATAAGGGAAAAAAATTCCGATAAGCTGCATGGAGAGAAACTCAAGCCAAAACACCGCACTTTCATTCAATATTTTCCATTGAACATTCCCATACTTATCTGCAGGTTAATCCTTTTTTCGGTACTACACAACTGGACCAACTCGCACAAACCAAGAATTGACAGCCTTTCCCAACACATTATACTGGTATTGAGTTCAGACCTGGCATTTTATTCTTAACCTCAAATTGACAAGGCACATAAGCGTAGTACTGCAATTGTGGGAACATGGTGCACAAAACATTTTTCATGTCTACGCAAGTCTAACTACACCAATATGCATTGAATCTTAAGAGTCAAGCATTGTAAGGAAAGAATAACTTACAATGCACTGTAACTGCAGCAGTTGCATTCGCTTTTTCACCGACTCCATTCCATGCTGTACATGTGTAATCACCAGCAGAGTTTCTATCAATATTAACAATATCATAACTCTCTCTTTGGTAAAACACCAATGGACTGATATCCTTTGTCCAAGTGATGTTGGGTGGTGGGTTTCCAGTTGCGTTGCATTTAATAGTGATGTTGTGTCCTTCAATAACAACCACACTCGATATCTTTTGATCAATCGTACTGCCATCTGAAAAAGAGTATAAACCCCCGAGATTATGTAACTCGAACCAACAGACACAAAAAGACTGACTACGAAAAAAAAACTATGTTTCAATTGATTATAAACCAGTTCATCTTTAATGGGCTAACGATGCTGGACAGAATTTAAAATGAAATAAGAAAAATATTATTATCCTTCAGCAAGAGTTATTCCACGAATGGTCAGAAATATCGATTCAGTTCGTTAGTTAGATTCAATAATAATAATAATAATAATAATAATAATAATAATAATAATAATAATAATAATGATTTGGAGGTAGCACATCCACAAAGTGGTTCTTCATCTACCTGATTCTTGGTCGAATTGGAATTTGGAAATGTTAGCTTTTGGAGAGAGGAAAACCAGAGTATCCGGAGAAAAACCTCTCGGAGCAAGGGAGAGAACCAACAACAAACTCAACCCGCATACGGCATTGACATCAAGATTTGAACCCGGGCCATATTGGTGGGAGGGGAACACTCTCACCACTGCGCCATCCCTTGCTCCCCAAATTGATAAATGATAATGGGGACACAGCATGCCATCCCAACATCGACTCAGCCACTCCTTTTTGATTTTCCACCATGATAGAAATGTTGAAGACCAATTATTTGGGTTTATATTTATAGATAGTCAAAGCAGTTACATACGTGAACCAATGAGACAGATTTTATTTATCCAGCAACTCAATGGAAAGACTCTTTCCAAAAAGGATGCACATGATCTTAACTTTTTTCTGAGAAAAAAGTTGAGATCATGTGCATCCATTTTTCCCTGACAACACAGCTATCTTTCAAGTTCTAAATTCGTTCCAATATGGTTCTACATTCCAAATTTCCTACACTTCAACAGTGACCTGCACAGTACCCAAGGCTGTGCTCTAAGGAAAATTGAAGGGAACCCAAAGCTCTGAAACTGTAAAATCCAGGGTGCTCGGCATGTTATTTGTATGAAAAATCTGAGATTTTCTAGTCGCCCGAGAGCAAAAGTTAGGCACCAGGGGCTACCGGGCTCTGCTAGAGCACAGCCCTGGTACCGCTTCGTCTACGTCTAGTGGTGAATCCGCCCTCTCGACTACATTAGCTTCCACTTCTCATCCTCCTTTACTTCATCGCTCTCTTTGGTCGCCATCTCAGCAGAGATTCCGTCACAGGCCATTTCCCAAGCTTTTCAGCAGTCGCTCCCTCAGATGTTGGCGGCTTTTCGAGAGAACGGAGATGCCAAATTCTTCCAGCAGCAGGTCTGACAATTCCAGCACGGCCTCTTCCACGATAAATGTGCCGTCGACTCAAACATCGATCTCGACTGGTTGTCGCTCATCTTCTTTAGCAGGTAGAGAGACTGTACCGTCATTTCTTTCTACTTATTTGTCTGTTGGTATTCCTGTGGATCTTCGTGCTTCTCAGCTGCCGGTCCCAGCTTTGTAGGCACCATCCTTGGTACTGTTGACCAGCTGCCCAACCTTGGCGCCTTCAGTTGGGAAAGCATTTGTATTTGGCCCCGGTTACATGCCAATCCTGGAAAAAACTGCTGGCCAAAATCATCAGTGGCGCCTTCGTTGAGCTTGTCGAGCCTCATACCTATTTGGATGGTTAACTACTCATTGCCCCTGCCCTGTTGGTTTCAACACTGTTCTGTCTCCTTAAAATCCGCCGCACAGAATATGTCTTCTGCTAGTCTTCAGCCCCCGGTCATTGATGACTACCTTCACAGGGAGTTAGCTAAGGGTCGCATTGCTGGCCCCTTCTCTTCCCCTCTGTTACTTCGCCTTCACATCAACCGTTTTGGAGTCATCCCAAAAACACCAGCCAGGCAAATGGCACTTGATTCTGAATCTTTTCAGTCCTGATGGTCACAGTGTAAATGATGGTATTAGAAAAGACCCTTTCACGGTTCAATATATGAAAGTGGATGACACTATTGATGGGATTATGTCGCTCGGTCGGGCACTTTGCTTGCGAAGTTTGATGTGGAAAGTGCCTACCGCATTATTCCCGTACACCCTAATGATCTTTATCTTCTTGGCATGCAGTGGCAAGGAAATTACTTTGTGTATGTTGTGGTTTAATTTTATCCTTGGTTTAATTTTTATTTCCCATTGTTTTAACTCATTATCATGCATTACCATACCCCAAAACAAAGGGAAATCAAATTTAAACCAAGGATAAAATTGAATCACAACATGTACATCACCTTACCTTTTGGTTTACCTTCAGCGCCTTACATTTTTTTCTTCAGTTGCGGACCTGGTGGATTGGGTTCTCCAAAAACAGTATGACGTGAGCTTTCTCCTTCATTATCTGGACGATTTCCACACCCTGAGTCCTCCTTATTCTCAGACGTGCCAACGGAAAGTAGACACCAGTATCCAGCAACTCCAGGATTGGGGGATTCCCCTTCACCCTGACAAGTTGGAGAGCCCTTCCACTATCCTAACTGTTTTAGGCATAGAGCTTGATTCTCTCCTATTGCAGGCGCGCCTCCCGCAAGAAAAATTTGATTGTATCCACACACTCCTGGTCTCCTGGTCACAAAAACGCCATTGCACACGGAAGGAGCTGGAGTCTTTAATTGGCAATCTTCAACATGCATGCAAAGTCGTCCCTTCTGGTCGCACCTTCCTCCACCGTATCCTATAAGGCTTAATAGATAATTTTCATTTGGATTTGTTGTGGTGGCTCGAATTCTTCCAGTCTCCTCGCTGGGCTCCCATCCCAGATCTTCATGTCTCCTCTGACGCTGCTAGCTCTGTTGGATACGGGGCTACCTGGTTTGCAGGTTTGCGGTCGCCATTACAGATGCCCTTATCCATTGCCAACAAAGAACTCTTTCTGATTGTTTTGGCAGCTTCCTTGTGGGGTCACCAGTGGTCTGCAAAGCAGGTGAAATTCTGTTCTGACAATACAGCAGTGGTCGAGGTGTTGTGGTCCAGTACATCACGAGATTCGAACTTGAAGGTGCTGCTATGTCACTTCTCCCTGTTGGCACCCCGGCACTCCTTTGCACTTACTGCTTGGACGTTTCTGGAAAATCAAATGCCATAGTTGACACCATTCCTCGTTTTGAATTTCAGCGGTTCCATCAACTAGCTCCTTAAGCGTCCCCCACAGCAATGCCAGTACCTCCTTTGGTCTTGGCCCAGCTGCCTGTAGTTTAGACCAAAAGTGCCAATTTTATCTCTCCAATGGTCTGTCTCCTTCAAGCCGACAGGTGTATCGTTCAGCGCAGCATCAGTTCATCAGTTTCTGTACTTTAGATGGCTATGTCAGTTCAAAAGGTTCTTTAATGAACAAATCTTGCTGCGTTTTTGTTCCCACCTAGCGGATCATTTACATCACTCCTCAATAAAGGTTTATCTCTCGGCAATACAGTCCTTGCACATCGATCAGGGTTTCCCCGATCCCTTGGTTAACTGCCTCCAACTTCAGTGTCCTCTCTGGGGCATTACGCACCACCAAGGCTAAACTCTCACACAACGCCAGCCAGTGACACCCGACCTCATGCGGATTATCCAGCGTTCCTTGGATACCCACAACTCAGAGCATGTCATGCTGTGGGCTGCCTGTTGCCTAGGTTTCTTTGGATTCCTAAGGGCTGGGGAGTTTATGGTCAACTCCACCTTTGACCCATCCATCCATTTAACTGTTCAGGACTCACAAGTAGATGTTGAGGTTAATCCTTCCAGCCTTTGTGTGTGCATCAAAAGTTCTAAAAATGACCTGTTTCCCCAGGGATGTTTCATATACCTGGGGCGTGCTCTGTCCAATTTCGGCCATCCTGGCATATTTACATCTTTAAGGGCCCTCATCTGGTTCCCTGTTCATCGACACCCATGGTCGGCCTTTAACTCGTTCTCATCTGTCTTCCTTCATCCAGTCTGTGTTACAGGGGGTGGGAATCCCTGGGAAGCTTTCAAGCCACAGTTTTCACATTGGGGCCGCTACGGCAGCTGCGCAATGCGGCATTCCAGATCACCTTATCAAGACCATGGGTGGGTGGACCAGTGATGCATTTTAACTCTACGTTAGAACCCCAGTGGAATCAATTTTGGAAGTTTCTGGGAGGCTGCTTCAGTAACAGGTACCTTATCAAGGGTGGTAGCATACACATACGTTCAGGTGACCTCAGGTTTGGCCGTTATGGCCTTGGGCGTCTCCCAGCCACGAGCCCTTCTCCGAGCCTTAGTGCCATGGCTCGGAGGTCCCTTCAGCTTGGTGTGGGGGCTCATGGCTGGGTTGTGTAGTTGTGCCAGTCATGGGGCATTACTTCAATCTAGGGGCTGGCTGCCAACAGTGGAAGCCCCTGGATACTCAAGGCACCCAACCTCGATTTTAGTGATGCAGTTGTTAAATGCATTTAAATGCAATTTAAAGGAGTTAACAGCTAAGAGCACCTGAAGTGCCTGAGGTCAGCGGCCTTTGGCATGCACATGTCCAGTAGCTGGCTAGATCGATCATGTGACTCATTGGCACAGTCAGTTTTCCTTCGTGCTAGGTTCTGTCAGCAATTTTCTTCCCCTCCCCCCTCCCCTAGGCTTTGTTGGTTTTCTCCACTGATGTTTTCAGTGTGACAGGTGCATGTTTTTCCCTTTCGTGTGGGGGCGCTCATGGCTGGGTGTTGCTGTTATGCCAGTCATGGGGGCATTCAATCTAGTGGCTGGCTGCTAATAGTGGAAGCCACTGGATACTCC
This sequence comes from Porites rus, assembly GCA_964035705.1. Classification (NCBI taxonomy): domain Eukaryota; kingdom Metazoa; phylum Cnidaria; class Anthozoa; order Scleractinia; family Poritidae; genus Porites; species Porites rus. Next base: position 19,144,572 of record OZ038000.1, on the reverse strand, counting down.
AGGCACGCAACCTCCATTTAGCAATGCAGTTGTTAATGCCGATAACAACTGCAGAAATACATAGATTTGTCATTTGTTTTCAGTATCATGATCCTGGGTATTCTTTTGATTGGGCTGAGGAAACGCTTCTTTGCAAAAATTTCATCTAAAACTGCAGGTTTATGGTTGGCTTAAAAACTGTTCTGTAAGCAGTGACAGTGCTATAATTAAGTAAAAGGTTCAGCAAGCAAAGATAAGGACCTTTTACAGCCACAAGGATTTCAAAAACCTCTACTATCACTGGTCTATGAAGACACATCTGCTATTGTTTCAACACAGTTTAAGATGGAATCCATCAGAAAATAGAGAAATCTATCCCTCTGCAAGTTGTTGACTGCTAACAAGGTGCCTTTTGATTTACCAACAAACGAGTGCAAATCAAAATACTGTCCATCTTAAAAGTGATTTCATTTGAAAGTTTAGCCGGGAATGACTTCTCTGAACGGTATACGCAGGCGGAGGCTCATTGCGAAAGAAACCTCAGTCACCAACTGTGAAGTATTAGACAAAAAACATTGCAACGCTGTTCAAGGAATTTTTGTAGGCATTATTATAAAAGCTGGTGGTGCTAGTGTTAAGGTAACAGACTTGTTGTTTGCCTTCGCTTTTTGTAAAAAATAAACTAGGAAAACTGGTGTCCTCGCTCGTTGGCTATTTCTTAATTTCGATTAATAAATTTAGCGAGCCAAGTTTTTGGACCTGAAGTAAAACAACAACACAACTAAGGAGAACTACAAAGTGTGTTTGTAATATTGTTTTTCGTTTTGTTTATAGGTCAGTTGAGCATGCAGTTTTAGAAGTGTCGTTTCATTTTTCCACAGTGGCAGATAATATTTCCTTGGATTTACAAAAAATATATTTTTTAGACCTTTGTTTCTCTAGTATATTCGTAAATTGCAAGTGTACGCACGGGACCAAATCAGTTATGCATTTGAGAACTCGTTTCGTTTGTCCTGAGATAATTTATATATCTTTTGAAAAAGTTCGCAATATGTTTCTCCAAGATTTTAAAGACTTATGTACTGAAAATTGGGGAAATTGTCGAGGGAAATAATTAAGGCAACAGCCAAATAGATATTTCGGTATTTTAAATTAGAGTGAGCTAAGCCAAAATATTAAAACTAGAACATCGTGTCGCCGTCTTTTCGAAAACTTTTTACCTTCTACGCCAACAGATATAACCTTCGAGATTTCCATTAATCTTGCAGGAAGTTAAATGTGATTGTGCTGACCGTTTATTTTTAGTTGAAAAAACTAAAAGATGAAGGCTATCTTTCAAGTCAGCGAGTCTACATTTTTCCCACGTATGAAAAATTTGTATACTAAAATAACAAGTAACAGAAGTAATGTTGGTTGGCTGATTCGGCAAATATCAATCAATCAAAAAAGTGGGTGGAAGACGTTTCGTAGAAGGTTTGTACCAGGTTCTCTTTTCGTTTCGCCTTGCCCACTGGAATGTATTTTACAAAGCAAAACGAAAATAGAGCCTGATCTCAGGTTAGTACTGGTGTGACAGCAGCTGTTTGGTTTTCATTCTTCATTTCCACTTCTTCGGTAACTCGTTTTTTTCACCACCACTAGGCACTTAGTGGAAGATGTATGTTTGAAATTTTCTTGGTTTGAAACTCGTGCGCCGCAAGTGATTATGGATATAACCACGCCAACAGTTTGTCTAAAGTACGAATTTCTTATTCAATCAATGGACAATTTTACTGAAATTTCGTTTACCTACTTCACTAAAAAGATGTATCAATTAAATGAAATAAAATCAATTTAAGAATCACATTACTTCATAATAACGGCGTTGGAAGTCTAGTAAGGAATATATCATCTCCAAAACAGCCATCGTTATAAGGCCACAACGTCCTGTCGGAATTGAATTCCATTTACGTAAACTGCAAATGAACAAGAATTGAAGGAAGCCACTTACAGTGTACAATGACTGTGGCAGAAGCATGAGATTTTTTTCCAACTCCATTCCAAGCTGTACACGTATAATCTCCAGCAGTCTCTCTTTGCATGTTATAAATACTGTACGTCTTTCCTTGATACAACACCCTTGAACTGCCAACTTTCGTCCATGTAATGTTCGGAGTTGGATTGCCAGTTGCGTTGCAGGAAAAAGTGATGTTATCTCCTTCGACAATGGTTCTGTTAAATGGTCCTTTATCAATAACACTCTCATCTGGAATCAAAAGAAAAACATTTAGCCATTTGTCATAAACACAACTTAAAACACACAGGATAAAGGGCCCACACAGCAAGATCTTATCCAATTCATTCATAGATTTCCCTTATATGAAGCTCTGGATTCGAAATTTGAAAGCAAATTCGGAGCGGAATTCTTGTTTCAAAGTATGCATGGGAGGCAGGATGCCAAAAATTATTAGATTACGGGATTGCACGAAAATCTGGGTCAGGTCAAAGGAGGATAGATCAAGTATTCCATGATGCTTTGCTTCTAAAAGCTCGAAAGTCGCATTGATTCAGTAATCACAAGAAGTGGTTAAAACGGGATGTTCAAACGCAAAATTCACACAGCTCAAAGTACTTCAAGGTTAGTTATCTAACGTTCTGTTGATCTATGTTCTATTTTCCTTTTACAAATTGTGTCCCTGAATTTCAACACTTTATTTTTTTTTCTTAAAACAACAGTGATTATTTGCTTCATTTATTATGATATGAGCATTAGGCCATGGCTAATAAGTATAACCCAGTGTTAATTAAAATCTAATTATAGAGTCTTATATTGATGGTTTTCTGTGACCCAACCTGCAGAAAGGATTAAAAGAGGCCACTTGCACTAAGAGGTCACGTGACCAATGCGTCATTTAAGCAATGAGTTGGAATCTTGCTGACGCCAAAAATTGACAGAGGACATAAAAATTATCTTACACCGGAAATTTGAGAGGAAACGCATTTAAGGGAGAAATTCTATGGCATATTACAAAGTAATATGATTTGTATTGGCCGCCGTGTTGGAGGGCATACTCTTGCCCTCCAACATCGCGGCCAAAACTACTTTATGCTTATATCTTGTTAAATGTTTGATTGTTACGCTCAGATGTGCTGTAAACGTCACCACATCATCGTTTCAAAATTTTCCTTGAAGTTTAAGCGCAAAATTTGCATCCAGAAAGAGGCAATTCATAATTTCAAAAATCACATTTTGGTCACGTGCCCAGCTACGAACTTACTCATTTTAAGAAAATGGTGTGGGTTTGAAAAACCAAATCAATATCATTTTGTTTAAGATATGACCCACTAACCGTTTTTAGAGGGCAAAATCATACAACTTTCATTTTTATAAAAACGATGTCACATGACCTCTAAGGGCAAATGGCCTAGTCTCTCTGCATTACTCACTGGAAAACTGAGTCATTTTAGGTTATCCTTGTCTCATTTCAAAGAAGAAACCTCGACTCCATAAAACACTGTCCATGATGATCTTAGCTACCCTGTGAGCAAAGTTGCTTTCTGGCATGGCCTTTAGCATTTACAGTCACTTGTCACTTGCGTAGTTGGTTTGTTTACAACTACGCAACTAACAAACAATGCAAATAACTTCATAAATGCTAAAAACTAAACCAGAAACAAACCTCTGCTCCCAGGGAAATCTCAGCTACTTTTTTTTCCATTTTATTTTAGTCTGCTATATCTATTTTTCTTTTCCTTTGTATGCAACACCATCTAATGTAGATGGTAATCATTGTAATGCAATTCAACAATGTTGTCATCTCATAACTAAAAAATAACCAATCAATTTCATATTGGAGAGCTTTGCCTTCACAGAAGCTAAAGTGGTGGCGTATCCAGCCTCCCCCCTACCTTTAGACCAAACTGGTTTTAACTTTAATGTTATTAAGGTTCTACGACGAACATGATAATACAGATACTGATAAATATGTTCATAAAACTATCCCGAACAGAGATTTTTCCTCCCTAAATATCTACTGGCTGGAAACTCCATTTTCCTAATATTCCTTGAGTTTACACTGAAGTTTTTTTTTTTCACACTAAAGCCAAATGCTCAAAGTAACAACAAAATACAGTTTCCACTTATTCTGAACTTGTCTGTATGTTTAAGAAATAATCCCAAATAAAATATTGTTTTATCTTTACAAATAAATTTTTCTTGTGCATATGATTATTTTTGGTCTAGATTGATTGTGGAGTGCCCTATCCCAGTTAAGATAACCGTGAAAAGAGTTAAAACTTATTGCACACTTTGTTTCAGCAATGGTATAGAAATTCAAAAAATATATATTTTGCAATTCATCATTGGGTTACAGACCCACAGGATGAGTGCATATGGGTTTGCTGATGTTATGATACTCAGCAAGTCCAGGTTTTTCTTTAGATGGTCAATGATAACTAACAACTGCTCTCATTACACTTCAAAAAAAAAATTTATTGATGCAAACATTGCAGGCTGATCACTCCTTCAAAAAAAAATATACAAAGAGGTTTATAACATACTGGTTATAAAAGAAGAGACATCCATACAATTAATAACAACTTGATGGTGTAAATGCCACCACATTTTATAAAATAACTAAGATAGTATGTGCGCTCTGATTGGCCAAGAGGAGTGTTTGCACATAGTTAGTAGAGTTTGCATGGTTTGCATGAGAGTATGTAAACATGGTTGTGGCGTCGAGATGTTTTGCTTTTCGCGTGCTAATCACGCAAGCACGAATTTGAAAAAGTTTTCGAGTTTACTTTGTTTACCCATTCCTTCGTCGGCTGAAACTTGGAAAATCATTAAAAAGAAGGTGTGTCAATTTTTCTTCGCTTAAGCTGACATTTTAAGCGAGAAAAATCCGTATTTTGAAAAGCATATTTTTGAACAACAAGAGCTGATTACGCGTGCAAGACTTCGTGGACAAGACTTTGCGACTGGTAAGAATTTCTCTTTTAATCAGAGCCATACAAAGAGTTTTGCGTTTTTTCTCGGGAAAGTTATTTTATAAAAGAAATAGAAAACTTTTTTCCTGAGTTTGCATACCCTCATATAAACACTCGAGGCGTTGGGAGAATTCTCGACAGTTACGCAAACCCTCGACTTCGTCTCGGGTCTGCATAACTGTCTCGAATTCTCCCAACCCCTCTCGTGTTTGTATCAGGCTATGCAAACACGGAAAATGTTTTCTATTGCTTTAATAACAATAATTTTTAATTTAGAATGGCTGTCATTGAGACCAATACAAGTAAACAATGCAACCACATGGTAAGAAGTCAAAACAATGAATACGAGGTGAAGTGTGTAAAAGCGGTTCTCAGTAAAGTTAAGAGAATAATCAAGGGTAAGTTACTTTTAAACGTCAATGAGAAATCATTTCACAGCACAAATTCGTCTTAAAAGAGCACGAAGCTCCTGAACAAGGACAAGATTACTGGAATGTCCTCGTCATCTTCAGCATCTTCTTGATGAAGTCTGCAATCGCAATCACAACAGTCCGTAAAACAACACGATTAATATTTACTATATTTTTCTAGACAAACAAGGTATCTGTTATAACTTTTGACTCTCTCTTACCTGGGATTCTAAGCTGCACATCTTGCCTGATTTAAGCACATGCTCGATGGGAGAACAACCCTGAGGAAAACAACATTTTGCCGCTCCGAAAGAGTTCCGGGCAAACTAACTAACGAGTCCAAACGGACATTTTGGCTGAAGGAAAGGCCAATCAGACAATTTGACCTCAAAAATGTACTCGGTGTCCAAGGAATATAAGTATAACATCGTTGATTATAGGCGGTCATTGGCACTCTCTTCTCTTTCGTGTTCATTCGAAATGAAGGGATCATGTGTTCTCACCAACTTGATAATATAGTTGAAAGCATTGCATTGTGGGATATGTGATTTAACCTCCTTTGGTCAGGATATGGGATTAAAGAACCCTATTGGGAGCCTTCGAATGGGACATAGCACAAAAGTAACAAAAGAGAACTGATTTAAGTAAGAACGAATAATGAGACTCACACTGTACGTTTACTGTAGCTGTAGCGTTGCTTCGTCTGCCGACTCCATTCCAAGCTGTACATGTGTAATCTCCACCATTCTGTCTCTGCACGTTAACAAAACCATAAATGTCTCCTAGAAATAACACTGCTCGACTGCCATCTTTTGTCCAAGTTATGTTCGGTGTTGGTTTGCCAGATGCATTACAGTGGAGAGTCACGTTGGTTCCTTCCAAGACTGTTTGATTTAATGGACTGTATGTAACCACAGCAGGATCTTAGAGGAAAGAATTTACAAGCTTTAGGGAAAAGAAAGTATGATGATGACGATGATAGCATGATTTCCTTTGAATATGTATACTTATACTTACAATATACTGTGACTATGGCTGACGCCTCAACAGATCCCAGATAATTTGTGATGATGCATTTGTATTTGGTCCCACAATGTGATCTTGTTAGGTTGCCCAGTATCAATTCCTCAGATGAAGACAAAGTTGTGTTACTGCCTCCTTTTGACCACGTAACATTTGGCTTGGGGCTTCCAGTTGCGTTGCAGAATAAAATAGCACTTCTGCCTTCAATAGTTGTTGTATTTAAAGGAGCAACCACAATCTCTGGGGCATCTTCATAAAACAAAACATCGAATCAATGACCTAGACAACTAAGACTTAATGTAAACTTAAGCATCTTAGCTCTACCCTCTGTTTTCTGGCTTTTTAAAAGCCGAAAATATATTCAGCAATCACTTGCTACTTGCTAAAGAAGCAACGGAAGAACTGTACATTTAGATATGTTACTAAGGAGGGCCTCGTATCCTGAGACATCCAAGGAACTGTTTTGGGAGGCTAGATGTACTATGATAACATCACACCTTTGACATAATGCCACTTACACTGTAGCTTCAAACTCAGATAAATCTCTTTTGTTTACCTCTTTCAAGTTATCCTTGGCAATCAGCCCACGTGATGATACATGTCTTAACCACAAAATCTCAGATAACATCAAGTTTAAGGTTAAGGCAAAAGAATCCGCAGTTTTAAGCGAGACAGCCAGACACGTCGGTAAAGCATGTCAAGAGGTCCACAACACACAGGTGTCCTTTTTTTATTTATGTTACAGAATATTTTTGATGGTTGAGAATTATAAATTATACTTACAATGGACAGTAACATTCGCCACATCTACTGCTGGACTTCCCACTCCATTACTTGCTGTACACTGATACTGGACCATGCTATCAGGGGTACCAGGTCTGCTTACATTTACAACAGTCAGTGACGAATTCTGTGAAACCACGCCAGACTGACCAATGCGTACCCAGCGTATCAGTGGGGAAGGAATGCCACTCGTATTGCAAGTTAAAAAAATATTGTCACCTTCCACTACTGTAACAGTCTGAGGAAATACCCTTACAGCTGGGCCAACTGAAAATGAGTTTCATTGACCACAAACATTAGCGCTAAAAATGGTTGTTGCAAAAGAAAATAAGGAACTGGGTCATCAAGGGAGGGAATCCATTACTTTAACGTGCACACTATTACAAGCTATACCCTAAACGTATGTTACAGGTCAAAATAAAATAACATTAAATAAAGGTCCAATTTTTTAAATCTAGGTCGATTCTTAATTTGTTTTGCCTCCTAGCCCTAAATTGGCATAATTCCAAAAAAATGAAACAATACTTTGCTTAACCCATTTGCTCATGGGAATTTTCCTGAAAATCGCACTGTTGGAGCTAATCGAGTGAATTTCTGGTCACTGTCCCGCTATAATGAGCAGACACTGCCAAAAACAACAGTCGAGCACCTTGCAGCAGTCTGTTCCAAAAGCGAAGCATCAGCATCTGGGCATGCATAGAAAGCAAAATTGCGAGGTGGAAAAATTTTTTAGGAGAGCTTTTTTGATCTTAAGATTAGACGGAAGGGTAGGTTGGTAGTGGGAATTTTAGGATCAACGTTAAATAGGTTTTTGCCTTTTTATCTGGCCTCCTTGAATGAATCGTGCTCATTTTGGTCTGGTTTGAAAGATCTCTTCCTCATTCACACGTTTGATGACAATATTGTCCTTGGATGGGTGAACTAAAGTGTAGAATTAATAAGAATCCTGCATTTTAAACTCACCAACAGCAGTTTCTCTGACCATAGCACTCTGCCCGGTGCCGACTTGGTTGACAGGAACACAGGTGTACACTCCATCTGCATCAACAGTGATATTGAACACACCTGAGGTGCTGTTACCAATAATGGTGTCATTTAAGTAAAACTGATACAAGTAAGTCAATGGATTGGCATCCGCACTGCAGTTAAGTGACACAGTAGAACCACGCAGCACTGTAGTGTTGGTAGGATCAGCTGTGAGAGCTGTACCAGTTGGTGTATCTAAGAAATACCGAACAGCCAATACTTTACCGAAGTATCTCCACATAAGACAACCACTATAATAATGACCCTATTTACACTCGGTAGTAGTTATAGCACAAAAGATAGCAGGGCTGAGCAAACAACCCAAGCAAAAAAATTAATGAAAACATAATAACAAGGGTAAGAACCACCAGCAGGGGACAAACCACTTGACTATCCACAAGTGCAATTGAGGATTAAACTTAAAACTAGAAAAGAACAAATCCAGTTAGCAACCAGGGGCGATCCAACACTCTGACTGTTTAGCCAGGGGTGGTTCTCTCTCAAACTGTGATTCAACCATTGACTTATTTTTTACTTACAGTATACGTCAACTGTACAGGAGTTGGTGCTGTTGTTCCCAATGCCATTCCAAGCAAGACATTCATAACTGCCAGATCCATTGCTTTTGATGGCTTCAATGACAAATACCTTGTTCGCTGACACAACTTGCCTGGTACTTTTTCTAATCCACGTAATATTTGGAGCCGGGTTACCAGTAGCATTACAATAAAGAGTTGCATTATTACCCTCAGTGACTGGAGTAGAACACTGCTGGATGGTTGCAGTAGGTGCATCTAGAAAGCAAACATAAAAAGAATAGTTGGGGATATAAGTTCTGCCAGGGAGTTTCTCAATGTGTAAGTACTGTATGAAGTATCTAACAATTTTTAATATATGGAAAAAGCAGAGTCAACTTAGACTTGATCAAAAAGAGCACTTTAAACATGGTTGCCAAGGCCATGGTTTTTTTTTTAAATTTACTGAATTTTCTGTGATAAATGTAAAATTTTCCCTGACCAACTGCATAAAGAATTTCACAACTTAGTCGCGAAAATAGCCTCTTACAGCCGTCCTCTACAACCATTTATTTATCCTTCTGTGAGAAAGATTGATCTCTTGAAAGTGCAACATCAGTGTATTGTTCAATGTCATTAAACAATATGCCATTTTTTATTCCACTCACTGAGATGGCAATAAATATTTTAGTTATCTCTAAATTTCACTTTTTCCTAACTTCTTTCAAAGATGTTTTTTAACTTTCCCTCACTCAAAGTAAAATTCACTCACTTTTCCCTGCCGGTGAGGAAATTATTACCCTGACCACTACCCGACCTGCTGCAACCATGTGAAAAGATTGCATCCATCTCAATGGAGAAAAGGCACCCCTTTCTTAGGGTTGCCACTCATCGGGCGATCGTCTAACTTTTCACTGAGATGGTCAACATAAAAATATTTGTGACTTTTTAAAAGATTTCCTTACTTTCCCCTGAGCACAGAAGGCATATCTTGATTGAAGAAAGGTCCTGATTAATCACAGTGCGTGCTTAAAGATAATACGCAGTCATTACTTACATAGCACTGAAATCATGACAGTAGTTTCCACAAGTCCGAGATAATTCTGCACTTTACATTTGTAAACTGCTCCATCGTCGACTCTCTTCAGAACAGTCAGGTTTAAAGTCTGTAAGGTCGACAGTACACTATCATTTCCTTGTTTGGTCCAACTAATGTTTGGTTGTGGATTACCAGTGACATTACAGAAAAGAACAGTTCCACTGCCTTCATAAAGGTCTTGCTGAGGTGACAGAGTGGAGACAATCTCTGGTGGATCTATTCAAATGAGGAAGAAACTGTGATGCTTTTCACCTTCCCGCACATGGAGATATTAATTTCCATTAAAACTTGTAGATCTAATAGAAAATCGTTTCTTGTACAGTTTCCCATGGCATTAAAACTGTTAACTCTATCCAAACAATTCATCAATGGTTTTCTAAGAAATGCCTCAGAGTTTCAACAAGATTTTCAAAAAATAACAAAACATTAAAATAACAATCAAGGAAGCGAAAGAGAGAAATTCTGCACTGAATGGTAACATGCTTAGGACGACATGGTTCCAATAAAAGCTACCTTTTCTAACTCAAAAGGTGTAAAAACACTTCAGATGCGCTATCTTATGACACTGATATATCCAAAGAAGAACTGACTACAAAATGACTAAAGCCAAGATAACTTTGGCACATGCCTGTCAATATGTCTAAGTTCATGCATTTAAAATAAGTTTGGGATTGTTTTCAATCCGCAAAGTTAAGATAGAGAGGGAAAGAGAGAGAAAGGGAAAGTTTCCCTGCACATACCTGGAATGTCCTGTCATCTGTGTTCTTCTTTTTTCGGAATTAAAAGGCAACTAATCTGGTGTTGCTAGGTGGTGCACAACGAACACTTTTATCATGCATTTAGCATAATTTAAAAAAAAGTCTGTTGTCATTGTTTGTGCAAACAATTTAATGACAACGTTTTAAAGAATGTCCAGGTAGATATCTTTCACAGCAAGATGTCCAGAAGTGCCATCATACATCAGACGTTCGCAGTGGCTATTATCCCCACCTTTAGTATTGTCAATACATGGCTGACAAGTCAACACGACAAGTCGTAACAGTAATTAAAAATCCTTGAAAAGGATCCTTTAAGAGATGTCTTTTTTTTATCTGCTATGTTTTGAGGCTTATCAAAAAAGCTCATATGATCGAATCCTCTCTCTACAACAACAGCATTAGAAAGGAGCATTTTATGAACATACCGCTCAAAAGGCTGGACAGAAAATTTAAAACAAGAGGTCGATAAGGAAAAAGAAGATGTGGGTTGAGGTGGTGTTTAGATAACTCCTGGCAACTGGAAAACGACAGGACATATTCAAACTTGCTGTTAATGGAGGGATGACAAAGCACTACTTTCCTCAAAATAAAATACCCCTTTGCTGCATCCATAGGTACGGGTACTTCACCCAAAAAATGACCTAATTTGATATCATACGTTACATGTCATGCAATATTTGAACTTCAACGAGCTTGAAGTAAGATGCTTCTTGTGATAATCGGGCGAAAATGCTCTGTTGTGGGTATAACCATCAAGCAAATTCATGTTTATTCGACAGCTCCGGATGCAAAGTTGGCAAAAGCAGATTAAATAAATCTTTAAAATACTGCACATACACATGTTTATCAAATTAGGTAATGTTTGTGTTTGTGGTTTTGCCACGTTAATTGTAACCACTAAACTTCAATTCTTAATGAGAATGCATGGAAAATTTCAGTCGGCTTGATGCTGTACTTACAGTGGACAGTAACATTCGCCACAGCTTTAGCAGGACTCTCCACCCCATTACTGGCTGTACACTGATACTGGATCATACTATCAGGGGTCCCTGGTCTGGTGATATTCACAACACTGATAGATGAACCTTGAGCGAGGACTTCAGGGTCACCCACTTGTATCCATGTTATTACTGGAGCAGGCTTGCCTGAAGCATTGCAGGATAATGACACATTTCCTCCTTCCACAGCAATTAGCACTTTGTTAGAGATTTCTATTGTTGGTGCAACTAACAAAAGAATTGTTGAGTTGATACTGTTAAGAACTAAATAAGGGTAAGAGATTTAAGTAAGAAACTGAAAAATTCACATAGTCCATTGTTTTCTTACCAACCACGGTGAAGTTAACAGTGACATTTGGTCCTGTGTCGACTTTGTTGATAGGAACACAGGTATAAGCTCCATCTGCATTAACAGTGACGTTAAACAGACCATCACTGCTGTTACCAATAACGGTGTCATCAACATATAATTGATACATATGGGCTGCAGGGTTGGCATCTGTAATGCAGTTTAATAATACTGTGGAACCACGCAATACTGTGGTGTTGGTTGGAGTAGGTGTAAGAGCTGTACCAGTTGGTTGATCTAATGGACAAAGACAACAGAATAAGTTGTAAGATTCCTCAGCCCGGTTATGAGATGCCCGGTAACTACCTACTCTTGAGAGACTTGTAAGGCCAAGGGTTTGTAGGAATTCCCACAACAGAAGAGAAACCAATCTCTGTTTCTTTCTTTCTTGTAACAGATTGAAGTTCGCATGCAAAAAGTTTCGCATTTAAAAACCTACTCTACTAACTATCCAAAGAAAACTTACACTGAACATCAATATTGCAGGAAGTGTTGTCCATCCCAAAACTACTCGATGCACGACAAACATAACTTCCTGATGCATTCCTTTTTATAGCTTCCATGAGTAGTATGTTGCTGTAAGATAGAACTGCACTTGTGTATGGTCCAGTCCATGTAATATTGGGCATTGGGTTTCCGGAAGCATTACAGTAAAGTGTAACATTGTCACTCTCAGTAATTGGAGAGGTACACTGCTGGATTGCAACTGTTGGTGCATCTGTAAGGAATATGAGATCAGTTTGGTTGACAAACATTGTCTATGTGCATGTTTACCAGACAGATTTAATCACTAATTTGAATTGAAAGCAGAGGTCAAAGCCTTTCAAATTGGCCATGAATGTAATGTAGCCTTTAGTAACATTTGTAACCTGTACTCTTACACATGGATAGATAGGCATAACTATGGTTAAGAATGATTTTGACCAAGGGACCTTTCGTACGGCGGGAATGATAGGTTTGGTTCATAGAACACGAAAATCATACAATAACCTACCCGTATAATGAATAACCTACTCACATATGAACCTCCTTGTACTGTCTGTGAGGTCATCACTTTCAATGATCACAGACAACTTTCACACCTAACTTTATAGGCTATATGGGGGAGAGTTCTTTTAAAATATTCCTGAATGAGCATGAATCAGTCAATCAGGGTGGTGCCACAGTTTGAAACGTGCAGAAAGAGAGTCTAAAAACAAAGTTTCCACCTCTGTCCACCGTTATGTTTTCCTCTTTCTCAACACGTGCTTTGTCTGGTTATTTAGTGTGAAAATTCCTCCGGACCGAGCTGGCTTTCCCTTTTTGGCACTGACTCTCTTTCCAGGTTTGTTTACTGTGTCCCTGATGAGAATGACAGACCTTCTGAGCAGACTATAACTTTTAAATTACAATCACTCTATGTTCCTGTTTACATTACTGCCCTCACTAGAACTTAATAACAATGTACCATAGCTACTTCTCAATTCAGTTCTTGTATCATTGCTAAATGAGTATTTACCACTTGATTAATACAACACATTCATATTAATAAAGACCTAATGTGTTTGTGGCTATTTTTTCCACAGCTACTTGTAGTTTATGCTCAATAAACTAATGCATGGTCATTAAACTACTGGTTATTGAACTGTTGTGTAGTTATTGAACTATCCAAAAAAAAAAGATGCAAAAATGACCTGAAAACTCCTGACTGATGAAAATCTTGTCTCACTACCCATCTTTAGTTTTCCCAAACCCTTTTCCCACCGAAATGAATTTAAGTCAATGTCCACCAAAAAGAGGAAGGAAGGCAGACGACGAGTGGAGTGACAAGGCAACAGGTAAAAATTTTTCCTTCTGTACATACAAATAGCTGAACTTAGTAACAGAACGCAGCCTTCTGATAGAATTATAAACAGCATTTTGGGCAATTTCCATTCCTCTTCATAATCAGACAGTGGCTAGAAAACGGCTCGACTTGACAAATATGTGTTTTTTTTTTCTTCCACGCTTTCAAGAAACACGAAAGCTGTCATTTAAAACATCTGATTGTGTTCATTTAGGTTGCCATTAACACGATACATGAATCGCTCACATCAAAAGGCAGCCCCCTGTTTCTTTTGCCTAACAATACAAAAATAAGCAGCCAAACAACCCTAGCCACTACCAGTCAGTTTTGTATTTTTTTTAAAAGAAAAAGAACTCATATTGCTTCATACAAAGACAAAATTGGAATACTCACAAAATACTGTAACCATAGCAGAGGCTTTCACAGTTCCGAGATAATTCTGCACGATACATGTGTACACTGCTCCATTGTCTTCTCTCATAAGACTGGTCAAGTTAAGAACCTCTAACGTAGACAGCACAGTTTCATTTTTTTGCTTTGTCCAAGTGATATTTAGTTCTGGATAGCCAGTTGCATTACAGAATAGGATAGCTCCATTGCCCTCCACAACTTGTTGAGATGACGGAGCAGAGAGGATCTTAGGCTGATCTGCAAAACAGTATGGGATGTCACCAATAGAGCTTTCAAACCAAACCACTTTAAAGAAGTTAGAAATATGCAAGAAAAGGTGGCTCAAGGGTACAAAAGAAGTCAATGAAAGCTTTGCATTGAAGAGACCGAACTTCCACGTATCCGCGTGGATATGAAAATTCTGTTTTCACTGTAGGGAAACTCTTCGTATCAGTTACTTATTCTTACTTTCCTTCTACAAGCACAACAAACTCTCTTAGATTCTGGCATCATCCAGATAGTCTACATGCGACTACTACATTACGGTTCCTTCTGCTTTGACGGTTGAGGCCTCGAAATCGAACCTTTGAAAACACCCACACAGTCAACAGTATGTAATCTCTCAATGAGCGTTGCTTGCATTCCTTTCTGCAGTACCTCTCGCTCGCACTTTCTCCAATGGCACACTTGCTCTTCATTGGAAATGAACAGCTTAATTATAAATGAAGACTAGTGTATACACAACTCAAGCAGTGGTAGGTATGGGATCATGATAGACATGATTCAAGACATCGAATGCAATGTCAGGGAAAATCAAGTACAAGCACTTTCCATTCAACCCAAAATTCCGGAAGTTTCGGTTGGTACATCAAATGGAATAGACCATTTCAGTTTGCTCTGACTGGAATATTTGGGACCAGCTTTGAAGGTGGTCCACTTTAACTGGTCTGGTCATTTTGGTCGGTCAGTCAGACCAAAATGTCCCTTTACATTTGACAAAATTGTTGTCCCCACTACCGCTCTTTTGTATCTTGCTTACAAGGTCAGTCAGACCGAAATGTCCCTTTACATTTGACAAAATTGTTGTCCCCACTACCGCTCTTTTGTATCCTGCTTACAAGAACAATGACCAAACACAATCCAATGCGGTTCCTGACTACTGCTTAACTAATGTTATCTTTACAGAACGTTGTATTTTCAGAGAGCTATTTATTGGCAACTTTTTAAAAGACTTTTTCATCTCTAAATCACTTTGTTGATAGTATACTTTTGGGCATGAGAATAATGGCTTGATTTCTAGCAGTAAAATAACTCAATTATAACAACTTACGGTTCAGAACCTCATTTTCATGCTATAGGAAAGAAGGACATAACAGCGGCCTGTATTTGCAGGTGTCCCCATGCTTGGATATTTAAGACTTTAAGTATGTTTGTTAACAGGTTTAAACTGTTCAATGATGAGAAAGCTTCACTTGCAATTTGTAACAGACCAGATTTCAAAATGCCTGGACTGCGTATCTTGCCGAATTAGAAATGTTGAATGGTGAAATACATGGTTTGTACAACTTCAGACAAAAAAATTTCAAGGGCTTTTCAGAGACTTTTTACGGACGAGTTATAGTTTCCAAGGACTAAGATTTATTCAATCATTCAGCTTTCTTTATTCCCCTTTTGAACACCTTATTGGTAAAAACACTTAATGGAGTCAGTTACGATTTCTACTTCTCGTCAGCCATGGTTGATCAAATTACTTTATACTACTTTCTATAACAACACTTTGCAAAATGACAAGTCACTGACTTGCAGTTGCATCTGAGGAAAAGAGAAAGGATTTGAAATAAAGAAACAACAATAAAATGTTGTTCATCCGCAAAAAATTGTTTTTACATTACCTGTGAGGTCTACATGTTCTTACACTGGGAGGGGCCAAATTTTTCTCCAGAAACACTCTAATTTCCCAGAAAATGGTGTGGCATAAACAAGGTAATGAATTTCAAGAACTTTTTACAACTTAATTAAGAAATCGATTAGTTTTCGCGGACCTTAACCAACTTCAAGGATTTCTTAAGATGACTACTAAAATTCAAGATGTTTTCAAGATTGTACGAACCATGTAAACAGGCTATTCAATATGTGAAACTTGGCTGAATGAGAACAGATACAGAACTGCAACTTTTGCTGCTGAACAAAACCTGGAATTGGGTGTCATTGGCATTAGCGACATTCCTACAAAATACAAATTTCATGTTTGCAAAAATGCTATTTCTTATTATACTTACAGTGAACAGTAACCTTTGCAATGGCTTCAACAGGACTCTCAACTCCATTACTGGCTGTGCACTGATACCGGATAATATTATCTGGGGTACCAGGTCTGCTAACGTTCAAAACAGTGATGGATGACCCTTGAGGAAAGACTTTAGAGTCACCCACTCGTGTCCATGTTATTATTGGAGAAGGTTTTCCAGAAGCATTGCAGGATAATGTCACATTGCTTCCCTCCACTATAGTCAGAATGGTGTCAGAGATCTTTACTAATGGTGCAACTGAAGAAAACAGAACAAAGCACACAATGTTAGAAAAGATATTGGGCAAGGACTTTAGAGTTGAATTTTTTCACCCAGTCATTTCTAAAGCTGTGAAGGGTTTGCACATGCAAAACATTCAGCAGGTTCATTCAGAACAAAAAGCGTGGATTTGTTATTTGTCCTATTGTATGTAGTGCAGGAGCATGACACAAAAAGTCAAAAAATTAGTACAAACCATGAAAATGCTCACTCCAATAAAAATATGAGTGACTTACCAACCATGGTGATGCTGACAGTAGCATTGTGCCCTGTGCCAACTGTGTTGATAGGAACACAAGTGTACACTCCATCCGCATCAACAGTGATGTTTAATAGACCCGAGCTATAGTTGCCAATAATGGCATCATTAAAGTAGAACTGATACATGTAAGCAGCAGGATTGGCATCTGTACTGCAATTAAGAGACACAGTAGAGCCCCATAGCACTGTGGTGTTAACCAGAGAAGTTGTTAAACCTGTACTGGTTGGTGGATCTAAAGAACAAAGGCAACAAATATACCTGTTAAAAGAAAAACCAAAAGGTCGAGAAAGTCTTAAGCCTTTGAGGTTCAACTAAAAGACAACGTTTTTTTAATAAAAGAAAAATTTAAACAATTTACATTAGGAGTTAATTGTGTTTTCTTTCCATGCTATGCAAAGGGCGAATCCACAAAGTTTTGTGTTCGGTTTTTTGAGTTCCATTGGGACCACACCCACAGGAGACTGCTGAGTGGGGTGCAGCTGTATGGGTGCACATATGGACAAAACTAAGAGGGCATTTATGAAGGCAAAATAAAAAACACAAATTGCCACCAATACAACAGTTGTTAACATTTTTGACCTTCATGTTCTTGGTACCTACAACAAAAGCTACCCATAGCTGGGTACTAACCACAGGATAGCAGGGCAGATGGGAGGGAGGGAAGACTAAAAGGCAGACAACCTTCTTGTATTTGCTTTTGTAGTCATTTTTTAGACTTTGTCTTTTTTTTCGTCTTTTTCTTCATTTCTCTTTTTTTCCCTCTCTGTAAAATTAGTTATCTGTTTTAATGTAACATAAATTTTAGTAACCGATAATTAGACTTAACTGTAATGAATTGTAAATTTCTGTAATATTGTTTGTTTGTAAAGTACAAAAAAAAACATAGTATGGTCACTGAAGAGGGAGGATGAGAAAAGAAAGTCGATAAAACTTTAATGTGAGAACAGTCAGAGGCAGATACCATAGCTGTCAAAAAAACCTTGCAGTTAAAAAAAGGTTGACAGCCATTGGACAGAATTATTTCACATTTGAACGTGATGTTCAAAAAATGAACCAAAAATAAAGGTGATTGATGAAAGTGAAGTCAAAAGCTAAAGAAATATTTCATTTGCAACATGGCATCATTATTGTCCTACTACTGCCAGAATCCTTTGGGGCTTTGCTTTCTTGAGCAAATTAGGGCCTTGGTTGTTTACCTATACAGCCATTATGTTATTAGAGGATTTACAGCACGATGGATCAACATCATACTTACAGTGGACAGTAATATTCACCACAGCTTTAGCAGGACTCCTCACTCCATTACTAGCTGTACACTGATACTGGATCATGTTATCAGGGGTTCCAGGTCTGGTGACATTCACAACACTGATGGATGAACCTTGAGGAAAGACTTTAGAGTCACCTATTTTTGTCCATGTTATTATTGGAGGAGGTTTTCCAGAAGTGTTGCAAGATAATGTCACGTTGCTTCCCTCAACTGCAATCAGCATTGTATTGGAGATTTCTACTGATGGAGCAACTGAAGAAAGAGAAACAATGTTAAAAAATAATTGATGACAGCTTCAGTATTGGTGTTACATGCGGTATGGTGAGAACTGAATGTAGAATGTTTTTGACTCACATGGTCAGCAACTACAGGGCTCGAAATTTAAAAAATCCTAAGGTCACCTTTTGGCGACCAACTGGAGAAAAATAGTCGCCAGATGCAAATTTTTAGTTGCCAGTTTGTACAATGTAAATGACACGGCTCCTAGTATGGAACCACCCATCAGATTTGATTGTTTGAAAAAATCACACACAGAAGTCGATATAAATTATTATTATTTGGAGGTAAACTGGCCTTGGTTATGCGATTTGGCAAATGAAACATTTGTTTTAACTTTAAATTTAAATCTAAATCATAGAAAAAATCTGGTAACCAAAGTGGCGACTAAACAAGAATTTTTAGTCGCCAAGGAGAAAATGTTAGTCGCATGAGTGACCGTATCAGTCACAATTTCGAGCCCTGACCTATACAAATTTGTTGGAACAAAAAAATCTTTACCTGGGAACAGAATTCAAACCGCGTCACTTAAATGGTCACAGCTTCATTAGTTTGGTACACACTTATATGTTACTGCAAAATCATGTGAAAACGATGAACGATGCACTGAACTTACCAACCATGGTGATGCTGACAGTAGCATTGTGTCCTGTACCAACTTTGTTGATAGGAACACAGGTGTACACTCCATCTGTATTAACAGTGATGTTGAGCACACCTGAGCTACTGTTGCTAATAAAAGAGTCATTAAGATAGAACTGATACACATGGGCTGCTGGGTTGGCATCTGTAACACAATTTAGTGACATAAGGGAACCATGCAAGGCTGTGGTGTTGGCTGGAGCAGTTGTAAGAGCTGTATCAGTGGGTCGATCTAAAGAACAAAGGCAGAAAAAAAATTCAGAATGCTTCAGGGTTAATACAAAAACTTACAACCATCTTTTAACCCATTCACCCTTAAGCCGCCCGTGCAGATTCACGTCCCTTCTACCAATTGTGATGTCATCAGTTTTAAGGGTCAAGGACAACTTTCTCTGCTAACATGTGCAGAGTGAAGAGATCTTTCAAACCATACCAGAATCAGCACAATTCAGTCAAGGTCACCAGAGAAAAAGGCAAAAAACCATGTAACATTGACCCAAAAATTGCCACAAAAATCTTGTTCTACAACTCACCTACCTTTCCTTTCATCTAATCCTAAGATCCTAAGAGCTTTCTTTCAGTAAAACCTTACCCACCAAAATGAAGCCTTCTAAATGCCCAACAAAAGAAAAAAAATGAGGCAAGGAAAGCGAAAAAAGAAGGAAGGAGAGAAAGCGAAAAGTAAAAGTCAAGACTGCTGTGTCACTTTTAAACCAAAAAATTAGCTCGAAATTTTGCCTTCTGCATATGCCCGAACTTTGCAAGCTGATATTTTGCATCTGGATCAGAAGGCTGCGAAGAGTACAACCTGTAAACGGCTTTGTGGTAAGTTTTAGCTTTTAATAGTACTACAGTGACCAGAAAACCGTTCGACTAGCTTCAAATGAGTTTTTCGGCAAAATCTCAAGGGGTGAATGGGTTAAGGACTTTTCAAGGACCACTTAAGATTTTCAAGGAGCACCTACCATAGCCTGTACAAAAATGCACATTCCCAGGCCATTGCTTGATCCACCACCTTCCCTACATTTTTAAGTTCTGCTCCCTTGTCTTAAATTGAAAGTTGATTCTTGCATGAAACAAAAGACGCTTTATGTAAATCACCAATAGCTTCTCTGAGCTACATTTTTTATAATTTATATTCTCTTTTGGACAAGCAAAAAACATTAAAAAAAGAAATATTCCAGGCCACTAAATTCAAAGTTGAAGAAAATTCAAGGACTTGCACAAAACTTTAAGGACATTTCAAGGAAAACTGAATTCAAGGACTTTTGAAGGACTCCAAAGCTGTGCTGTAGGGAAAAATGAAGGGAGCCAATTGCCCTGAATCTTTAACATCCAGGGTGCTCAGCATAATTAGAAATTGTATGAAACATCTAAGATTTTCTTGTCCCCCAAGAGCAAAAGTGAGGCACCAGGGGCCACCCGATGCTGCTACAGGGTTGTCATTAAGATTTCAAGTTACCGGGTAAATACAACAAGTAGGCGGGGAATCAAACAGCTAGGGATTTCTTTTGGTTCTATTTTTCTTCTATTTTCTAATAAAAGTAGCCGGGGGCCACACTCATAGTAGACGGGGAAAATCCCTGGCCCTCAGCTCTTAATGACAACCTTGTGCTAGAGCACAGCCCTGGACTCCCCCTAAAATTGAAGGACCTTTCAAGATATGGGAACCGTGTGCTTAAATCAAAGGCAGTTAAACAAAAAGATGTTTACAGTACACTTCAGTACTTTTGCCCAAACAGCATGTTCTTTTCATGTTATACAAAACGGCAAATCCATAAATTTTGTGTTTGCTTTTTTTTCCTGACTCCCAGGAAAAATCTCACAAGTTTCTCCTGTGGTACCCAAGGCTATGAATACCAACATTTTTTGGTTGCTTTTTGTCTCTTACTATCCAGGCATACTGTTGTATTTTCTTTAGTTTTCCTACGATAAAATTCGTTCTTGACTAGACCACTTAAGCCATGTAGGATACAGATGCACTCACACACAAAACATTTGGGCTCTGCTCAAGGTCCACATCAATAAAACAAAATATCTCTATTATGCCTCATTATTCATTGGCCCTGCGTGCAACATTCACGAGAAACTTGACTGAACGATTGAAAAGAAGGTTGCATGCAAAATCAAAGCAATTCTGGAAAAAAAATGACATGCCCTTGTCCCTTAGCTCCTCAATACAACTTACATTGCACATCTACACTGCAGGATGTGTTGTGGGTACCAAAACCATTGGAAGCATGACAAAGGTAACTTCCTGATTCATTCCTCTTGACAGCTTCCATGTGAAACATCTCACTGAATGATATAACTGCACTTGAGTTTGCTCTGGTCCAAGTTATATTGGGAGATGGGTTACCAGTAGCATTGCAGTAAAATGTCACATTATCACCCTCAGTAACCGGAGAGGAACACTGCTGGATTACCACCATTGGTGCATCTGAAAGTAATACACAGTCTTTGTATTATGTTCAATGCAGACTACATGTATTTCCTCTTCCTTCTTGAAGAGCAAAGAGAATGTCAGTTAAATTGAACAACTTATTGTTTCCAAGGAGGATACCAAGAAAACCTCCATGCTAAAGTAGAAAGTAAGTATTTGTTCAGAATTCTGCCTGAATGTCTTTTTAGCCACAAGCATTGGTTAAGGGCAGATAAACAATAAAGCAGGAAAATTTTCTGGGTTGCTGTCTTTTTTCTTATATTCTATCAAAAAGGACATTCTGCAAACTTAAAAAAATTCCACAATGATTAATAACTAAAATACTCACAAAACACAGTAATTACGGCAGTAGCTTTCACCAATCCGAGATAATTTTGCACTTTACATGTGTACACTGCTCCATTATCTCCTCTCGGCACACTGGTCAGATTTAGAATCTCTGAAGTTGACGACAAATTGTCATTTCCACCTTTTGTCCAAGTTATATTTGGCTCTGGATTACTGGTAGCATTACAGTACAGCAAAGCTCCACTGCCCTCAACAAGTTGATGAGATGAAGGGGTAGAGACAAACTCTGGAGGAACTGTTAAACGAGACGAAAATGATTAAATGCCCCTCTCTGAGAACCACAACTGTGTTTGAAGTAGGGGACAAGTTTGGTTTAGTTTTCTTAAGCAATAAATAGTAAAATTAAATTCATATGCCATCTAACCCTCTGACCCAAGTATTAAAAAAGGGGTTGCAATAACACATTTCTTTTCAAACTTCCGGCTACACCAATAGTGACATCATCCACCTTAAAACACTACAACCTGTTAAACTGGTTATACTAAGCACAACATAAAAGAAGAGTGTGACATCACCCTGTTTTAGTACGATCCCTATTCATGTCAACATCAGCATTCCTAAATTCCTGCTGAAAAGAATGAGGTTCCTCCTGCCCCCATACAGGAATAAATCGTTCTCTACTGTACTACTAATATAGCAATAAACTAGGGGACTTAAATCCAGAATTCCAAATCACAAGCAATCGTTGTTAAAACCTTTCTAAAAAAAAATAAGCAGATGCAGTGTGCAACTCATCTAGGGGCTTAAAAAGAATAAGAAATAAAAAGAGAATAAAAGATTAAATACTATTCAGCAGTTAATAAACTGCAATAATTGTTAGGGCCATCAGATGGCTTGCTATATGACTTTTCTTAGGTTGTTTGGACCTAACTGGCCAACAAAAATGTCCTATCAAACCACAACCAAAAACTTTTACACAGTCAGGGAGCTCTGAATAGCAACGGCAGCAACGTGGTTTCATATTTCATAACCAATCCCTTCTGCAAACTATGCATTCAGCTTGTCGTGAATTTGGAAAAAAAGATCCAACTAGCATTGGCCCAAGAGTTGCTGCAATGCTCGCAAGGGATCAGTACATTTGTGCAAGTGTTGAGTTAATTTGGAATGACACAACGCCCATGTTTTGCTAGAATAAGAATTGACATGACAATACGTTTCTGTCAGAGACAATGAGGTACTTACAGTGGACAGTAACATTTGCAACAGCAGTAGTAGGACGTCCCACTCCATTATCAGCTGTACATTGATACTGAATTAAGTTGTTAGCGGTAACTGTCCTGTTCGCATTATTCACAATAAGTGTTGAAGTTTGTGATAACACTTGACCCAAGCCACCAACTTTGGTCCAAGTAAGTCGAGGATAAGGTTTCCCAGAAGCATTGCAGGAGAGTGTGACATTTTTTCCTTCCACAACAACAGAGGATGTAGGATAAACATCAACTGAAGGTGCATCTTCAAAGAAACAAAGAAATAATGTTACCTTCAAAATAGTTAGAGCTGTACAAGGATTTCTTGTTAAAGATGACCATGAAGTAACTTGCGCTACACAGAATGTTTGAGACCAAGTAATATCATGTCATAATGAGGCCCTTTGGAGAAGGGGTAGGGGGCGTATATCCCCAGCATGAATTTCAAAGCCCTATATTTCAGGTATTGAAGAACCCTTGTTCCTGTCTGTATTTTACCATTGATTTTGTGCAGTTGCAATTTCGTCCCATATTGTTCTTGTTTGTTGTCATTTCATCTTATGTCCCTGTGTTAAGACCATGTGACTTGTCCGAATTTTATCTGTAAATGGCTTCCACTGTTAGTAGTTAATCTAATACTTCCCTCCTTGTTTGCAGTGTATGTGCAAGTTGGTACTTTAAAAAATAAATCAAAGGAAACCAACAGTTCCATCCATTTTATAAATTTGCTCCATACTGCATGTCTCCTAAACAGAACAAGGTAGGCCCCTTTCCCACTCCATATTCAATAATAATTATAGCTAGAACTAATGTGTATTAGTTGGGTACCCACTTTAATTAATCCCAAATAATGTGCAAAGTGTCTTGCTTTTTTTTTTTCTGGCAACCAATATCTATGTCTGGCAAAATATCAAGTTAAAAAAAATGAACTTGGAGAATTGCTTCTGGCTGCCCCTTTTAGAACTGAAGTGATGTCACAACAGTGCTTTAGTGCAACTTAGTATAAAAAATCAGGTTGAAGGGGTTTCAATACAGCCATAGCAATGTAAAGTAACTGAGGACAGACCTTATTGCAAAGCTGTCATTAAGATTACAAGTTAGCAGGTTAAGTAAGTGGGGAATGAAACAACTACAAAACTCGTTTGGTTTTACACTCCTTTTGCTTCCCAGGAAAGTAGCTGGGGGTTGTCTTTGTAGTAAAATAGTACAAAGTGGGGCTAACATCTCTCAAACCAACCTTAAGAATAGCATTTTACTGAAACAAAACCAAGAACACTCATGCTAAAAAATACAAGTGACTTACCAACTATGGTGATGCTGACATTAGCATTGTGTCCTGTGCCAACTTTGTTGATAGGAACACAGGTGTACACTCCATCTGTATCAACAGTGATGTTTAACAGACCTGAGCTACTGTTGCTGATAAAAGAGTCATTGAAGTAGAAATGATACACATGGGCTGCTGGGTTGGCATCTGTGCTGCAGTTAAGTGTCACAGTAGAATCACGCAGCACTGTAGTGTTTGAGGGTGTCATCTCTATGCTTGTTCCTAATGGTAGGTCTGCAATATATCAGAAAACACACTCTTGAATTAGTTATGCCAACTAGAATTACAGAGTTTACAGGGAACAAATTGGAAAAACATTTTTCACCAGACTTATTTACATGTAAGCTTACAGTACTAGATTTTCATGAAGTTCCTGTAATTATTAATTTTTAACTGCCTAAGACTCACAGCTGTATTTTGTATGTAACAGTAAAGTACATGCAGGTGTATATGTATTATGATGCCGATCCATTTCCTAGCTGACTATAAAGCAGGCTACTGCAGCAATAGCTCAGACGAGACCAGTGCAGACCAGCAGTATTAAAAGCTGATTAAATATACATGATATACATGTACATGTAGGAACAAGTAGGACTGAGGAGTTAAAGCGGTATTGGAAAAATGTTGGGATATACTTGGTGGAACTTCAGGGCTTGAAATAACAGCTGGTCAAAAGACAACATCCAGTCAAAAGTAGGCTTTGTCTAGTCATTTATGCTTCTAATGGAAAAATTAATTAGAAAAAGAGAGATAGAGATAGGACCAAATAAACATTTTTCCAGCCAAAAACATTGTGTCCAAGAAAAAATAGGTCTGACCAGAATACTTGACCGGTGCTGGACACAGAATTATTTTAACCCTGGAACTTTGTTGCTCCTGTACATCATGAATTGTTGTTGCATGCTAAAATTAAATACTCTGAGTACAGTAGAACGATCTCCAAGCTTCTCAAAATAACACGCCCCTACTTGTCAGGGTTAGAGAAAAAATTTGAACTTCACTTGTCCATTATTTGTTAAAGCTCATGTCTAGTTGTCCTTGTATGTCAAGTTCAATCCAAGTTCTAATAATGCATGGTAGTGGATAAGAAGCATGAACCCATTTATTGTTGGAACTCAGAAAAACATACAGCATTTTAAGTGTCAAGAAAGTACTCATACAAGTAGTAATTTATTGCATGCTTATGTACTGTGTTGTTGTTCGCATCGTGTACTACCCGCCAGGGGAAGGTTTCTTTCTGAGATTCCTGAAACTTTCGAACTCGTACCATTCAGCTGTCACCATGGTTCTTCTCAATCACCCCAATGTTTTCTGGGGAAGGATTAATTTCCTTTCCCCTTCGGCTGCTCACTGGTGTACCAAAATAGCCTGTATATTATGCTTCACTGAGCCACCACTGTGTACGAGCTAACTGCAGCTACCAAGGGGGTCTATTATAAATGCAAAAGCTAGTCCCAGGCCCCTTTCAGAGCGCAATGAAATAAAATGGCGGATAGATTGTAAGTCACCTGCATCAATTCTGTTCTCTTTTCATTTCTAACTTGTAAGTTGCTTTCACAAAAAGCGATCTGTTTTGCGCTTGCAAAGACCTGGCTGTGTACTTTATGTTTCACTGAAACATGTTAAAGGCACCTTTTCATTTAAATTTATTTTCTGAGGATTTACTTATCCAAAGGATAGGTAAGGTTGATGACCTTATACTTGTCCACTG
>OZ038000.1:19028416-19100916 GCA_964035705.1 Porites rus | reverse complement strand
GCTTAATTGGCTTTCTTCATCTGGTTCTTCAAGTTGGATTTTGGAGCAGCTTGCACTCTCAGTAACTGCAGCATTTTTGCTTTTCTGAATATCCAACTCCTCGAGCCACTTCCCTTGCTGATAAAATGAGCCCTTATCGCTCTCTGCCAATTTTGCGGCCCATTCTTTGTCAAACTCGCTCTTCGATTTCTTTTTCGCTCTCGGTTTCGATGACGAAAACGGACACGACCCTTTTTTTTTTGGCGGCATTTTTACCGAAGCAAACGCTAAATATCCACGGAGAATAATACTAAAGGCTATAAACAACCCGAAGACAATTAGCACATGTTGTGTCGAAGCACGTACTCGGTAACTGATATATGACACGGGTATGACAGATCTTGTCAACGATCAATTAAGATAATTAACGAGAAAAAATCTTTTACCCCCGATATCTTTCGACAGAAATAATATTTTCTTCTGATTTTTTTTTTAAAAGAAAGCTCTCAAGCATACCTATTTGAAAACATTGAAACCTCAAATATGGAAAAATGGCAATTTTAAGGGTGGCTGATACCTTAAAGTGAAATCATAACAAAACTATAATCAGTCCTAGGAGACAACATCACTGCAACCTCGTCCCCAGGGCGCTTTTCCCTGGCAGTCCTAGGAGACAACATCACTGCAACCTCGTCCCCAGGGCGCTTTTCCCTGGCAGGGAAAAGCGCCCTGGGGACGAGGTTGAACATCACTGCATACATTTCCTATTTCCATCTGCAAACTTAAAGCGCCAGTAAAAAGTCAAGAATTCCTTCACTGTTTTCACGACAAGAATACATGAATGTTAGTTTTAGTCTGAGACTAAGATAAATGATTGTGAGGTTTCTTAAAAGTAATATACAAACAAATTTGCGTGTAAAATGCTAATTCAAGGCTACTGAGCAGAGTATTAAATGTTGTTGCAAATCTAATCACAGTAAGAATTCCATTTGATCATGAAATCTTCAGAAAAATTGCATATAAGGCCTGTTTCAAATGTCGCGGTGTCAAACTCAAATGAATTTGATCCGGAAGTTGTACAGCAATGGCAAGGGATTGGTTTTAAACGCTGAATTCAATTCAGTCGCGCCAAATTCAAAATAAAGAAAAACGTCGCAGTCAAGCACAGTAGAGTCAAAACACTTAAACATGTACATTTTCATAATTTATGAATTGAGTTCAGCACAGCAATAGCGCGACGCTTGAAAACGAGCAGTGTTACTGCTGTGTAGCACGGCAGACCCGGTCAAATTTAATTGCCGTGAACTAAATTTGCTGAACAAAATGATTTATATTAAAATGTTGCACTACTACTGTGCCAAAGTAGAATTAATTCTATCAATTGAGTTCAGCACAGCAGTAGCACAACGTTTGAAACAGGACTAAGTTTGTCGTATACATGTATAAAGACAGTTTTTGTATGTAGACATTTTCTTCTCACCATGCAACCTCCTAAATTTCGCACAACTTCCCAATATTTTACACGTCTTAACAGAAGGACTGCACACATAGAACAAATCAAGGACATACTGGTTGCGCTTTAAACAAGCATTAAGAAAACCAAAGGAAACTCACGGAGAACATCGAGGGTTATTGAACTTTCTGCGGTTACTATATCAGAGAATGTTTTAGCTTCAACTGTGAGTATATAATCAGTTGCATCGTCCGCCGTGACATTGCGAATTACCAAGGTTGCCGGCGCCTGAACTTCAAATCGCCCCGATTGGAATGCTAAGTACAAAAACACCTCTCTATCTATCAGTCCGATCTTTTCATCCGCTCCGGTCCTGGTCCTTCGGAATTCAACCTCCCTGAATCGATCTCCACCGAGGGTATAGTTCCATCGTAGAACCACTTCGCTGTTGACTAGGACTTGAGTCGGGTTGTCGGGTTCTAAAGTGATGGACACACACTCTGCAAGAAGTAACACAACTACTGAGTATTTCTCATGACAGCTCCTTAATAAACAATCTTTTAATGAGCTTGAATAAATCGATAAGCTTTCTCCATTATTAACCCAAAGAAAAACGATAATTGTTTCATTTTCATTACTTTTCACACTGTCAAATTATAGATAAACTTAAATAACGGAATTTGTTTTATAAGCTACGGTTGCATGCAAGTACTAAAAGAAGAACTTGAGCGCTCGGAAATCGACGCGACATCGTTTACACGGGCCGTGGTCAAACTAAAGGAAAACAATTCAACTTACCGACGAATGATACTTTGCTTAATGTGATAAACAAAGTAATAAACCAGCAATTGGTCAAACTGTAAAACAGAACCCCCATTTCCACCGCAAAGCACGTTCAACGAGATCTGCAGAGCAGTCTACGGATCCCTCACCGCTTAACCGAGTTTTACAAACAGGCGCCGAGGTGCGAGACTCACGACTTCAAACTCCCTTTTATTCGCTTTTTAGATTTTAGATTCATTAAAATTAATAACAGGATAGAAGCCATAGAAATGAAATACCTCAGCCACACTTTGGTCATTGTTCCAACATACCAGGTGCGATCACAATTTTCCATCCATTGACACAAACCGAATCAACAACATTCACGCGCTCCCCTGAGACATAATATGCCTCAGATCAGATCTATTTTGCACTGACATAAGATTCCCGAGATATTTTACCCAATGCAAGAGAAGAAAACTTTGTTTGTCGGTCAGATTGTAGCACAGTACACTCTGATCGGCCACTCTGATCTCGTCTCCACAACTTCGCGCCTCCGTTTGCAGAATCTACTAGTGCCCAGCCTGCGTCGTACCCGTCACGGCGCAAGGGGTTATGGGAAGGACAAAAAAACCAAGTGTTTTGAAGGGTTTTCACTTTGAGCTTCCTCTGTCCAAGAACTCTGTCTGATCTTCTGTTGATGGTATAGAGAATAATGAGGCAGAGAAAGAAGCTCTCAGTCTAGCCCTTGGGATATATGGATTTCACTAAAGTAACTTTCAGACCAATTTTAACACACTTGAAATTAATTGGTAGTCTGTTCACAGTCCTCTATTTTTCCATCGAGATCGTGCGCTTTGCGTTTCGGCCTGCATCTTGCATGAGTGTCAAAACTACTTAGGGGGCAAGGGGGCTATAATCCCCTACGCCCGCCCCCTCGGTACATTTCAAAACCAAGATGGCCGTCATTAAAAGACGCGCTATATCTCAACGATATCACGAAAAAATAGGGGACTGTGAACAGTCTAATTAATTGGAAGTTGGTTTTCGGAGAGCTCTGCAAACTTTTATTCAGTTTTGTCAAGAGGGAATAAGGGGACGTCTCTTGGTGGGTCCCTATAAAAAAAATCCTACATGGTTTGCTTTGAAGCAGTCGCACGTGTGCGTTCAGATAGTGGGGAGCGGTGCGAAGTAAAAAGGAGCGCGAAAAAATAAAAGCGAGGGAGGGGGAGAGGTGAGGGAGGGAACGCCCGTTAGATTTGTTTTTTAAAAATAGACTCATCCACCCACTCAGACCGCATCAGCAGTAGGTGGTCTTCACTTGTCAATCAAGATAACCTGAGATCAGGCGTTATTTCATTTTATTTTTTTTTTGCTTCTTTGGCTCGAGAAGGAAAAAAATAACGCCTGATACATTTATTTAACAAGCCGTCAACCACCCCCTAATTTACATAATCTAACGTCTACTCGACCTGTCATTTTATTAGCCAATAAGCGTTTATCATACGGGAATCAAATTTTGGCGCGAATAATGTCTGTTTTGAAATCAGTTTTAGGGAAAAGAAAATTTTTAAGTACGTCCATGTTCAGATGGCGCTTCCTAAAAAAATTTTAGATGTGTTGTTTTTGTGATGAAATACTGCTAGCTGGAGCTGCCGTACCTTTATTTAACAGCTACAAATAATAAAGAATTTACTGGTTAAAGCTCGTTGATTTCGTTCTGTACCAAAAGCAGTGAAAAAAAATCAGGCTGAAGCACCATATTTCACGAACTGCAAGGTGTTGTGATTGCGAAGATCGCTCAGAATAATTCGCAGGTTTCTGCTGAAGGAGGAATTACAGTCCAGTCGGGTCAAGATTCCATTCATGAATTCATTATTTGAAAAGTGAACCCGTTTGTCGCTTCAGTAACTTGTAGCCGGTATCAAATTGCATTCAAATGATCGGTGTAAACGATGAGATGGAAAATATTTCAATGGATGAAATTTCTTTTTAGGCATTCTTCAAATTCAAGAAAACTGAGCCGGCAGAAATTTCATAACGAACTCGCGTGTGTATTCACTGCTCATTACGGAGTTTGCCTTTTGGTCGAGGGTCGAGGGTCGAGGGTAACTAGTCGAGGGTCGAGGGTCGAGGGTAAATGGTTGAGGGTCGAGGGTAACTAGTCGAGGGTCGAGGGTAAATGGTCGAGGGTCGAAAAATCCTCCACAATCGTTTTTGAATTTTTTTTCAATTTAAAACCTAAAATTCCCAAATAAAGCAACCAAAGGAAAGAAGCGTGACAGGAAGTTCAATAAATACCATAATACCATTAAACTGTTGACTGAGAACTTTGAAGCAGGATCTCAGCTCTAATTTTCTTTAACTATAAGACATTTAAGATTTGATTTAAGATAGAGTACAATGCATCTGCATTTTTTCTTTAAAGTTTTAGATTTGAGAAAGAGTCAATTTCGAGAAAACACCCGGTACTTCCCTTTGAGAAATTTCTATCTCTTGTACTGCCTAAGAATGTGATAATGCTGCAACACCTTATTATCCAATTTCTGCTCTCTTATCTGTCAAGTGATCACTTACGGTTGGTTAAAAAGTTGGTTAAAAAGTAGAAGCAAATTTCAAACTTTTAGCTCTAAAAAGCGGTCGGAATCATTTAAGAGAGGTAGTTGCATACAAGAGGTTTCAAATATAGTGATTTGACGTGGAAACTTTTCGTATTTTGGAAACTGGTAGCTGAGCAGAGGCGGTCGCTTACAGTAGGTGGTCGCAACCGAATGTTCGACTGTATCAAATAAAGAACAACGCCATACAACGCGTCTGTTTTTTTTTTTAGCACCGTAAAGCGCGTCCTTACTTTTGTTTCTCCGCTGTTCGTTTGGTATACACCTCTTCTGGGTTATATCGATTCTGCCAAAAAAGAATACAACCGCCGATCTCGTAAACCAAGCTCAAGCGCTGCTGAGAGCGCATTGTAACTGGTAGGTTGTGGATTTTATCTTTTTATCAGGCGGAATGCTAGCCTGCGAAGCGCAGACGCATTTCCGGTCGTCGCTTCTCTCCCTCCGAAAAATAGGGAGGGAGAGAAGCGACGACCGGAAATGCGTCTGCGCTTCGCAGGCTAGCGGAATGCTAACTAATCACCTAGCTTGCGAACCGCAGACGCATTTCCGGTCGTCGCTTCTGCATACCGTTTTTTGAGGGGGAATTTATGCCTAGTCCCTGTACGGCATTTTCCAGGCCTTCTCGGTCAATTCACTACCGTGATATCTCCGGATCGAACAGGCGGGAAACGTCTCACTTCTTCGCCGGGACTAAGTGACCCGAAACGCATTGGCCGCCCTGAATAATGAGGCCTAGGGACTGGGTAAGGGAAATTTCTTTCTCCTTTTCCGCAACCTGAATGCAAAAATAATCCACTAGCCAGGTATGCTATGCCCAATCTCATACCACATTTCAGCGAAAGACAGTGAGATCTGAGGACGAGATTATTAGAGCATACGCCATGCCACAGGCATCGACCGACACTGGTCGTCTCGGGTGGCATTTTAATTTCCGCGGTCAGATATCTCGGATGCCCTTTTTCCATTGTGGGAGTTCATTTACCAATTCAAAAGGAGAAACATATACAACAATGTCATGGAATAGTTAGCACACAACATAACTGTCTTTTCATTTTTCAAATAATGAGCTTGTTTTTGAACGTTTCGCGTATAACTAAAATTAGTTAAGTTCAGCAACGACCACACCGACGGAAATGAAAACGTCGCTATCAAATAAATTCGCGTGTTTTATATTTTAATTAGGAACTCAAAAAATAGCTACAGTAGGTACTTTCTCTTTAAAACATGCGGTACTGTAGAAAGATATTACACTACACGTAATTCATGTAACTGGGGTTGCAAAATCTTCACACTCATAGTTTTTCAAGTGCGGGGGTCCCTGGATTCAAGGACTTCAAGTGCCTTGGTGGTTCGTGGGCGCCCCCTGTACCCTCTTCCTACGCGGACCCCGTCCCTATTCTGGGTTAAGGTTGTTTTACTGCTTAAGACGTTTAAGTCGCCTAGACGTATTTAACGTCCGAGACGTTAATTCGGCCTTTTATACCTAAAAGTTTTGAAGTAATACGGATCAGGATTTGAACAAAACGGCGAACCAGCGCGTCGGTTCAAAGAGTAACAGATATTAGCCGATTTTCATACCCCTTTTCCTCGCTTTGCGCCCAAATTGAGATTCAAGTAGAGTCTGGGCACAAACCAAAAAAATGAGTTACAATTAGAAGAGTCCAGTGGTAGCTATGGGGCGTTCAAAGGCGTTTTCTGTTTGTAAGCTTTGGTGGAGCATATTGCATGAGGGGAGATACAATATGGGCGCCTTAGCACCCATTAGGAGTGCCGACGGTTTGACATGCTAGGGAGGTCCGGGAAGTTTCCCCCGAACATTTTTGAAACTGTGAGTACTGAGAGGCAATCTGGTGCCACCTGGACGCTTAAATTTCGCAAATGCCACGATTCTTTACTGAACAAGAAATAATGGAATAACTAACAAAATGTAGCAAACTGACAAAATTCAAGAATCACAGCTTTTCAGGTCAATAAGCAATTGGATTACCACTGAGTCGAGCAGCCAAGCTTGTTGTTTCCATACAACTTGTTTAAAAAACTTTGCACAGTCCGAAAGACTTGTGAGCCCTAGCCTGTGACCGGGCTCCGCAGTGGGGGAATTTTTTCTTGTAATTTCATGTAATATCTTTACCCAAGGAGCAGTTAACTTAGTTTAAACGTGTCCGTGCGTTCTAGATTGAGTGTTGGTTTTTAAGAAGAGGGAAAAACCGGAGAATCCGGGGAAAAACCTCTCGGAGAAAGGGAGAGAAACAACAACAAACTCAACCCTTACATGGCATCGACGCTAGGATTCGATCCCGGGCTGCATTGATGGGGGAGGAGTGCTCCCATCACTACCGCGCCACCCTTGCCCCCCTAACGGGATCCTTGCGTCGCCCCGCTGACCAACAAGCCAGAAGACTCTGGGTACTAGATTGGGTGGAACAGCGAAAAAAGTCGAATAGCGAAGCGGTGGACTAGACTGCGGAAGTGGTGGTGGTGGGGGGGGGGGGGGGGGGTGGGGGTGGAGGTGAACATTTTTTCCCGTTCCCTTTCCCAGACTACCGCTCGGCTCAGTTCACATTTTCCTTTTTGCCTTTTTCTTCCAGTGCGTAGCCTGGTCTCAACGTAAGCCCATGGTTATAGGCAGGTAGGCGACTGAGTGGAGACAAAATGAAAACACGACACAGGCATATGGAATTAATCAGCATTTATTAGCCACTCTTAAATGATTAGTCTACAAAAAAGCATTAATAAAAGCATTTTAAAAAAACATATTAGAAATAACGATATGTGTGGTAGAAAACTTCACCAACAGGACAAGTGGATACGTGATTTAAACGAGTACCATGAACCTAAATCACGACGTTGCGCTCATTTTACACCCGTCTTTCCTTCAGTGCTCCTTTTTATGGGTATTTAAAGCTACTTAAAGCTACACGGAAAGGAAAGAAGTCGAAACAAGAGTCTGAGGTCGTACCCAGGAATCGAAGTGGGAACCTCACGCACAGAAGGCCGCGCACTAACCAACTGTGCTGATCTCTTGCTCTTTTCCGCTTATGAATCTGCCGCGCTAACGATGGAATGACAGTTAGATTGTCAGAGTTGCGAATTTTCACTTGCTCTCAAACGATGAAGAATAGTAAAGCCTGCTTACGTATCGGCCTCTGATTTAGACTCCAGCTGTATTACACCGCAAGTGAAAATCAATCTCAAACAATTACTAGTTAACTTCAGAAGGCCGTCGTCTCAGGCAATTTTGTTTGAATACTCAAGGAATGAGGACATGGTACTCGGTCTAAAAACCGTTTGAAGGAAATCATTTATCGTTCCGCCTGTATGCATTTCACAAATCATATGAGTGGTCACGTCCTTTGCATTCTGGATCTAGATGTCTTGCTCTATAACCAACTACCACACATATCAAAGGTTACTCCATAGCGAGTAGCCCAGAAAGTTTAGTAATGTTAGTAATTAAGGTATCACTCTTGGTTATCGAGATATCAAAAACATTTAACAAGTTAGGTAACAGTGAAGTATATTATGTCACACAGCAGGAAAACAGTGTAAATGACGTCTTTCCTGTCGATTACAATCGATTTTATCGATTATCGAATTTCATCGCGGGGCACACCGGGAAGAATACAAGATCCAGCATTTGAAAGATTTAAATGAGTTAAAAATGCCGAAAAAGAATCAGTCTGAAACTGAATATCACCCCTCAAAAGTTACGCTCCGCGTCGACGTTGTATCACTGACAATTGTTAAAAGACATTCGCACAATTTTCCTGCTTTAAATGATGAATATATTTTTCGACGTTTAACGTCCCCTCTACTGCTAATGTAAAATAACCCATTAACTATAACTACAACGCTACAGATTATGAGATATATTGGAATGAATATAGGGGGTATGTCAAATATGAAATTAATATCGATGTTTTGAACATCGTCGTAGAAAATATGAAAAAAAAAATTGATTATCGTTATTCATCGTTTAGTTTCAACCCAAGTAAGATTTTTGAAACGCAACTAGGCATAAAAAGCTGTGCCATTCTTGGAGTATTCTTGACACATCTAACAACATTTTTAACACAACACTAGTTACAACAAAGGTTCAGTTCCTTCTTGTCATAAACTTTCCAAATATAATGTACAGTGAATGAATCAAGGCAAAGAAACCGACAAAAGAAAAAATGGTCAATAAAAAGTCTACCAAAAATGATACACGCGTGCATATCCACTATCCAGAAACAAAAGCTTGTGATTCAAACACGAGAGGAAAAAATAAATATCACAAAAGATCTCAAATATTCATTTTGCAATCGAATTCAGGTTTGAAACGAATCGAAGAAAACAATCTAATATATTCCCAGTGTGAATTTTATGCTAGATTAAGAACAAAGTGTACCGATTTCATTCTTGGTATTATTTCTTAAATATAATGCTAAACAATAAAAGGGAATTTATTATTTAGGTCACTAGTAGTAAACTTGGACCCTGTGTCTATAACAATCTAACCCAAATTTAAATTCTACAGTATTCACATATCGCATTCAGACAATATATGAACGAACTGGCTCTTACGGATGGTGAATCGACGGGGAATACATATTACATGATGTATTATTACAACATTGACAAGAAGCCAGTTCGTGAAGACTTTCTACATCATCGAGCATTGCGCCCATGTGGTCTTGTATTTACACACCTTGAAAGTTAAACAAGTGGAGTGAAGGGACGATCTGCCTAGGACAAGGGACGATCTGCTTGAAACTCCACCACACGCCGCCAAACAAAAGTTAAATAAAACGTGGCAGCTTAGATACTTCCAACATAGTCTGCAATGTCAACCGTCTCCAAGGGGGTAGGGGTGGAGACGGCTCACCTTTCAGACTACTTCCAAAAACCCTTGGTTTCCTTAAACGTATAGTCTAAGATTACAGTTAGTAGTAGCCAGCTAGAAAAGTTGAGACGGACAAGAATCTTTCAAATCGTAACTTGAATTGTGAACAAAAAAAAACGAAAACGTTTCCTTGAAGTGACGGATCAAACGCATTAGTTTTATTGCTAGTCTACAATGTTTCCCTTAACGTTTTCAGAGGTTCATTTTACTCGCTTATCTATTAGTACTAATAAATATCCAGAAAAAAAACCCGAAAAGTGGTATTACAAGGAGGCATGGAAATCCTACACAAAATTTAGACTTGAACAAAAGCGATCTGTTAACAACAGGACTACAAGGTATAAGTTCACCAGCTTGAATACAAGTAAAACGCCTTGCCATGCGCGAGTGGCCTCGCTTTTTGACGCTGTGCACGTGTTTGCCGCTAATGGGTCAAAGTGTACAATAAAATATGAATACTTAGCCTTAGATCGTCTTTTCTTTACCATGTAATTTTCCAATAAAAAGGGTGGTGTTCTCGCTTTAATTTGGAATCACTGAAGACTGGTAAACCTGGTGATACATGTTTTGCTGGATGTTTTGAAAATGTTACTGCACTTAAGTTCTGTTTTCTCAACCAATGTTTGTCGTTCAAAAACTATCTTTAAAGTCCACAGTAGGCAATATAGAAACTGAGAGTGCCACCAGTGCTTTTCTCTTCTCCTCCTTTCCTTCTTTTGACTCTCTCGATTTTTTTCTCTCTCTCTTTTGCTGGTGTGATTTTTGGGCTTCTGAGACCCCACCAAAAACACCTTTCGGTCAAATGGTAGCAATTTTTAGTAGTTACGCTTAGCCATTTAGCCAATCCAGTTAGATCTTAGACGATGGTTAGTATCATCTTGCTGTTTGAAGTTTCTTTTACTTCTACCTTATTGCCGAATTCAAAATTAATCCACAAACTTATTTGACAACTCCTAAATTAAGCAAATGTTTTTTTTTCAAAACATACAGCACACCTCCTTAATTTAAAAAAATTACTTTACATTTGAGAAAGCACAGTAGAAAATCTATACAAAATTAACCGGTGATCTAGGCACATTAATTATCACAAAAGTATGTGGACTTATATATATTGTATAAACTAATTAAGCGAAAGCAATACTTAAATTTCCTACAAAAATATTAATCGTAACCACTATTCTAGCAAATGAATAGTACATAATTTTACTTTGTACATCGTAAGTACGCCTAATTTTAAAAAAATTCTTACGACTATGTAAACAACTGAGTGAACGACCGCAAAAATCGAGGAAACTTTCAAAAATATTAAGCGATCTCTATTGTGTAAGTAGCCGGCTTCTCTATCTGCAAGCAAATTTAATTGACTGCTGAAAAACTGCTACTAAGGCATCTTTTATAATTGAACACAGAGCGTAGAACGAACAAAGCAAGATCCCACTAATTATCATATCATCGTTTTTCAGCAGTCAATAGAATATTATTCTCAGAAAACACACCTACATTGGGGTTTCTTTAGGTTCAATGTCTCCTCCTCCTTTCCCTCCTGTATTTGCGTTTTCTTTGTTAGCTGCAGCTCCTTGACCTCCGCCAGCGTTGGCATAGGTGGGTTGCATTTCAGTTGACTGGCCCTCAGGTAGTGTAGCATTCCCCTTCAAAAACTGTGTAATGTCAGCATATTCGGTCGCCTGGTAAGAAGGCGATCTCTTGAGTGGAGCCAAAGGTTCAGGAGAGGTGGATATCGTTGGCATGCTTGGTGCTTGTACTGGTTTGAAATCATCCAAGTCCGCATAAAGCACCTCACCAGGTGCTTTAGGTTTCTGCTGTCCGTGCAAATAAAACAAAATTATTGTATTTTACTAACAAGACTGCAACTCAACGGACAGAGCCAGGACTTCTGCTACAAGGAGCGGGGAAGGGGGTGGGTGGCTTCAAACTTCTTCCTTTTTCAGCTTTTACTTTTTTTCTAATAAACTATTTTACAGTTTAATTATGCACTTGACAAATACTGATTAAAAAGCGAGGCGCGGTGCAACTCTCCATTTATGAAGGAACAGATGAATGTTGTCCGTCATTGTGGTGGCAATTTTTTTACAAAGCACTTAGTAAGTTGTTTTAAAAAATGTGGTTCCATGATCTCAAGGCTCCTTTACAGGGGGGTTCCAGACCCCCGCGGACCCGCCAATGATCTCACACATAATGCAGAATGATCAAACTTTAGTAGTGGTGTAAGCTTGTTGAATTTACACTGTGATCACTATAACCGGGGCCACCTAGACAAACTTGACCAATTAGATTACAGGAAAATAACATTACATTAGGAGAAAGTTAGTTGTCAATCATAATTACCACGAAACGAAATGAACAACATGGATCGAAATCAACCAATTACAACCTGCACACGTGACCTTTTGAACCCGCTGAAGAAAGCCAGAGTTTCCTGATAGGTCAGTTAGATTGAGTGACGGAGGCAAAAAGCGTAAACGTCAGTTATAATTCTGACCTGAGGTCGCATGTTATTTCAAAGCTCGGAAATGGTAGCGAAGAATTGCTAGTAGATGACAAAATAACGGCTTGTGTCCAACAAATGTCTTCTGGGTATTATATGTAAAGGTTCGAATAGAAAAACAATGTCTGGGGAAACATTTTGCTTTCTTGAAAACGGTTTGCTATCAATATTTCAACTTTGTGCTTCGCGTAA
Source organism: Porites rus (assembly GCA_964035705.1). Taxonomy (NCBI): domain Eukaryota; kingdom Metazoa; phylum Cnidaria; class Anthozoa; order Scleractinia; family Poritidae; genus Porites; species Porites rus. Next base: position 19,088,521 of record OZ038000.1, on the reverse strand, counting down.
CTTACTGTTTTTTACGCGCTGCTGATAGCCCCACAACCAACTTTCTCGGAATGTACCGTTATTTTCCTGTAATTCGATTGGTCAACTTTGTCCGAGTGGCCCCGGTTACAGTAGTCGCACTGTAACAAGACCCTGCTTCTTAGAAATGGTTAGGTTAGGGATGACTCAAGAAGCTTTCCACAAACAACTTGGTTTTGAACCTTGATGTATGTGCTTTTGACTTTTTTAAGGTGTTACTTTCCGAAAGAGCCCTTAATTCATGTTAACATCAGACAAGCAAATTTCATTTCTAAGCTTTATATTTTTCAAAATCACAAATTTGCAGCGTTTTGTGTAATTAAATTCTCAGTACAGTTGAAATGAAGAGATCACTCTAACAAACAAATTGTGCAATTGTAAACAATTAAGGTAAAAAATTAATGAGGCTTAAGTGTTGGTGAAAAGAGCAAGTCTGAGTCGTAATCACGCATAAAGGGAAACTGCACTGGCCATGTAGCCACAAAATCTTCTAATTAACTTATCTAATTGTAATAAGCGTATAAAACATTGCCGCTACCCACCTTCTTTGACTTTTTCGATTTGTCAACGACAGCATAAGCGTTTTCATCTTCTTCTTTCTTCTTTTTCTTCGATTTATTCACGACAGCATAATCATGAGTACTTGAGTCAGCAGTCTTCTTGTCCTTGTCCTTGATGGAATGAACAACAAATAATTTCTAACGAATTTATCATCAAGACAAGACAAGACAAGATACGAAGATTTATTTAACTCAGCCTGATTTAACATATGATACAGATTGAATTTTACCAGGACAGATAAATACGTTTATTTATTATATGGAGGAGAGTGTTTTACTGGGAACTAAACCACTCGTAGATTCCATACGCCACTTCATCCGGGACCCGAGTGGCGTATTTTCCGTATGTCACCTTTGTGAGTGTCGTATCGTTCAATGACGTCACGATTCCCGCCTTTTGCTTTTGTTGAATTGGTTTCTCCATATAATAAAAAGAACATTACACGTTGGCTCGAAGATATGAATTTTATGTTCTCGTGGCAAGAACAATATAAAATTCATATCTTCTCGCCACCGTGTAATATCCTCTATGTAAGTGAGCAAGGACAAAGGGCAGGAAACCTAGAACACTCAGGAACACAAAATACTGAAATAATGCAAAACCACTAAAGTAAAGCTTTGCTCACAATTATATCTCAGTTCTATTATCGCTTTGTTTCAAAAGCCTGTTCAGTCCACAAAAGTTCTTCTTCTTCGTGCCCATGTGTTGCTGAAAAATGCCTCGTGCCGAAATATTTCTCGTTCTTTTAACCCAGTATCATGGTTAATAATACAAACAAAGGCGATTGTAGCGGGTGCAGTGCGTTTCAAGTCTTTCCAACTAATACATTTTCGTCCAATTTTGCCTGCCTTTCAGATTTGACTGTTGTTGAAGTTCATTTTTTTCAAGACAGGAAGCTAAAAGAACGAGAAAACGCACGGGCGTTACGTATGAACATAGAAGAATGCAGAAAAATAGAACAACCGGACGACATGACAGTTCGACATTTACGACGGCCTAGAATGAACACCAAAATAATGTCTGAAATAATAACCTCCCAATCGTTCTTAGAGACGCATGGCAGCCGTTTGAAATTGAAGTAAGATACAGTAAGTGGAGAGAATTAAGAAGAAAAAGTGTTGCAAGGAATTATTCATAAGGTTTAGCAGTGTGTATAGGCTTACAAGTTTACAAAACGCAAGACATAGGCCTACGAGGGAAACAATGAGGAGGTTAAATGGTGTGGGTGTATCTTCCGTCAAAGTGGAACTACTGAACCAACAACAACAAAAACTATGACTGGTGTTCGGTCTCGAATGAAAATCTCGAAGCTTGTGATCGTTTTCCCACCTTCTTAGGATCCTCGACTTCCGCGTAAGGGTCTTCCGTTTCTGCCTTCTTGTTCTTTTTCTTTTTGGATTTATCGACGACAGCATAGTCAGGAATATTCTCGTTTCCATTATTATTGTCCTTGTTTTTCTTTTTGGATTTGTCTACCACCGCATAATCCGGAGGAGTAACTGCTGCCTGCTGCTGGTGCTGCTGCTGCTGCTCAGGCTGTGGCTGCACAAACCTGTTGGTTCCGTTTGCTGATGGCGGTCCTGCATCGGCATAACCGCCATTGACTTTAGCATGAACACCATCTTCAATATCATTCTGCCCTTGCCTGAAGGCAAAATTTCCATTAGAATTAAGATTAAGGCGTTTTTTCAATTTAGCCCCCGTGAGATACTTGGAAAAAGGTAAAGTCCAACAGAAAAGGTGGGATTGGAATGGAGAAGGGAGAACCAAAAAGCAAAACATCAACAATAATGACGAAAAATAGATTTGCATACAATATGATAAAACTGTTAGTTAACAAAATAAAGTGGACGGGTTTTTGCCACAAGACCGTGGTTGTTTTCTTAAGATGTTGATTTGAATACTCGATTTCGGGCCCAGTTGTTCAAAAGGTGGATAACGCTATAATCTATCCAGCAGAGTAACGCAAATGGTCTCCCTGATACTAAGTCGCAGGATAGTAATTTAATAACAGCGCAAAGTCACGTTTCAGCAATCGGGGCCTGATTTTCTAATGCTTCAGAAGGATCCATGGACGCATCGTTTTTCATTTATATGGACATCCTCTTTCATTTTGACTGTCCCTTAACTCATTACTAGTCTTTTTTTAATAGATGCCTGTTCTCAAGCTCTGTATGGGACTATGAATTCTAGTTTTTGAATTTTTTGCAATAACTAGGGTAAACAAGTGCAGAAAGATAAAGGTACTCACAATACTTCACTCTCAGAATTGTGGACTTCAGGGTAAACCGGATGGGTGGAAATGAAAATAATAAAAGAAACATGGATTAACATACCGTAAATCCTCTTGATTAAGTAGAAGAAAGTTAACAAGCCCCCCCCTCTCTTTTAAGCCCCCTCCCCTCCCCCTTATTATTCTTCACAAATAAATGATATACTGTATTTATCAATCACAACTATAACACTTCATGTGAACTCATCCAGGAAGGTTTATTCACCAGCTGGACGTTCGGATTTGTTTTTGATCCGCGACTGCATAACGTCTAACCGTTGTACTTAAGCTTTTCCACTTTGTATTCTAGTTCTTTTACCATCGTCTTTGCTGAATTAAATAAGCCCTCCCCTCTGATAAGCACCCCATCTCTATTACGCCCCCCCCCCCCTTCAAATGTGTTTGAAATTTTTAAGCTCCCCCCAGGGGCTTAATAGACGATTTGCGGTAAACAAACAAACAATAGACCTTTTTACCGATACGGCGGCCATATTGAATTAATTCAATTTAAGGAGTATTATAGGATGCCCAGGGGGCATGAGCACATTTCGCTTGTATTTTCGAGCGCTTTTCGGGACATTTTTTCTTAAAGTTTTCTTAGAATAAGGTTGTAATGGGAAAAAAGATCCTTGTACCGCGTTTGGATGTAATAATGATCGCCTTTTTCTAGTTTAGTATTAGAAATATAGTCTTTTACTGTACATTTCTGGGGAAAAAGGCGATCATTACTACATCCAAACACGGCACAAGGATCTTTTTTCCCATTAGAATCCTATTCCTTAAATCGAATTAATTCAATACGGCCGCCGTATCGGTAAAAAGGTCTATTGCAATATAACAAGACAGCTGCAATAATAATACTAGTTAACCCATAGACAACAAATAGCATTTTCAAAATGCTATTAGGAAAATACAACCGACGGTCTCAAGGCAAGATAAATCCTACAAAAGGAAATTGTATTACGACACTGAGAGAAGATCATCAATTCATCTTTAGAAAACTACCCGCAAGTCCCCCATGGATTTTCAAGGGTTGTGCGTATACGTTAACGTCTTAGTAAAAAAAGCAGGGTTTCAATAGTTTTAAGTAATTCCTCGTGACACAGCTTACTTGAGTAAGAAGTTTTTATTCTAAGTTTTCTCTTCGCTCGTTGCGCTGTTACAATACCGATAACGAAAAAGAAAGGGGTGGGGAATTACGTCACAACATTAAGGGGATTTTAAGAGAGCAGGGGTTTTTTGCAAAATATTCCACTTTTACATCGGCTTTGAACTTTATAAACCAGGTGCTATTAAGGCAGGAAGTCTTCTCAGCCTCAATATAAACTGTGACCCCTCGATTTTCATTCCCAAAGAAATAACTTTAATTACCTCTACACAACAGGCCAAGAAACATTCATAAACGTCAGAAAGTTATATTGACCGTAAACATATTCTTCTCATTTGACCCTTCTAATAATAGAGAAGTGTGACGTCACGTTACCATGGTAGCAACATTTCTGGATCACAACAAAAGGGAGCTTAAGCAACAGAGAGAAGACGGCAACGAGAACGGCAAAAAAACAATCGGTATAAATTAGCAAAACAACATCTTTGCACGTGCATCACGCTTTTGTGAAAATGTGCATTTCTTAGTCGTCCATGCAAGTCTGCGACTTGAAACTTCCTAATTTCACGCACCCGCTTTATGGAGTTGGAGAACACAGCACAAAAAATTTCGTTTTCTTTTTCTAAACTCAGACATGGTCCTTTCGGAATCAGCTGCAGACAATTTCCCCAAGATTTTACAAAGTAGTCGTCCTCTTTGTAACGTGGGGAAGGGAGTATAGTTTTAAAGGACACCTAATACTTACTCTTAGTATCCTTCCTGCATTTTCTCTTTTTATGCACCCAACAGCACACAAAAATAATGATGATAATCACCACCACCACTGCACCGATTGCACCACCAATTATCCCCCAGGGAGGTCGATCTACTATACAGAACAGGTAAAAATAAGTGAAAATTCGCCTGTAAACAACATTCTTTAAGTTCAAGTATTACAAAAACACATACGTTGAAAACACATCAAGCACCGTCCGCAGTTTTAGTTAGAAGATAATCTTGTTCTAGTTCGTGCTATTTATAATACTATACTTATCAATTAGTTCACGCGTCTGTGTGCGTATGTCGAGATATTGAGCACGAGGGAAGTTTGGAGAGCAAGAAAGAGACGTAAGAGTTGCTTGAGGCGCATTCCGAGAGCAACTCTAGCCTCTTGAGTGCTCCCCAAACTTCCCAAGTGCTCAATATGTCGACATATGCACAGCTGAAGCATGAACTAATTGTTTTATAACATTATCAAAGCGATCTTTGCAGCAGTTAACTAAACATTTTACAATTGTAGCGCGCTTTCTACAATGTCTATGTGACTAAATTTTTTTAACCTTGCAGTTATGTTTTCGTCTTGAAACTGAGAGAAAGTTTACTCAAGTCGCTTAAGATAACATTAAAAAAGATTGTAAAATTCATATTAAGGTGCTGGGAAACTATCAATTCACCGAAAATTCTTTTTGAAAGAAAAAAAACTTTGCAAAGAATGATTTGCATACACCATAGCCTGCATGACAACAACAACAACATCAACAGTCACCTCTTTACCCAACTATCGGTTAACAAATTCAAAAGTGTTCCTTTAAATTTACGTTATAAAACACATGCTTAACGCTTCATCATGTACTGCTGAGTTATGGATGCCCTTGGGAGACGTCATCGGAGGATTGCTACGCTCACAAGAACCCCAGGTATAGTTTATTGACGTCAATAGCGTGCTTAATTGACATATGTAGCACGCTCACGCTATTTAATTTGATTGGGTGAATATTCCAGCTATGTTATAAAGTTGGCTCTAAAATATATTTAATGTCTACAGAAAAAAAACCTAGTGTGTAAAGAGTAGAATGGGCCCAATATCAATTGACATACCTGGTGTTAATATAGCGTTATGTGGCTTATCTTTTACCCATCTATTACTGATCTATAAATAAATGGCCTACCTTCTGGGCTCCAGTTTGTTGGTTTGACAGGTGCAGCAGTTGAACCAGTTGATGTTGGGGAATCAGAAGGTAAAGTTGTTGGACTAACGTCTTCGATGGCCCGCAAATTTCCAACTGTAAACGGACCTAGTTTTCCACTTGCTACAGCTGCAGTCAGTGAAGAAAGCCCATCGTTTAAGGTGACAGGGTTTTTGAAGAGTATCACGAAGGAAGCAATGATACTGCCACTTCTATCAACAAAAAAGAGAACCATAAAAATAATATGATTATTCGTTAAAATTATTATGTGTTTCTGATCGGCTTGTCAATGCAGATGCGAATCTATTAGTTATTTTGTTGACAAAACAACTGTATTTGTTGTCCTTCAATTTTATCCTAAAATCTGTTTTTTTTTCCTTTTTTTGGAACTCATCAACATACATTACTATGATAAAAACACACTCAACAAAATAAAACTAAGGATAAAGTAGAGCCACAATATAAATAACTGCTTTACACGTTTGGTGGGCGGAGGTAGGTTAAGGTAAACGGTTCCGAAAAAATGCAGTCATTTCTTTCCTTTCGGTCTTTTCTCCACGCAGTTGCCTCGCTGGCTCGCACGTAACATGACCGCCCGGGGGACAATCGTTAGTCTATATATTGCATCTTGTAAACTCTAAAGAGGCAACTATTACATAAATTACAAACTAAACACTAGCTCCAGGGTTTAAACCTTTCCCTGCGAACAAATTATATCTAAAGGGCGACTCAAAGCTACAAAAATAAAACTATGACAGTCACAAACAGTGCCACCTTACACCACCATGTTTTTGTTGCTGCGGAGCGACCGAAGGGAGCGAGCAGCAACATAATCAGGATTTAAAGGAAATATATAAGGGGCGACGAATTCCCGAATTCATCACTTTTTACCACAATGCATTGCATTTAACCACACTTTTTACCACAATGCATTGCATTTAACCATGGTGCATAGCGCCAAGAACAACTCAAATAAAAACACGGGGAAGTTCGGTGGGTGAGAGAGTGCATCGTTCGCTGCTCAGACTTAGAGTTTTCTTTGTGACAAATTTTCTACAGCACGGTTAGAGGTCTTACCAAATTTTAAGATACGCAGGAGTCTTTCAGATGAGTACGATGGTTAACTTGGGGATGGATTTCAATTCAAGAGCCTTTGACTCGTCCAGGTGTGAAACCTGACGAGAAGATGAGCATTTGCTCTTCGACTCCGCAACACGGGGGATACACCTATTTCAGTTAAGGTTGCTTCAGAGAAGAATGATGCATGATCCATGTTTCATAGCCCGCGGTGCATTATTATAGTAAGTCTAGTAAATTATGTGCCTGCAACGAGCCTAGAAACCTAGAAAGCAAACGCTGCTGACGCTTCTATGCTATGTCAGCAGAACGTTATATTTTAAGACAATGTATTTCAAAACACTGAATCCTAGGCTTTTTAATTTAAGACGGTGATTTGAGGTTAGGTTTTTCTCTGTGGTAATATGCAAATGGTGCAAGTTTTCAACGAGTTTTCTTGGCTCCGTGCACGTGGGAATTTTGGATGGAGTTTAAAAAAAATCAAATAAAGTTCAACAGCATTCTGGCCCATGCAAAAAACGCAGCTTAATCAGGCGGGCCTATTCAATCATTTAATGTTGTTAAAAGAAATAATTAGTAATAAGTAATTTTTTTACTATGAGATTTTAAAAATGAAAATTTTCAGCTCGCTCATGCTTAAGAATTTTAGCAGCCATTGGACTTGAAAGCTCTCTTGAACGCCTTTTTACAAATGGTCACCATTATTTCAATGAACGTGAACAAGATTAAACTTCCCGCTACAAAAGGGTTTACCACAGTGCACTGCAGGCTATGAAACATGGTTCACGGGAGCAACCTTAATTGAAATAGGTGTATACAATTTCCAGCTTGCTAGAAGGTGATGTGAAAGTGAGAAAATGTCATGCAATGCTATTCTTAAGAAACTGTATGAGCCGAAAATGGATGTGATTTGGACCATTCGCCTCAAAATAACAGCGGAAATCGAGATAACAAAACATGTTTTGTGTCCTACTTTGCAGACGAGGACGTGTATCGGCGTTTTGAAAAGCATAATTATGTTCTTTCATTCATTCATTGCCCTGGAATATGCGTTTACATTGTTTTTTCACTGTTAATAGCTCGGTTAATGCGGCTGGCGATCATCTTGCCGGCGGAAGTTTCATGGAAAAGGAAAAAAATGAAAGACTTTTTCTGAAAATTATGTAATCAGCCTCTGTGGTGTAGTGGTTAGGTGTAGTCGCGTCGAGTCGAAGGTGCCGGGTTCGAGTCCTACCGACTTATTTATTCTTACTTCCTTTTTTTTCCGTTTTTTGTGTTGTTGTTTTCTATAAATATATAGCTAAATAACTGTTACTTAATAAAATGCAACAAACAGCAAGAAAAGTATTGTGTTTCCAGAGAAAATGTCGTGCACCGTATATTAAATATATGGATAAACAATCTGAATTTCTATTATTTCCCACAATGTACTGTGGGAAAACCAGAGTTGACAACCACTTGATCATTTTCTAAACAACGTTCCCACGAGTTCTTTCTATAGACTGACAGTAATTATTCTAATACTTTCGAACATGTAAATAGGACATTCAATGTCATTTTTGATTCTTTAAGTCTCACTACCTAACTAATGCCAGTATCAACAGAATGTGCCGCAGCATTACTATCTTTTAGATACCCTAGTTTATTTTTAAACCGTTCATCGTTGGCTTTAAAACGAACAGAGCACAACCAGTAAGGCAATCCACAGACAAAAACCCTTCTTGATCGCTTTGCAAGATGATTCACGAAAATGTTTGAGGAATAGGTCCTTCCTTTCCTTCCCCTGCCAGCCCTGTCTGTTAATCTGCTTACGGTTGATGGCTATTTGCTTTCACAGCAAAGCTCAGAGCGACAGATGCTTCTGTTATTATTCACACCTCGTGTTAGTGTCTCTCCACATTATTGAATTTCTGAAAAACCGTATTTGCGTGCGTAAATACTCAATAACATGAAAGACTTAGATCCAAGAGAGGATAAAGGGGACAAAGAAGGCATCCCCCATACACACCCTATTCCATAGGTGATTCGTCTCGAGTTATTTTTAGAATCGGGATAAAGTTACCTCGCGCGCTGCGTGGATGTTTCGCAGAGGTTTCGCATGACTGAACGCCGGGCAAAACATGTCGGGCGAGAGGCAATGAAGGCGTAAAGAGATCGAGAGCATTTCTGAATATTGAAGCGAAATGAGTCGGCGCTCATCTGGGAAAAGGGAATCGCTGCACTCTTTGACAACCCGTGAAATCAGTTTAACTCGAAGTTGTCGTAACCTCAGTGCTTTAATAAAATGAGAAATTTCGCCGGTCTATTGAAACCGGCCGTTTGTATAATAAAGCAAGTAGAAAGTTGAATAATAAAAGAGTAAGAATAAATATCAAACCAGAAATTGCTCTCTTCAAACTGTAAATTATAAATGATCCTGAGACAATATTCAGTGTGTTAAGGATTTCCCTGCTGTACTGTTGGCTCTATACAAGAGAGGAAGGGCGATTCTTTTTTAATTTCCGTTTCGCTGACACAGCTTTAGCAGAAATCTCTCTTTAGGCGTTTTCGTCAACTAAACAAATAGCAATTTTGCTCTCCGCGTCTTCCGTCATTTTTTCTGCGTCTATTCGTGAAGGACGCGTGGCTCTGAGCGTGGGTCATCCACGCGGAAGACATTCGCGCTATGTGATTGGCTGTTGTCTAATCCCCCTCGGGGAACTATGGTCTTAAAAATAACTCGAGACGAATTACCTATGGAATAGGGTGTGTATGGGGGATGCCTTCTCTGTCCCTTTTATCCTCTCTTGCTTAGATCATAATGTTACCAACCTCAAATAAATCTCTTTTATCCCGTTATAGTTGGAATCATTCCTATATGCGCTGTTTACCTAAAAAATCCAAAATCGCGCAGTTAGAAGGGTGTTCCGTGCAAGTAAGAGTTTGAATCGACCTCCATTTCTATTTAGAGGGGGACGCTCATTTCGAAAGTATAATGTCGATTCAGGGTGGGCCAAAACTTATGTGCGATTGTCCAGGACAGGTAGAAATACGGTTTGGACAAGTAAACCTTTGACATAACTTGTCCGTGGGTCAAGCACATTTTTAATTAGAAAAAATACAGAAACAGATGAAAGTTGACTTCAAATTACAGTAGAATCAAAATTTATCTTATAGTCATAAAAGCAAACCTCATGCTTGTCAAGGTTAAATATTCCTGTAAAACTTCACCATTCCACAGCCATTTCAATCATTTCTTTTTTTACATTTGGCTTAGGGACCTGGCCTTAGTAACCAGGCCTGTTAAGAAGTAACTAATTCCCAGCTCAAAATTCGAGTTGATAATGGCGGAAAAAAAAGTCCAGAAACAGTCTCCGTTGTTGGGTTTTCTTTCAAAAGAATCTAAAGTGAATCACGGGTAGATCATAGCAGAAAGGAAGGGAAGGCTCGTGCAAAGAAAGATAATGAAAAAAAGAGAGCACTGGAAACAAAACCTTTTGTACAAGAACCCTTGGGTTTCGGACAACCAAATTTAGTATAGTGCTTGTCCGAAGGACAAGTGGATACGAAAATTTTTGGCGCACCCTGTAGATTGCTTCTTTCTTCAGCAAACTTGGCAGTGAGCTATTGAATTTGCTTTAAAGTTATCTCATATCCAGTGTCTAAAGTTTGGTCATTTTTCCTATGCATCCTCCTTGGATAGATTTTAATCACAGTTTCTGTTAACTGAGTGCTGTAACAGTATGCACCTGAATTATCGAATATGCTAGTAAGTAATTACCCTGACGAAAGCCCCTATAGCTTAAGTTAATTACACACTACACTGCTGCTCAGTAAGGCCCATTCACAAAAACCATCCCAGCTGATCAATAGAATCAAATGCAGTTAATATGTACCTGCTCCTCAACTTCCTTCTCTATTTCATCTTTCTCTGAAATATCATAAACAGCCTCTTTCCCGGCCACCTCTGTTATGATGAATTGGGCTCGAAGTCTATTTCCTAAACAACAAAAAGGGAACGAAGAAAACTCAGTAACTTGCTGCTTATCCTCGCCGCCTAGACCAATCTCAAATCATTAGCAGGAAAGCAATTCTCGTTTTTCACATCAAGCTATGAAACTGTCGACTACAAAAAAAATGAACGGAAATAGGGAAGTAACCTGAAAATTTAAGAATCACTCTCATTATTTGAGACTGATAGATTAGTTCTTCTTCAAGCAAGGAAACAAGTAAATGTTAAGTGGTGGAAAACTTAAATGAACTCAACCAAAATCTCAATAGCGATAACAGTTTTTCAAAAATTGATTTAGAAAAATAGAAATTTGCGCTTAAATTTGCAGTACCTCTGAAATCTACCACGAAATTGACAAAACTCTTTGTTTGGAATAAAAATGTCTTTATGGTGACTACTTGGGCTACCCCATATGGAAAAAGGCAACACATTTTTGACTTTAGGAGCATCAACAACAATGAGCACTTGGTACAATGATATATATCTTCATAATCACGTAAAAATGATAAAACGTACTTATAATCTCAAAACACACAGTGCGCGTGTCATATCCCAGTTCATTTTCTGCTTTACATGTGTAAGTATAGTTTCTACCATCATGGTAAGTAACGTCTTCGATAGTGAGATTTGCGCGATCTGTTACAACAGTTCCATCAGTCACATTTGTCCAAACATATGACGGACCTGGAATTCCTTCAGCCGAGCATTCCTCCCTAATACTGGTAAGATTTTCTGGCTGGCATTTAGAAGATGTAGGTTTGACAATTCTCGGAGGATCTAAAAGCGTAGAATAAATGTATCATTTAGAAGTTAGGAAATATTGTGTCCGATAAGTACATCACACTAAATTTAGTAACACCCCCATGAATAGTTCTTAGAAAGAAGTCCATCAGGTTAACAAAAACACTTAATCTGTGACTTTCACGTTCCCCATGATGCAATTTGTCTTCCCCGCCAAAATTCGCATAAGGGCCTGTTTACATGGAGGTGGGGGACCGCAGGAAGGTGAGGTAACCCGCCTGTCCATATAATCTCTCATTTTGATGGGATCACGTTTACATGTTAGGTGGGGTAACCCGCCGCATGCTACCACATCTACCTAGGGTCCCCCCACCTTCATGTAAACAAGCCCCAAGTTTTGATTTCAAATTCTTCTCAAGGGACGATTGTTACCCCGAAGAGACAATTGAAAACAATGTTTACAAAAGATTTTGCTAGGAAAACAAATTTCATTATGAGGAACGTGAAAGTCGCAAATTAGGGCAGTGATGTATGTAAAGATTGTAAAACGTGTAATAATGGAGACCATTTATGCTATGGGTATAACTGCTAACGGTTAAGTTTTTTTTAATATGTACATATTCTCATTATTTTGTTTATTTACATGTTTTTTTAATCTGTACTGGTAAGTGGACACTCGTGCTCTCCTAGAAGATTTGACAGTTTGATAAAGTTATCATTATCACTATCATTATCACCATCATTATTTTTATAAAAGAGTTTTCAAGTGGATGATTAAAGCTTAAAAAGCTGCACAGGAAGCACAGCGTAAGCTGTGAACCTTGATTAAAATAAAAAAAACCGAATCTCTTGCGCGCGACATGTCAATCTTAAAGCCAAGGACGAGCTTACTACTCAGTTCGTTGAACAATAAAGTACTGTTTGATAGATCGAATGAAAGTGGTTCTATTGGTGAACTTGTAAGGTTATGAGGTAGAGAATTCCAGGTCTTGAGACCCTGCTGGAGAACCGTTATGTTGGTTTATTGAAAGAGACGTATTATACTAACCAGAATAATATGAACTAAAGTAACCTAGTAAAAATGACTGAAAAGCAGGTTGAAATCCAAGTTAATCCAAATTCAAGTTAGCGGGGAGTTCGAGTTAGACTATCCAGGTTCGAGTGATCCGGGTTCTACTGTGGCTTCGAAAAACGGGCAAATAAAGAGGGTTACAGTGGCAGGGGTTCTGCTGGAGTTGTCGGTTTAGACTGAGGTTTCGATCAATTCATTTCCTTTTCGATTTTTTTCCACTCTATAAGGCCTAGAGCATTTTAGAACGTGTAAAATTGCAACAAGAAGTTACATGTCATCACAGAACACTGATCTGCTCTCTAAGCTAATAATTTTCTGAGTAGATGGAAAACGCTAAAATTACAACAAAATTTTAAGATATCCTTTTCAGACAAGGGAAGTCGACAGTTCCACTATCATTCGTATTTTTTAAACCTCAGCTTGCTAGTTTCTTTAGTCTCCAGTCATGTACCTTTTGAGTTTTACTTTTCCTTCAATTTATGCGTTTTATGGTCCGTAGCAAATTGCGTAAGGTAATAAGTGGGCTGTGAATCATGTGGTAAATATCAAATAATTTTTTTTTTAATCATTTGTTTATTTTAATCTATTCCTTTATTTATTACATCCACTTTGAAATGACTGGCTATCCGTGCAATCTGATTGGCTCTCAGCAGTGTGATTTATTCCTAAATCGCACCATTTTTGCTCTAAATCGCATCTGTTCCAAATCGCGTCATTCATGTTCTAAATCGCATCATTTCTGTTTTTAATCGCACCACTTTTGTTCTATATATCGCATCATTTCTGTTTCGAATACAAAATGAGATGTAAAAGCCTTTTTGTTTCGGCTTTTTAGCAAACCGGCTACTCGATCAATAAAATATAAGTATTGCCTAAATTCTGCGATTTCAAAATGGATGTAATAAAGTGGTAATTGAACTTCGTGTTGTGCAATTTTGGTCTGAAATCATACTTGTGATTTCAAATCGAACGAGCGCGCATTTTGAAATCACGCGTATGATTTCAGACCAAACTGCACTCCACTCATTTCAATTACTATTATTTACCAAAATTTACACAGGATAAAAGAGCTGATATCAACAGGGATTCAGATGAATGAACATTACATGAATAAAAATAAAAAAGAGAAAAAAGAGAATACTGGCCAAATGACTGAAGTATATCAAAAATATTACAAAATTATAAATGGTCCAAGAAATCTCTTTGAACTGGGGTAAAGGTTTGCACAGCTTTGGAGAATCCGAGAGCTCATTGTAGGACTTTGCTCCGGCCTTGCCGCCCAATGGACTTCCCTATCATCTCAGATCGTACAGCCGGAAGTACAACACTGTGATTAAATTCACTATCCCCCGTTTTATTATTGTGGCTAAATCGCTAAACAATAAAACAATTCTGAGATCACAGGTCCTTTAGAAAATTGTAAAGAAACGGCAGAGATGTTCTTGCCACCTACTGCGTAGATTGTTCCAGCCAACATGTGATGCCATTCTCTTGTCATACCCTGTGCTGCTCTCTTTTGAGGCCTTTCATATTTCTCCGCCTGGGTACACACCAAGCCACTCCAGCAGATACAGGGGCACCCAACGATAGTTTCCTCCCAAATACATTGAAAACACTTTTAAGGCTATCCAGGGCACTTTTAGATATCTACAAATGCATTCTAAGCGGCGCCATAAAATTTTTATCGGTTCTGTCATCCAAGGGGAACTTGGGTCTTTTCGAATTTACAACGGCTTGAGTATTATTTTTCCGAAAAAGTTTAGATGAAATTTGACGTATTACGAAAGTAAGACATTTTCTGATTGCTAACGCCATCACATTTTTGAAGCCGAAAATTTAGATTACCTTCTTTCTACGGAAAACGGCCTAACTTGGAAAGTAAAATTTGAAAATTAAAGTTCAGAAAATCGTAGCCAATTTATAAGATAAGCTTCGAAAATTGTACATGAATGGAACGGTCATCTAGAAATGTTTTATTGATAACAATGCTAACTATTGAAATCCTGTTTACAATTAATTCACTTTAAAAAACTATTCCGTCAAAACACTATTTACAATTCCTTTCGTTTAAAAAAAACCCTTAGTTTTGATTAGAAAAAAATCATTTAATCGAAAAAAAAATAACCGAATTAAAAACATTTCATTTCAATTAAAACAATCCATTTCGATTTTTAAAAAAAAAAAAAAAAACTATTTTCAAGGTCGATTGCATTCTCAGATTATTCATCTAGAAATTTTTAGCCGTCCTTCAGTAAAAGAAAATTCTAGGCAATATTTGCTTCTCCGAACTGATATTTTACAGAAAACAGTCGTTGGGTGCCCCTGAAAATAGTCCAATAAAGGCGACACAAACACTTTCTAGATGATTTAAGCTTAAGGGCTTGTTAGATGGGCCATCTCATTAATATGCTCTTAAACAGTCAGAATATCGTCTAGATGAACGGCCAAGTACTAGCAAGCATTGAACGAGGACACTTGCTTCATTGACTTAGTTCCATTGTAACGGTGAAACGCGACGTTTTCAAAAGTACACCCGGCTTGCTGAACTGCATCTCTTTTAACATGAATATATCTTATTTTGAGACATACATGACACAATAACCAGAAATAACATAATATCAACTTACAGTCAACTCTAACTACACAGTTCTTGGTATCGTTTCCAATGGTGTTGGTGGCAATGCACTGATATCGTCCAGACTCGTTGCGATTGATGGTCCACAAGACAAGCGTACTATCATTCGAGACAACTTCCCCTGAATTTTCTCTTACCCACACAATACTGGGCAGAGGATTACCAGTCGCATTACAATAAAACGTTGCATTATTGCTTTCATTGATGGGAGTGGGACACTGATATAATGTGGCCATTGGTGCAACTGAAAAACAAAACAAAAATCTCTAAGTGCGTGACTTTGCTTCTTGTTTATGTGGTAGATTTAAGAAACGGTTTTTTATTACTTAAAGTGAAACATCCTAGTTATCCACTATATACTCACAAAGCACAGTAATTGTGGCGGTGGCATTGTCAAATCCAAGAGTATTATTGACGTTACAAATGAACACTTGTCCATCATCTTTACTGCTCAGGTTTGTTAGTTCAAGAGTCTCCGATGTAGACTGAACACTACTTTCTCCTTCTTTTGTCCATGTGATGTGTGGTCGTGGATTGCCAGTTGCATTGCAGAACAAGTTCAAACTATTTCCCTCAACAACGTCTTTATCTGAGGGAGCAGTGACAATCTCTGGAGTAACTGCAAAAAACAAAAAAATATATAATATCTGATAAAGTATAAATGCCAAACATCAAACAAGTCATGGGTTCTTCACTTTTCATTACTTATGGATGAAAGACTTGCTAACACCAATAAAGATCGATGTTGTTCAATTGATCAACTGTATATTGGTTAATTGATTAGCTGCACAACTGTATTCGTTAAGTGACTGCAGTTCAAGGTCAGATGAATTGCGAAACCAACGCTTACTTTGTCTACCCCGCTTTGGTTACTCTTTTTTTGCGCCTTTGTGTTCAGGAATTCTCTAAGTTGTAAAAATCAAATAAATCAATAATCATGCTTACTTTTCATGATATTTAAAGCATTTTGAATGCGAGTAATAGTTATTTTAATGGAATCATTTTGAAGAGTTCCAAAATTAGATACGAAAGACAACAATTATGAACCTTTTTATAAGAATCTCCCATTAACTGTAAGTTAAAAAAATGTGTGACTGGAAGCAACGTACTAAAACACGGCCAAATTAAATGGGCGAACTGGAGATCATAAAAAAAATCCACGATGTTGACTTCATATCATTTTTAACAACAAAAACAACAAAAACAGAGAGGAGCCCTATATTCTGCTATTGCTGGGTAAGGGATGTTGTTTTATTGCGTCATTTTCTTAAAATATCACAAACTATAAAGAATTTTTTTAACACTTCTTTTCAAGAGAGAATCCAACAAAAATAACAATTTACGCGCGCTTTTTCCATTCATATAACACGCGCCATAGAGATTTGCTTCGTCTGCCGCTAGCTAGGACAACTAAGTACGAGGTCTCCTTTAGCTTCAGCGGAGCCAAAAACTGGAACACGCTCCCTCTGGCCCTGAGGAGCGATCACGATTTAAATAAGTTCAGATTTGGCCTAAAAAGGCACTTTAGATCCAAGCCAAATTGAGCCTCCGATAATTTTGCTATACTTAGTTGTTCTACTTTTTATCTTTTATTGTCTTTTGTGTTGCTTTTTCTTTTCACGAGGGTCCCATTCAAACCAGCCTCGCTAAACTCGGCACCCCTGACTAAATATTGTTTAAATAAATAAAATTGTCCAGATCTTCGAGCTGCGATTTTTTCAGTCGCCATGGCGAATAGAAAAAATCAACGACCAAACTCGCGACAATTTAGCAACGTTTTTTCGGCTGTATAAAAGTGACAAGTCGCAGTGTTTTTATTACATACTTTTTATGGTTTTTCAAGCTCTTGTGTGTTCATAAAACATTTGGGCGAGATATTATTTATTCTGCTTTTTTTTACATTATAGTTTACTCCTTCACTCTTGAGATGTCGCGTCAAATTCGATTGCAATAGTTGGGCAGACATTTCGCGACATCAGCCAACTTCGCGAACATAATTGTTTAACTTACAGTGCACATCAACAGTGCAATTCTTTAAGTCGTTGCCAATACTGTTGTTAGTGATGCATTGATATAGTCCTGATTCATTGCGATTAATGGCCGCGAACACGAGCGAGTTATTGTTCGAGACAATCGTGACTTCCCCTGTACTTAATCTGATCCACTTAACACTGGGCACAGGATTACCAGTCGCATCACAGTAAAGTGTTGCATCATTACCCTCGTTAACCACAGTGGGGCACTGTCGTAATGTCACGTTCGGTGCAACTGAAAAACACATAATACAAATCTAAGTAAGTGACTGTAACCAAAGGTGGTGAGATAGTGATATAACGAGAAGTAAAACAAAAAAGGCATAACTTGAGCACACTCTTGAACTCTAGTTATTCACTGCATACTCACAAAACACAGTAACTGTGGCGGTGGCTTCATCAAATCCAAGACTATTATTTACTTTACAGATGTACACTTGTCCATCATCTTTACTGCTTAGGTTTGTTAGTTCAAGAGTCTCCGATGTAGACTGAACACTACTTTCTCCTTCTTTTGTCCATGTGATGTGTGGTTGTGGATTGCCAGTTGCATTACAAAACAAGTTTAAACTATTTCCCTCAACAACTTTTTGATCAGATGGCGCGGTGATAATCTCTGGAGGAACTAAAACAAAACAAAAATGAACAAATCAAAACACTTATAAATAGCACAAACATTCAAAAGGATACAAAAATTGTAATTTATCAATGAGACGCAACTTAGTACGAAACTTTATGCTTTTATGCCTCTCAAAACAGACTACTAGAGCTAAGGAAAGTTGTCCGAAGAAAAATAAAATAAAGAATAGTAGACAAAAGCAATGCGCTAAATCTCAGCCAGAGTATATAATCAAAACAATCTACTATTTTTGTTGACTGAAAAATTAGCAATATTTTAATCACTGTAGTAATAGTTTACAGCGAGGACCCGATCGAAAATGTGACAAATACTACCTTCTTGTAATCTATACAAAACATCAACAATTTCAATGAAACGGTTAAATTTGATGTTTCTGGACCTAAAACAAGTCCATCAATTAGATAAAATCTGTTTGCAAACATAAAGCGATCAGCTTTTATGCACCACTGCTAAGATGTCCGATACTTTGCCAACTATAAAAAACACAAACGCACTCATACACTAAATGGTGCATGAAACGAGAGACATGTTTCGTTCAACTTTGTCAAAACAATATAAGTCAACTGGGTTGATGCCTTATTAAAAAATAGAATTAACTACAGTAAACGAGGAAATAGAGGGTCTGTGAACAGGCTAGACCTTCGAAACAGATCTCTACTGATTGATTCATTTCACAAGAACTCAAAAGTATTTGTGTCCACTCTGTACGGGCGTTCACGATGACAAGCTGAAGACGAGTCATTGTAAACCTTAACAGATCTCCCGCTCATTTTCATCTAGTACTTACAGATACAACTTGACGCAATGAAAGAGGCAGTTTGAAAAAGTAACAAGAATATTGTCGTGATATTTAATACAGTCACATGGATGAAAGGGGGAAAGGCAACTGCGGATAAATTCGCTGCTTTAAAAAATTATCTTGGAGAGCAGAGAGATTTCTTTTTTATCATGAATGCCATCCTCAAAACATTTAAACGTTATTATTATAATTATTATTATTATTGTTATTTTTATTATTATTATTGTTATTATTATTATTATTATTACTTTTTCAGAAATATATCACACAACTTTGCGAACATAATTGTTTAACTTACATTGGACATCAACTGTGCAATTCTTGGAGTCGTTGCCAACACTGTTGTTAGCGATGCATTGATATAATCCTGATTCATTTCGATCAATGGCCGCGAACACGAGCGAGTTATTGTTCGAGACAATCGTGACTTCCCCTGTACTTAATCTGATCCACGTAATACTGGGCACAGGATGACCAGTCGCATCACAGTAAAGTGTTGCATCATTACCCTCGTTAACCACAGTGGGGCACTGTCGTAATGTCACGTTCGGTGCAACTGAAAAACATATAATACAAATCTAAGTAAGTGACTGTAACCAAAGGTGGTGAGATAGTGATATAACGAGAAGTAAAACAAAAAAGGCATAACTTGAGCACACTCTTGAACTCTAGTTATTCACTGTATACTCACAAAACACAGTAACTGTGGCGGTGGCTTCATCAAATCCAAGACTATTATTTACTTTACAGATGTACCCTTGTCCATCATCTTTACTGCTTAGGTTTGTTAGTTCAAGAGTCTCCGATGTAGACTGAACACTACTTTCTCCTTCTTTTGTCCATATGATGTGTGGTTGTGGATTGCCAGTTGCATTGCAAAACAAGTTTAAACTATTTCCCTCAACAACTTCTTCATCTGATGGAGCAGTAACAATCTCTGGAGGAACTACAGAGGAACAAATTAACTGGTTACATCTTAGCGAGTAAGAAAATAGTAAAAATGTTTACGGTGTCAGATAATCTCAAAAGGATCCTCACAAACCACATGACTCAGTGAAAAAGAAGCAAACAGAAACTGTGCTCTGGTGAAGTTAACTCATTAAGCATGTTATTTATTAGTTAAACACGTTTAACCAAGACTTTATGTCGCCGTTTATTTATTAGTTCAGCATGCATTAGATAAATCATTAGAAGCAAGAGTTTTCCAAAGATAAAGGTGATATAGCTTGAAGTTCTAAAAGACGACGGAACGAAGTGAAGAAGTAAATCAACCCAAACCAAGAGCTGCTAAAAGTATAAAGCAATGTGCCAAACATTAAGCCATACCTGCATGAGAAAATGAAAACAATCCACGGCTTTTGCTGACTCTTAGATCAATCTCTAGGATGCGAAACCCAAGCAGTACGACTGCTATACTTCCTAGTATTACTGGTTAATGGTTGACTTCGTTTTTCTTACTTAAACGTGTGGAAGCAAAATTATATTCAGAACTCGTTAACACATTTGTAGCAGGTCTGTATGAATGATTCAGCACTTCATCCGACGGGTCTACCTTGAAAAGGGGTGTCATCGAGGATCTTCCCTTAATCCACTTCTTTAAGCAATAAAAGCGAATAAATCTCCATTCTAAAGATGCAAAACTCCAAGTCGAGAGTGGCGTCGTTGACATCAGAACGTAAAAAGTGTCGGCCGAGTATTTCTTGATGTGTATGAAAATGCCCGCAAATCATCTTCTTTTTTTGCTATGCAGTCACTTGCTTTGAATTCCGAGAGAATGAATTTTCACAGCTGTGACACATTATCGATAAATTCTTTGCTCTAAAGAAAGCAAAAATTCGATCGGACTACGCTACCCGAAACAAACAAGTTGCGCGGAAATGGGATGCTTGAGGACTGACAAGCAAATAACCGACCTCAAGAAAATCGGGTTGATCGAGTGCACGGTTGGTGAACCGGAGCAGTGGAATGGTGAACCTCAATTGACATGCAGTTGAATTTTGTAGGTTGTTTTATAGTTATCAGTAAATGTTTACTTTAATTTCATCTGCTTTTAATTTAAAAAGCGCAGCTATAAGTATTGTATGGTTGTGCGCGGTTAATAATTATTAATCATAATTAACGGTTAATCGGGATTATTATTCATTCAAAATATTTCCTTGATTCTGATTGGCTAAAAGCACACGCATAATGCACCATAACCAGCTATTGATGACCAAATTTGGAAGAATTTTGCGATTAATGAACCGATGACGTCAAAAGTGTAGCTTTTTTGCAGGTTAATGCACCGTTAACCAAGAAGACCTGGGGACAAGGTTGAGTTGTTTTGGTTGTGAGAAGAAACATGGCGGACATTTCACTCGTTTTAAGAGTAAGAACTGGGCAAAATAATAGCTAAAAACATGGCAAGAACAGCAAGAAGACAACTCGAAGGGCGACATCTCCTATTTCGAGAATATTTGCGGAGCTGAACAAACCCTAAACGTACACTATCGAAGATGAACTTAACATCGACGGATCGATGGAGGTAAGCATGTTTTAGCCATGTTTTTAAACTAGGAATTATTTCGAATGAATAATAAAACAATTATTGAATTCGGCTTTCGTATCATATGAAGAATTACGGAGATTTTGTATCATATGAAGAATTATGGAGGCCTACGGCCTCGACGGATAACACCCCCCTCGATCTCCACAAATTCTTCATAAGATACTCAGCCTCATTCATTAATTGTTAAATAGTTATCATTTCGCGATATTAATAGTTATTGATTTAATCGTTATCATTATCTGCTACATTAACACTAGTCTTTAAGGCTTTTACATGATTTTTTAATGCAGAAACTCTCTGTGGTTCGCTTAGTGTCCTCATCGAGTTGGCCTGAACTTCCACAAATGCGTAACAATAACAAAACTACCTCCTTTGCATCAATTCTACGGAATGGACGGCAATATCACAAAGTTTTGCCGCGATGTCATATAATACCGTAAAGTTCCGAAAGTAACGACCCTCGTTATTAGCCTTTTCCCATCTCTACTTTCAGAGGGTCGCTAAAACGTGTAGTACATGGGCCGTAAGAAGTCACGATAATAATATCGCGACAATTGTTAAAACATCCACAGTTTTTATTTGGAGAAACTTATTTCATTTTATTGCTTTTAAATAAATATTCAAAAGAACTGTTCGATTACGATGTGGGTATTCACAGACAAAAGGAGGACTTTTTTTAAAAAAGATGTAATGTACCTTTTGAGTTACAGAAAGGAATGTCAATGATCATTATAACCGTTACATCGGATCAGTTTGCTTAAGCTTGTTGTACCTACAATTTCCTTTATTTCTAGCAAGAAGAGAAATCACTTTTTAAGTCGCTACTTTCGAAGAGTCGTAATTTTAGGAGAGACAGAGTCGATTAAATTGCTAACACCTGTGAAATTTTATCGCTACTTTGGAAGGGTCGCTACTTCCGGGAGTCGTTACTTTGGGAACTTTACGGTATTCAGATAGCAATGTATGTTTTTATTCAATCGTATCTTAGCTGGTCCCTCTGAAACATATTTATGTTTACCGCCTGTGGGCTCTTTCTGCTATAACCTGAACATCCAAACCCTGAGTCCGAGCACCAAAACGATTGAAAACTTTAACCCCTGTAGTCCTTAACATAAATTGCGCCCCCCCCCTCATTTCCCCCCTTGCCCAACCCCCCCCCCCCCCCCCACACACACACACACACACACACACACCCCCCACAGAACGAAAGAAGTGAGAGATGTCATAAGTGGGAGCAAAAAAAAGTAGAAGTGGAAGTGCTCTTAGCTGCAAAACTGTTTCACAGGCACCGCACTCAAAAATCCGGGTAGTGTAGGAGCTATTCTCAAGGTCTCTCCAAATTGGTCGTAGATAATGATGACATGTCATTCTTCCAATTGTTTTAGTATTGTTTGGGGTCAAGGAAACGCACCATTGGTAACTTCTTATCCGAGCAGCTGCTAAAATCCCAGTGGACCTAACTGAAAAAACATGGTAAAAAACGCCAGCTGGACGGGGTGTTAAACAAAGCCGAGGATTTGAATTTGGCACTGTCGGGAGGCAAACTCTGGAATGTCGGATTACGCGCTGAAGACCGGGCCAAGAGTCCCTAATCCCTAATGAATTAAACCGCATGCATGATTTACAGGTGAATTCATATAGATCAAGTTTTCCAGGTTTGAATACTTGTCAGACTTAGCAAGCCCCACGGTATATTTTCGAGACCGAGCTTTTTACACAGCCGGAAAATCAAATGCATCTAGCACATCACAAATGACTGCAGATAGAGAGAAATAAAAAATTAAAGTGACAAATTAACAGCTGTAAATACTGTTCACAGTCAACTCTCTCTTAATGGAGATAGGGACACCTTTTATCGGACGGACACCTTTGTGAGACGGACACATAGTGTTGGCCCTTGCCTTTTTCCACCTACATTTGTGTAAATTTGAATAAGACGGACAACAGACCGCTTTTGAAACCATCAACGGACCATGGAGAAGTGTTTCACGTAGTGAAAAACACCTCAAACGGAAATGTAGGTGCCCTACATGACAGTAAATTGTAATTAGAGGGAACAAATTACATACATGTAACCAGACACATAACGTGTATCCTACAGTTTGAAATCATTCAATCATCATTTCTAAACAACAGGTGGAAACAAACAAACACACTGTCCTGTAAACCTGTACAACAGTTTTCTTCCCGATCTTTTAGCCGAATTCTTCAGAACTTCGAATGGTCCCTCCAAAAACAAACCATTATAACAAATAAATTTTCTCTTGCTTCACACAGGTTGTTTTGCGGTTATAACTTTTACTCAAAGAAGCGAATTTTTTTCTTATTACACAATGTATTTTGCAGTCTGGCAGTCGTTAAGTAAACACCAAAAAACAACAGAAAATGGTGCTTAAGTATAGATTTGGTACAACAGCTGTTGTGGCTAAACAAGTACTAAACCAGAGTCTCCTCACAATACAAATTAATTTAAAAGGCAAATGGTAAACTTACAATGAACTGTGACTGTGATCGTCGCTGTGGGGCCATCACCATACTCATTGACTGGAATACAACTGTAGATCACTGAATTTTTTCTTTCACTGACAGAAGTTGGAAACACGGCAATATTGTTGCCAGTTGTGCTATTAAGCAAATTCATGCCATCCCTATAGAAACGAAACTCTGCTGGTGGATTGGCTTCTGTACTGCAATTGATGTTGAAAGTTATGTTCACGAGAGCAACGTTGTTTGCAGTCAAACTAGACGTCAGAATGGTATGTTCTGGGCTAAAATCTGCAATAAAGAAACATATGAGACTAAACGCTTACTACTATGCTGTTTTTTGTGAAAAGGAATAATAACAGAAGAATATATTACGAACAACTAAGAAATGCTCAGAAAAAAATTCGGACCCCCAGCAGAAATCGAATCCATGACTTTCCAGGTACCAGTAGGACGCTCTAGCTACTGAGCTATGGCAATCTCACATGGTGAGCAGGTGGCAGGTTTTGGGGTAGCGACAATACTTCACATCTCGCGAGTACGTTAGACTAATGCAAAGCAACACACTGACTCACTTGCATCGTGCAAGTACCTTAAAAAAGTGTTGTGTACACTTTGAAGCTAACCAACCACTCAAGTGTGATGAAATTAAAAATAGAAATTAAGTACAATTTAGGAATGCTCAGAAAAAAATCTGAACCCCCAGCAGTAATCAAACCCACGACCTTCCAAATACCGGTAGGATGCTCTAACCACTGAGCTGTGAGCGACTCACACGGCAAGCAGATATTTTTTTCTGCCCATTTCTTAGTTCTACGTATTATCTACTTCTAATTTCATCACACTTAGGCGGTTGGTAAGAATACTATTTTGACATTTATTCCAAAGTCAGGACAGGATCTTGGCATACAGTAAAACCCCGCGACTAAGAACCTGGATTTTAAGAACCTGTTACGCTAAAATTTGCCAGTTAAGCCCCCTCTATTTAAGAACCTGTTTAGCCTAACAGTTAAAACAGGTTCTTATTTTCTAAAATCTACGAAAAACTTCGGCACACTTAGACAAATATAAGATGTCAACTGAACCACCAAATACTCTTAGCTATATTGCATTTTTTTTCTTTGGAAACTAAGAACCTATTTAAGAACCTAAATAGCCTAAACGGTAACCGGTCAAGTCGCCCGAAGTCATCTCGCCCGGAACCAGAGTCATGTTGCCCGAAATACATAGTCATGTCCCCCGAAATCCTAAGTCATGTCGCCCGCAATTTTATCGAGTGTATAAACTTGAAGAAAAGTAACATCTTAAGTAAATCGCAAGGAATACACTCGTACAATGTTGACTCGGTAACCTATGCCGATATGAAGTTAAACAAAGATTCCAATATCGCTGTTCATTTCAGCGTTGTTCGTTGTTCGTTGCTATGAACTAAGCCGCTCATTCTACAGATTCTAGTAATTATAAGCGCAACACTTTACAGCGCTCCAAGCTGCGACCATTTTGGTCGCCATGGCGAGTGAAAAAAAAAATTGGCGACTGAATTATCGCCGAAAGTCGCCATTTGGCGACCAAAGGATGTAAGCTCAAAAGAATAAAGTTGACTTCACGTTTTATCGCTTTTTAACTGAATCATCGTTAAATTAAAGAAATATTACCAAGCTTTTCTTCTGTGTAAATTCAATGATGAATCTGTTCCTCTTGCATGGCAAGACATGTGTACAGTTCTGGCATAAGGATCTGCGTATCGCAGCTTCGAATTCATTGAGCGGCCATTTTGAAAACTCAGGTGGGAGAAACTGGGGAGAGCCCAAACTACTTCCGGCGGGGGTTGACTTACACCCAGGCCACCCCGACAGAAACAGTTAAATTTTTGACACAAAAGATGGCAAGTCGTATGCTCTTGTAAGTTGCGTTTATTGCGTTTTTTTTTTTTTTAAATAAAAGCTGTTTTTATTATATTCATCAATAAAAATACTTTTGTTGGAGTAAATGTGTTTCATGAAGAAATATTAAATTTCCCGTGAGAAAAGTTAAGTCAGGCACTTTTCACGCTGATCTGGCTACACGTAGCCTGCGAGAGAATTCAGTTTTATCGGCTCTAGTTTCACAAGCGTTGTGATTTGTGAAGCTAGTGCCGAAAAAACCGGATGCTCTCGCAGGTTAGGCAACACGTGGAGTTGATGGTGCTGTGCACAATTACTAAAAATAGATAGACCCCTTGGTGAATGACAAAGTGTACATGCAGTCAGCTCAAAGGCTTTGTATGAGCGGGATTTGTTTTGGATATAAAAAATCAGCGAAAAATCGACGAAATCAGTGGTAAACGTGATTTTCTTGCAAAAATATCAATAAAAGCCGCATCAAAGTTTTCGGCAACACCACTTTCCCCCGAGACTTTCCCATACCACATTCTCATGCAGATAAGACAAAGAGGAGTTCTTTGTCTGAATCACAGCTGGAGGTCAAATGTCTGTGTAGTCTTTTATGCGCAGCGCTGCTGTCAATAAACTGATGTGAAATCCCCATTCGCGCGTAGCTGGCTGTCATTTGCTTATTTCTATTGCTCTTGCTGAGGAAATAGTAATGAAGAATGACAGACTTCGAGAGAATATTTGAAAAAGTACGCGATCTATTCGCAAGCGGCGATCCGTCAGCAACCGAAAAAGTCATCAAGTTAAAGGGAGAACACGAGGAAATTCTCCATAAGAAAAGCATCTCGGAACTAACCTTCAACAACTATGAAGAAGATTCACTTGGAACAGCACTGATTCCGGATGATGAAAATCTTCCACGTGGTCTACGGGCTCTTCAAGTTTCCGGGGACGGGAATTGTTTGTATAATTCTGCGTCAGTTTTAATGAAGGGAGATAAGGAGTAAGAAACGTTTATTTAGGCCAGAAGTATTGTTATTGTTATTGTTGATTCAAGTTTTAATTTACATATGTGAGTGGTTTCAATGCCAATGATTTAGCTAAAGAAAGATGTTTCTTAGCAAGTGGACGGGGATCTTGTTTACTGTGGGTAATGTCGACCGACATATCGGTCGATATAGCGGTCGACACTCGGTCGATAGTCGGTCGACACTCGGTCGACAGTCGGTCGATACTCGGTGGACACTCGGTCGATACTCGGTCGACATAGCGGTCGATAGTCGGTCGATAGTGGGTCGACACTCGGTAGAGACACGGTCGATAGTCGTTCCAGATGTGTCTCGGATATAGCTTTTCGTTCACCGACACTTCGCCGACATTTCGCAGACACTTCGCCGACACTTCGCCGATAGTTGGTCGATAGTTGGTCGATACTCGGTCGATGGTCGGTCGACACTAAGCATTTCCTACATTTTTTGGCTTGGAAAACAAGAAATTAGAAAGCATTTTCTAGCTTGGACCTAACTGTTTTTTTAAATTTTGATTCTGCTTTTTTAATTTCAAACTTCAATGTACTTAGCCAAAATTCTGGAATAATAGCTATTAGTTATTTATCTAGCCTTTTCCTTTAATTCATGTGGACGGGATTTGGCCTATCTGTATCGATGCCCACCACCTTTTCGCAGACGTTTCCTCCCCTGTTTTTTTTTTTAGGGGTGGGGGTGTCTCGCTACGCGTAGCCGGCTAGAATTGAATCATGAAGAAGTCCGCTAAGTGAGAATGATAGGCCTTCAGCTTCTTGTTATGTGATTTATTCCCACCGTGTAAGGCCTATATCTGGCTGATTTTTCCTATGCCGAGAATTTTTCAACCGACTCAGAACTACATTGATGAAAAAATGTATTTACAGTTCATTTTTTTTAACTTGTTTTTCCTTAACAAGTTAACATAATATTAATGTTAACGCTGTGCATACTGTTTTCCTTTTATTGGATGACCAAAAGTGTCTTACCATTCAATATTAATTTCTGTACACGCACGGTCGTCTTTATTTTGAACACAATATAAATATAAAGCGAAAGGACAGAGCAAAAGGACAGGATAATGTAATGAGAACGTATGAGTATTTTCCTTGCTGTAAATTGAAATCATTCCCACAATAAATGAATGTGTTCAGTCTGCTGGATATTTTTGTCACCTTCCTCGGCGCATTATCAGCGCGTTTTATCAATAACTGATCGTTAAACAAAGGACTGTTCCCGTTTTCAATGCAGAAATATATAAGTTTAATTTGTGGTCTCTGCACAAACGAGAACTTGGCGTGATGAAGCAGGTCAAAGCCCGATAATAAAAGATGTGTATTCCTCGCTCTTAAAGCATGTCATCAACTGCCTTTTCCTATTCATTATTCGTCCACTTCAGCTAAAACTCAGACGATCGCTGATGATACAAACAGGAAAAAAAAATGGTTATCATGTCCTTAGTTCCCAGTGCTCTTCGGTTCGCTTCATAGAGTAATCGCGCCTCGCACTGGCACATGTTCCCCCATCGCATGATAACAGTAATTAATGACGTCTTTGCTTAAAAAAAAGCCATTGGACTCACCTGATAAATTAACAAACGACTGATATTCGAACGACAGTTGACCGATATACCACCGACAGTTGACCGATATACCACCGACAGTTCACCGATATACCACCGACAGTTGACCGATATATCACCGACATATGACCGATAGTAAGTCGAGGTGCGTCGTCGAAATATCGACCGATACTCGGCCGATAGTCTATCTCACTATCGACCGACAATCGACCGACTATCGACCGACAATCGACCGACTATCGACCGACCATCGACCGACTATCGACCGAGTATCGACCGAGTATCGACCGACTGTCGACCGACTATAGACCGACTGTCGACCGCTATATCGACCGCTATGTCGACCGCTATGTCGACCGATATCTCAGTCGACATTACCCACAGTAAACAAGATCCGTAGACGGTACGAACAAATGTATATTCACGTAATCGTATCTGATCAGATTTGTTTCAATGATATCACTGCAAATACATGTTCCGGGTTTCAACATCCGACTTTGTAGTAAATTGTTCTGGTTACCTCTCATAAATGTCTTTGCCTGTTTTTGCCATCTTGTACTGCGTTTACAACCCGCAGGCAAGTAACAATGGAGTGTTAAAAACACGATTTATTTCCGTACACAACATGCAGCAGTAGCTCCTTCATGTAAGTAGCATGAAGTGTCTTGCGTTAATGAAACGACAATTTTTGGCGACCGAAATTTTCCATTGGCGACCATTTTAAAAATGAAGGTCGCCAAAAGGCGACTTATTGAAAAAATGAGCTTGGAGCGCTGCTTTAAGTTATCAGAATTTTCACACATATCAGAAAAATACATCAAGTTCTCTTAGTCTGATTTCTCGTATAAAAAAACAACCTGAAACTTTTACAGCGGTTTTTGTTGTTTATTGTTAACCACGCGAACAAAGCGTGTTAGCATCATTCCCCTTAGGATCAGACGCGGCATAAATTATCGCGACTTGTTCAGTTGTTCCTTGTTTCCTCAGATGGTCGCATGTAAATTTTGACCCGGTTGACCATATATAAAGAGTGTAAATTAATAACAGCCACCTCATTCCGAGATAATCAGCTAGCTGAAACACGAGATCGCTACGCGTACGCAAAAGAATTATACAATGAGCCTTTATCCCTGTATCGAGTGCGGAAATGAAAAAGCGTGACACGGTACATTGACGGAACTTTCAAACTCGTCCGCCAGCCATTTACCCAACTGTTGACAGTGAATTCGTTCGTCAGGTCCGGTGATGCGACCAAACAAGTGCCCCTTGTATATGTATTGATGTCGTCACTCTGACTAGCATTTTTAGAATCTTTTTTAGCATTATGAAATTTCGGGCGACATGACTTCGGGCGAGATGACTTTCGGGCAACTTGACTTGTGCTAACTACCGTTTATATAAGAACCTGTTTAGGCTAACTTGGAAAAGTCCAGGTTCTTAGTCGCGGGGTTTTACTGTAATAGGATATTGTTGCCAAATAACTAAACTGCAAAACAGTCGGTTTTTTTCTCAAAATCAGTAAAGAAATCGGTAAAGCGTGGCGTAAGCTCCCAGTCTCGCTCTCTGTTTTCAGCCTCGTTCCAGACCTTTTGTTTGACTGCTGGCGCGTAGTTGAATACGCAAAAATACGGACTGTTTTGCAGTCTACCAAGTAACGTGATACTAGGATCACACCATCAATTTGACCATCACAATGACTACACAAAAGAACTAAAAATTGCTTTATGACACCTTTCATATCCCTAAGTTTTCACGAATAGAGGTAACTTAAGGCTGACAACTTGACAATTTTCAGCTCTTCTAATAAGAGTTACCACCAAATTTACCCAATGAATGTTTCTTTCCTCTTGTGAAACCCACTTGAAAGGTTACTGAAACACTCACAAAAGTTTGCAAAGTCCTTGCCTTGGCTTAGATTCGCAAGAACTTCATACAACAAATTGATAATAATAATAATAATAATAATAATAATAATTATTATTATTATTATTATTATTATTATTATCATTATTATTATCATTATTATTTAAGAATTTAAATTTAAAAAAACTGCTTTCTCACAACAACCGAATTTCCTATGATTAATAAAGAAAACCAGGCCAGTAGAATCCTAGTACTTTAAAGGGCTTTTAATTCTATAATATTACGAAGAAGCTAAACTTATTACTTGACAGATCTAAAAGAAATTACAGTAACTGGAAAATGCAGGATACAAGTACGTTTCTGTTAATGCATATACACGTAATTACCTAGAGGAAAGTTAACATTTAAATGAAATGAATAGGCCATTTCTGAATTATATTTAGCCTCTTTTTGAAAGTCACTCCAGGTGCTCATCCTTTTATATGAAAATGACTCTTCGCCCACAAGCAAATTAGCCTGTTCCAGACGTTCAGATTCCTTATCCGAACGTCTGGAACAGGCTAAAAGCAAATTAACTAATTTTCGTATGTCTTGCTATGCACCAGGCCTCTCTTTGAGCAATTCAGGAGTTGTTTCTGGTCCAACACTATTAGTTGGTGAATGAACCTGACTATAACTCAAGAGGAACTTTCTACCAGGGATGTACTTTTTCGAACTTGGAAAAGATAAGAAGATCATTGTTTCTCAATCATATGTCAATTTTTAGTACGTGACGCATTTTATGAATGTCGTAAAAGATGCACCAATCCTAGCCTGAATGATGAGCAGATGGCTTATTTTTTAGGAGGTGACAAGCAAATACCGGAAATACAACAGCATAAATATACACCTATCCTTATGTAATTTTGTTTTTTTTAAATAAAGCCAGATACATTTACCAGACAGAAGCAAAACTGTCGAGATCAAATGACAAAAACACTTAAAACTGTAGCTGGCCATGAATGTAAATAGAGGAAGTCTTACATCAATTTGCTGTACTATTGAAATGTTAAACAATATAAAATATACGAGTGAATTCTTTGTCTCATTTTAGTTTGTAGTGGAATATAGGTATTACTGTATCATTTTCCAAATAGCTGTCAAGTTGGTATTGTGATACTGTCGTTAATGTAATGGTATTCTACATACTGTTGTTATTGTTATTTTTTACAGTGAGTACATTTCAATCGATAAAAAACAGACAACAAAAAATATACAACTCAGAAATGGGTTAAAAGGCATGGAGAGGAATATCGTATATGAACATGGCCTCTGTTTCTATTACAATTTCTAAGCCAATGAAGATTTGGTAGGATGGAGTTTTTATATTTCCACGTTTGAGACACCTGATCAAATATATTTTGTATTGTCATTTAGGATATTATTATACAGCAATTTATTTGTATCAAGTAGCTTTTTTCAGAAAAACCTCTATGACATTTTGATCTAAAAAAATGAGGGACATAAACAGCTAGATCGTTACGTTCCTTTGATTCAGTTTTGCTCCCAAAAATATTTTATTTTACTAGCACAGTTTTTAAGGCTGCATAGCTTTAAAAAAACCATTCCAGCTCTAAGAAACATGCAACAGTCAATCTACATTGTGTTAACCATGTAGTTACTGAACCGCTACAATGTAAAAAACATCCTTAAGAATACAGTTGGACTTACTTTGAACTGTTATGAAGACATCAGCAGTATCTGGATCACCAACACCATTATAAGCTGTGCATCTATAGCCACCTTGGTCCTTTCTTCCCCTGATATTCAAAGGCATGGAGACATTGCTGTTGTTAGAGAGTCTGGTCCAAAAGATTGGACGTTCAGGACGTCCATCAGCTGTGCAGTCCAGATGCACTTCATCATTCTGATTGACTGTCAGATTGTCAGAGGTGTGATTGATTTTTAATGGAGCTGCAGAGTTTAAAAAAAACTTAATTAAGGAAATTTTTTCAGACTGTACCTTCTTATAGGAAATTAATGCTTCACGCAATTTTAAAAATTCACATTAATTAAAGTAACATCAATTTCTTGAAACGTTCATTTCCCCACCATCAATTAAGAGGAGCATTAATTTTCGTGACCTTAATTTCCATTATTTTCAATTGGATGCACTTCTGACATTATTAACACCTAATTAAGAGAAAGAAGAGTACTTTTGTCCAGGTGGAGATAAGCAAGTAACAGTGAAACTGTGAAGCATGATAAGCTTAGCATACTGGTAAGGAATGCAGTAGCCTACTGGGTTGGTAAAATTCTTTTACCTAGCCTGGGACAGGGCTCCACAATGGGGGAAAAAGGAGAAAAAAATTGACATGTTTGGTGGAGCCTGGAGACATGCTTTTGATGCCGTTAATCCGCCCCTAGCAATTAACCTGTCACTGAATAGGTCAACACATCACATTCTCATCACGGATGTCAGTGTGAGCATATTATTTTGCTTTTGTAAAAAATTATAAATTGAATTTGCACAGATGAAGTAAGGGTGCAAAGTCATCTCCTTAACTTCAATCGCTAACTAGAGTAACACCAGCTTTGGTGAAGCGAAATAAAGACAACTCAGAGGAAAATGCGCTGCATGCGACCAGTGAAGAACAGTCGACTAGGTTCTCAAGGAGATCACTAAACTTTTCTTTGTAATGCTTGTTGACATAAACTGCTAATAATGTACCAGACGAAATATTGCTAGGTAGAGTTTATATTCCATGGAGGAAAAATGTGTAAGTTTAGCACCAGTGTGACTATAGTGCTGGCCAATTCACATGTACATAAGATGTAGATGTAGACAGACTATTTAGTTCGATTGTATTCCTGTTGAATTTGTTGTCCGTTTTATAATTATTAAGGTTTCTGAGAATTCTGCAACATAATCTGGAGGAAGGGGTGGGGGGAGGCCAGACAAAGGCCCATGGCGGGTACTTTTGACTGGATTCGAAGCTTGAAAAAAGACCTGGTCACCATTACTGGGGAGATTGGTAACCTTAGATGGCGGCCATTGTTCCCGCAAGGATCTGTGGGTACTATTAGGCACATGTGCAAGATGGCCAAGGAAAGTGTGACATGGTACCTATTTTTATTCAAATGAATAATACAGCATTTACGTTATTGTTTTAGGAAGTTAGACTCTCATTTAGTACCACAGCATGCTACTTAATGTTTTGCCTGAGTTCAAAAGCAAGTAAATTTGCTTGTTTGACAGCTGCAAATTCACTAGACCGTGTAGGTGGAAAACATTCCTTCTTGATGCTGGCATTTCCCAGAGCATTCTCATGAGAATTTTTAAAATAAATGGATGCAGCTTTCTCAAAAAGTTGGTATGTTGCTTCTTTCAATAAAACACATTTGACCTCTAGTCTTAGTTGGAGGGGAGGGAAATTTGTTCTCTTTTGACTAGTAGGCCACTTGCACTAAGAGATTATGTGATCAATGCTTCCTTTAAATAATGAGTTGGATTATCCTGCTGATGCCAAAAATTGACAGAGCACATAAAAATGATCTTACACCCGAAATTTAAGAAGAAACACATTTAAGGGAGATATTTTATGGCACTTTGACTCTTCAACAAAGTAGTATGATTTGTACTGGCCACCATGTTGGAGGGCATACTCTTAGCTTGCCCTCCAACATGGTGGCCAAAACTACTTTTTGCTTATAACTTGTCAAACGTTTGATCGTTACACTCAGGGGTAGGGCATTTGTCCAGAAAAATTGCTTCGAGTTCAAATTAATCTCCGGCCTTTGCCCGGCCTCCCCCCACCAGATTACTATTGATAGGTACATAACAATAATAAAAATGACTAGACAGGGAACTGGGGATGAGCCACTGTCTTAAGACAGGAAACTCAATACTACAGTGAGTAAACAATAGTGCCCTCCAAGGAGACTCTAGCCTCATATAGGCACCCACTGTCACATAATTATGTTCCCTAGCATGTTGGAATAGCCAGAAAAGTCCAAGCCTCTTACTGTATGTTTTTATCCTAAAATGTGTCCAACAGCGAACTTATGATATTCATGACTCTGACACAGGTCTAAGCATAGGTCATCTGTTGATAAAGTCGATCTCGAGTTGACTAAGAGAGCCTTTTTTCATAAGGAGGCTACCTTTTTTTAAAATTGATTATATGTTATGTATCCCAGTATTGCATATAATTAAGTTTTTATTTATTTATTCATTTATTTCTTATACAGCACCCATATTAATAGCAGTTTTTACAACTGTAATGGTCATCCTGTTTCAACATGTAATTATTATTATTATTATTATTATTATTATTATTATTATTATTATTATTATTATTATTATAGTATGCTTTTATAGCACATTTAAAGAATTCTCAATGCACTTACAATGGTAAATAAAGTCTAAATGAAATTATATAAAGTAATAATGCCTAAAAAGAAAAGTTTTCAAACATTGCTTAAAAGTAGAAACAGATTTAGAGTTTTTGATATGATCAGGTAGACTGTTCCAGACTATCGGTGCATAATATGAAAATGAGCGGTGTCCATAAGCCACGGTATTAACAAAAGGAACTTGTAAAAGCAATCTATTAGATGAGCGGAGTAAACGAGCTGGCTGGTATTTGAGAACAAGGAGTGAAGTCAAATAGTAAGGAGCTAAATTGTTTAAAATTTTAAATACTAAAAGCAATATTTTAAAATCGATACGAGTTAGCCAGAGGCACCCTTTGATTCTTAACTGCTGAGCCAGGTCTGACAAATACATTTAGGTAAATAAACACAACAGGAAGTCACAACAGCGGGAACTATTTATTTCCATTTTCTTAGTTCCTACTGAAATTTAAAAGTGAAGAGACTGTGATCGATTAGCATCTTACAATTTCTTTTACATCTGCCGTTAAAAAAATACACGCAGCTTACGTGTAAAAGTAAAAGAGGAAATTTCTCTACCAAAAATACACGCATGTCAAGGAGTCGACTGTTAAGAGTGAACACTAAATTGACACGATAAAAAGCAGAAATATTAACTCAACTATGCATGCTCTCAATGCAAAAGACTCAAAACACATAAGTTCATTCCTCATTGTCACGTGTTCATTTAAGTGACTATATACTGTCAATCAAAGTCGTGCCTAAAACCGGAAGCAGAGGCATACATGCACCTTGCATGTAATTTAATATACGCTGTGTGTAATTATTCATGTAAGAATTAAAACACATATGTTTTTGTGTTTATTTTGCATATAAATCGCCATATTGCACCCAATTTACACTGTGTAAACACTGGAATGCCAGTGGCCTGTGCTGTATACCATAATCTGTCTTAACCCTCATCCTACCAACTTCTTCTGCATACAAATCATACCAACAAGGGTCAAATGGACCCCATAACAAAAACAGCTTAACAAACGATACAACTTGGACCCTCAGAATTCAGTATGACAGTGACTGTGGACTTCATAAATATCAACTGTAGTATAATTAAATTGTTTTGATGCTACTTGGGTTTTGTTTGTTTGTTTGTATTTTTGTTGTCACT
Source organism: Porites rus (assembly GCA_964035705.1). Lineage (NCBI taxonomy): Eukaryota > Metazoa > Cnidaria > Anthozoa > Scleractinia > Poritidae > Porites > Porites rus. The sequence continues at coordinate 19,052,716 of OZ038000.1, read as the reverse complement.
GTTGTTGCTATTGTCTTTGTTGCTTGGGTCAATTTGGACCCCAACAGAAAAATTAATGAGTGCCATGCACCTTTCTATATCCGCATGTAGTATAAAAGTAATATTTTTTTGCGTTAAAGGTGGCTTATACATAAGGACAAATTCCTTAAATCTTGAACACATTGTCCAGCCATATAAGCCGTGGTAAATGTTGACTATCAGCTGGGGTCTCATTGGACCCCACTTTGGTAGGATGTGGGGTTAAACAACCAAAAAGCCTTTAAAAAAACACTACCAGGAGGTGTCTAGAAAACACACTGACCGTGGACTGCAGACCCCAAAATGCAGACCTCGAAATTACGAGTCTTATGTAAGACCATAGGCGGCCCAAACTCACGTTACGAGGGAAGGGTGTAATGTAATTTGCATACCATAGGTGACGCACCGGTGTCGCGTTACAGGTGACAGTCGAAAATATAAGAGACTTTGTATGAGAAATATATAACTAAGATCTGCGAACGCTAAATAACACTAAACCTTACTTTTTCTTAAATGAAATGAATTTCGTCCAGTGCCTGTGACCACTGTTGCGCTTACCAACTAATTTGCATTATGACAATTAGCACTTACACAACGGGTGCAAGGGCGGAAATGACACGTCAACTAGGCTCTTGCACTGTGAAAAAGTGAGTCCTTGCACCCATCGTAAGTGCTAATTGTCATAATGCAAATTAGTTGGTAGGCGCAACAGTGGTCACAGGCACTGGACAAAAGCCAGACGTGCCTCGAAGTCCGGCACAAATGGCTAGATTTGATGGGGAAATTATGGATCTTTTTTCGAGCTGATCTCCCAGAGAAGAAGAAGAGGTTTCCCTCTTGGGCTGGAGCTGAAAAATTTGCAGCGGATTTGAATTTCAGCAAAAAAACAGCATTCTTGTTGCGACTGGTCCAGGACCCTGCCAGATCGAAGTGACCAGCCTTCACTTCGTTCTATGAAAGGAGTAACAGTAAAACGACAAACAGACACCAAAATGCAGTGGAAAACATTGCAGGTAAGTCTTTCTTATTCATTTCATTTAAGAAAAAGTAAGGTTTAGCATTATTTAGCGTTTGCAGATCTTAGTTATATATTTCTCATACAGAGTCTCTTAAATTTTCAACAGTCGCCTGTAACGCGACACCAGCGCGTCACCTATGGATCTAATTCAATGATTTTTCAAAGGACTTGCACATTAATTTAAGGACTATTAATAATGGAAAAATGGAATGCAAGGACTTTTCAACGGCTTCCTCTTAAATTCAAGGCTTTTTATTACTGTGCGAACCCTATTGGTATAGTTACCCTGGGTACTTTTGTTAAGAAGACCCAATTATTCCCAGGTGTCTTGTGAAAACTTGCCTGAAAGCTCATTACATCACCTACATCATGGTAAAAAATGTCAGGAAGGTCAATACTTTTCATCTCTTCTCTCCTTGCCAAATGAGTCAATAGGGTCCTTAAAAGTGACGGTCAGGAAAAATCAAGCAAAATCTTGATTTAGTGGCCTATGTTGAAAACTTGCATGATTTCTTTCATTTATTTTTTGTCTATAAGATAGCTTCTAATTAGAAAAATGGAAGAGTTATATCTTACAGGTCAAAATTAAATTCAAGTTAAATGTTTTTAGTATATACTAAAACAGTGGATTGTGTTTTTCGCACACTCTGATTGGCTACTCAATCAGCGAATATCCTGCACTATTCACTGATTCACCTCCAGTTCCTCCGAGTGAGCGACGCCAAACCTGTGTAAGTTGCGAGCAAAATGCCTTTCCGGTTTGCTGCCATAACAAACAAAGATATTTCACAACTAATCAAGCAAGCTGTTCCCGAAATACACGAAGAAGGTGACAAAGTTCAGTTTGGAAGTTTTAACAGGTAAAGCTTTGTCTTTTTTACTTGAATTCATCGATAAAAACAGTGAAAATTTTTTTGTTTAAAAATGCAAATTAAGCTTAAGTCTTGCATTACTTTATTATGTTAACCTGTTTGTAAATAAGCTTAAAATTAAATTTAATAATCTTTTTTACAGAATGATTTTTAATACAAAACAAACTCACAACTCCTTTTGAAGACATTTCCCCACAAGAGCTAAACAAATGGCTTCAAAAGTTTTATTTGTCAGCCAGAAAAAGCAACGACCGCAGCCGTTTGGTCATTGCGCTCCAAAATTGTAAATCGTTGGCAACAGTAAACGAGTTGAAAATCATCATTTTTGTGCTCAATTATCTCACTGTTTTAGTACATATAACTAAAACAATTATTCACCTCAGTGTCGGTGGCTAGTGGTGGATGTTTACTTCACCGCTTCGCGGCCCCAGTAAAACTAGCCACACTAGCTACCTCCACTTTGGTGAATAACTGTTATTTAACCTAGGTTGATTCTCAAAATTCTATGTATCCTAGCCCTAGTAAATAATGAATAATTAGGGCTGGGAGACAAAGGAAAATATACTAGGTTAAAGAGTTTAATCTGAATTTAATTTTGACCTGTTACATACACCCAATGCACATCACGAAAAGAGACTGCTGGGAGCAATAAACGTGAGAACAAGGCTAGTTGGGCCTTCTTTGCCGCTCATAGCTCTGTATTACCTGGCCGTCTTTCTCAGTGTTTTACGAAGAAAGATATCCCCGAGCATTGCTTCAAGAAAAAACTCCAACTATACTCTTAAATCAGATGAACTTCACTTTTGGTTAAAATGTGGTGGCGATCCAGCAAAGGGGTTAAAAACAAAAAGGCATAATTGGCGAAAAGGCAAGTATTTGTCAGTCGTGTGTAGAAAACTTAAAAGAGATTCTTATATTGTAGATAGAGATCAAAGGATGTTAGAATTATTTTTCTCAATGAAACGTTAATGGATATGATTAATAGATGTTCTACTTTTCGATTTGAAGAGTTCTTGAATATTTTGCATCGGGTCGTGATAAAAATGTTGTGGATCTTGATAAAAATCTGATATACATGTTGCAGAAATTATAGGTTGATTTGTTTCCAAACCAGGTCAATTTGTTTCAACCTAGGCCAATTTGTTTCAACCTCAGTCAATATTTGTTTTAACATTATTCATTATTCATTTTCCTTTTAAATTAGCTTTTAATATCTCTTAGATATTAAATATATTTGTATACTTCTAATATTTGTACAGTTTTCAGGTTATTTATTGTTGTAATGCACTTTTGATCACCTAGTAAATTGTTAAAAAGTGCACTATAAATGAATAAATCATTATTATTATTATTAACCTACGTAATTTTTTTTTGGCCGGCAAAAAAAATGGCATCTTCAATTCTCCCTCTTCATCTCCACTCATCTCACCCATTACCTAGCCTTTTAACTAATAGCATCCCAATCTCTTTTTCTTTCAAATGTCATTGCTTACCAAACTGGTGAGTCTTGAACTAGCGGCCTTTGCTTTGCCTTAGTAGGATTCATGATCACATCCTGATGCCTTATCTATTGAGCCACCCGTACAGTGACTTGGATGCAAATTTAGGTATTTTTTTAAATTATATACAAAAAAACAGATTTTCCTTCAATTATGCAAGTAACACATTTGCGATGGGACCAGTCCTTCTCAGCCCTACAGGCCAAAATGGCAGGATACCGGTATGTGTTGATTGCACTGTCTGTGAAACCAAATTGAAGGAGCTCAAACGGTCAAAGAAAAGAAAGAACAGCAGCAAGTTATAATCATGTATAGAGGATAACTTCTTGGATGAGTGTAAGAGGTGGCTTCAATCAACATGTGAGGAGAAAAAACAACTCAACATGACAAATGCACAAAACAGAAAATTGCAAGAAACCAATGGAGTCTGACAGGTGGAGGAAAGGTTACAACTTAAGATAATAAAACAGTAGTTCCCATTTAGAGAAACATATCTAATCTGGTATGTGAAGCCCACAAAGCAACGGCTCATCAAGGAAGGGACTAAACAGAAAGATACATAATAAGGAACTACTACACTGGAATCTCTCAAGATGTCATTAAGCTGTTTGTCTCCCTTTGCAAATTGCACCAAGAACAAAAAAGTGTAACTAACCACTGAAAGAAACCAATTACCAGTCCAACAAAAGCAAACCAGTTTCTCGAACATGTACATACAGATGGATCTCATAGACTTCCACAATTTGCCCTGTGAATGCCATTCGAGACATCTGTTGGTTAACTTCATGTTGTTGGCTATTATAAAAAGTTCTCAAGGCTATTTGCTTTAATTCAAAAATAAGCAAACTGAAGAAGTACCAGGCCAGGAGCATTAACCAATTAATTTTGGATGTTTGGTTTTTCATCAGTACTATTCACTCAGACAATGGGAAAGAGTTTAAAAGCAAGACAATGAGTGAACTATGTGGAAAACATAACATTCATTAAGTTCATGGGGCACCTTGTACAGCATCAACCCAAGGACTGGTGGAAAGAAATAATCTCACAGTCAAAGAGAACGCTCTAAACATTTTGAGGAAGAGAGATCCAAGTCTTGTAAGTGGCATGGTGCTCAGTTCTAGGTGAGGCAGCACACAAGTAAAACGTTAACATAACTTTGCACTGGGCAATAAACAAAGTTCCATACAAAGTTGTGTTTGGTATACTCCCAAGGAAAGAGATACTTGGCAGAACAGAAAAGGATCACATTAAGGAAAGTGAGCGACGTACAACCCAACAAAAAGATAATTCACCCACTCAGCTGGCTTCAGAGCTAAATGATCCCAGTTCTCAAGATGACCTTTGGCACCTTTTGAAAACACAAACAGTACAGGACAATTAACCTTCTGTGGGTGACTTACAAGTGGCACCTTCAGTCGAAAACCCCAACAAATGCAAATATGCCATCCATGAATGTGTCAGAGAAAACCAAGAAAGCTACAACAAAAAAATGAAGAAAAGGCAGGTACAAAAGTTGGACCTGATCAACTCGGACAGCCAGTCCGGGTCGGACCAACTCGGATCTAATAAAAAAATAAAAATAAAATAAAATTGGATTCGGATCAACTCAGATCATTTAAAAAAACAACTTGGATTATAAAAAGAAAAATAAAATCAGTCGGTATCACTTAACTTTCACCCGCCATTTTGTTTTTTTCTCACGAACTTGTGCTTGCGTAAATCAACTTTATTTTTATTAATTTTAATGATACACTAGTGAGCAGCACACATACACTTCCAGTGAACATTTTCAGTTTGGAAGGAGGAGAAATCATGCTCGCCCAGGACAACGAAAATTTTCGTACCCCGGGCGAGAATTGAACTCACGACCCTCCAAATACTACATGTTTATCGGACGTTCCATCACTGAACCGGAGGGTCGCGAGTTCGATTCTTGCCCGGGGCATGGAAATTTCCTTTGTCCCAGGCGAGCATGGTTTCTCTTCCCTCCAAATTGAAAACATTCACTGGAAATGTATGTGTGCTGCTCACTAGTGTATCATTAAGTTTCAGAAGTCCCGCAGAAAAAAACAAAAAACAGGAATGAGAACACTCTTCGGTAACCATCTAAATGCGATTAACTGACCAGCCTTTTGATGCTTTTCTCATAAATAATTCAGTACACTTATTAATCAAAAATTATGCGCATAACTTATGATCACGCTCACCTCAACTTCTCTGTTTGTGACAAAAAGCTGCAATAAAATAAAAAAATAAGCAAATTATGTATATTCTAGGCGACTGAAACTATCATTTTCTTGGAATGAAGCAAATTCATTGAGAAAGATGGTTAAAATTTTACCTTCCTCGAGGTCATTCATATCTGTGAAGCAGAGCGCGTTGTGTAACACAACCACAAGCACAAGTTTATAACATGATCCGAGAGGAACTGGCACTAGTAAAACAAAATGGTGCCTGAAAGCCACAAAGGAAAAAAGGATGATCTGGCCTTTTTTACCCTCCAAATGGGTTAAACTTTCAGTTTTGCTGTTTTAATTCAATTTTTTTTATTGCTCCGAGTTGATCCAGGTCCAATTTTATTTTATTTTTATTTTTTTATTCGATCTGAGTTGGTCTGAGTCGATCCGAGTTGATCCAACCCGGACTGGCGGCCTGAGTTGATCCGGTCCGACTTTTGTACCTGCCTATGAAGAAATCAAGAAACAAAGCGGAGGACTTCAAAATTCTTGAATTTGTGTCCATCAAAATAGACAAAGGTTAAGTTTGATCATCCACGGCTGAAATACTTAAAACCAGAGGGGGCAAAGCAGAAAAACAAAACAAAAGCCCGAGGAAGAGTAGTTCACAGGTAGTTTTTGCAAGTTTGATTCCCGCAAAACTCACGCAGATTTGACGAACCAGTTGCTTGCGAATCGCGTGACGAATTTTGCGCATGCTCGATAGAAAACTGAACGGTTGTCAGCAGAGGCTACTTTTTGCACGCTAGCTCATACCGCGAAAATGAAGCCTCTGCTCGCAGGGTAATGTAGCCCTGAATAGGACTGTTGTTGTTGACAGTGACTGACGTTTTGACAACCTGTGCGGTAGTCATCTTCAAAGTCAAAGTGAGTTGTATCACGTCAGTTGATGGTATTATGCTCTGGTTATTGATCTGATTGGTCAATTACGTCGCCATGTTATTGGTCATCTGTCAGTTAAGCCGTGATGTTATTAGCTATGAAGATTCGTAATCAGTAACTGGTGCGTTTCGATCCGCCGATTGTCACAGTTAAACAGTCGTCTATTGCTGGTCAAATTGTTTATAGTTCTTCAGTCCTTCTCTCGTAGTTAGTTTTGCTTGATCTCGTCAATCTCTGTACATCAGAGGCACCTCTGAAACTACTGCACATATATTACAACCTTAATATACGTGTTGCACACAAACCGATAACCACTTTACGGTGACTGCTTACTAATGTCAAGGACAAAGACAAACCAGAGGACAAACAGGGAGCAGTATACAAGAGCAAATGCTGTGACTGCCAGGCTTCTTACATTGGTGAAGCCGGCAGAAACCAGTAAGCACGCGACTGACCAAACACAAACAAGCAACGAGGAATGGTGACGTCAACAATCACATTGCTGAGCACCATTTACAGATGAAAGATCAAAATGACTGGGACTCTATGACATGTATAACGTATTCTACAGACTACTATCAACGTCTTACTTTAGGAAGCTGGTTTACTAACTTAGAACAAACACCACTCAATCGTAACCAACAGTTACCGGTACCGTACAAAAAACTTATTGACGAGATCAAGCAAAACTAACGACGAGGCTAGAGAACAACTGGAGAACTGACAATTTGACTAACAATAGACGACTGTTTAACTGTGACAATCGACGGATTGAAATGCACTAATTACTGATTACGAGTTTTCATAGCTAATAATATAACAGCTTAACTGACAGACGACCAATAACATCACGACATAATTGACCAATCAGATCAATAACCAGAGTATAATACCATCAACGGACGTGATACAACTCACTTTGACTCTGAAGATGACTACCGCACAGGTTGTCGAAATGTCAACAACAACAGTCCTATTCAGGACTACATGTACGTTCACCCAGATGATCAAACTCAACCTTTTGAAATGACTCCTGGGTTCAAACCTGTCACAAAATAGACAAAACTTCACCACTTCATCCAAATGTACTGCTTGGAAAAGTTACAGAAGTTGATAACACTATGCTAAAAATTAATAGTAACTAAGTTTAGAATCACTTCAACATACATTTCTACTAGCCAACTAAACCAGTACACACAAACAAGTGTACTGTTTGATGATAAGACAAAAGAAATCACTTTTCCTGCCACATGCAAAAGGGCTGTTAATCAGTATAAATTACATGCTATCTTAGTATGGGGTTTTTCCCAAGATCTTTCCAAGATCCATCTATCTATCAATAGATTTTTTAAAAACATTTTCAGTACAATAATTGATCAGTGTAGCATTAAATCCCCAAATAATTTCATGTCGATTGAAACCTTTTAAGGTTGTCTGATCTAACACGGGTTCAAAAGTGAGTAAATATTGAAGCAATGTCATAGATTTGGATGTTTCTTTGCTCTGGGATTTCCTATTGTTCCGAGTTAAGCACAACATCAAATTCTCATGCAGCATGAGACAATTTATCGTGTTTGGTTGCCCTCTGAAATCTTTCCGAAATATTCACTATAGTTTCCACCCTTTCTACAACATTACCATATTTCCTTTTTAGTTATTACTTTTATGACAGCAAACATGTATCAGATATGGTCGCACTTAAGTTCCTTGAATGTGAATTCAAAGGTCTGTTGAACTTTGTACAAGAGAGAATGAAGCACGTTTACCGAATTAACTCTACAGCTTTGAAAAAAAATCAGCTCTTGTTCAAACTTTTAAAAACACAATTACGCCGCATACTTCCAAGTTACATTTCTAGGGGCGGTGCCTTGCATGGGGCATTAGTACCGTTGCACCCACCCCTTTTGGGTTTTTCCTTTTTTTTTTTTATGTGTGTGTTGTACTACAAATTTATATTGTATTCACTAGAGGAGCACCCAATAAAGCTGTGAAAAAAAAAATAAAAAAATAAAGTCGATATCTGAATACCAATTATTAACATTTCATTTGAAAAATACTTTACTTTGAAGCAGGTCAAACATAATTCATGTACGTTGTGCCGTTCGCGTTAGTGGAATTAGGTCATAAATGTCTTGAACAAGAAGCCACACTAAAATAGGAACCTTAAATAGCTGCATCACTGTACTCAGCGTTTGAATCACAAAGATATTCAAATGTTAATGCTTCTAAACGCCTTTTAGCCGTAATAAAAGATGACAAAATTGTGAAGAACCAGAATGGCGGTCTCAAAGTGCCCTTGTCTGACCTTTAGAGCAGCAATGTCATGTTTAGATGCCGAAATCTCATTGGTTCCTCATATAGTGCCTCATAGTACCTTCAACCTTATTGGCCTCTGCAACACACATCCAAAGAGACAAAGCTAAAGTCACAAATTAAAGCCACAAAGCCACAAAGATACATACGCTTAGACCACTGACATATGAGATATTTTTTCAAAATAGGTTAATAAGTTTGAATTTGGTATGATACATTTGCAAATGAAAACACTCTCACCCTGACATCAAAGAAGCAAAGCGAGAGAAGGGAGCACGTGCTATGGATGGCAAAAGACAAATCCAGATCCAGGTGTATCTACATGTAAGTTATGATGACACTGCTGGACGTACGCTTGCTCAAAATCATTGCCACAAACAAATCGAGACTGTTCGCATAAGATAAGGTAGGGAACCAAAGAAACCACAGGGATGCCAAAGATTAGTGTGCTGCTTGCCTGGGGGCTTGCAGCGATTTGAGGATCATGAATTGTTGTACACTATAATTATGAATTACAATACTAAATACAAACACATTTTTCTTGTTGTTGTTTAAACCACCCATTAGTACCCTAAAGTACATGTATGTGTGTCTCTGTTCTAACAGTATACTTACCCACAACTCAAATACTAACTTAATGGGTCATTGAAAATGTCAAAAAGAAAGTTAAGCCCCTTTCAAAACTTGTTTGATCAATTAATAATTATTGATTAAATTAATCTGCAGGGAGTTTTCAACAAATTGGCCTATTGTAGGATGATAACAAATACACTTTTAAATCTAATTAACCTGGTCTGGAACAAATTGACCTAAGTCGAAACAAATTGACCTAGGTTGAAAAAATGGTGTCCTTAAGGAAACAAAATAATAACCTTACAACATATTGGTGTTACCATTGAAAAAGCCAGCAAGTCATCGCATGGCATTAGGTATTAAATGCTCATGGTTTTCAGGGATTCTACGCAAGATTTTTCGCTGAGAAACAAATTAAAAAATTCAATTCTCATCAGTACTTTACAGTAGTCGGTTCTTTTACCTTGCATTTGCCAACAAATTAAAGGCAAACAAAGCAATGAAATCCAGCTTTCTTCTTTTATAAGTAGTATGCTGCACAAAGCCGCATGAAGTATTAATTGTTGCGAAAATAAAATCCACTGATATGCACTGCATTCTCACTACATCCAAATATAAACAAAAGTTGTGAGCAAAAAACAACGAGGAAGAAAAAATGCCAGATGTAATTTATTCCAGCTACCACACCGGCATATCTCCAGAAGGTGGACTCAAAGTGGGATGAACCTTGCATGATTTTTTTAACGCCTTTTGCGCACAAACTTATTGGGTGCAAAATGAAGATTAACAAAATTAATGTATACTGAAATCTAATACACGACAAGAAAATTTTTAGCACTTTTGAGGAGCACAGCATATTAAATGGGATTATGCCATATTTGCTGCCCGCAAAGCTTATATCTCTGCATAGGACTGTACTTTCAATAAAAATCCTCTGTGTCCTCTCATGCTCTTGATTAAAAAGTTTCTTTTTCGCTGAAACTTTACATACATGACCCCCAAAAACCTAGAAATGCAACAAGTACCGTAAATCCTCCATTAAGCCTCTCGGGAGGGGCTTATTTTTTTCAAGCACTTTTGAGGGGGGGCTTAATAGAGAGGGGGGGCTTATTTAATTTAGCAAAACGCATCACCAGTAGCAAAAATACCGTGGTATGAGACAGAGTAGACTTACGCGTTGTACAATTAAAGTCACTGTCAAAAGTATTTATTTCACTTGTGGGAGCCTAAAAGTAACAAAAACAAAATTCTCAATCTTCAAAAATGTTCTCCACAGAGAACTAGAGCGCAAAGTTGAGAAAGTTAAGCATGTGAAGTTGGAGGTCATGCGGCCAAAGACCAAAAACAATATGAACTTTCAGCCTGAATAAACCATAACTGATCAGTCCATGTTAATCGTTAATTTTTTTTGTGAAGAATAAGGATTGGGGGAGGGGGAGGGGGGGGGGCTTAATAGAGAGGGGGGCTTATTAACTTTCCTCCTCTGAAAAGGGGGGGCTTATTTGAGAAGGGGGGCTAAATAGAGGATTTACAGTACTCATTTTTCTCGACTGCTGGGGGCAGGTTTGACAAATAACGGCAAAAACTACCTATGTAAGCTTGTGTGAGCTTTTTTATTTTTAACAGCGTACCACATTCAACTTCAACTGATGAGTGACATTGTTAAACAACAGTTAACCTTTAAACATGTATCTACATTTCGGTTAAACTAAAATGTTTTGGAAAGAATATGCGATAAAAATTTGCCTTTGCTTCGATTCAGATTCGGCCAATCAAAATGGTCATGCAATGAAAAACTAACAGAAAATGCAAAAGTTTAACTGCTGACTTAACAGTGTATGAAGTAGACCATAACTTTTCAGTTCCAAGTTACAAAAAAATTTTTTCATACATTAATAAAGCCGTTTTGAATGTGACAAACATGATTCAAAATAATCATTTTCCGTTTTAATATAGAGACATGTCAGTTCGTACTGCTATTTAAATGTGAAGCAATTGTGATCTGTCAGCATCAGCTTGTCATTTCTTTTAGATCTACCGTTAAAAAAATACAGGCAGCTTGCGTGTAAAAGTAAGAGAGGAAAATTGAATAGAATTGGACCTATAAACTTACACAGATGATGACATACATGTACACTAAATTTAGCTTGATTAATCACAACTAAAATCCCTCATGAAAAGTTCCTTAGAATAAGCAACTATCAAGCTTCTTTAAACCCAACAATATGTTTCGTTTTTTAACAACAATGCACCACAAAGCAAAGCTGTCACAGTGAATAGCAAAAGAAGCTGACGCAGACGCTCATCAGCGTCGATGCATACCCTTGTCCAAGCTGACACATCCATTGCATCAGTTTTTCATCTGCGTTGTTTGCTTAGTTCTGGCCTGCACTGTAATGGGTACTGGCTATAAGCCAGCAAATGAAAGTATAGAAATCTCTTTTTTGCTCCAAAATCAAGGGTTGGTTTTTGTAAACAGAGACTTGCTCTTCATCCTTTAGTCCCAAGAGTGACCAAAATCTATTTTTCTGCCAACAATATGAGGGGTGGTGAATGGTAAAATCCGACACTCGCCGAGACGCCGAGATCCTAGTTAGAAATCTGAGCCCGAGACTCTTTGGTAAAAAGTTTCCAGACTCAACAAAAGTAAAAACAAACCATGAAAAAAACGAGACTTCGAGACTTATCAAAAACGTTTCCGAGATTTCGAGATCTTGCCAAAATTTTCCGAGACCGAAGTTTTTCGAGGTACCATTCGCCACCCCTAATATGAGTCAAGAGAAAAGATTATGGCTTATTGTACTTTGCGAAAGGAAATGAAACGAAACCACTAAACCAAAATGAAACGAAACGAAAAACGTGTTCTTTAAAATAAAGTATTGACAAGCCGAACACAACTCATATAAAGCTCGTGATACATTGTACCTTTGAGTTTGCTTGAACTGAGATTTTCCGTCTATTTTATCTCGCACATGAGTCACTACACTGCATTCTAAACTTTCACTGAGTAAATCTTATTTTTGCCGCACTAAAAAAGTCCTACATTTAGAGGTCATGAAGCTGGTTTGTTTCATGCATATTGAGTAATTATTTCATGTGGTTTATGTGTATGTGTTTCTGATAGGATTTGTTGATCTCAGATGCAGTTGTAAGATGCTCATTTTCTCTGACCTCTCTTAAAGCCTATTAAGCTTTTTATTGTGGCTAAATAAAGATTTTAGTTTCTTCTAGTTTTCTCTGACTGAAATGCCTGGATCTACAATGAATAACTATATAAATACAGTTTATTAATTTGTCCGTCAATGTGATTATTTCCCGCTGTGTTTTGAATTTTTCGGACAGAACAATCTTCAGATTTGAGTCGTAGCTTAAACTAAAGCTACACAAAGTATGGAGAATTATGCTGTGCCCCAGTCAAGACAATGCCTTAGGTGCTGATACAGTCCATTAACTTTTCTTGAGATAAGTTTGGGAGTCTTTAGACTAGAGCACGATGTCCTGTAGTCCCTCTGTAGATAATTACTTTTGTTTCAGCTTGCGAATGTACTGGTAATGCCACTTTTTGTTATAAAACCTTACCAAGACATCACTTTTGGAACTTAAAAGCATTCCTTGTCAGTTGCTACTATACTAAAGTCTTAGTGAAGAGACGCTTGGAGTTAAAAATTGATTTAGCTGTTAAATACTGGTCGTTGGGATCAAAAATACTCACTTAGCCTGCATAGCAGGTGTTTGAAAGGGATGGGAATGGGAGTTTTAGGCGCGAGAGAAATGCGAGGGGGCACGTGAGGAGGGAGGGAAGGAAACGCCTGCCAGGAGACCATTGTTTTCTTCGTTTTTAACATCGACCAGGCAAATGTTAAAATCCTGATTGATTAGTTTTCACAACAAGTCAATCACAGCCTTAATGTCTTTATCTGATTGGTTGAAATCAACATCACACTACTGAGTAACTTAATCGATCTTTCAGTAATCATTATATGGTGTTAGTGAAGCTTGATGAGATTTCTGTACTGAATTCATCATTAGAATTAGAAACTGGAGACATCAATTTCAGCTTCAACGGAGAATAGAAGAAAGAAGTAAAAAGTACCGTTCAGAGGAAAAGAGCTGTCAGCTAGACGAATTTTAATGACAGCTGGTTTTAAGAAGTCTCATCTGCCAACGGCTTGTTTTACTCACTAGAAGAAAGAGAGGAAAAATCATGCGGTCTTTGTGCTTGTTATCTGCTGTTTGACCTCAAATGGCTACTGCTCAGGCTACGCTTTATCAACGACCAGATTATTGAAGATGAAGCGATCTATAATCCTTAACGGTTTTTGGTTGGAGGACTTCTTGCTGGTTATAGACGTTACAAAGCCACCAACTAAGTGATTGCAGCTTTCTTGTAGATCCTCAAAGTTCAGCAATTCTTTCCCCGCTACCATCCTTCTTTTGTATGCTCTGCTGGATCCAATTCGAGAGTCAGTTAAGTGTTTTTAAATTTTCTCGGACAAAAAAATTTGCATGAAAGTTGCGAAGAGCCGCAACATTTCTTATCTATAGTTTTCCAGCCCGCTTCCTTCAGTGACAACTTGAATAGATTTATGCTGGATTTTATGTAACTCGGCAAGCGTTGTTGCAACTTTCAAGGAAGATTCCTTCAAAGGATGACCACTCTTGAATTTTTTTATAGTACCTTTACTTTAGATTTCTTGGTTTAGGAAAACAAAAGAAAAACAGTACGAGAAATACGACTAGAATACGTGCATCACGACCAGACTTATTTGACAGCTAGTCATTTACAGTTGCAACATTTTTGTCATTTTTTTAATTAGTAGGCGGGATGGCGAAAGCAATGGCTTCCTTGCAGGTGTTCCCCTCCTCCCTCCTCCCTCGTGCTTGGTCTTGCGCCCTAATTCCCTTCCCCTTCACTTTCGAACGCCTGCCACGCAAGCTGCTCACTTGCCATTAGCTGCCAAATTGTAACCAATAACGTGTGTGATTCTTTGAATGTAAGGTATCTTAAAGGCCACCATTAAACTATTAATGCAGTCTAAAACTTGACCCAGCAAATAAACTGGTTGCACATAAACATGATGTTTGCAGTGGTTAAAAGCACATGGCCCTGCACAGGTTACTAAGCCACAGAAATGTTCCACAAATGCATTTCAGAGCAGACCTGTTTGCTTGTCAGCTCAGACGCATGGATGCGTCCAGCCTGACGCAATTGACTTGTCTTTCCTGACGCGTATTACGCGTATATTTTGGTTGGCTTAGTTCTGGTCTACACTGTAGCTTGCTAGTGGAGGCTAATGTTTGTCACAAATCTAACGTGAAACAGCTTTGCTCCTCAAAACAGTTAAATGCATGCTCTATTTAGGCTATGTTTTGTTGTACATTACTTTCTGATTTAGAATTCTAGAAGCATCATTTCATTTTAACTTGACATGTCGACAGTTAAATGTGATTAAAATGTTCACTGTATAGTAAAAACTGGTTTTTCCCTTACTTTCGGCTATTTGCTTCGAGCTACCGATAACTCCAACTCTCAATAACTCAAACTTTTTCGATTTCCCTTGAAGGTTCAAGTTATCAGGAGTCGACTGTACTTATGGTGTTCATGGTTTTCCCGGTTTGACTGTAAGAAAATGGTCCCTGAAAGAAAATGCTTTGATCTTTTATCAATTTCCCTCAACTTAGTCTTAAGAAAACTCACTGTGGAGAATTTGTACGTGCAATTTGTATGAATGTGAGGGTTAAATATAATAATATTATTCTTTCAAAATATTTCTCCGTTTCTGATTGGGTAAAATCCCATGCGTAATTAATCATAAGCAGCTATTGTCAACCAAATTTGGACGAATTTTGTGATACATGTAGGTGAAAAGTGACATCAATAGTGCAGCAAAATTGCCAGATTACTAACCCGTTAACCAACAAGACCTGGGGACGAGGTTGAGTTGTTTTAACAGTGAGAGCAAATATTGGCGGAACATTTCACTCATTTCACAAGGAAGAAATAGGCCACCTACTTGGCTAAGAACAGCATGAAGACAACTCGACGGATGACATCTGCTATTTGGAGAATATTTGCGGAGCTGGACGACCCTTTATCTCCTAAACTAACCGATCAACATGCACTATCGAAGATGAACTTAACATCGATGGAGGTAAGCATGTTTTAGCTTGTTTTTAAACTAGGAATTATTTGAAGGAATTATGAAACAATTATTGAATTTGGCTTTCGCGTCTTTCGAATCATCTGAAGAATTACGGACATATCAATCTCCATAATTCTTCGGATGATACTCAGCCTCATTCAATAATAAATTAATAATTATTATCCTTCTCCGAAATATAAGGCAAAATATAGTCTGTATGACAATCCTCCTTTATAGTTTCTTTTACAAAAAATATATATTTCCGTGTCAACAATAACAAAACTCCTGAGACATCGCTGTCTTCGCAATTCATGATAAAGGAATCGCCGGTCATTAATCTGAAAACAGAAAAATCGTTCCAGCAACAGAATAAGGTCCATCCCAAGCACCCTAAGCCTTAATACATTGTAACAGCTTACCAACTACAGCCACTTGGATCTTCCGTGTCCATAATTTCAAAGTTACCCCTACAACAGAAGAAGTCTCGCAAGAAAAATCCCCTTCATATTCAGTGGTTACATTGAAGATCACTAGAGTCGCTCTTAAGGAATTACTCCAGGTCAAATTAAAGCGATCCTCAAAGCCCGGTGTTACCGCGATTATGCCTAATGACGGCCGAATGCTGGCAACGGTTGTATCCTTCCATTTCAACGCTGCCGAAGCAAATCGTTCTCCTGTCAGAGTGAAGTTCCAGCTTAGTGAGCCATCAACTCCCCTTAAAAGTTGTGTGCTGTCTGCTACGCTGGGCGCTGTGTTATCTGTTTCAGTCGCAACAGGAGGAGGCTCATACCAAGTGATACTACCACAATCTGAAATCACAAAGATTACTCTCCCTTAAAAGAAAAGCTTTGTAGACAACGAAAGCTACTTGCTTTTAGAGTCAAGAACGGTAAGTTAAAGCGAGCCATCCTGGAAATACGTTTAAAATATCCACACCGTCAATAAATTAGTTTAATGTCGCTCACCTGCGTACCGAAAAATAGCGAAAAGCGATACAGAGATGAACCAAGAATAAGGTTTCCAAGAACAACCCATGACGTTCATTAAAGGAGCTTACACGCAACGCAACCTAAATCTAAATTATCGCGAACCTGGAGATAGAGAACGCGGAAATAAACTTTCACCGGCGAAAAATGTCTGCGCATGCTCTTCTAAAAATGACACGTGATCTATTTCGGGCAATGTCATTGGCTCTGAGGCAAAAATACCCGCGAAATGTTGAGATGAAAGAAGCGATGGCAGCTTTTTTTGGCAGTGACAGCGTCGCAATTTCTTGCCACTGTAGGAGATCAAAAATTATTTTCGTCAAAGTTTTGACGGAAGTGTGTTCTCTAGAGAATATAGCGTCCTGGAACTGGCGAGAAATCGTAGTGGCATGGTCTGATTCAGTGTTGTTGACGTTGAGATCGCTGGTTTGCATGTGGAAGACATGCCGAAAAGGTGGGTAATTTTTACTCTTTCTGTTTACTGCATGTTCCGTGCAACTCGGTACAAAAAGAAATTATAAAGTAGTGGAAGAAAAATTATTGGGCTTTGTTTTGGTATATAAATTAGCTTGTACCGAGTTGCACGGAAGCGACAGTTTTGTTAAATGTATCTCCCGTTTTTGTGTCAAAATTCGACTTGGTGAATCTAACATTCGACAGCATTCGACTGTTGATCGAAGAGCGTATTACAACGCTATCCAAAATGTTTTTGTTCTTTAGTTCAAGTTTCTTATCACGGATTCAACCAAAAAAAGTAGAGGGACAGACATTTTGGGACTTTGTTTTGTTAATATGACTTAGCTAGTACTTTGTTGCTGGAAAAACTATATTTAGATGCTAAATCTGTGTGTGTGTGTGTGTGTTTAATCAATAATCAATCAATCAATAAAGCTTTATTAACGGTATCAATCAATCAATCAATAAAGCTTTATTAACGGTATCACTTCATTAAAAATGCTCTTCCAGTGAGCCATTTACAAAACAAAATTTTCAGAGAAACTACATTAATGCTAAAATATATCTATTTATTAAGAAAATCTATCCTATAATTAATCACACAAAAATCAATCAACCTTAAAGGTACATTAAATAACTGAAATAAAATTCTATCTCAACTCCCTCAAGGCAATACCTGGTTCAAGACAAAGATAGGGCAGACTTGAAAGAGTTGAGATTTATCTCGTCTTTAAGCACATTTTCTAGGCCATTCCACATGACTGCTCCCCTATAGCTAAAGGCCCTCTTAGCAGCTTCAGTACGGGGCGTAAGGTACAAAAATGTTGTTTGAGGCACCTCGCACGTTGTAGGAATGAACCCCAGGGGTTGGTTTAAACATGTTCTTTAAACTCTCAGGGTAAAGGTTATTTAGAGATTTAAAAACACTTATTGCGAGCTGTTTAGAGCGTCTTTGCTCAAGGGTATCCCATCTCAAGTCTTGGAGGATATCCGCAGATCTTGTATTGTAATCACTAAATGTTATAATTCTCCCAGCCCTATTTTGCAATCTCTGGAGTCGGTCACACAGACCTTTTCCCATACATCCCCAGACTTCGGAGCAATAATCAAAATAAGGAGCGACTAAGGCATCATACATTTTCAGTAGGGTTTGGCGAGGCACCAGGGAACGAATACGTTTTAAGGCCCCTATACCTGCAGATACCTTTTTACAGATGGTATCTACATGGGATTGCCACCCCAATGCCTCGTCAACCTCTATTCCCAGATACCTATAATTAGTCACCCGAGTCAATTGTTGACTATTAACAGTAACGTTTAAGTCACCATTTAAATGCCTTAGTCGGTAGTGGCTTCCAATTATCATATATTTTGTCTTTTTGACATTTAATGTGAGTTTATTGGATTTCAGCCAC
This sequence comes from Porites rus, assembly GCA_964035705.1. NCBI lineage: Eukaryota > Metazoa > Cnidaria > Anthozoa > Scleractinia > Poritidae > Porites > Porites rus. The sequence continues at coordinate 19,034,304 of OZ038000.1, read as the reverse complement.
TTTTGAACCTCATCCAAGTCTTTGTTTAGCTTTTCTTCAAGAGTTGCGGGGTCATAGGTGGAAAGGGTAAGCGAGGTGTCATCAGCATACATGAGTGCAGATGATGACAGCTCGCATTCTTGTAGGTCATTTATATAAATGAGAAACAACAAGGGTCCAAGTACAGAACCTTGTGGGACCCCATAACTAACAGGAAGATAGTCTGATAGAGTTCCATTTAAGACCATAAAGTTGCAGTTTTTTTAACAATATGCTGTGGTCAACCGTATCAAAGGCTTTCTTAAGATCCAGAAAGAGTACACTGTTAATTAGGCCATCATCAATATTTAAATACCAGTTGTTAGTAGCTTCAAGCAAGGCAGTCAAAGTAGAATGCATCGGTCTGAAGCCATGCTGAGAAACTGTCAGCAAATTATTGTGGGTTAGGTACTCATAAAGTTGTTTGAAGATAACCTTTTCGATTATTTTACTGACAACTGGTAGAATAGATATAGGTCTTTAGGTCTGTTATTAGGATCAGACTTAATATCCTCCTTATATAAAGGTAATACTTTGGAAATTTTCCACTCGTCTGGAAAATACCCACACCTAATGGATAGGTTAATTATATGGGTGAGAGAAGGCACGATTTCAGGACAAGCTTCTTTCAAAAGCCTTGCAGAAATACCATCTAGGCCTGTAGCCTTGTCGACTCGAAGCGAACTCACTAAACGGTGAACAACGCCGCAGTGAGTCTCGTTCAGGGTAAAACCAGAATTTGATGGCGTAATGTAGTCCTCAAAACAAACACTAGTTTTGGGAATATTATCGGCTAACCTAGGCCCAATGTGAGTAAAGTGATAATTAAGAGCATTAGAGATTTCTAATGGGGTAGTACTTGAGTTATCTTCAACATCTATTCTATTTATTTCAGTTGTTGGTAAATTTCGGCCCAATATTGAGTTTACTCCTTTCCATGATTTCTTAATATCCCCTAGATTTGTTTCGAAATACCTTTTACAATAGTTAGTTTTTGCTTTCCTGATATTAGCATTTACATTGTTTCGAGCAATCTTATACTCGGTCCAAAGAGCATCTGAATTGTTGATAATTGCAGCCCTTTTCAGTTTGTCCCTCTCAAACATCATCCTTTTTATCTCTGGTGTAAGCCAGGGAGCATAATTATTTCTTACTTTCCTTTTACGTTTTGGTGCATGGAAGTCACAAATTTCTAAAAACAGACGTGACCAAATTTCCTAGGCACGATTTGGATTATCTTCCAGATGAACTAGGTGCCAAGATGCTAGGTTAAGGTCAGCGTGGAATGAATTAGCATCAAAGATCTTTGGTTTCCCTTTGGGAATACAAAATTTTCTAACTTCATAGATAAGAGAATGGTCACTTATTCCGATGTGACAGACCCCAGAATGCGTAAAAATTTCCTTGTTATTTGTTAGGAATAAATCAATAGTAGTAGCGGATTTTTCAGTGATTCGGGTATGTTCATTTATCAACTGGTGGTATTGGTAAAGGTTACAAATTTCCAGAAGATTCTTTGTATGTGATTCTAGTGGGCAAGCAGCCACATTACAATTTGAATCCCCCAAAATATTTACCTCTAGTCCCAGCAATTCGATTCGCTGAACGAGAAGTTCAAAATCCTTCATGGCGTCTACATTAGAACGTGGTGGTCTGTACCACGTACTCACAATAAAAGATTTAGCCTTGGGTTTGATTACCTTAATGCCAATCCACTCGAGGCTTTCGCACTCGAGATCAAATAGGCGTTCATAATTGATAGTATTCCGGATATAAAGGGCGACACCCCCTCCGTCTCTGTTTCTATCATTTCTCTCCAGGGCATAGCCTGGTACTGTAACTTCACCACTAGATATAGTATCATCGAGACGAGTTTCATTAACCGCAAGAATATCAATACATTTCGCATTCATATAAATCTGCAATTCCTCGATATGGCCGGGAATACTAGTAATGTTAAGGGCAGCTAACTTAAAACCCCTATTTTTGGATAATTCACTTAACAGATCAGCATTTAACGGAGACGAGCCGTGTGTGAAATGACCCTCTAAATCTAACTTGCCAACGAGGTCCGAATTATCTTGTTCAGAGTTTGTGCTAGCAACCAAAGAGGGTCCCGCTTTCGCTTGTGTTTTGCTGCTTTGATCTTTGCTTTCAATGCCTGCCTTATAAAATTCGAGGCTAGAATTTTCACGTTTACTCCGTTTATGGCAGAAAAATAATTACGCTTGGTTCAAGTTAATCTCGTGTCACTCGGTACAAAAGGAAATTATAAAGAAGGTAAAGACATATTCTTACTGATTGTGTTGCTGTGTAAATTGTCTTGTGGCTAGTGGATCGAAAGCGGCCGGGTTTGCCGCAGTTTTCTAAAGTGCGTAGTTCGAAACGTGATGTTGTGGATCGATGCAGATTTCATTGTTGTTGCACATTATTACAGCTTTGTATGTGAAAGAAATTTGAGTTTTATGCGAACTGTCGAATGAAAAAATGTGAGAGTGTTTTCATTAAACGCTTAGACTGTCTTGGAGCTACAGTTCGATAGGTCCAGCAACATTTTGATTTGTAAAAAAAATTCTGTTTACAGAATGTGTACAGCTGCTGTACATTTAGGCTTGCAATTTTATAATTGAAGGATCGAAGTTTATATTATTTTGCTCATAAACTTGACTTGGGATTATCCACACAACGACTTACTTGTTACTTTCTTCATTAGGAAGCGCACTTGCGGACATTATTTCCCCCGAGTACAATTTTTTAGTACTAAATTTTTGTACACAGGTCTTTCTGTGGGGGTTGCCTCTTTGCTTGAAAATTGTATCCTGGAAGGAGATGAACAGGGTAATTTTCCTGTGAATGCTTTTGTTTTTCTGTCCATCGTTTTTGGCTTAATTTTTCTGGAGCAAAGTTACGAGTGAATGATAGAGTTAACATGCTATTAAGTGTTCAAAAGTTGTTTCCAAGAAAAAAAATAATTATCACAAATTAAACTTACAGGAGTTTAAAGTTTGGAGTAAACTTTGAGTCTTAATGAAATTTTAGTTGGATCATGTTGATGAATGCAGTTGTGTGGGATATACAGTTTCCAATTTTGATCTTCTGTCAGAATTATGAGAGAACACTCAAATACAGATCTCATTCAAACTTTATAGTTTCACTGTAATTATCGTTTGTTTCTATTCCTATAAACTTATCATTAATTAGGTCTACATTTTGCATAAATTTAATGTGATATATATTATTTGAAGGGGTTATTGTTTCACAGTGAAGTAGTTTTAAATTTCACTTTATTTTTTTGATATGAAGTTCAGTTTCTTCTTAGTTGTTGGCTAAGGCAGTTTTGAAGTATGTGACATTTTAACATATTTTATTTATTTCTCTTCAGAAAAGATTGATTGATCCTGCATCAAACAAAGTGCAACCTCACAAACAAGATTTTTGACGAACAAATGTGTTCTCAAGCAAAGCATATGTCCCTGACAGTGTCAATAAATTTTATTAATGGAAAGATCTGGGTTTTTACTCCTTTGTAGCACTTTTGACTACGCATACACCGTATTCACAAATGGCGGACACGCGGGAAAAAACTGGTGCCTAGTCATGAAAGCGAGGCGTTGGAGGATAAACAAAAATTGCAAGTGAAGACTTTCAGTGAACTTGCAGAGTGTTTAGCACGGATTCCACCTAAAATAACTTTGTACGGACTTCTTTTTAAATACAATTAAGTGGGATGTCTTCTGCTTTTAATGTTTGGTAGCGATTTGCTGTTTGCAATCAAAAGGTCCGCCATTTGTGAATACGGTGTATCAGTTTTCCAAACTATGTACTAAAAAAAGCAGATATAATCAATATTTTTTCCAACTAACATATTTGTAATCAAAGTTCTCTTCTTTTATGTAAATTATTTCCCTAATTTAAAAAATTTCATTATCTTATTCAGATCAAGCACAGTAACCATAGAAAAGAAAAAAAAACCTGCTCGGTCATTGACGGCTTTAAAGTTTTGATCTTAAAATTGCATCCGTTCACAATGAAAAGAACATGAATGCAGACACCACAGTTCATTTAGCTCATGTTCAAGCTTTTTTTTATAAATTATAAAGTCTTGCTAGAGAAAAAAAATTTTGCTCTATCTTTTCAGTGAAAAAAAAATAACTTCCAGGTGTTTAAGCAATTTCAAAGGACCCACAGTGTCTTATTTCTCCGCTGCATTGAGCTGTCAACAAAGGCCGTTTTTCCTAGTGACTCGGCTTTTATCAGAAATATTGTTGTCCTTCGTGATCGTGAAGAGTGATCACTTAAACAAGTCCAAAGCTGAATCCGGTAAACCGGCCAAAACACGAGCATCGCAGGGAATGAATCCCATAGGAATAGGTGAAAAAGGATTATAAAAAGTCTGGGCTATTCCAAGAAAATCTGTATATGCATTTGCAACTCGTATTAAGCGGCAATTAACCTTCTTTCCACTGGAATAAGCAAACGATGGGGTAAATGCTAGTTTCCATATCTCAAACCGCCCTTGGATACCTTATGATGCCTACACAAAGTAATTGCATATATGTATACATATATGAGTGAGCCCTGACTATAGTGATTAGGGTTAAGCACTAACAATACTGATTAGGGTTAACCACTGAAAATACTGATTAGGGTTAAGCACTGACCATACTGATTAGGGTTAAGCACTAAGAATAGTGATTAGGGTTAACGGTTAGCTTCTTTTTAGGGTCAGGGTTTTCACTACAGTAGTTAAATTACTCCCACTCCCTGCAGCGAATCCTCGGTGGTGTAGTGGTTAGGGCTTGGGACTACTGGTATAGCATTCCGGGATCGATTCCTGCTTGTATTTCAGAAATTTTTTTTTCCTTTAAAATTGAATAGACTTGCACTTTGATGACATTTGTTGAGCAGAAACTAAGTCTCTGGGACAAGAAACTTAGAAATTTCATGTAAGTGTAAGTGAAAAGGGAGAGGGCGGTTTGAGATATGGAAACAAGTGCTTACCGAACGATGGAGGCATTGCCGCCATTTTGAATTTGGCAATGTCACGTGGTCGCGCGTCGACCAATCAGATGTTTTTCGCCGGTGAATCGCTGACCAAAAGGATCGTGGCCTCTGGGAACAAGATTGCCAGATCCCTTCACCGGTGAAAAATGTCTGGGCATGCTCTGGAAAAAATGACACTTGATCGATTTCGGGTAATGTCATTGGCTCCAAGGCGAAAATGCCTGCGAAACGTTGTTCAGATACAGGTATTCATAATCACTGTAATATCTCTCTAAGTAAATGAACTGTTTCAAGGTATATGTCAACACCATTAAATTCAGAATCACGTGTTGGATCAATTGTAGCAGTTAATATTTCCCTTGTTTCATCTCCTAGAGGAAAGTCTGTCTGAGGCACCTCTACAAATGGCACATTGTCATTAATTGGGCCATCCCATTCTTCTGAGGGTGCAGGTCCATCAGGATCTATACCATATGTGTCAGCTGCATTCTGCTAAAAAGAGGGAAATAAAAGATAATAATTATGTGGTGAACCATATCATATCATAATCCTTTAGGCACCATCCTGGCAAAGGTTGGAAGGGTGTGAGGCCTAAAAAAATACTTAATGCTCACCTGATGAGCGAATTCAGCTGATGTTCTAAAGTCACTGTTGGCCACTGACAACATTCCTTGAATGAACAACTGCTCAGGTGAAGAATTGTGCTCCGTGCTCAACGGGCCCTGTTGTGACCTGCTCTGAAAAGGTCCAGATTTCTTTGGATCCTTGGCAGGTACACATAGTGCAATGCAAAGAGTTGGATTTCATCAGAGGGATCTAACAAACCAAAGTTCTCCATACTGTAAAACAGATAATAGAACACATAT
>OZ038000.1:19010916-19023416 GCA_964035705.1 Porites rus | reverse complement strand
AGACCTGGCGTGACTCAAATGCGTTTAACACCCAATTAGACGACGCGCATCCTCGTGATCGTGGATGTGTTTACTGCGACAGCACAGGTCACAAGCCACACGAATGCACCAAAGTCTCTGATCCAAACGAAAGGAAGAAAATTTTCTTGAAAAAACGTCTCTGCTTTAACTGTGCTGGAGATGATCATAGGGCGTCGGAATGCAGGAGCAGGAAAACGTGTTTGTTTTGCAAAAGAAGACACCACACCTCCATCTGTGACAGAGGAAACGCAGACAACTCGATGACAGCTACGCAAATCGGCGATGGTCCTGTGGTGTACCCAGTGGTTGTAGTGGAAGTCGCAGGAATTAAATGTCGTGCCCTTTTAGATTCCGGCGCAGGAAGTTCGTACGCTTCTGCCGCACTTCTTGAGAGGATTGGTGCAAAACCTCATCATTCTGGGTTACGCAAGATTGAGATGATGCTAGGCGCGAGCAGTCGGGTTATGGAAGTCTATCGGATCAAACTTAACTCAGTGAACTTTGAGATGGAAGCAGAAGTCACTAAAGTAGAGAAACCGCACCTCATGATGCTAGACAACCCTCGCTACAAGAAGCTCGTAGAGAAACACCCCCATCTAAAGGGCGTGACCATGGATGACAACGACGAGAGACCCCGCCTACCTGTGCACATCATCCTAGGAAACAGTGAATGCCCCAGAATCAGCACCACCGAACCTCAGCGCGTAGGAAGAGAATGGGATCCCGTAGCAAGTTACACGAAGTTGGGCTGGACTATCACTTGACCCGGTAAAGAAATCGACACCACCAGTATGCTTCTTACACAGACGTCAAGAGTCGACTATGAAGACCTTTGTAAGCTAGACGTTCTCGGGTTGGCAGACTCGCCTTCAGGGGATCAGAGTGTGGTTTATGATGAGTTTAAGGAACAACTGCGGAGAAGCGAAGAAGGGTGGTACGAAACTGGTCTCCCGTGGAAGGGAAATCATGCCCCCTTGCCAAACAACAAAGAAGGAATCCTGCGCATACTCGCTAGCCTGGTACGGAAACTTGAGAAGAATGGGTCAATCGAAGATTACAATGCTGTGATTCAGGAGCAGTTGATCGAGGGAATTGTTGAGCGCGCCCCTAACTCTGTCGTAGGAAGGGAATTCTATATTCCGCACAAGGGAATAGTGCGTGAGACAGCTGAAAGCACTAAACTGAGAATAGTGTATGACGCCTCCGCAAGAGCCTGGGACGGTGCGCCATCTCTTAACGAATGCCTTAACAATGGTCCACCACTGCAAAACCAACTATGGAGTGTGTTGATTCGAGGGCGCTTTAACCCAATTGCCATCACTGGAGATATCAAGAAAGCGTTCCTGCAGGTCAGAATCCGTCCAGAAGAAAGAGACGCTCTCAGGTTCCACTGGTATAAGAACACAGAGACCAAGGAGGTTGAGACACTCCGTTTTACAAGAGCACTGTTTGGTTTGGGTCCCTCACCCTTCTTATTGGGAGGGGTCATTGAGTCACATTTGGATACTTGGAGCCTCAAGCAGCCTGAAATAGTAGGCGAGATCAAGAAGAATTTATATGTGGATGACCTTATAAGTGGAGGGACGACAGTATCCAAAGCAAGAGAGATGAAAAATGCAGCAACAGAGATCTTTGCTGACGCCGCTTTCGAACTTCACAAATGGCATTCAAACGTTGCTGAGCTACAATCAACTGAAAGTGATCCGACTGCAGACCAGACGTTCGCTAAACAGCAACTGGGCGCCTCGACAGGGGGAGAGAGTTCGCTGCTTGGCTTAAAGTGGAATAAGTTGAGAGATTTACTGAGCGTCACCGTGCCAACCGAGAAAGCCGAGAACACCAAGAGGGGAATACTGGCTAAAGTAGCAAGGATTTATGATCCACTCGGAGTGGCGTCTCCCCTCACACTATGTGGAAAGCTACTATATCGTGACGCCTGCAACCTCAGAATCGGTTGGGATGAACAATTGCCTTCTGACCTAGCCGATAAGTGGGCCAAATGGGAATCAAGATCCCCGGAGAGAATCACTTTCGTGAGGGCCCTAGTTCAATATCAGGAACCAATCAGCAGCATATCCTTACATGTCTTTGGAGATGCAAGTGGTGTGGGCGTGGCCGCAGCGGCATTCACTGTCGTGTCGCAACCATCAGGTGTCACACAAGGCATCGTGGCTGCTAAAGCTCGGTTGGCCAAACAAGGCCTCACCATACCACGTCTGGAGTTGGTCGCCTGTCACATGGCAACTAATTTGGCCAATAACGTGAAAGAAGCCCTGGAAGGATATCCTGTTGATCAAGTCTACTGTTGGTCTGACAGTACAGTTGCGCTCCACTTGATAAGAGGAGAAGGTGACTACAAGCAGTTTGTGCACAACCGGGTGCGCAAAATCCAAGACAAGAATTGGATAACGTGGAGATATGTGCCAACCAAAGAAAATCCAGCAGACCTGGGGAGTCGTGGAGGACCTGTAGCACAAGACGACGACCTCTGGTGGCATGGTCCAAAATGGCTGTCACGCCCAAGTGCTTGGCCAGTCGACATAACCACAACCGCCACTGCTGAAACACTGGCCGAAGCAAAGACGGTACGAGAGATATTCAAGCTCGCTACCGATCAAGAGGTGGATTGATTTGAAGCAGTCCTTAACAAGTATGGTCTCTGGCGCGTGTTGCGCATTGGCGGGTGGGTTGCGAGATTTGTCCATAACACACGGCATCCACCTTGTGAAAGGAAAACAGGGCCACTAACCACCGAAGAACTAAGTATTCAACGAAGATTCTGGGAGAAGAAAGCGCAGCGGGAAGGCGTGAATTCGAAGAATTATGAGAACGACCGCTCGCAGCTAAACTTACAGCTAAACGACCAACAACTCCTTGAATGCCGGGGAAGGATACAGGGCGTCTACCCAGTGTATCTCCCAGATACAGCAGTCTACACAGAGAAGTTCGTGGAAGAAGCGCATGAATCTACCCTACACGGAGGAACGCAGTTGACAATGGCGAAAGTACGTGAACGGCACTGGGTCCCGCGCCTGAGACGACTAGTGAAGCGAATCGTGAAAAAATGCCCAGGATGCAAACGATTCCAGGCCACAGCCCTTACTGTACCACCTCCTGGATTACTGCCGCGAGATCGAACCGAAGGATCAATTCCCTTTCAAGTTGTGGGGGTCGACTATGCTGGCCCAATCAAGTTTAAAGCTACTGAAAAACGCGAAGGGAAAGCCTACCTTATCCTGTATGCCTGCAGTTTGACGAGGGCACTGTACCTTGACCTGGCGAGAAGTTTGGAGACCAGTGAATTCCTTGTAAGCCTAAAGGGATTAATAGCAAGGCGTGGCAGACCAAGTACGATCTATTCAGACAACGGCAGTACTTTCATTGGAGCCGCGGCGTGGATTAAGCAAGTTCAGAACGACGAGAAACTAAACGATTTCCTTGCACGTCACCAAATCACATGGAAGTTCAACCTAAGCAGAGCCCCCTGGTGGGGAGGCCAGTTCGAGCGCATGATAGGGCTGGTCAAAACAGCAATGAGGAAAACTATCGGTAACGCCTATCTAACCTTTGATGAGCTGAAAGAAGTCTTTCTGGATGTGGAAATAGCCTTGAATGGTCGGCCAATGTCCTATGTTGAAGATGATGCACAATTACCAGTCTTGACACCGTATTCAATGCTGTTCAGCCAACCAAATATTCTACCTGAGAGGGAGGCCTACCATGAAGAGAACCCACAACTCAGACGGCGAGCAAAATACCTCAGAAAATGCAAGGATGCGATCTGGAACCGCTGGACGAAAGAGTACTTTAAGGGCTGCGAGAACGTCACACCGTAACACATAAAGACTCTCCTTGTGGAGTTGAGAAGGGAGATGTGTGCCTTATCAAAGACGACAACAAAGACAGAAATAAGTGGAAACTTGGAATAGTGGAAGAGCACATTGTGGGACGTGACGGCGTCGTGAGAGCTGTAAAGCTTCGAGCAGGAAAGAGCTATCTGGAGAGAGCTGTGCAGCAGTTGTATCCATTGGAGTTGTCCTGTGACAAGTCTACAGAGGCAGAAAACCCACCACTGAATCCTGAAGCGCTCGCCTTTAGGCCAAGGCGAGATGCCGCAGTCGCAGCTAGACTGCGAGTCCAAGAGATTGCTGTACGTGACCAAGACGACTAAGGAACATTGTTTATTTGAATACTAAGTTTAGACCGTTTCAAAAGAGGAACATTGATTGATGATTTGAGCATTGATTTCAGACAACTAGATTTCAAACAAAAGGAATTTAAGAACTTTACTCGAACTGTATTTGCTCCCGAGACGGAAGCAAATAAGGGAGTGTGTCGAGATATTTTTAGCTGCATTGTGTGACAAGTGATTTGCGTTATGTGATTTCCTTTTTGTGGTTTCAATGTATACGAAAGAATCAATTAATCTGTAACCTGTCCATCATCGTTGACTAGGAATTTAGGGTGTGTCGCGTGTCAGTGTAACTAACCAACAAAAATATTATTCACTTCTATCAATAATTCGGGACGAGATCAGTGTTCATTGTATGAAAGAGAAAATAAACCGTGAAGTTTGCGAAAACTGCCTGGTGTTTTGTGGGCATTCGCAACAAAAACGAGAAAACATGCACTAACTATAGCTGATACCCCCAATATAGTCTAAAACGGAAATGTCATGAGCTATAAACTAAGAATGATACTAGAATATTTTCAGCCTAAAATCGGCAGAAGAATAAGAATATTCAGCCTGGGCCGGAAAAACAACATTCTTATTAAAAAAAAGAGTGTATCTGTTCAAAATTTTAGTCACCGGTTTTCTCTACAAACGTTCATCTGGTCCTTATGGCGAATTTCAACCCATACCAATTTACAAATTCGCACTAATCACCTGATTATTCTCCGTATGGGGATGGCTTGTTTTCACCCTTTAGCTCGCAGATGTTTTCCCAAGACTCGCAGCCTTCGACCTCGCAGCTCTTTTCTCGCGTGAAATATTAAGAGTTGACAGTCCGGTTTCAAATATCATTTATGTCCCACACGTGCGACCTCCAAGACTCCCGTGGCGTAAATGTCGTCACATATTTGTGGGACAACATATGACGCGACATAAAAAAAAAGGCCACAGTTCGACCCCTGCCAAATGTAGGGCGCGATCCATTCAACCAAAATTCATACCGGTCCGACCGGGAAAAGAGGACCACCTCAAAAGGTAGACCTGTTTTTTGAAACTTTTCCGGCTGGACCGAACCGATCCATTGAGTTTTGGACCGAAATTTCCGGAAATTTTGGTTGAATGGATCGCGCCCGTAATGTAGATTCCCCTGAGACCAAGTGGTCAGTTGTGAACCAATCAAAAGGCAGTACCTGGCGCACGGGCTCAAGTTGAATAACAAACAAAATTTCACACACTTCCCGCCGTCGCGACTTCCTGTGTTTATTTATCTAAATTTTTTCGTTAAACCCGGCCACCGCAGTCAAGAGACATGAGCACTTGATATATTCTATTAATTTTAGGGGCTATAATGTTAAATTTTAACGAAGAGAACTTTGTAAAACAGCAAAAGTGTTCTATGTGCAGCAAGCAATATTCTCACCACTAAAAAGGATCAGATTACACGAGGAGCTAAGGAAAGCTTGACACGAAGAATGCAGTCGCTTCTGTTGGAAAATCTGGTTTTGGGGAAAAAATCTAACCAGCAAACAAAAACAATGAGAACAAAAACGAATTACAAGCCTAAAGCGAACGCCAAAGGAAAAGAAAACAACGCCATTTTTTTCGAAACGTGGCCGAGTTCAGAATAAAAATAATGAACTAAAATTAATTACCGACGTGCCGTTTCCATGTCCTTGGAAACATTTCAGATGGCCCAGCGAATCATTTTAAGTTTCAAACCGATAACAAAAAGACTCGGGAAATTTGAAAGAAGGTTTAAACGATTAAACTGTGCAAATATTCATCAACAATGTGAAACCGAACCGATAGTAGATTTGTAGCTGGACTTAATAATATTCCCCATCGCTTTCCTCTGCAAAGCTGCTTTATTCTTTCAAGGCACTTCACAATTTTACATAGCAGTTTTGTAAAGCCACCATACTGAATCTGAGAACTTTTCAAGAAAATAATCCTTGCAACAGGAAGGGACCAAGAAACGGTCAAATGGGAGAAAAAAGGAATTTTATTCCTAAGCAAAATATGCATGATTTGCTCGTTGGCACTCTATCGATCGCAGGGCGGACAAATGTTGGGCGGTGAAACGAGCGCTCCGCTCTTCATTTGATGTATGCTGCGGAGTAGGACTGGCACGAGCGCTCTTTCCGCGCTTCCGGTGCGCTTAAAGGCCGGCGAAATTTTCCTTTTTGCAAACCGGAAATCCTATTTTCTTTCTGTAATTTCAGGCTACAATGTTAAATAGATAGATTCGTTTCATAACAATATCAATAAACAGTTTCATATGTTTGTGTCTGTATGCCTATAAGTCAAACTTGTTGGTCGTATAATGCCAAAATTTGAGTTTAATTTGAAAGTGTTGGATACCTCCTCCTTCCACTAAATATCACCTAATCCTCTTTCGCCATTTCGTTTGCAAAAGCTTAACACTTCTTAACCTCAGTTTTTTACATATGTTAAAGGGGGATAAATTTTATGTAACATAACAAAAACTTAGATTGATATATGTTGATAGAGCGGTTTTCATTTGAGTGTCGAAAAGTAATTGGTTTTGCACTTTCTACACGATGCGATTGGCTTAAAAGATTCGCGCCACCTTTTCATCCAATCAGAAGTAAAACCAAAGCCAATTGTGACGCGCTCGCATGCATTTTCCCGCGCTTTGCGTCAGCCACATGTAATTACTTCGAGTTTTGATTGGTTCAATGTATTGTCTGTGTCCTATGTGATTGGCCAGAGTAATTACTTTGGTTTTGGTTTTACGACACTCAAACGAAAACCACTCTATAGTAGCGTTGTACTGCTTCAAACTTTGCTTCTCGGATGCAACGCACCATGGCGATTCGCGCAATGCGTCGCAAATCCGGCAACCGCATGTAAACAAAATTTATTGAGGTTAGTTGTAAGGTTTTTTCTCCGTTTTTCTCTCTAAAACAAAACAAGGTAAACAGTAAAAACTTAGGGGAAACTAATTTTGAAGTTTCGAAGAAACAGAAAGACGTATGAGATGTTTTTTTTCAAAATTAAAAAGAAGGATGATGGTGATTGAAATTAGCATAATTTCACCTTGCACGAGCAGCACGCATTTACAAAATACACGTCATCTAGTTATAAAACACGATCTGCTGTCTTTTAGTTTTGCCATGGATGACATGGATGAGATTTTCCTTCGTCTTTTAGACAGTACTTAGTTGTTTTTGTTTTGGAATAACATCGACATTGGCGAGTAGCAGAACAAAAATATAATTCAGTGGTAGAGTCATGGAAGTAATAAAAGAAACCGTTTGAAAGAGATGTTTGTCTACTTCAACTATAAACCTCCCGCAAAAAATAGCAACATTTGCCTCTCGGAGACAGCGTACCAGCACAAAGGAATGAGGAAGAAGTGCAAGAAAACAAATCAAGCCGCCATAATTCAGTGACAGCGGCAGTATCTAACGTACAAACCACATCGTCAGCCCCAGACCGAAGTCGAAAACAAGCGACATTTCTAAGCAGAGTCCCAGTCCACTGCATCACACCTTTTTGCTCGGACGCGCTCGTTTCACCGCCCAACCTTTATCCGCCCAACACCGCGGCAAAACGCAATGCGCATGAGCATAAAATTTAATATCCGGTCAGCTTTTTATTTCCGGTCTAGTATATAAACCAATAGCGTAAGCATAACTTTGCCGTCGCGCCAAGTTTAAAAGCAAAAAGGGCGAAACAGACAAAAAAGGGGGCCAAAAAAATCACTTCATTCGAAAGCTTATATATTTTTCTATTCTCAACTTTTGCACCACATGCTTATCTGTTTGCACCAACGGTGAAAATGATGTTTGAAGTTTGCAGGTCGCGAGCGCTCGACAAGACGAATTTGTTTTCACTGGCTTTCTTGGGTGCTACTGGTTTGGCATAAGTTAATTTGGGAGAAGGCGACAACTAAGAAAAGAATGACAATACTTATGAAAGAAACCAAAATAAAGACGTCATCATTATCATAAAAACACTAAAACCAGGAAATAAAATTTAAGTCCGTTCAATAATTTGTTTTATTATCAGAGAAAACAAGAACTCAAAACAAAAGATGGGCGGGATTTAATAACAACTTTGACTTTGATGACTGCAGTCACCGGGAAACTAAACATGCCTATAAATGACTTTCATTGAAGAAAATGCCTATTTAATTCTTTTACATGGTTGTTCTTTTGTTGAAGACTTCAATAATTTCAGACTGTGCGGCTCGGCTGCATCTCATGCAAACACGAAACTTCTAGCTGCTAAATACATGGCATGAAAAGTTCGACTTCTAAAAGCCACTGAACCAGCTTTCGCTCTCTGATTCTGAGAATGAAAAAATAAATAAATAGAGTTGTCAACTTGCTGCCAACCGGCTCAACAGTATAATTAAGCTTATGTTTCATGGCGATCAACCCAGAAGAGTTTCGTTTTAAAACACGGTAAAACCCACTGGTAAACAAAACTACAAAGCGATTGTGTGTTGTCGTTTTCCAAATAGAGTTTGAATCGGCTTTAACACATGTAGACTGAGAAACTGAAGAACTGAAAATTAGAACTACAATACACAAGCTTGCAATGATAACGTTTTAATTTTATGTCTTAGTTTCAGCCAGGGTAAGTGAAAAATAACAGTCAAAAACTTTATTTTCGTGAATGAAAATCAGTTTACCTGACGCTCTAGCCAAAATTACACACTGAGTTATTATCATCTTACCTTTCCTGAATCTAATCGACTAATTGTTTCAGTGATCTGTGCCTGGTTATCCATAAAAGCAATTTCAATAAGTACAAAATAGTCAAAAACACGAGCAGCATAAAGCAGAACAACTGAACCACAAGCTGCACACAGAATTAAGCCGAAAGCACGCGGGGGACTTTGATCTGACTGGAAAGTGTGACTGAAAAAGAGACCGGAAATGCTCAACCTGGCGCATGCGTAGACGTTTTGCCGCGGTGTTTATCCGCCCTGATCGATAGGTATACCTAGTTTATGTTGCACGACTATATGGAGTGCCAGCATGTAGTACTTACCTATTCTACCCTCATTCCACTCTCGTTCCATTATGGAAATAATGGCTTGTGTAAAATTCATAACGTGTCCAATCTAGCTTCACTCAATGTTATCTAACGCTAACCATTTTAATGTGCTTTCCATTTTGGTTATGGGTTGCTCCTACAAAGTTATTTACATGCAGTATTTGGATTTCATCCTTCTATGGTTTGTCCCTTTTTTTCCTTACACCGGTAAGCTGCGTAAGACTGTATGAACAGTTGTTCAGTGATTTTCAGTATTAACTGCCATTTCTAGTGATTCCGATCTAAAACTCTCTTTTTGTTCTTGATAATAAACTGAAGCTACCTTGCTTTAACTGTACCGTAAAAAGCTTTTATTTTAAAGGAGAGTAATCATTGTGATTTCAGATTGTGGTAGTATCACTTGGTATGAGCCTCCTCCAGTTGTGACTGAAACAGATAACACAGCGCCCAGCGTAGCAGACAGCACACAACTTTTAAGGGGAGTTGATGGTTCACTAAGCTGGAACTTCACTCTGACAGGAGAACGATTTGCTTCGGCAGCGTTGAAATGGAAGGATACATCCGTTGCCAGCATTCGGCCGTCATTAGGCATAATCGCGGTAGCACCGGGCTTTGAGGATCGCTTTAATTTGACCTGGAGTAATTCCTTAAGAGCGACTCTAGTGATCTTCAATGTAACCACTGAATATGAAGGGGATTTTTCTTGCGAGACTTCCTCTGTTGTAGGGGTAACTTTGAAATTATGGACACGGAAGATCCACGTGGCTGTAGTTGGTAAGCTAACTAATACTGAAAGAATAACCTTTGCAAAGTTTCGGGTAGACTTATTAAATAAATGTTCCGTTCTTTATCTATAGACGAGATATGTTGTCATACACCAACCATCTATTGTTATGTATACCTCCTGATACATTCAAATTTTTTTCTTTGATGTTTTTCAAAAAGATTTGAGGTAGCAATCCCATCTCAACCTCGGTCAATTAAGGCTGTCATCATTGTGAGTGTCATTGTCATTGTCAAATTCAAAATTCTGAATTTTGTCAAAACCTTGCAGTGATGAACATGAATCGGAAAATAGAGCTCATGTGATGGAATTGTTCTTCGCTTGTCACATCTCTTTGCGAGCTTAAGGTGGCGTCTATAGTCCTTAAAGCGACCTCAGTCAGTAATTAAATCATTATACATAACTGGAAAGAAGTGTTTGCAATAATGTAACGTTAACTTTGTGTGAAGGAAATCTTACTTACATGTAGGTTTTTGACAGGTGTTAAGCATGTTCAACTTGACAACACAAAGCAAAAGTTATCTGTGCAAAACGATCAAGTTTAAAAAAACTATAATTGCTTTGAAACTGATTTTGGAGAAGATTTTACTAGATAAAGATTAACTCTTTTTCTGCCCACATATCAGGGCCAAAACTTTGACTACATTGAGGATTTTGTTTATATTTTAGTGATCTGCGAAGCTACAAGTGTCTGATCGAGCATTAGACTGGGTGGGTGTTAAGATTTCAGCTCAAGTGTGACAAAGTTCAGTGACTTCCAACACATTGTGGGTAGGCGTGAATTTCTTTGGGCAAATCACTATACAAAGATATTTTGTTGTTGTGTCCACAGTGGAGCTCCGGACTTTATATATCCAGGAACTTCCTTATATGAACACATTTTGTGAATTCATCTTAAAAAAATTGGACCTATGCACGCACATTTCCAGTACAACGCAAGGGAATTAATGTCATTAAAGTCCGTTTTACTATGATGTAGTCTTTGAGAAAATTAAATAATAAGAAGGGTATAACCACAGCTTGCAACCTTTGAAGACAAATTGCTTGTTCTTTCCAGGTTTATGGCGGCACAAACCACCATAATTTTTGAACTTCTGACCTAAGGGGACTCGAAAAACACTGTTTTGAATTTCCCACTTTTTTTTACCTGACCAACATTGACGTCACAAGCTGTTTTTGCCGACAAATTTTCTGACCACTCAACAAAAATAAGGGCCAAAAAATAGCAATTTTTAATTGCCAATATCTCAGAGATGCTTGCTTCAATTGAGCTGAAACTTCATAGTATGTTTATTTGGTTGATTTTATTAAACACATTCCACTAGAATTGAAATAAAATTAAAAATGTTGAAATTTTGATTCATTTAATTGACGTTTAAGGGACAGAGGAGGTTTACTGATGCTGTGTATTCATTCTGTGAGACTTTAATATCAAATATCAGGGTCCTAGAATTGAAAAAAATTAGGAAATGTACTAGCAGACAAGGCAGAGAGATTGGGTGTGGAAGTAACACAATTCCAATACAAAAACCTGTTGAGAATGTTATCTGGCCTGTATAAAAAAGGAAGGGGTAACTGTAGTCCTAGGGTTACCGTAGCAAAAAGGTTTAAGGTAACTCTGGTTTACAACCAAAATTTCCTAGGTAGAGTTACCCCATCCGACTTGGGTCAACTTTACCAGCTTAACTGGCATGTTTCGTCATGTGAAGACTAAAATAACACTCCTTGTAACATCCAAGATTTGAACAAAATCTTGAAGTCTCCATGTTATACGGAAAAACAGACAGGTAGTATCATTGTATAAAGAAAATACCTAATATTGTTCAGATGTTTAAAATTTGGCTCGAAAAATTGGATAACTCTGTTCAAATTTTAAGAGTTACTGGTCACGAGTTATCCATAGCAGAGCGCTTACAAGGCAGACAGACTAGGGTAACCCTCTTGCTAGGGTAACTCAATCTGCCTTGTAAACGCGTCGCGTAAAAAAAGAAGAAATGTGCAAGTGCTAGTTTAACGCTCTTGCTAGGGTAACCCTAGCACCAGGGTTACCCTCCCTCCTTGTAAACAAGCCCTAATAAGTTTAAAGAGTTGATATTTTTTAATTATCAGCGAGACAATGTGCTTGTACATACATCCACCTTGAAAATAAAAGGCATGGTGATTGATAAATTTGAGCTTAAATGTAACTTAAACATGGCCACCAACCAAATGTCTTTGAACTGATGAGACAAAAGCTGTTTTAAATGCAGCGAAACTTCTCAATTAGAAAATATAAGACTCATATTCCAGTGTACTGCTATGGCCATCCGAGGAGAAGAATCTCTGCGACAAGTGGCTGACTTTATCCTGAAATTGCTTGGCTCTTTCACGACCTATTGTAGCATCTCTATGTCTGGTCAGGCGTTGGACCTTATATTTTGGGTATATAAGTCTGGCCTATTCTCCTGAGAATAATAATTCTCCTGATTCTGCTCATATACTTTTATAAAT
>OZ038000.1:18998416-19005916 GCA_964035705.1 Porites rus | reverse complement strand
GTCAGAACTTGTTCAGTTAAACTACAATGTGCAAAAATATAGTAAAAATGAACTCGGTTTGAAGGCTCCACAAAGTATACACATGTATGCAATGCTCCTACTACACCTCTTTTAATTTTGGGAAAGAATTATAATTAATAAATTTCCAAGCATGGAAACAAAAAATTGGAAAAAAACTCTAGTACTATTATTTTAATAAGCTTTAATCACTGTCGCATCATTTAACATCATTTTCGAAAGGGATTGATGAAAGATCTTTGAATCTTAATAGCTTGGAAACTTATAACTGAATGTAACTTTTTTATCCAAAAATATAAGGAATCATTATGGGAAACTGTGAATAAACTAAGTTTATCAAATAAATGTATTCACTGTGACAGTTTAAAGACCTGCAAAGGCTGCTGATACATGTATTTTGAGTTGGTCAAGCTACATGTAACGAGGCATATTAAATTTTGGCTTTGAAATTGTAGCTTGTTAACTTTTGTAACTTTTAACTTTTGTAACTTTTATTTGATTTACCACAAAATACAAATAACAAAAAAAACAAGACAGTTACACAAAAGCAAATGAAAGTGGCGAGGAAGCCCAAAAAGAAACCATGAGGCTTATAGACATTGGGCTTCCTCAGAGTAAAAATAAAGTTAACAGTAACGGTAAGGCCAGGATCGAAAGCAAAATACAATGAAGGTAAGTATAAATTAACTAACAGGGAGTCCAGTTCCTATTTGTTCCTATTTTTTTGCTATTTTTTGAGCCTATTCCTATTTTCTCCTATTTTTAAACTAAAACCTCCTATTTTTCCTATTTTTTAGTAGGCAGGCCAAATTTTGTGACAAATTTCAAAATGAAATCATAGTTGAATGTGTTTTAGAGTGACGTTTATCATAACGCAAGTAGTATGTTGACTTTGATGTTCTAATATTAGCAAAAATAACAGTTACATTTCTTCTTTCCATGGCCTCTATTGCCCATTAGAGTTCTGTTAACAACATTGTTATATTTTTACTTTTTGTATAATTTTCTGGTGTGAATATTAGTAAAATCCAACTAGTGGTCTATTATCAATGCTGCGTTGTGACTGGTTGAGCTACTACTAGGCTATATGTTATAGCCCACTAGTAGCGAAAAGCGCGGGTTTTTGGCGGCAAAAAAGGATTAGTCTAGCTTTAACTAGCTAAAATTTTTTTATTCCCGATATTTTTGACCAACTAGTTGGATTTTACTGAAACATTATTCTTCTCGCCCTCATAGCCTGTGAGTCGATAGCCCATTCCGGCTCCAGGAATAATTGTTAAATATTGTGCATAGCCCACTGAAACTGCATTTCAGTATCTGTACATGTTATATTTTATTTTGAAGTCTTGCTCGCTTTTATGTTCATCTTTGAAACTAAAAACAGGATCAAGTAGTCCTCTCACAACACAGATTCAATCAGCTTCTTGGTTTAAAAAACTAGTCACTTTGACCAGCTGGAGTCTGTATGCTACATGAAAAGAACAGACTCAAGTTTAGTTTACGGCACTAGCTCTCTTGGTAAGCTTTTGTTAACAGCTATACCTACGCAACCAACTGACGAAGGATCCAATATTTTGGTTCCAAAACTGGTCTTGTAGTCATAGCTGAGCAGGAGTGTTACGTTCTTCTTAAAACATTGACACACTTACAATCTGGTACCAAATAGATCAGTGTCACTTTGCATACTCTGCAGAAAGCCTGGCTCCGTACTTAAACTACAGTCTAACCTCTGTACAACGGTCACCTTTGGGAAATGGCAAGCTGACCGTTATATACAGGGTGACCACTATTATTATACTATATAAAGGTAAACAGGTAAAATATAAGGCAACTGAAAATTTTGGGAAGTTCTCCAGTGACTGTAATATACAGGGTGACCACTATATACAGCGCTCTTACATAGAGGTTTGAACGGTATGCTGTCTTTTGACTCAAACAAGCATATTCTCAACCAGCTACCGATTGCAGATTAATGGTAGGAAAGCTTTTCACAGAACCTTTTAGTTCAATATTCTTCAATGACAACACAATCGTAAGAAATTTCTATCAAAGAAATTTTAACTCTTCGAAGCTTTTCAAAGATTTGCAGCCAACTTAAAGGGAATTGCATATGATCACCTTTGATTAAAGAATCACGCTTGACCTGTAGTCAAGAATATCATTCTGATTACAGCGCAACTGAGCCAACAAACTATTACATTACTGATCATTTTCACTTCTTCTTAGCCGCGAAAGTTGATCTTAACCCTGCGAACTTAGAAGCTGGGGACTCGTACCTTTTATTATAACCGGATGAGGTGTAGGGAGGCTATCTATGTCGACGAAAGTACTATTGATTTTCCTATTTTTCTCCTTTTTTTTAATACAAAGTTTCCTATTTTTCCTATTTTCTGAATCCCAAGTTTCCTATTTTCCTATTTTTTGGAGTGACCAGGCCGCTGGACACCCTGAACTAATTACATAGACTGAGTTGACAAAATGTAAGGTATGGTACAAGTAACAATAAGTATAAAAATAATATCAGACATGGAAGAAATATAACTATTTACTACAAGATTTATAACTAATAATTCATATATAATTTTTTTTTCCATTTCGTTTTGAATAAGTGGAGAGAATTAGATTCTTTAATATCATTTTCTATAGAGTTATAATAAGTAGGTCCTTGGAAACTGATAGAAAATTTAAGGTTTGTTCTACAAGAAGGAAGGTGAAAATCGTTCGCGTGTCTAAAGGCATAGCTATGGACTTGTTTGTTTGAAGAAAAATAATTGTTGAACTTTGAAGGCAAAAGAGAATGGTTAAGAGAAAACATAAGTTTACCTAATTCTAGCTGTCTAATATCGGAAAGTTTTAGTAGCTCTAATTCTTTGAAAATAGGGTCTGAATGAGAATCGAAAGTTGATTTAGAAATAATTCTGATAACTCGCTTTTGCAAAGAGACAAGACGGCGAAGATTGGTTTTGTACGTAGATCCCCAGACAATAATACAATAATGAAGATAAGGAAAAACTAAACAATAATAAAGAATTTTTAGACACGGTTTAGGTAGAAAAAATCTTGCTCTATTAATGACACCTATTGATTTCGAGATTTTACGAGCTACTTGAGAAATGTGCGGTTTCCAAGACAGATGTTCATCAAGGACTACACCGAGGAAGACCGTTTCCTTAACCTGTTCGATTCTCTGATCGTTTATGCATACTTGCATTGGAAAATGATATCTTTTCTGTCTAGGCTTAAATAACATAAAGTTTGTTTTCTTTAGGTTTAAGGAGAGTTTGTTTGCCTTAAACCAAGTGGATAATTTATTAAGTTCGGAATTGAGTGAGGCTGCCAGGTAGACAGGATCTTTATGGGACATAAATAAATTAGTATCATCAGCGAATAAAATCAGCTCGACGAGCGTCGATACATTATTTAAATCATTAATATGGAGCAAGAAAAACAAGGGGCCCAAAATAGATCCCTGGGGGACACCACAGCAGATAGTTTGAGGAGAGGAGCATTGACCGTTAAATTGAACGAATTGCAACCTGTTGGAGAGGTAGCTTCTAACCCAGTCCAGAGCCACGCCACGTATACCATAGTAGGGACTTTAAGATCTGGGACGCGACGACTTCTAGAACGCGGTGGCTGATAAAAGACTGGAACTAGAACGCCGTCGTTTGCGCGCAAAAAGTAAAGTTAAGATCTCCGTCGCGATGCAAGACGACGCGGCTGCAAACCGCTCTTTATCAGTGTGATTCTTCGGCGATTCTTTCGCAGAAATAGCCATGGCATCATTTGGGAAAGTCCAAGAAATGCTTTGTTTGTGCTTTGTTCGATAGCATCACCTCCACTTCTTCGTTGACGCTTCGGTTTGTCATCGCTTTCATCCGCTGATGAACCTCTTTTCTTCGTCTCTGACAGCTTCTCCATCGCTTTTAGTCTAACATCTTCCGCTTTAGCCCGATCGTATTGACGTTTTTTGGTAGCTGTTCCCTGTGTTTCCTGTAATTCCGCTTTGCCACTTTCCTCCAACGAGATGATCATATCCAATAGGTTTTCTAGTTCCGTTGGCTCATCGGGAGTTATCCCAGTTGCTTTTTCCTCCGCTAGAAGTTTCTTCTTATGCTTGTAAACAAGGATTCCCACGTGGTCTCGGACTGATCGCTTATCAACCCTGCATTTCGGCACAAGCATTTGTTCAAGGTGTCTGCTATTTTTTCCCACATACTGCTTCTTTGTGTTGACCCTTTCTTAGTTGTGTAGGGATTTACATTGACGACTTCTCTGCATAGAATGGCTTCATGATCATGTGTCCAAAACATTACTGAACTAAAGGGAAGCATAAAAACACACGCAGTTTAATAAAATTAAATTAAATAATACAGGCTTAAAATTGGCTTTTAGCGGCAGATGAACGCAATAAATCGAGAATTGCAACGGTACAAGAGACGAGAAGAGTATGCAGAAGACTCCTGCATTCACTATTTGCAGTTTTAGCTCGTGACTTACTTGCAAGCTTTGCTCGAAGTCGAAGTCGAAGGCGCTGCCATTTTATAAGCTTCGTACACCTGAAAGAAATTTAAAAATAATCAAAATCCTTCCATCTCTGCGATCTAAAATGTCGCCAGAAATTACGTCCAATGATCCTACAAGGCTGATTTTACATGTTTAGAGAAATATATCATCATTTAATTTAAGCAAAGGAACAAATATACTCACGTTTTGTACAGAACGTCAAACTTGCAAAACCCACGTTCTCGACGCGACGTGGTGACACCAGGAAGACGGCTTGAGCATGCGCAACATGTCTCCTCTTTGAAAATTTACTTCCTGTCGCGTCTTGCAGCCGTCGCGTCTCGGATCTTAAAGTCCCTAGTGTTCGAGTTTGTCAAGCAGAATATTATGATCGACGGTATCAAAGGCCTTAGAAAGACCAAGGAAAACGCCAACGGCATGTTCATTGCGATTAAGAGCAAGGGAGATTTTTTCATATAGGTCAATCAATGCTAACGAAGTTGAATGATTTTTCCTGAAGCCAAATTGATTATCACATAGAATTTCTAGTTTACTTAAATAATTAGAAAGACGGTTATAAACAACCTTTTCAAGAAACTTAGAAAAGCTAGGGAGAATCGAGATCGGTCTATAGTTCGTAAAGAGTGATCGATCACCGGCTTTAAAAAGTGGTATCACGCGAGCAATTTTCATATGGTCGGGAACAATGCCATGAGAGATAGATAAATTGATTATATGAGCTAAAGGAACGGCTATAATTTGAATTGACCTTTTTATGATGGAAATGGGAATTCTATCATGGCCAGCTGCCTTACCTGGTCGAAAAGCATTGGAAACTTCCAATAGCTCATTTGGAGTCACTGGATCAAAAAACACCGATTGACAAAAGTGAACAGAGAGAAAACTGCGGTGAGAGACAGACGAGTGAATTTCTTTGGCTAGATTAGGTCCGATATTAGAAAAATAACTACAGAATCTATTAGCGATGTCTACTGGATCCGTAATTCCTTGGTTGTCAACTTTAAAGATGGAATTGATTTTAAACGCTTTCTTTTTTGTCTTAATAATTTCGTTTAGAACTCTCCATGTAGCTTTGGCATTTGATTTAGAAGCATCGATTTTCTTTTCGTAATATATACGTTTAGCGATTCTTAATGAGTGATTCAATTTGTTTTTGTAATTTTTATAACGAATTTCATAATGCAAAGATTGATTAGTGAGATACTGTCTATATAACTTATTTTTCGTTCTTATCGACTTCAGAAGTCCTTTCGATAACCAAGGCTTTCTCAAACGGTAATTGCTCGCCTTAGTTTTTTTTAAAGGAACACATGAGTCATATGCCGTAGAGTATTGTTTGAAAAAGCTGTTATAGGCGTTATTTGGATCATCAAGAGTGGCATACTGAGACCAGTCAATTCTCTCCAAGTGCGATAGAAACTTAGTTGTGTTGACTTGATTTACATCTCGAACAAAAACAGTTTCATTAGATGCTGAGATTGAGGTGTCGAAATGAATAGAAAATATAGGCAGATGGTCAGAAATATCAGTGAAAAACAGTCCACTCCTGGATCTATGTTAAACATTCCTGCATTTTCAAACTCTGTTGTCTATCAAAAATGGACTTCAGGGGGGTACATGGTAGCTTACAAAGAAGAACGGGAACAAATATTTGAAATAAACATATTAGCAAGGTTAAAAACCCGGATCATTAGACGTTTCAGGGAAACTGCCCACCTACCCCTCCCCTAAGTCAACATTTTTTGAAGGTGTGACCACAGGACAACCAAGAAGAAATCCAGCTAGCGGCTAGGGTGGGGATTGAACGTGAGGCCTCCGGGTTGCAATTCTAGCGCTCTAACTGCGAGGGTATGTTGCCATAATCCTAGTGAAAGAACCGAAGTATTAACAGGTGTTTTGTATTGTAGATTTTTTCTTTTAATATTACGCATTCTATTTCTCTCGTTAAGGTTTACCATCAGGGCCTGGTCCATTCATTTTTATGAACATGTTAAGACTGCTTGCAAACCCCCTTCTCTCTTAAAATCTGTTGTGTTATCATCCATGGACTACCACGTTAGTGCTTTTTAATTTTGCGAAAACGGCATCAATAAAAAGAGATTGCATGTGCTCCGCCGGGAGCAACTAATTGAAAAGAAAAATAAGAGACTGCTTGCAGTCTAATTTGTACGAGGATGACTTCACATACACATAGACCTAGACCTCATATACATATCACCCCGAAAAAAGACAAAAACAAAGTCTTCCTTGGGCTTGAACTCAGGCAAGGTACAGTGTTAACAGTTAGATTAAATTTTTTGAGTCCCTCTATTAAGATTTAGTGTTGTCTAACATTAGCTTGTGGACCAACCTTCCATTCTCGGAAATCAAGTGAACTGAAGCACTCCCTATCTCTCGGCTACTTTTTGCGCATCTCCTTGACCTGACCAGATCAGGGGCTTGTCTAACTCTGTCATTTGTGTTTGATGAATAAAAAAAAGGGTTTTAAAAAATGTTTGTCACCGAAAAATGTATTGTGCGCATTGTGTTGTTCCAATTAATTTACTGAAAGCTTGAGCTACTGTAACTTGGGATAAGTTCTGCCTGATTGGCAACTTTGCTCGGTTTTAGACTTTATCATTACCTTCTAACGCAACTTTGTCGTAACTTAAATTGGAAGGGGATCTAGTGAAACACAACACTTTGACTCCTATACCCTAGAAACTCTTTTTGCCATATTCCATTGACATAAGACTTATTTTGTTCGCTTGAAAAGAAAGGCAAAAAAGGAAACTTGAAAGCATGAAAGGAAAGCAAAAAATAGATCTTACTACGGTGTATGTCATCGCCTAAACCGGTAACAACTGTTTGAGAGACGAGAGCCTTACCACTAGCATACCTAAACCGTGTCTATGAGATTGGTCAAAAATAATTTAGTTAACTAAATGACCTCACCCCATGTCATCAGGCTCTCGT
>OZ038000.1:18968416-18993416 GCA_964035705.1 Porites rus | reverse complement strand
CATTCAATGAGTATGGTAATGGACCCACAGCAACGATCACAGTCACAGTTCATTGTAAGTTTGTTATTTAATCATGATGTTCATAAATTCATGCCTAAAACATCCTTTAATTAAGCGGGCCATCATGACATCATTTGTAGATAATAAGTAGGTTGAGCCTGATCGTGCGGGTAATGATACGAATATTAATAATCAACTTTATTTAATGAGGGTAACACGTTACAGTATTTCAACTGATTTTCAAAAGCTCATTAATGATTCATTAAGAAAAGAACAAAAGAATGAGTGTCTGATAAAGACACGGCTAAACTTTACGTCCAAGTTTTTAGACCAAACTAACCCCAAAATAAACGGCTAAATATTAGTGTAAGAATGAGTTGATCTATATCAGAGATTCTAAAGCTGTTCAAAAAACTTGCAGTCGTGTATTGTCAGGTTTAAAACTCTCGGCTTCGCACTACATGAATGGGAATAAAAAAGCTAAAAACTATATTAACAATTATAAAATATCCTTAAGACACATATCTACAAAAGATAATTACAATAACAGTATAACTAAGATGCATCTAGTAAGTGAACGGTTGTGCAATGCCGGTTAGCATTATATTGCGAAATAAAATTTAAATTGCACTTAAACTAATTAAAAATGATCACGTGATTGTATCTCGTTTTCTTGAAGTTGGTGGGGAGAGAGTTCCAGAGCCTGGTCGGGGACACGCTCAAAGTTCAACCTTCCTGAGTTTTTAGACCAAAATAACCCCAAATCTAACTATTAGTGCAAGAATGAGTTGATCTATATCAGAGATTCAAAGTCACGTGAGCTGACCAAGATGCACGGACGCGTGTTCAGTGCTCCATAAAGTTTCCCTTCTTTCTTAAATCGGATATTTAATTGTTCTTCTGGCTTTCGTTTATGTGTTTTGCTTAATGTCTTGTGTTATCGTATACTATGCCTGAGTCTATTGCTAACATAAAAAGAGCGAACAACGAAGTCAGATCTAAAGTTTCAACATTAACGGAGGAGATTTCGAGACGATAAGATTTGATTCAGCAACAAAGCAACAGTGCCGCCCCTTCTGCTAAATATTCATCCCTATGCAAGGAATATGATGAATTTCTTCACTTCAAAACCGTTGCCAACAAAGTGCACAAATCACAGAGGTCAACCCAGTTGTGGCTGGTCTACCGGAAGGGTATTCATTGTCTTCGGCTAGAATTTACGATCATCTTTCACCAAGAATGCAAGTAGTCCTAAGAAAAGTTAAAGAAGAGCGGCACTATCAATATTGGTGGCCGAAAGGTCCCGTTATGTGCTTACGAGAAGACTCTACATCTAGATAATCAAGCTCAAGTGCATGGCGGACCTCGACGAAATTAAACGTAAATTGGCTAATGAAGGTTAGATTTTACCAAAATAAATGTCTATTGTACCTCATAAATAAATGGCTTCTCGTAAAGCAGCGAAGCAGTGCGTGATCGAAAATAGGAGCTTACGAGCGCAATTACCTTTATTTATTATAACTGTAAAGTCTTGACTTCTGCACATTCACAGTTTTATAATTTAATTGATGATAATCTGCCTTTCTAGAAAATCGCTAGACTCTCTCAGTAGTCTCTACGACCGTAGTGTATTCCAGCTAAAAAAGCTTGTCTCTATTAAATAATAAACTTAAAACTTAACTTCGACTCGCGAAAACTCCGAAAAGACCAAACGAAGGGAAATCACAAGTGCTTGACAGCGCGCGAAAATACTGTAAGCTGATTGTTCAAAAATGATATCCCAGATGTGCGGATAGAAATGACATCACCACAGACGGGATAGCGCATTTATCGGTTTGCTACCAGTCGGTATACCACTAATGAACTTTTATATAATAATATATAGATTTAGCCAGGGCTAAAAGCGAAGCTCCCATTAATAAATTTATATTTAAAATCAAACAATAAACTTGTAATCCACAAATCAGTTAACTTAAGGGCACATTCATGTGACTTTTGAGGGAAAGGATAAGTTATTTTAGAGTGAAACATCTTACATCGAGTTGATAGCCTAAATATATGTACACCCAAAAAATGGCTAACATCTTCGATCACATTCAAGAGCCATAATGGCTCTTGATCACAGTAGATTAGGCCTCGAAAACAAATTCTTGGAAAACAAATCAGGCCGAATTTTTTTGCGTTGGACAGGTTTACTTTACAAATTCTTGCCAACAAATCTGAGGGTATGTAAACCAACCTTTTATGCTTTTTATACATCACATCAGAGGGGAAAGTACCATTTATCATACAGACCTCGGACAGAATACGGTATTTCACAATTTTTCAAGACAAATTGCGCTCAGTCAATGTTCAGGACGATCAATCGTGGGCTTTTAGCGAAACCGTTCAAAAAATTTCCAAAATCTGCCATACGGGTGTCTGTAAAACGCGGACCGGATAGCTGCGGATGGCGGATGCGGATGGGAAAATGCGGATAGAAAAATGCGGATGGCAAAAAAATAAATAAACAAATAAACAAATAAAGAAAGGAAAGAAATCTTTCTTTCAAGTCGCTGTCACGTGGTTGGACCCTTCACTTACATACAAAACGTGATGCCAATAGTTGGCACAGTTTTGTACCCTGTAATTCCTTTGCGTCACAGAAATAAGGACGCTCCGTTCCTCCTCCTTAAATTCACACATACTTGGTGCACTTCTCCTTTGAGTGTTTAGCTTAAGGCTTGCAGGTTAGATAAACAGCTCAAAAAATCGGCTAGTAAAGGAGGTGTCCGCAAAACGAGGAGTGGATACCTGCGGATGGCGGATGCGGATGGCAAAATGGGGATAGAAAAAATTGTGAACAATAAAAAAAAAACAAAAAAACCCCACAAATTTGGATATATAAATTGTGTCACTAAAACATTTCTTAACAAAACACGTGTATAACGTTGTTCGGACAAGAACAACAAAAAAGAAAATGGGTGAACCACGCGAAAAAATCGGCGTGCTTTGCTTCGCCTATTTCACGCTCGCCTCCGCTAAATCGCCATGTTTCCTCACAAAGGAGCCTGTTCTTCAAAAGGGCTCACAATACAAATCAACTTTCGCTCTGCCTTGACTCTGGTCGACTCTGCCATAGCAGACAGTTCAGAGAGTGATTGTGAACTGCAGACACCTGCAGAAGCCCGTTTTTGAGATCGAAAGCTAAGCTACTGTTACACAATTTCCTCTCGGTCGTTGTGAATCGGTCTTGTTTAATGAGGGTTTTTCTACAGAGATTCATTTTCAAGCAATTTGCCGCACCCTCAACAGAGTCATTTTTCTGGCCTTCGTTTCATTTTCAGAGTTTTACGAAAAGCGTCCATCAACATATAAAAAATGCTGATCTGGTGTAGACATAGCGAAAAAAATTATAAAGTCTTCTTAACAAGCAGCTTGTTTTTTTTTTCTGTAATAATTACATGCAAACATCTTTCCATGTAGAAAAGTATGTTTGGTTGCTGTTTCGCAGATAGACGGGAGCGGGCCAAATAATTCGAATATTATATAAATTATTTTCGATTCCGAATTCTGCCCTTCACGCTTTTAAAAACGAGTTTTAAGTTGCTCGATACAGACGTTCTAAAAACTCACTGAGGATATGTTTTGGAAGCTATTTTGAAATTAGAAACAAAAACAAATGAAACAGAAAGTTGCCTTCATTAATGCGTTTCCAAGTGACACTTTTTTTGCGGGAGTTTAATTTTGCAGATTAGGTGTTTTTTTTTTACACCATTTCGGGAAATAACTTTTGCGATTGATGAAGAAGTCTTTGGCAATTTTAAAAATTCGAACTCATTATTCGTGCACTTATAAATTCCCAAAGGGTAGAACTTGTAAAAAATATATCCACATGATAGGCGGAGTTGATTGGCATCTGCCAAATCTGAAAGTTACGTTTTGACGTTCGGCCTTTTTTCTGGTCGGGTTGATGCTGCAATGTTTTCTGAGCCGCTCAAACAAATAAGTCTTGATTTGATTGGCCTGAGAATATTCTTTCTGTAAGTTGAGTTCACTATATCCAGTGAGAACAAAGAAATCAGAACTCCAGGCCAGAATGATTTTATATTAAAAAATTGTTTGTCGTTTGTTTTACAAGTACTAACACCCTGAGGAGATTGGGCCGAGTGATGGCGGAGTAGGAGCACCCAAAAAGCCGTCCGCCTTCCAAAAGTTCTTTATGGCCGAAAAACTGTCTAACTATATTAGAAAACGCAGAAATCGATCATGGACAAGCTCCGGAGGCGAGACCTCGCCATTTCAAGAGGCAAAAAAGCCCAGAGATCTAACAGAAACAGAAGACGAAAGCACAGGTAGCGACCACGAGACAAATGACGAAGTCATGGCGGCTCTCGACAAAATAGAACACATCGGAGAACAACTTAACTCCATCATTGATAGACTGAGTAAACTTGACTCAATCGAAAACACAGTAAGAAATATAGAAACCAGTTTGGCGAATCTCAAGACAAGAACAGCAAAGCTCGAAGAGTTTCAAGCAACGGCCAAGACTGACATAGCTGATCTAAAGAAGTCTTGCAGTTTCAATACTGACAAATGTAAGGAATATCGAGATGATTTAAAAAAGAAGATTGACAAGCAGAATGAAAGAATTACCTCTCTGATTGAGAGTGAGAAGAAACTCAACCACCAAATGGACGAGATCATATCCAAGAACCTTTATCTCGAAGCTTACTCTAGGAGAGAGAATATTAAATTTTTTAATATCCCTGAAGCACGAGAAGAAGATACCGAAGAAGTTCTAAGAAGTTTCATGGAGAGAGATCTCGGATATCGTAATGGCCGCAGCGTGGAAATCCAACGCGTACACCGTCTATCAAACCGACGTAATAGCAACACAGCTCCACGTCCTATAATCGCCAGATTTCTTCGATATAAAGATGTCGAGGAAATTTTCTCCTTGGGCCGACGTCTAGAGGGGACCGATTTCCAAATGTTCCGCGATCTTCCATTGGAAATCATCAAGCCTCGGAAAGATCAAATGGCAGTTTTCAAACAAGCACGACGACAAGGCATGAGAGCATCTTTCAGCAAGAGCCAGCCCGACAAGCTGTTTATAAACGGCAGTTTCTGTCCTCCGGGTAAGCGCCTCGATGCAACAGAAGCAGCTGAGTAACTGTTTTTCATGATTGTACCTCAGAACTTTACTCTCCTTATTTATAAATCTAGGATGGCGGGCGGCTTAGCTGTCCCGACCGGTAATAACTACTCGACCAGGTTTTTGCTTTCCTTTACGCGCCCGCTAGCCACTCGAAACCCCAAACTGATAAGGTTTTTTTATAGTTAAATTACTTATGTTTTGTTGTGTTATTTTTGGTTACTTTAGTTGTTTTATATGTAATTGTTTGTGTTTCCGTGCCACCAGTTTGCTTTTCGTATTAGTACAACGCTGTTTTGTCGATTCCAGTGTGCATAGCTTTATAAACTACATCGATAAAATTATACCTACAGCTTTCGGATGCAATTTCTTCTTTCAAAGCTTAAAAATTACAATTTCTGAGCTGTATGCAAAACATCTTCGCTCGGCCATAACGCTGTTATTGTCGATTAATCAAACAGTGCAGATATCTATTATATCTCCTTTTATTTATATACAAAATAGATAACAATACTATCACGGTAGCTTCTCTCAATGTACTGGGCCTTGGGAATAGCGCTAAAAGAAGAGAAACTTTTAATTGGCTCAGATCTAAGAAATACTCGATTTACATGCTGCAAGAAGTACATTGTTCGCAAGAAAATTCACACCTATGGGCTGCTGAATGGGGGTACAAAAGCCTCTTCTGCTCATTTTCCAGCAGCAAAGCTGGGGTAAGCCTTCTTTTCAACAATAATTTCGATCTTCAAATTATGAAAACTTTCATCGATGACTCAGGGCGCCTTATCTTGTGTGACTTAAAAACAAATGGAAAAAGTATAACCTTAGCAAATATTTACGCGCCAAACGAAGATGATCCAGCTTTTTTTAAGAATCTCCTTGATCACCTTGAAGATTTCGAAGGAGAGGAAATTATTATTGGAGGCGATTTCAATCTCGTCCTTGATGTAGAGAAAGATAAAAAAGGTGGCCTGCCCAGAACACATCACAATGCGCAAAAAACCATTTATGAGATATGCGATAACCTCGAGCTTGTTGATGCTTGGAGAATATTGAACCCCGAAGAAAGAAGGTATACATGGCGCCAAACACAGCCTACTGTCCACTGTAGACTAGATTTCTTTTTAACAAGGCAGAGCTTTCTGGGTAGCATTACCTCCGCAAACATTCTACCGGGCTTTAAGACAGACCACTCAATGATCACATAAAACATATCTCTGCATTCAAACCCAAGAGGGCCTGGTTTTTGGAAACTCAACACATCGCTTCTGGCCGATAAGGATTATATCGATTTGATAAGGTTAACTATCCAGGAAACAGAGAACGAATACGCAAATGATAAGTCGATAAACCCTGCGCTCCTTTGGGATATGATCAAACTTAAAATTCGAGAGAAATCTCTTAGCTTCGCTACTGCCAAAAAACGTAAAACTTCACATAAACAGCATGAGCTATAAGAAAAAATCGCCTTACTAGAAAAAGAACTTGAAGAGCCTTCTGTCAGCGAAACGCAAAAAACAAATAAAACAGAACAACTTGAGCTATCCAAAAGTGAATTAGAAGAGATAATTAAAGTACGTATCCAAGGGGCAATCTTGAGATGTAAAATTAAATGGTACAATGAAGGCGAAAAAAACACTAAATATTTTCTAAACCTTGAGAAAAGACATTTCAAACTGAGTACAATAAGCCAGCTTAAAATCACCGATCAAAAATTTATCACATCTGATAAGGAAATCCTTGCTGAATGCGAAACCTTTTACAAAGAGCTCTACACATCCCAGGAAAATGTGATACCAACAGACAGCGATTTTTTTCAACCTGAAAACGAAACGTTTCTGGACGACAACGAGGCAACGAGTTGCGAAGGATATTTAACCGAACAGGAAGCTTTAAGAAGCATGGATCGAGACAAAACCCCTGGAACTGATGGACTCCCTGCTGAGTTCTACAAAATTTTTTGGAAAGACTTATCTCCTCTTTTAATAAGTGCACTCAACTATTCATATGATAAAGGAGCCCTTTCGATCACACAGAGACGCGGAATCATTAAACTCATACCAAAAAAAGACGCAGAACCGCACTTGATTAAAAACTGGCGGCCCCTTACTCTCCTCGACTGCGACTACAAAATAGCTGCGAAAGCTATCGCAAACCGAATAAAATCTGTTATCCCAAAACTTATCAATAACGACCAGACCGGTTTCCTAAAAGGAAGATTTATTGGAGAAAACATTAGATTGATAGATAACATTATAAACTACGCTTCTCAACAAAATATCCCTGGGCTATTGCTCTTTGTAGATTTTGAAAAAGCCTTTGATTCGCTTGAATGGTCTTTTATTGAGCGCACGCTCCAGCACTTTGGTTTCGGCTCTTCTTTGATAACCTGGGTTCAAACATTTTACAAGAACATCGAAATCTGTGTCCTAAACAATGGCTGGACGAGTTGTTTTTTTCAACCACAAAGAGGTGTTAGGCAAGGTTGCCCTCTTTCGCCGTACCTATTTATACTATCTGCTGAAATTTTAGCTAAAGTAACCAGATCGAACAAGAACATTAAAGGAATATCTGTAAACAACTCAGAAATTAATGGCAGGAAATAAGGAAAAACTTCTTCCCGAGAAGAATTTTAAATGGCCAGAAAACAAAGTTAAGGTCCTTGGCGTTTGGCTTTCTACCGATCCTGATATCACATTAAGCTTAAACTGTAGGGAAAAAGCGGACAAAATTAAAAAACATATTAAGCAATTGGAAATATAGGCGGCTAACGTTACTCGGCAAAATCCAAGTTATTAAAAGCTTAGCGGCATCTCAACTTACGTATATTTTAGCTCCGCTGCCGACAAATCATAAAATTATCAAAGAAATAAACGATCTTTTCTTCAGCTTTCTTTGGAACAATAAGTGCGATAAGATTAAGCGAAGTGTCATGACAAACGACTATAACAATGGAGGGTTAAAAATGATTAACATCGCTTCATTTACCAAATCGCTCAAGACTGTTTGGATCAAAAAATACCTTGACGACTCTAACCGCGGAAAATGGAAATACTTTTTTGAAGTAGAACTTAAGAAGTACGGCGGCAAAGTAGTCTTCACATGTAATTTACACAAACGTGACATTTCAAAGTCGATATCGGTCCAAGACCCATTTCTACAAGAAATTTTAGAAATATGGTCAGAAATTAATTTTGATGCTAAAATCAAAACCGAGCAGCAATTCCTTGAACAACATATATGGCATAATTCGCTGATTAGGATCGAAAACAGACCGGTCTTCTACAAACATCTTTTCCTGCATGGAATCACTAAGGTAGCCCACTTAATGACAGACTCGCGGAATTTTCTCCCCCTAGCAGATTTTATCAGCACTTACAAAATACGAATACAACCCATAAAGTACTTCGGCTTAATTTCTGCCCTTCGACACCATTATAAGACTAACTTTCTTAGTAAAGAACCCAGTAGCACAGACATTCCCAATACCTCCTCCGAGACCTTCTCCGAGACTTTTTCAAGAACGATAAAGTGAACAGAGTTGTATACCGGAAGCTCCTCTCTTCCACAAGCACCGTACCTGCTTAAGAGCCAAGAGAAATGGAATGACAGCATTATATCCGACCAAAGATGCTCTGCTGACTGGACCAGCGCCTATTGTCTGGCAGCTAGGTGCACAAAAAGCACAAAACTTGTAAACTTTCAATTTAGATTCCTTCACCGAATTTTACCAACGAACCTTTTCCTAACAAAAATTGATATAAAGCAGGACCCGAACTGCTCTTTCTGTACCATCCATCCCGAAAACCTAATCCACCTCTTCTGGAACTGTACAATAGTAGCCACCTTTTGGGAAAATTTGACTGAAAAACTAAAGCAGATCAATCTAATAACGATAGATTATCCAAAATACACTGCTGTATATCTTGGCCTGAAACCAGACACCTCCAAGTTTTCACTTCAACTAAATTTCTGCTTTCTCCTGGAAGGATATTATATATGGAGCTGCAGGGTCAACGAGATAATTCCGAATTTAACAACTTTTCTTATGTCCCTTAAATCGCAGTTTTACATAGAGTTCAACAACATTGATGCAACCTCTAAGAAATGGAATCCTTTACGTCCACTTCTCAACATTACATAGCTTTTGGTAAAATAAAAGCTTTCCTATTTATCCATTTTCTGTAAATGAACCAAGGCCAAAGTGCAATTGAGAGCTAGACATACCGCCAATATTTCTTAATTAAAGTATCTATTTCACATATCTTTCCGCACTGTTTATTAATCATCTTATTAATCATCTAATTATACATATTTATGATTTATTTTTAATATTAGCGATTGTTGTCAATGTTATCTCAAGTAGTTATTGCTAAAAACCGTTATTAGGCAGAGGAGTCGCCTTTTTTCTTTCTTTCTTTTCATTTATTTATTGTCTTTAGTAGTTCTTTTGTTTGTTGTAAACTAGTTTTAGGTATTTTAATGTAAGTAAGTAGCAAACAAGTAAGTAGTAAAGCTGTAACGTAAGTAAATTTTGTAGTCTTGTTGTAAGTAAGTACCGTATTTGTATTTTAAGTTGTGTAGCTGTATTGTAAGTGAATGCAAAGTGTGATTATAAATTTAAAAAAAAAAAAAAAAAGAAAAAAAAAAAAAGTACTAACACCCATGCCTCCCCCTCTTAGCGCGATAACCATGAAATTCCGAATAAAGTAATGTTTAAAAAAATAGCGATCACTCCCGAAAGTGAAGACAGACTGTTCGTGAATTACACCGCTTTAGGATGCTCGTCCGGCAATATTCTGCATTCTGACCCGTAATTGCAGGGACCACTGGCTCCTTATTGGGTAAAGAAAAGAATATTAAACGGGGCCAATGCAAAATAAGCAAACCTTTGTTAGCCGATTTTTTGAGCTGTTTACCTTGCCTGCAAGCCTTAAGCTAAACACTCAAAGTGCACCAAGTATGTGTGCATTTAAGGAGGAGGAAAGGAGCGTCCTTATTTCTGTGACATTAATAAAAGGATTTACAGTGTACAAAACTGTGCCAACTATTGGCATCACGTTCTGTATGTAAGTGAAGGGTCCAACCATGTGACAGCTACTTGAAAGAAAGATTTCTTTCCTTAATTGTTTGTTTGTTTTTTGTTATCCGCATTCCTCGTTTTTGTTCTTCTTACTTTTTTTGTTATCCGCATTTTTTGACCATCCGCATTTTTCTATCCGCATTTTCCCATCCGCATCCGCCATCAGCAGGTATCCGGTCCGCGCTTTACAGACACCCTTTCTCACCAGCTATTCAGTTTGTCAAAGTAACGATTCCAGTTGTGGCACAGGAAATTTTATTCATGCGTAATGAGAATGGCCTTCCCGGGCCTTCCTGGAACACTTCCAATTATATCATGCTTCAATTTTCTCACGTATCCAGTACATTCGTTCATGGAAAGAAATATCATAAACATTCAGGGATCTAAGCATAGTGTAGAAAACAAAGTCCATCCAAGAAAAAATAAAAATAAATGAATATATAAATGAACAAAAAATCCTTGCAATCCAAAAAGCTGGTATTTCATCTTCTCCCTTTTTACGAAGGAGGAAAGTATCCATCCACATATCAATTGAGCAAGAACACCATCAAACATACATTATAACATAGCTAGAATATTGGCCTAATCAAATTCAATGAGTCTTCAAAAGCACGAGCGTGCTACATATTCCCATTGAGCACGCTGATGACGTCAATAAACTATACCTCAGGTTGTTGTGAGCTTATTAGCAGTTCTCTCAAAGACGTCTCCCAGGTGCATCTATAACTCAACAGTACACGATGAATCGTTTACCATGTGTTTTATAAGGTAAATTTAAGAGCCAATGTCGGAAAATATCGAGAATCTCAAATCAGTTCTAAAAATTCGAATTTTGGCTAATGCCACCCAAACAACCCATTAGGTGAACTATTTCAAGAAATGATAGCAAGAAATCCTCAAACGCTTTAAATTTTGAGAAATTTGGAAAAGTTCAAAAATTCGATAAAAATGCATTTT
Organism: Porites rus; assembly: GCA_964035705.1. Taxonomy (NCBI): domain Eukaryota; kingdom Metazoa; phylum Cnidaria; class Anthozoa; order Scleractinia; family Poritidae; genus Porites; species Porites rus. The sequence goes on along the minus strand of OZ038000.1, from coordinate 18,982,236 downwards.
TTTATTCGCGAAATTGCTGCAAATTTCAACAATTTTCAAGAAACCAGTACAAGCGCGCAAAAGCTCCTATTGACTTGATCTTGCACATGCATTTACCAGTTACCCAAAGCTTTAAGACTGCATAAAAATATCTCGCAAAATAACTTTTTAATATAGTTTTGGGCTTTCATTGTTTGATTGTGTGCTGTTTTGGCGGTCGATATAACGCACTACTTTAACCGCAAAAAGTCGATTCTGGTATGTCTCAAATTTAAAATATAATCATTCTATATGAAAGAACTGTGATTCTTTTAACTAGACCTGAAGTTTCAGCTCTGCAAATTTAAACACTTGCAAAAAATAAAATTTTAAATATAGCCCCTCGGGCCACGGTAAGCGACAAGAACTTGAAATGTAAACAAAGCAGAAAGCGTGGAAGCAAAGGGGAAAATCACACAAAAGTTATTTCTAGCCCACCAAAGCGCAAGGAAATGATGGAAATCTGGGTATCTACATAGGTATTGCTATCTGAAAAGCCAAAAAGGCGAAATTGTTTGTCGAAAAATATGAAAAGAAAAAAAATCCTGAAAAATGAGCAACTGAGAATCGCGTCGGGTGACCATTTAATTTTGAACTCGGAAGTAAAAATGCTTCCCGCTGGTCAAGTGCAAAAGGCTTCAAGAACTGTTTTCGAAATGCCCCAATAAACTATCGACAAACTATGCTAGATGATAGATTTACTTCAGTAAAAATGAACATAACAAGAAGTCGTAATCGTGGTTATAAATGACACTCCTACAAAATGAGCTTAAAACGCATGTCCTGGATTTTTACAAAGTTACCTTTCAGTGTCCATTTTTTTCCTCGTGATGCAAGGCTCTGCAACTCACCTTCATAACGTGACTTAAAAACTAGCAAATAACTGAAATTTCAACATTCCGCTGATTTGTAAAAGGGTTGCGGCTTATGAAAGTTGGTTCCTCGAAGAGACGTGCAACTTGGTGCTATGTTGCGTGTATGGTACCGTAAAATTCCGAAAATAAGCCCCTCCATGTATAAGCCACTCCAAATATAAGCCCCCCAAACTCATAACGCAAAAAACCCTCCGTTAAATCGCCCCTCCAAATATAAGCCCCTCGGGAGCTTGTACTTGGAAATTGCCCTCAAATACAAAGTAAAACAAAGCAAAAACGGTAAATTTACTTCCAACTATAAGGCTAGCCCAATCGATTTTGAAACGCAAATTTCCCTCCGTAGATAAGCCCCTCCGAAAATAAGCCCCTCAAAAAGGTCCTTTGAAAAATATAAGCCCCGTGGCTTATTTTTCGGAATTTTGCGGTAATTTGAATAAATTACCATGGAGCTCCTGCCTTCACGCAATCTTCCACAAGGTACACGTAACATATGCTATCACCTCTGGCTCTAAAGGCGTTTGGAAAAAATGTTGTGTAGTTTTTCGACTCTTGTTGATAGCAATTTCTGCATTCGGTGTTAATGGGGAAGATCCTTGTGTCTTGTCAATCCGAATTTATCTTTCCTTTTAAATTGCGAACGAGGCGTCTGAATGCCCTGGAAGTACTTGGCATAACCGCATCAGTGAAAATCCACCGTTGGACAAATAAAAAAAATAACTAATCTCGCGCTGGTAGATGACGATTGGTTTAATTTTTACTTTGCTATTAGTTACATTAAATAACAAGATCGCTAGAGTCTAACTAGGAAATAGCTGTAAATACCTTGTTAAGAGAAACTAGGGAGGGGCTCGGCACGTGCCCCTCAACGTCCAAGCCCACCTGCACTCGGGTAATTGGATCTGGTGGTTCTTGCACTCGACTTAGCAAATTCTTGACTGTTGGGATACGCATTGCTTCATTTCATAAATGGCGCTTAAACTGCTTGAGTGGATTTGACTTCGAAAGTGGAAAGGTTTCTCGACGCTCAGATTACACTCATTGTTATTTTTACAACTGATCATTGCGTAAGTGGCTTGAACGTGCCTGGTTCGAAACATAAGGTATTTCATTGCATATTTCTGTGCTCCTTCGAAAATCTGACAGTCGCCTACAGTGGCAAGGATTTATTCAGGTCATCCCGTCATGTATAGTCAAGACCAAATCTGCGATAGCAATCAAGCATAATGTGTTTTGTTCAGTCAAAGCCTAGTACCCAGACGTATCACAAAGGAATACTTTCTACAGCACAACGCTGGATTCTCTCAGCTTTGCAGCAATCCTCGATTCCCTGTACGTTCGCAGTCTATGGAAGTTAAAATCATGCGCATTGATTCAGTGGCCCACAGGTTGGCTAGGGAGCTAACTGCAGATTGCCTTGGACCCACATTTAAAACACGTTGGCAGTTTCATAAATAAAGGCCATGTTGCCAAAAATGCCACTAAATTACCAGTGCTCTTGTTTCACTTAGAGAAATTGCGGTTTTGTAGGCGTAGCTTGTATTGATGTAGCTCCTCCCTTTGGAGGAGTCGTGAGAAGCCACCCGAGAGCAGCACACAAAAGAAGACGCAAGTGTAAGGGGCGGTGAAAGAGAGAAAGAATTTTCTTCCTTGCACAGTATAGATCTTCCCAATTTCTTTTAGCACCGCGGTTCTAAAGGTGCAGCAAAAATTCATGACGGGTCAGCTAGGAGCTCGAGTGTCATCGATTATAACTATTTGCGTGTGAACTATTATTCTTCGCTTCGCCTAAATGGAACAGAATGATTATTTATAAGGGATCGTCGTAAGCCCTTCCTTCTCTCTACTCCTAAGGGCTTTTGCTGCTTCATTCTGCGTTCACAGGTAGTGGATCCTTTCGGTAGCCATAAATGGAGAGCTTTCTGGCAGGCTCAGGTATGGTTGCAAACACAGAAGTAACAGCGGTCAGCCAAGCAGCGAAGATCCACACACAGTGTCAATGAACTCAAAATCTTTTTTATTTTATGACATTGGCAGTAGAAAACTGAAGAAAAACGATACTATCGATTGCTGTCGATTGTTGTCGACAACATCGTCTCTGTTGAATAGTCCATATTGAACATAGTCAGCGTGGCAGGCGCTTGAAAGTATTTGGGCGCAGGAAAGAACAGGCGCGCGTGAGGGAGACACGCTTGAGTAGATAGACACGCGTGTCACCCTTACGCGGGCCGTTCTTTCTTAAGCCATTATTTCCAAGCGCCTGCTACGAAGCCTATATTGAACAACAATAAATAGTACCTTGCCACATTTGAAGGCAAATCCACCCAAGCAAGGTTAGCGTCATTTGTACATCATCTATCATTGGTATATCTACGTCGCTTTCAATTACAACACCGCTCGAAAATTTGCTAAGTTAAGCACCACCCTCCGGGTCTTTACTAAATACCGTAAATCAGCCTATTTACGCCCACTTCCAACACTTCTGTTCTTGAGAACGCCCCCTCAACGCTGTTAAAATTGTATTAGACCCCCCTATAATAAACGCCTCCTCTCTAATAGACGCCCCCAAGAGAATTTACTCCAAAATTCTAGGAATTAACAAAAAAGGAGAAAATCATTCAATTCATTCATTTTCTTGCTGATTGACTGGGGGTTTGAATGTTTTTATTTTCATCCTGTTAATATACTAAGGATAGAAACACAATAACCCTGAGGAAGGATTCTGACATCGACGGGTTGGGATTTGAAAAGAGCGATATGGATCTCTAAACGGCCTGGAGTGAAAAAAAACATCAAGAGTTTATGTTGAGTTGTACAGTTTTAACAATAAGCACCTCTCCCTTTTAAACGCCTCATATCTTTTAAACGCTCCCGCTTGGACCCATGAAGTCAAAAGACGCTTTAGGTCAGTGCTGGTGTTTATTAGGTCACCTACGGTTAATTGCATTTAGTATATACTAAAACAGTGGATAGTGTTTTTCGCGCGCTCTGATTGGCTACTCAATCAGTGAATATCCTACACTATTCACTGTTTCACCTCCAGTTCCTCCGAGCGAGCGACGCCAAACTCACGTAAGTTGCGAGCAAAATGCCCTCCTAGTTTGCTGCCGTAACAAACTAAGAAATTTCACAACTAATCAAGTAAACTATTCCAAAAATACGTGAAGAAGGTGACGAAGTTCGGTTTCGAAGTTTTAACAGGTAAAACTTTGTCTTTTTGACTTGAATTTATCGATAAAGCTGGTGAAAAAGGTTTTAGTTTACAAATGCAAATTAAGCTTAAGTCTTGCGTTACTTTATTTAGTTGACTTGTTCATAAATAAGCTTAAAACTAAACTTAATAATCTTTTTTCCAGAATGATTTTAAATACAAAAAGAATTCACAACTCCTTTTAAAGAAACTTCCCCGCAAGAGCTAAACAAACACCGTCAAAAGTTTTATTTGTCGCCAGGAAGAAAAAGCGACGACAGCGGCCGTTCAGTCATCGCGCGCCAAAATTATAATCGTTGGCAACAGTAAATGAGTTAATAATCATAATTTTTGTGCTCAATTATCTCACTGTTTTAGTATATACTAAAATTATTCACCTCAGTGTCGGTGGCTAGTAGTGGAAATTTACCTCGCCGCTTCGCGGCCTCGGTAAATATATCCAGTACTAGCTACCTCCACTTCGGTGAATAATTGTTATATATATCTGCTTCAGGGCACTTCCCGAGTCGGTTGGGCTAGGCCACGTGCCGAGCCCCTCCCTCGTTTCTCACCAACCCCTGTTCAACACTAGCGATCTTCTTATTCAATGAAACTAAATTAAAACAAGGTAAAAATTAAACAAATTGTCATTTACCAGCGCGAGATAATAGAAGTTATTTTTTTATTTGTCCAACGCTGGATCTTCATTGATGCGGTTATACCATGCACCTCCAGGGAATTCAGACGCCTCGTTGGCAATTTAAAAGGAGGGATATAAATTCGCACTGACAAGGATATTCCCCACTAACACCGAATGCAAAAATTGCCATCAACAAGAGTCAAAAACTACACAACATTTTTTCCATACACCTTCAGAGCTAAAGGTGATAGTATGCCACTTGTACCCTGTGGAAGATTGCGTGAAGGGACTCCAGGGTAGTTCATTCAAATTGCCATACAAGTAACATGACACCAAGTTACACGTCTCTTTTAGGAAACAACTTTTACAAGCCCCAGCCTCTTTACAAATCAGCGGAATGTTGAAATTTCAGTTGTTTGCAAGTTTTTAAGTCATGTTATGAAGGTGAGCTGCAGAGCCTTGCGTCACGAGAAAAAACAATGGACACTGAAAGGTAACTTTGTAACAATACAGGACATGCGTTTCAAACTCATTTTGTAGGAGTGTCATGTGTAACCATGATTCCGACTGATTTCCGATCTGGCATAGTTTGTCGATAGTTTATAGGGGGAATTTCGAAAACAATTAGCAGTTCGCTAATATTATGTCCGGAAGTTTGTGTTTACAAGTGAGAGCCTCTCATTCTTCAGGGTATTGTCTCCAAGTCTCATATTCCCGTGCACAACAATAGCTACCATTGTTAGTTATTGCTGTTCACGGGAAAATGAAACTTGGAAACAATACCTTGAATAATCAGAGGCTTTCACTTGTAACGACGCAACGTCCGATATAAAATACCAAATTGTAGCCCTTATTTTACTGCCTTACAATATATGAATAATCTTGAAACTAAAAGGTCATATAAAAGGAAGGTTAATCTCAAGAATCTAAATTTTTTAAAAAAATCTATCGACAGGTTTGAAAATTATTCGCCAATTTGTGAAAGAAGACCAAAATGTTTACAAAACCGCTAAGAAGAGAGCTTCCATACATACTAATCAAACCCTTTTTTCTAGCAATCTCCATGACTTTTCACACACGTTTTTAAAAACGATTGAAACTACTATGAGGCGAAATTGCATGTCAAAAGCGCTTTGTTTTCTTCAGATAACGGCCAAACATCAAGATTGTCCATTTTTTACTGTTTCTAACCATAAAAACGTCATCCCAAAATATCTCGATAACGCTCTTACAGATTTCGCCTAAACTTCACGAACATTGAGGCCGCTATTGGAGGAAAAAGCTGCCATAAACGACTTTGGAAGAACTGTTTCTAGGACCGAGATATACTGCTACAAGTAAAATCGGTAATAGCATCATTTCGTTGCTATGACAACTCCGATGTCATTGTAACCCTGATCATAACAAAATTTTCATCTTTATCTAATACAAATGTGGTGGCAGTTTTTCCAAATCTTTGCTTATAGCGACGTAGTTTATGCTCAAACTTGGTAGGTATGACCCTGAAAAACTGTATCGAGCCACCTTAATTGCGTTAGGTGTTTTATTATCATTATTTTTAAACAAATACTTAATATTCCGTCTACTTTTAGTATTTGTAACGATAGTTTTAAACATTGTGATATAGCTAACATTAGGTCATAGAATTGTTCACTTGCCTAATTTGGAAACCAGTTTTGTATATTGAAATTAGTACCGTGTTAACTAAAATTCATTCATTCATTCACTGATTCATTCATTCACAGAAGGAAAATAAGCATTTCAATACACCGATTCAGCCTAAGACCGGAAGTTGCATGAAAGCGAGGCTAAGGGCTATCTTTCGCGCGAATCTCATAAACATGGCGTCTTCAAGTAAACAAAAGAATTCGAGTTACAATTGTTGCGCGGCTGCTCTTTGCAATAATCGTTCAGATAACCGACCAGATTTAATTTGTCATAATTTCCCTCTGGACAAAAATCTTAAGAAAAACAGGGATCAAAAAATGAAGCGTGGCGACAAAAAATTTGCCTCGAACAGCTCACTCTTCTGCTGTTCTGAACATTTTAGTGAGAAGGACTCCAGGAAAAGCCTTACCGTGGTCAGTTGGCAATGACGAAGCCTCTGAAAGGTCCGGAAGAGCCAAAAGTCGGGAATGCTAAAGGATTAAACTTTCTGCGATCCCATCCAAGAGTATGGAAAATAAACATCACTCATACGATGCACCTGACATCTATGCAAGGAGACTCAAGACAAAGATTCAGGTGAAAAACCATTCGAAGAAGAGAGAGATTTGGTTGCCGAGAATTATGATCTTAAACAAAAGCTGTTTCGTTCAAAATTTGGTTTGGAGAGGTTTGGATCGAATGATGATGACATATTTTTCTACACAGGATTTCAGAGTTACCGAGATTTGATGGCATTTTGGAACTTTATTAAACCTTGCTCTGGGTCTCTGATGTCGTGGAACACAGCACGCGAAAAAGTGAAAGAAAGCTCCGCAAACAATGCTAATCCATTTCCCTTTTTGCAAGGACAGGAGAAACAAAGAAATAGAAAGAGAGAAATAGAGCCCAACGATCAGCTGTGGTTGTTTCTAACAAGGGTGCGTCTTGGCTTATTCGAGCGTGACTTGGCACATAGATTTAGTGTTTCTGTAAGTACCGTGACTCATGTTTTTATTACTAGGGCAAACTACCTTTACATAATTTTGGGAAGTTTGCCTTTATGGCCTTCAAGGGACAAAATAAAACAACACTTGCCAGATACTTTTAAAGGAAGGTATGAAAACGTACGTGGAATTCTTGATTGCACAGAGTTGAAACGTGAGTTGCCCAAGGATTATCAGAAGCACTCAGAAATGTACTCAGACTATAAATCTCACGACACATTTAAAGGGCTCATCTGCATTTCACCGAGTGGATGGATAACATTTGTTAGTCAGTTGTATCCAGGAAGAATAAGTGATAAGGAAATTGTGGAGAAGAGTGACTTCTATCAGTTAATTGAAGTGAGATCCATGACCTAATGGCCCTCAGAGGAGCAAGTTTATATATTCGTCCAAAGAGATTTTCTGCCAATAACCAGTTCACACAAAGCCAGTGTTTCGAGACCATGAGTATAGCAAATGTGCGTATTCATGTTGAAAGAGCAATTAAGTGAATCAAGGCTTGGCATATTTTTAGTCAATGCAAGTTCTGCCTCTTTCCAGCTTTGGGTCCATAAATCAGATCTGGACTGTATGTGCTTTGTTAATAAATTTTCAATATCCAATTATTTCAGTTTAAAGAAAGAAAGGTTTCAGTTTTTTGGAAGGGATGGGTTCTTATATCAGGGAACTAACAAGTGTGTTTTTGAGGAATTGAATGTTAAACTAAAGATTCTGAAGCTGTTCAGGTCTTGTTACTTTGTATAAGTCTCTGGTTTGGGTTTTTTCAATAATTGGAGGACTTCATATGTGAAAAAGTGAATGCAAAAATAATATTATTCTGTCAAATGCGCATGGGTAGATTGTGTACTCAGATTTAAAACTGATGGAGACTGACTGTGATTGAAGAAAATATATTTGTTATAGTAATGATGATGGTGATATAATATAGAAAATAAAACCAAAATTTGTCTTTTTTTCAAAACTAAAAGTCTATCTGTAAGACAAATCCTAAAAAATAACAGTCAAAGTTTTCAAAAACAATACACAAAAATATCTAGTTTCACCTTCCCTACCACCACCATCCCATCACTTGTAAAGTATAACTTGAATACCATTCCTTGTGCTTTAGAACATACTAAAGCTCTTATGCAGACATTTTGTTAGAGTGAACTTATATCAGTTTCCAAGAAACTAATAGTGTTGCCTTGCGTTCTAAAAACACAACTGTTTTTATTTTGAGATATATTTCTTGTGGAAAGCAATTAATTAATTGCTGCAAGAACATCATTTTCTTTGTCTAAAATTAATCCAATCTTTTGAATTGTCACTTCCTTGATTTCTGGCAAGGACAAGAGATATTCTTTGTACAAATCAGTTGCCACAGGTTCATTTTCAATACCAAAGATCAATCCTTTACTTTTATAATAATTATATTATATTATAATTTTATAATAAGCTTGTGAATAGATGACCATTTTTGGGGGTGCTCCTTTTTCTGTAATTTTTTTTACTAGATTTTCTGGTTTTTTAAACCCCTGTTTTTGCATATGAGAAAAGACATCTTTACAGATACTGGCAGTTATTCTGTTTTGGTTTTGTTCAAACCTAGCAGGATTCGTTGATTGTCCTCTTGTTGTCATTTCAATTTGCTTTTGCTTTTCTGTGAGAGTTTCATTAAATAATGTTTCTGTTTGGACTGTTGGCAGTTGTACTTCAGATGGATCAATTGTACTTTCAATAAAACTTGAAATAGATCTGTTCTTGCCGTTGGTTATTAACATTTCAATCTGATATCTGCTGAAGCTGTAGCTCATCACAATCATTAGACGGAGTGCTAAGGGGTGCCATTTCTGATTCACATTGCACAGTGGAAGGTGGAGCGGAGATTTCATGATTCAAACTTGAATTTGAATTCAGTGCTTGCCCATTTGAGACAGGATTCACATTTTCTTTACCGGCAAGGGAGGAACTACTAAGGTAGGGTACTACCAAATTTGGAGGCTGCTGGGAATAATCTTGAAGTTGCTTATGAATTGTTGAACCTTTAGCAACAGTGCCAACTACAGTCATTACTGTTTGAATTGTCTTTTCCTCTGGTAACATAGCAACAAAGGGTATGCGAGCATTTATTTTCTGAAGATCTTGCCTCAGCTTTACAATTCCATCAGCATCAAGCTTCTGTGATTTCAATGGTCTGGGGTCGTAAAACTGAGAGCCAATACTCCTTTTCTTACTGCCAGGTAAGTCAGACGCATGTCTTGGTTTTGTTATTTTTAAAGCCATCACTGGAGAGAACTCTACTTCTCGTCTACCCCCTTTTGCCCATTCCCTCGGTTTTGATGTGCAGCATCTGTTGTCAGGAGTGATATTTTTTAGCTCTGACTTTCTCGTCATGTCCTCAAGTTTCCATATGAGCGCCATAACATGACAACAACACCCACTGTTGGAAGCCGGACACTGCCTATCACACTTTGCTGCTAGAATCTTTGGGGTCCCGCTTTGTTTACAAACCATTTTCACCTTGTATTTAACATTCCTCTTATAGGAAGCCCAACAGCAAGCACGGACGTATATGATGTTATTTTCCATGTTATTATACACCTGTAAATCATGCACAAAATTGACCATACAGAGGCCTTTGTCATTTGAGGTTATAACAACCGCTGCATTGGTAAATTTCTTCATGGATTAACCGGAATCTTTTACCTGCTCAAAAGCATCCATAGGCACAAATGGGGGCAATGGGGGAAAATTGAGTGTTTTCATCCGGTGGGAAAGTGTCTAAAATCGAACTACACGAGCTTGCTTGTTGGTAGATCAGCTCAGTCTGGACTGTTTCGATATTAAGGGTCTTAAGCTTTTCAACCTTTGCTTTCGTGTAGCTCCTCTAAGAATCAGGGTCGTAAACTTTCTCTCTGTAGTAAGGAATCGCGTTTAATGCCTTAACCCTGCCCCAGAAAAGAAAGGAATCTCAAATTAAAAGCAGAAGATTTTAGCCAAAACGAAATTCTTTTGACTAGCGTAGAAGGTTAGATAACAGTGTTTATGCAATACAGGTGCTGCGAAACTTACTTTTCGACAAGATCTTTCTTCAGTCCCTGTTGGTTCAGTCTTCTGGATTTCAACCAAAATTTCAACTGTGGAATTGTCCATTTACTTATGTCCTCTCCATTTTTCACGGATGAACATGGAATGTCTTCTGGTGTAAGGTTTACATCAGAAGACATTTCATGTCTTCCATGCAAAGTGTCGGTGTTTTCCGCCATGATGTTTGAGATTCGCGCGAAAGATAGCCCTTAGGCCTCGCTTTCATGCAATTTCCGGTCTTAGGTTGAATCGGTGTATCAGCTTTTGTGTGACTTTATTCGTGTAATTGTTTTCAAGTTCAATTTCTGCTCTAGAATTGAGCTGGCTGACTTTGAAGTAGACTTCGAGTTGACTGAAGAAAATTAAACGTGGTTTTGTAAAATAGTGTCAAGACTGATTCACGCTTCCCACAAAAGTGTCCCTTTCTCAAAGTTTTGCATTATAACGAGTATATCAGGCTTTATAGCTCTGTCTTAACTGCATGCAAGTGTTTCATTAGAATCTTTCAAGGCTAGGAACTGCGGCTGGTGACTGATATTGCATGACAATGAGTAGAATGGTTATCTCTCTTCAATATTTTTGTTGGACAGGGTTTTGGAAGAATTAGAATTAGCTGGGGGACATGCACCGGTGCCGGATTCAGGAACCTGCAGTGGGGTACAGGGGCATGCTCTCCCTGGAAATGTTTAAAGTTGGACTCTCTGAAATGCAGTGCAATTTACTGCATTCTCTGGACCGGAAATGGTTAACCTGGAAGTTTTTTTTAAGCATTATAAAATGCTCATAAAAAGTGAAATATTTGATTTGGCATTTAGGATTTATGCATAACTAGTAAGCGTCAGATCAATCCTTGATTAATAAATGAAAAAATAAAAAATAAAGAATGATGTTCACCTTTAAAAAAGTAATTATTTCGTGTGTGAACTACCAGACGTTTCATGTCAAACAACCGTGCTTTGCGCCCTGCGTTCAGCCTTGAAGTTGGAGTAATGCCTTCTTCTAGTTTGCAAAGTGCGTCTCAAAGGCAAATTAATTTCCGTAGGTTTTTGCATAGTCTGCCTACGACTCTAAGGTGCCTCTGAAATTCTTCCAATCTTTTCAACAAATTTTCTTTCGAGGAACATGCTCTGATACTGAAATGTTTCAGTTGGTTTTCTTAAAATGAGTAAGTTCGTAGCTGGTCACGTGACCAAAATGTGATTTTTTAAAATTATTAATTACCTCTTTTTGAACACAAATTTTGCACTTAAACTTCAAGGAAAATGTTGAAAAGATGATGTGGTAACGTTTACAGCACATCTCAGCGTAACTAACAAACGTTTAACAAGATATATGCAAAAAGTAGTTTTGACCGCCATGTTGGAGGGCAAGAGTATGCCCTCCAACTTTGCGGCCAATACAAATCATACTACTTTGTTTAAAAATCAAAGTGTCATCAAATATCTCCCTTAAATGCGTTTCCTCTCAAATTTCGGGTGTAAGATAATTTTAATATGCTCTGTCAATTTTTGGCATCAAAAAGGTTCCAACCCATTGTTTAAAGGTAGCCTATTCTTGGAGGGGGTGTGCCGCCCGGTTCTCGAAATTCTGACCCTATTTCAGACCAAAAAATGTCATTTTTCACACCCGTCTTCAGTCCTGGCCTCTAAAATCCATTACAGTTTTTAGACCTTGGAGGAGGTCACAAAACGCAACATACATCTTTACAAAGACAGAAATTATATTATAAGAACGCCAACAAAAGGATTTCTTAAAATCATCATTTCGAGTTCTCATATTATTGGTCTATTTCTTATTCAATTGGAACCAATTGACAAATATGTTCATACACAACCGGTTAAAAAGAAGGTTTAAAGGCTTTTTTATAGTGGAAAGTGCTCTTAGCTTATCCAGCTAGTTTACAGGAACTCCATTCAAATACTTAGAAAGAAGTAATTCAAATACGACATGACATGATAAAAACCCCAACTGGCAGGAGGCAACTATTTGGCTATTTACAGGCGTGGCCGAAGATTTGAACTCGGGACGACCGAGAACAAATCCAGCAAGTGGCCGGAACAGGACTCGAACCCGGGACCGCCTGATGGCGAGTCCAACGCGCCGACCACTCGGCCACGCTGCCTCGTTAAACTGTCTCGAAGGTGTGTCCCTACCGTGCAGATTTGACGTGCTTTTCAACCTTTCCTATTTGTTAACAATTTTATCTAGAAATAAGGTTTTATTTAACAGATTTGTTTATTTTCTCTGTAGCGTTAAGAGTAGTGTAGTTAAGTGTCTGTTCAATGTACTGTGTTGCTTCTTTCGATATCCATGTTGTACCACGGTGGGTGTATGAGTTGGGTGAACGCCTTTGAGTTTAACAGGTATTGCATTCTTAGAACATAGAAAAAAGTAGGGAAATATCTCTATTTTTAAACTGATGTCTTAGTCAGGTACAAAAGTATAAAAGTAAAAATGGTACCTCGACGAAGCGAATTTGAAATCTAAAATATCCCTTTGTAATATGACTCTTTATGTTTTGCTTTTCTGCTTTGCTCTAGATCCACCAAGCATCACTTACATATCTGCAAACATGACAGTGAATCAGAGTGAGTCAGTGGATCTTACTTGTAGAGCTAATGGTAACCCTAAACCAACAATTACCTGGACAAAAGATAGCAATATCATAAATAGCTCTTTCACCGTGCGTGGAAAAAGCGATGAAGGACTGTATGTTTGCACCGCTGATAACGGAATTGGAAATGCATCCAGCAAGTCGATGTTCATGACTGTTGATTGTAAGTCTAAACTGACTATACTGGCTATTAATAGAGTCTGAATAGCTGTTACACATTAAGTCAAACAAATAGAAACCAAAGTACAAATTCCAATTTGCCATTTTTGGAGTTCCAAAAGCTCTCATTTTCAAAGTATTTCTTTTGAAAATGAGTTTGATTGGAACGAGAAAAACAAAATAATTTTTATATTTAAGGCTTGGACCTTAGCCTTGTTTAAAAACAGAGGCTTGGGGCAACTCGGAAATCGCCTACCAACTAAAAAAGTCAAAAACAGCGGCTGAAATTCGATGTTTCAAAGAAGACAATAACTGACTTCATCATTTTTGTTATCTCGTTTATGCAAAGGGGGCTTGCGCTTTCCTACCTTTTTTACAACTCTCACATATTCGTACATTATATGTACTTAATGACTGCTGAACTCATCAATAAAATCTCCACAAAAACCTTCGCGTGTTTGAATGAACCTTCACTATTGTAAAGTTTAAATTTGTATGCACGATTTCTATGCACGTTACTGTCTTGAAGTAAACATAAAATTGCCTTCATCATTTGCAATATTAGGCTCCCCCGTTTGCATTGTCTCTCTTCACCCACCGAAAGTGTTCA
>OZ038000.1:18953416-18958416 GCA_964035705.1 Porites rus | reverse complement strand
TACTATAACAGAGCTTTCACTTCATGCACGTAACTTTGTCCCCAAGATATTACACAGAGACGAGCCTGGGCCGGGGCCAGAGTTTGGTCAAAATTGATGTTAGAATTACAACCCAAAATAGCCATTTTTAAAAATTTCACTATATTCACCCGCCCTCTTGCATGACTTCCATACCTATACCACTGTTTACTTTAGTCACCTAATTATCAAAATCAGTTGAGAAAAATTTTGCTTATTGTGGTTTATTGAATTTTTGGAACAAGAACTTCATGCCCCTCTAAGGCGATGCAAAATGGAATTTTGAGCATAATTCAGGCCATAAACAAACCAAATTGTTGACAAGAAGCCCTTATTATGCATGGTTAAAGCACAAGTAGAAGGGTTCAACTGTGTCCGGGAAAGAAGAGGAAGGAAGACCTGGTGATACCAAAGCTACAGGTGATTGAAAAGATCAGTTAAGGATCATTTACGCGCACAAATGGCTTTTATCGCGATCTAGGGGACTCTTCTGATTTAGTGGTTTCCATTATTTACCCTTTTTGTCGAAGATCTTTGAAAACATGCTTCATCTAAGTTTTTCGATGAAATTGACATTTTCAGCGAGAAAATATAATTAAAACGTCGTCGCAAAATCGACCGAATTAGTTGATATAGATCGTTTTCACTGTCACGCAACAAAAAAATGAATAGGCCATTTTACAGTTATGGATGGAAGAGAGGCTGAGGGTGACCTTGTTTTGTTACAAACCCTCTCTGCTTTGTTATGGAAATTGTTCTTGAAAAATACTAGTTAGCATAAGAATAACTTGATTGACATAATAAAGCAGGAAGGTTTGTATCAAAACAAGGTCACACTCAGCCTCGCTTCCATTCACAACTGTAAAATGGCCTATTGGAAACCGTCCAGTGGAAGAAGCCAAGAAACCGAATGTTATAAAAGACTAGTTTTTAAACGATTTGTCCAAGTCTCAGGTCTTTGTGGCCAACAGTTTCTGAGTTATTTGCCGAAACGTTTCACGCACCTTTGTAGAGCTTTGTATGGAGACGCCATATTGGTTTACCGTAATTTGCTGCACCAATATGGCCACCGGAAATCAACAAAAACATCTGGAGTTCACTTTTTCTATAAAAGCTCATTCTTTTCACTCGAGAACTAGCATGCGTGCGCTTAAAGATATCTTATAATACTTCAAATGGTTATACTGCTGAAAATCAAGAGGAGAGACTATTTTTCAACGAGACAGCATTCCTTTTTTGGTGTCACGCACTTTGAAAACACAGAAGTTCAAATTCCTGTATTTTCGAAATGAAACATGCTACAGGAATGGAAACTTGCACAAAGATTTACTTTTGTTTATCTTCAACCTAGTGTAAATAAGAATTCGTAAAACCTCACTATTTTGGCTTTAACATTTCGTGACGTCACTATGAAAACCATCTATCATTGGACTTACTTGGAATAATACGTAGGCAATGAACACACATATGTCGTACTTGAATGGGAACTGACTATGAATCGTTCTGGAAGAGCACGGAAGATTTGTGTATATTTGTAGAAAAAATTGTTTCATTATTCAATTAAAAAATTATTTAAAATAATGTTAACTATTCAATTAAAAAATTAATGAAAAAATATACCTAAATAAGAGTGTTATCTCCTAAAACTAAAATTCCCTAAAAAACTCCAAAAATTTATATTTTTTTTTGATAGTGACAGCCCCTTTTGGATAAGAACCGCCGTTTAGTTGTAGTGTAGATGACTCGGACGAAAAAATGCTGATTTGTTGTGCTCAGTGGACAGTACTCTAGCCACTGTTGTAGCATGTAGGTGGACTGAGCCCTCTCTTGGTTGGTAGGAATACAGAAAAATAAAAACGTTTTTCCAAAGTTATTGCCTTTGAAACGTTGCCAAAATTCGGTCGACTGTTCAAACTGCTATTCAGTATTCTCCTATATATACTGCTATTCAAGTTCTAGTATTTGTCAATTTTTTTCTAATATTCTTGAGATTTTCTAAAATTCTCTTTGGTGTCTAAAATTCCCAAAACAATTCCCGCGGAATTATGTAACTAAGCCTATTTTAAGTTGACTTGTCTTCGACTAAACAGGCAAATAAAGGAGACCGGTGGAGTTTCAATGCAAACCGGTTGGAACCGTGCATTGCCAAACTTAGCATTGCTTGATAAGCGTGTCCACGTCACAAGCTGAATGTAAACTAACAGCTCGAACAGACAAAAAACAGCCTTCAAGTTAGTCCTATTATTGTTGTTGTTTTTTTTTCTAAAGATATTGCTGCGATGAGTTTGTTTAATGTTTAGTGCTCTTCGTCAGGACCCAGAAAATCAACAAGAGAATCAATCAACCATAAACAAACAATTTAAGACCACAATATCGTAAATTATATATCATCGTCTCTTTTCAAGCAAGTAAACCACGATAAAAGCCATTTGTGCGCGTATATGATCGCTAACTGATCTTTTGAATCACCTGTAGCTTTGGTATCACCAGGTCTTCCTCTTCTTCCCCGGACACACCTGAACCTTTCTACTTGTGCTTTAACCATGTAGTCATGTCACTATTGCAAGACAACAAAGGAAGCATTCCTGTTTCTTGTACAGCCCACTACGTGACACCGCAGTGGTCACTTACCCCTCCAAAGGAATCGTAAAATTATCATCGTTATATTACCATCGTAAAATTATCCTGAAACAGCTCACTTTCTAGAACTTCGAACACGCCTGATGAAAACTAAAAAAAAGTTCCCGCCAAACGGGACAAGAATTGCATCGGAACTCAGTCCAGTCCCCACACTCTCCAAGTCCAAAATGGTGGGCCTGTTAATAACAATTGCATTATCTCAATGCAAGGCATTATTTGTGTTTTTTATCCTGTGTGGATGGATGGATGGATGGTTTCATTTTTTCAGCTCTAAAGGACTCGGGAAATCACAGTTCACCTCGATACTACTCACTGAAGCTCGTATATGTTTGTATAATCTACGTATGTGCGGTCATGCTCCTTTGCTGATGGGTATTTAGAACAACTATTCACGCTATTACAAGGTCAGACAAAGATTATATGTTAACGAACCTTTTGATAAGCTCAATATATCTGGTAAAGATATAAAAAAATGGGCCTGACAAAAAATGGTGACTTTCCATGCTTGTAGTAATGACGTGAAAGTGAATATAAATCAAAGAAAAATTTAAGCATCTTGTAAAAAGATCGTTATATCTACGTCAGAACATCATCATTTTTGTTCTGTGGTGGTTAATAGGTTTCCAAAGAATTAAATCACCTTGGTTTTGCAAAACCATGTGTTTTTTGTGCTAATCAGAGGCCCGTTTTAGATCAATTTAAAGTTAAGAATCGGTGTATTTCTAAACAACGAAACTGATTTGGCTTTGACAATTCATTTTCACTTACCAAATACATAATAAGGGCTTCTTGTCAACAATTTGGTTTGTTTATGTCCTGAATTATGCTCAAAATTCCATTTTGCATTGCCTTAGAGGAGCATGAAGTGTATGTTAAAAAAATACAATAAACCATAATATGCCAAATTTTTCTCAACTGCTTTTGATATTTGGGTGACTAAAGTAAACAGTGGTATAGGTATGGAAGTCATGCAAGAAGGCAGGTGAATATAGTGAAATTTTGAAAAATGGTTATTTTGGGTTGTAATTCTAATTCAATTTTGACCAGACTCTAGCCCAGGGCTCCTCTCTGTGTAATACCTTCAAAGTCACATGCACGAAATGAAAGCACTATTATAGTAGAGTTCATGGTCAAATACATTTGGCAGCACAATTTACCAGTGGGGTCTTATCACACTTTCAAAATGCCCCCTGGAAGGCTGGATTTTTGGTGCTAAAAGGGCAAAAAATGAGACCCCCCCTGTAACTCCAAAACTAAAAGTCAGCGAAGTGAGCCAAAGTGGCTTTTGAAATATTTCATCACACCCAACTTCTGTGCCAAGTTTCAGCCAAAACGGTTGACCACAAATTTTTGCCCCTGGAACACTTTCTCAGACAATGACACTTAAGGCTATCAGTAAAAACGATGAACTATTGCAGTTTGTTTTTTACCGACAGTTTATGTGTTATGTGTTCACGTCAGTTTTCTCGGTCGAAAGACCTCTTTCTATAAAGCAGAAAGTAATCTTTTAGTTTAAAGAACAGAATGATATACATATATATATAATATGAAATGAAATGACGAAATTCAAATTGATCATCAACTAAAAAGTGCTCAATGGGTTTACCAGAGCTTTGAATAGATACGTAGACTTGAACTAGGTCAAAAACATTTGCTTGCTACTCAGAGTTTCATGCTTCATGAGAAGCAGTCATCAGGTAACTGCCAAAAAGAAACAATACATGGTGTTTTATAGTGATTTAGAGTGATTTTGAAAAAAACGGTAGCGATTCATAATAGGCTGGGTTGCATAGCAACGGATAAACAAGTTTCAGTAAACCGCTGAAAAAGAAAAGACAAAATACGTCTTACAGGCTTAAATAATCACGCTATTTCGAAGAAATTTCTTTGCATGTCTGCAACTTGATACGAGTTCATTTCTGTTGTTCAGGGTCGCCATATTCGAGCGGAATATCATATACCAAGCAGAAGTCACGGCACCGCACTCGAAGCAAACTTACATTGGTCTTTGTGACACATCATTCAAATCGCGTTACAGAAACCACACTTGCTCCTTTAGAAATGAACGTTATAGAAATTCCACTGAGCTCACAGGTAGCCCAAGCTCACTATGAGTGCCCTGAACGACATTATCCTACTTAGCTAATTAATTATTCATACAGCAAGAAAATTATAAGACGTTGTATGGAGAAATGTTCTTTGCTCACTAAATTACCAAAATGTACATTGAATATCACTTTGAAGCTTACCTTTAGCGTCTTCTTGTTTTCCTTTGTATTCTGACTGCATTTCAGACCTCCTAGGCACTGTTTAAGGTCTTTTTTGGAGCGACAGTTTTTCAC
>OZ038000.1:18947064-18953216 GCA_964035705.1 Porites rus | reverse complement strand
AAACACAGTTTGGTAGGTTGTGGATGGTAACCATTCAATGGAATGTTATTCAAGACAAAATGAAAGCATAAAGCTCAGAGTTGACATGATTTCAATCGTTGCCATGGCAACGAGGGTGATTGAAAAGAATCCTAAAATTTAAAACTTATTACTTTTGGGCAAACTTCTTATGAATTTGCACGTTTCCCAGAATAAGTAACCCTCATGGTTTTTTAGAAGAACTTAACCAAATTGTAACAAACAGTAATTTTTAAGAAAATAGGCTGCATGAGAAATTTAATTGTCCCAAATTTCTTTGATCAAAATTTATTTTGGCCTTTTATTGACTGAACTGCGATATGAACATAATTTTATTTTTCGGCTATTTTTAATGCCAGTGAGAAGATATTTTCGTATGTTTATATTACCTATAGAGTGGTCTCACTAGCGACGGAGCCGGAGCCGGAGACTGGATCGTACGCGGAGTCGTAATAGCGCTTATGACCTTGTGAAAATCGTAAATCGGGGTCGTAAGCAGAGTCATAAAAGCGCGACAGAATCGTTTCCATTTTCTTCCTCCTCCGCTTACTACTCCGTTGCTTACGATCTAGTGAGAACCAGATTGTGGGAGTGGGAAAGAGAAGCGGAAGGATAATATAAACCATCACAATGCCCATTCCCACGCTTTTTGATTGGTTTAGTTCTTCTGCTTCTGCTTGCGACTCTGACAGCCTAGTTTCCACGTGATCGTAAACGATGGAGTCGTAAGCGGAATCAGAATGCTGTTTTCACTAGATCGTCAAGTCTTGCTTCTGATTACGACTCCGACTTCGTATCTCCTCATGATAAATGAAGATGTTTACATGCAAAATAAAGGAATAACGCAATTCTAGAGAGACTGTTTTCCTCCACCTTAAACACCTTAAGCTCATCCCGATGCATTTGTTTAAAGAGTATGCTGCGTGGATATGTAAAAATGCGCTACGTAGTGTTAATTAGCTCCCATGACGACATTTTTAAGTATATACATTTACGATCACCCGGCATTAGGGTTAAACTAAAACCAAAAACACCCAAATGGAGCACAGAATAAGTTACAGGGTATTTTTTTTTACTCGGAGTCTACTAGAGCTCAAGAGTTTAAAGTGAGCAATTTAATTGCAGTGTAGGGAATAAACTTGTGAGTTAAAAAAACTGGTGCGTGACTACTCTACTACAACGAAACTTCATGCATCCAAATCAGAAGGGAAAACTTGGTTGACTGTAGTGTATCATGACAAAAGCGGGTAAAGTCGTGCTTTTTGAAAATTAAATTATTTTCACGAATTACCTATTTTGCTCATTTAAACGATTTTATCTTATTGGAAAGTTCAAATTATAAAATCTGCTTTTGTCATTACACACTAGAGGTTTTGACCAATCATTTATTTAAAAAATCAAAGAGTGCTTTCTTCTTTCTTCTTATATCTGCAAACTTGGACACAAAATTTGGCAGTACTGTGGCGTTGCCAAAAAGCGCGATCTAGCAATAATAATAAAAAAAACAACCCTCCAACTTACATCATTCCTTAATGTCTGCAGAAAGTTATCCTCTTCGCCTCCAAAACGTGAACGTTATAAGGGCGTTTGAAAGTGTTCATGAATAGGTGTCTCCCGTGGCCTTTAAGGGGACTGGCATTTCCAAACGTGCACGAGAAACAAGGACTAAAAATCAAATATTTCTCCGAATTTTTAAAAGATTTTCTGGAAACTGAAGGTGTTTTGATCTGAGCTTTAACTGTTTTGTTTTGGTTACTTTTATTTTATTTTGTTTTTATTTTTCTATGAATGACCAGCTACGAAGGGCCTTTATCACTAAAATATTCAAATTGTATTTACTGTATAGTTTAAAAAGGCCGTATTATACTTTACTGAATGCATGTTACCAGACAGAAGTAACATTAGCCTGTTTCTGCGTGTTTTGTTTGATCCTTTTTTAGATGGACAAGCTGTATGATGATGATGCAAAATACGATAGGACAGAAGTGACCAAACTAAGGTTTGTAAAACACTGCCTTAAACTCTGGTCCTTTTAATCCACTCACTCTTGATCTCCTCATGTGTTATCCTTTTCTCTATATTTTTCACAGTAAAGGCCGTGTTATAGTCTCTTTCGAGGTGCTCTTTAAAACTCCTGTCACCGCAAATGAAGGGCTTGCTAAACTGAGAGACGCCGTGAATAATAATGAAAGACTTGGTAACTTCACAGTTGAAGCTTTAAAAATAATCCAGCCGGTTAATCCTACGACAGCCGCATCAACTGAGGGATCAACAGGTACACCGTTTGTAACTCGAGCCAGAAAGGTGATCTCACAGTTAAAAATGACATGCATATTAGGGAGCTTTTGCAATCACGACATCGATGGCAACAAGAATATCAAGAAAGCAATAGGTTTAACAATAATAATAAAAAAAACACATCTACCGCAGGTGAATAAAAAAAATTTATTCACTTCTTTTCCAACACTCCATGACTACGTGAAATTTCCTGATGCCATTTTTTACTGAGTACGTAGTGAAAACGGAACGGAAATTTTTCTGTCTCATTCAGAACTTGGATGCTGAATTCAATTTCAGGAACGTCCTTCCTCAATTTTAATAAGATGCTTAAGCTGGTATAACCGGGATTTACTTTAAAAGAAAGCATACACACCTTATCAATATCGTTTTAATTGTCGTCACAGTTGTCGTTGTACGATGTCCCTGGTAGTGTTAAGATAATGAACGTTTCTCTCGAGCTCTCATTAGAATAGATTTGTCCGCGTAGAAAGAAATTGACGAGGTCTGGGAGAGAGAACAGATGATATCATAACTGCCAATGTTTCCACTTACTGGTCGATCAAATTCTAGAAAATAAAGCATTGAATAAAAAAAAGACAAGAAATCGATGTCGGTGACCAGGTCTTGCGAGATAAATCCCGACATAGATCCTTGAAAACATGTATTCTCTGAGATGCATGGGGCCTGTGACCTTAGCGCCTTGAAATGCAAGGACTGTAAACTTTTTCAAAAGGCGTCTTTAATTGTTTTAAAGACAGAAGATGTATAATTGAATGCTGTTGATACTTAAAACAGCAGAGACAATGACCTTCCGCGCCAATATACACTAGTTGGTTTAGTTTTAACTTTTCATTCATGGTTCTATTCACAGATATTGAACGCTGCCAGTGTAATGAGGTCATCTGGAAAGTAGTTACTGGAGTTCTCATTTTCATTAATATCCTTCTTGTAGTCGTGATAGTTTGGCAGCAAAAGAGAGGTAACAGAGAACTTTTCTTTTTCGCTTCCACCTTGTTTTGACGATTGTGGAACTTACTAGGCTGTACGTTTTCTATTAACGTAACATCAACAAACCATTTTATGTGCCACAAAATGTAGAGCACACAGAATGATCTCAAAAATAAACTTATTAAGGGGAAAGACTGATCAAAATGGTACAGGTGTAAATAGCAAACGACCCAAGTAATCACATGATGTACATGCCTGTTCTAGATATAACATCTAAGGCACACAAAACAATAAGTAAGAAAATAAATAGACCAAATAAATAAATGCAGTGAATAGAATATTAAAACGTTTTTGTCTTCTTTCATAGGATCGAGAGGACAGAAAAGGTATGAATGTTGATTTTACATGTAAAGTTTAAGCAGGTGCAGTTGTTTTCGTGTGTTAGGCCCGGTTCCTGAAAGGTAGATTAGCACGACTAATCCAAGATAAAAATTTTGTTCAACTTTTTGTATTTACGTTCGTATTCATTGCGTAGAGTAACATTTTTTGTGTTATCATTGCTACTTCTCAGAGTAAGGGCACAGCAGTAATTTGTTAGCTTTTAAGTTACATGTTCTTTGAAAAAAAAAAAACAGTGCCTAAAATTTGGCTTAATCTTTGAAAAAACTTTCGAGCAACCGGCCCTTGGAGTCATTTAAGCGTCTAAGTTAAATGTGCTGGAGCAACAATAAGGTTTAGTGTTTTAGTTTTTAGCCAAAATCCCTCAGCATAGCTAGCTAGGCGGACATTACCATAATTACATTAATTATTCACTAGCAAAAGTTGTGACCTAATTCAGAGGTCGCGAGTCCCGTTCTTTCGGACAGCAATGGACAAGAAACTAGAACTAAAAGAAAGTTCATCTTCGTGTCAGTGTCATATACACTTAAAAAGTAAGGGCGGTTGCATAGAAAATGACCTACGAATTGTGTGAGCCATATCATTCATTTTGAATTCATTACCCTTGAATTAGAAGATCGATTAAATAATACATCTGAACTGTAAAGAAAGTGAGTAAACGTTTGTCTGTTTTATGTTAGTTTTCGTTCTTCTTTTCGTATTTTCAGACCATATGCGTTGCCACGCGACGATACAGAGGCTTATGACGTAAGTAATTTATTTTTTCATCTGTTTTGTCATCCAGTCAAATAATTATTATAAAAGGAAATTTAGGTTCGAGTTTATATTACGTTTGGTGTATTGTATTGCCATTGGGAATTGTTGTAAATAATAGTAACAAGTTACCTAGCGTCAACATGTCAGAAAATAATTGACAGGCATGCAATATTCTTCATTTTGTCCTTGGCTTCGAGTTATATTAGAACAATGATTGATGATACTGTTTTACTACTTTCAGAATGAGATAGCAATGGATGAGGTCCAACCATCTCATTCTCGTCAAAGCAAGACTGAATACATGGACCTAAAAGAGGTAACTGCATTTGAAAGTAAGCGCAAAGAGGAAGCGACACTCGGTATACCACAGGTAGAACGTTCATCCCTAGGAACTGATTACGCGCCTCTTCATCCGTCAACACGCTCTTGAGAAATTCCACGAAATAGTGTCACCATAGAAAAGGTTATCGGTAAAGGTGCCTTTGGTCAGGTTGCCAAAGGAACCGCGATTGATGTTCAGGGGAGGCCAGGGAACACTCCAGTTGCTGTTAAAATGCTTAAAGGTAATCCACACCCCTCTTTAGGAGCTGAATAAGATTAATGCTAATAATAAATGTGTGTTTTTATTGACGATTCATGAGTAGTTAAACATTCTAACATTTTAAAATAAGTCATTAATCATTAGTGAGAGACAATAAGTGACAAAGAAAAATTATGAAAGTTGGAACATTATTCAAAAAACTTATGAATATGAAGCAGTGGTCATCTCAATGAATAACAACGCTTGTATCACTTATATTTTTTCGTTTATTTTTAGCTTCTGCTCCTGAGTCCGACAGAAGCGATCTGTTATCTGAACTCGAAGTAATGAAGACGCTGAAACCTCATCCACACGTCATACGACTACTAGGATGTGTTACTGAAACTGGTAAAACATATGATTAATGATGAACGTACTTTAACGTACATCTCAAGACATCTCAAGTTAACAGTTAATGTAAAACTATTTCAACAATAAGTCTCAGTTTCTAAATTATTGCTGGTATTACTGGAAACCCCGTATAGTGTAAAAGTTACTTGACTTATTTTCTAGAGCCCTTATTGGTTTTGATCGAGTATGTCCCGTATGGAGATCTCTTGGGTTATCTGAGAAAGAGCCGAGGACTCAATGACACTTATTTCAAAGACCCGGATATCAAGCCTCGAACAAATCTGACGTCAGAGCAACTGATGAAGTTTGCCTGGCAAATTGCTGATGGAATGAGTTACTTGTCATCAAGATCTGTAAGTCAAAGGATCTGAGTGCGATAAGATATGAATTGTGAAAGACTAGGAAATACTATGAAAAACGTCATCGACATTGAGTTATTAAGATTCCTGTACAAGATAAGCAGAAAGCCATGCCAACTATACTAATTGAAACATATGCACGTGTATTGATTAATAAATGAATTAATTAATTACTGAGGAATTAATATGCCAGTGGTCCAGAAGATGGGTCGAAATGGGTGAATTTAGCCCTGAATTCAATTAGATCCATTTTAATGATTGGTTAACTATTTCTTACAGATCATTCACCGAGATCTTGCAGCTCGTAACGTGTTGGTTGGGGAAAGAGAAACGTGTAAGATAACTGACTTTGGAATGGCCAGGAATGTCCAACAGGAGAACATTTATGAAAGAAAGACAAGGGTATCTGAGTTAGGAAGTAATAAGAATAATTAATTATAAGATAACGGGAATCTAAAAAC
>OZ038000.1:18927064-18939564 GCA_964035705.1 Porites rus | reverse complement strand
TTTCTTTTTTTATGCAACCATTGAAATAAAAAAGAGTTAAAAAAATACGGTAGTAACCAGCTCGATGATTTCAAATAACTGTCTCTGTAGTCATAATTTGTTTATCAGTGCGACGACTAATGACGAGTCTTATAAAAGTAGGTCGAAGACACCGTCGTGTATTATATTTTAAACAGTTATAAAAGGAGCCGACGAACTTATAGGGATTTATATATTTCCTTTCAATGTCTATTGCCTCTTTTGGGATATTTTCTTCTTATTGTTATCATTAAATATTATATCATATTTTTTACCATTAAATGTATGCAAAGTTATGTTGTCCCCAAAGTTCAAACAGCTGTCCTTGGGAAGAGTAATGTGAGGTGTACGTTGTCTACCGCCATGCCTCAACCGCCCTCAAGAACCCTTCGGATAACTTGATGAGGTCGGGGATATCGCGCTCATATATAGCGACCTTTTATACAGTTCTACGATGTCCCCTTCTTTATTAAATAAGTTATAAGTCTATCTTGTCCTTCTCTACCTAGCTAGTGCACGAACAGAGTGTGTTTATAAAATATCGTGTATCGTGTGAATCCCAGTAACGTTTTGATGTTTTCCTGTGCATTTATGAAGCAGTCGACAGCGGAGTACTGTGCTAGACAACCGTTAAGGTTGTAAGCTCTCTTGAGTCGCGCGGTAATGCATGGGTGCTGATGTGGGGCAATGCATGCGTGGTGTTTCCCTTTTCTAGTCATTGTACGGCGTTTTCCCAGTCCCTCTCGGTCAATTCACTTCGGTGACGTATCTGAGGCGAACGGGCGGAAAACGCCTAGACAAAAACAGAATGCGGATGCGTGCGTTGCGTTTTGAAATTCAAGATGTTGTCGATAGTGTTGTAAACAGCAAGAAATTATGTGTGTGGATATTTGCGGGATCGACTTTTGCTGTCCGGCTATGAAAAGTCATCAGAATGTTGTTCATAGTCCTGTGAAGATTGATTCTGCTCCTGAGCTATCGGAGTTTGCAGCCCTTAGCCCATTTAAACGACCGCGAATTTTCAAAATAAAAACAATACTTTAGTCACCCTCTGTCAGTAGTACACTTACAGCGCAAGTCTTGAATAATCAGAAAAACATACTTTCAAATAAAATTCAATTAGCTGCGTATCGAACCTAAAAACCTAAAAGCAAAAATCCTATAAAATTCGCCGACATTCACAGAAGTGATGTGTGGATCAATATGAGAACCATTAAATTCAACTCGGATGCTGTTGTCTTAGGATCGTGTTTTGAGCTAATGTTATCAATGAAAGAACACACAACCACAGACAGAGAAATTATTTCGCGAAAAATTTTTATTCAAAAGCCCACAAATTAATCCTTAAAAGCAATTCGCGTAACAGAAACTTGGCTAGTGGATCCGTTCAGTGAGCAAGTAAAATCGGCTGAGCACGTGGCAAAAATCATTGAACACAAATCTCAAATCAGGGTTCTCAAGCCGATCTGAAAATGTTTAAAACGTCTTAAGATGAGATATTTACAAATACATAAATTTCTATTTAAAAACGTAATTTTATTGACTATAGAGTACAAAACGTATTCTTCAAAAACTTCGCTGCTTGGTTGCGTTTCAAAACAGGCCAAGCGCTCCGATCGGCCGTGATGAGAATTTCGAATTTCTCGAAGGACGATTCTGTAAAGAAAAGCCTCCCTTTGTCCATTAAAAGAAAATTAAGCATTCTTTTGAACCTTCCCTTTCCACCTGTGTCTTTTAGCGGTGTATTTTTAACCTTGAAATGCGAAACACTGGTTTTATAAACCCACCGCATGAGCTGTCTCACTTTTGAGGATATTTGTCCCGGGGGCGTTTTTTTGGGAGAATCCAAAAACGGATTTGTGATCTCAGATCATACGGATTCTTCACTACCAAAAAAACTGAAGATCCGTAAAAGGATCATTTACCATGACAACGGCATGTCCTCGTACTCCTCGTGGAAAAAAAAAACAGCAACAACAACAAACTGATCCTCACGGCGAAGGCCAGAAAAAAGCAGCATAAGCTACGAATGAATATACGAAATGTTTACATTTCGGTTTGAAACAGAAACGTTTCTCGAATAGGATATACACTCCATAGGATAGTAAAATTATAAGAATTTAAAATTGTTTTTTCGTTTCAATTACTTGATAAATAAACCGGCGTAAGCAGGCACTACATATGTACAAAAAACATTTCAAGCAAGGGTTTAAAAACAGTCTACAAATAATTTGAATAGATGACAAATCAAGAAGCTAGAGTCGCACTCGGCTATCGCCTCGTGCGACTCTTACGCATTTTGAGTGCTTAGTAAACCTCCCGCGTGCATCCATAACTGCATGGTTGCACAGCTGCAACGTTTACCATTTCTTTTATAACATAATCAAAAGAGGAAAACATTGTTTTCCATTTGCCTTCGGTTGAGTCATCGGTCCGAGTTCATGTATGCTGCCATCTGCCCGCGCGTAAACAAATCATGTTCTATGTTTTTCAAAAACTTGCATTTGAGTTTTTCTTTCGCTGAATGAACCGTTCTCCGTCTTCAGGTACATGGCAAAACGATTTTTGTTGTTATTCTGAATGGCATCTGTCTACTTGCTCTTACTATTAGGGTAAAAACTTTGAGGGAAAGCTATAGCTGCAACTATTGAACACCAACTAAAAAGACTCTAAAAAATAAGCTAAAACTAAATAAATGAAATAATTATCAAGCTTATTTATGTGACAATTTTTGAAATAAACGTAAAGTAGAAATGAGAAAACTTGACTGTAATTCCCTTAGAATAACAGGTGACACTAATTTTAGAAAGAAATTAACTAGCTTTGTATCGAAATCTGCCTGGAAATCCAGCTATGAAAGTCGAAGTTGCAACTGAAATTCGCCGACACACAGCCGGCGCTGAAGCTGTTGTTTTTCGACCGTTCTCTGAACGACTGTTATGAATGAACACTGAGAAACAAAATGATACACACAGAAGTTGTTTTTTGAAAAATTTATTTAAAAACCCAAATGTTCCTGTAGTGTACATCCGGGACTTCCCCAGCGCGGGAAGTCTGGGGTCATGTGACTAGTTGATGGAAGTGTTTCTGTAGTGTAGCGGCGAACGAAGTAGTGCTCTTGTTTGACTAGACTATTAGCCTCGGTGGCGCATTAGCAATACTACATTGGCGACGAGGATGGTTCCAATGAGTGAAAAGGCCTTACCGCCGTTGGATTTGACCGGTCCTGCTTCACAAGTGGCGGAGCGATGGCGTAAATGGAAGCGTGCGTTTGAATACTTTGCCGAAGGAAAGGGCATCGATAACGTTCGTAAGAAGACCTCATTACTCTTACATTTTGCTGGTATGGATGTACAGGATATCTTTGAAGATTTACAAGATCCTGGTCCTATTCCGGAGAGTGGTGACAATGTTTACAAAATAACTATTCGCAAATTGGATTCTTACTTTCGAGTCGAGGAGAACATTCCCTACGAGCGACATGTTTTTCGTCAACTTACACAAAGGGAAGGGGAGACCGCTGACCAATTCATAGTTCGGTTGCGAAAACAAGCACGACATTGTGATTTCGGGGCGGGTTTGAACGACCATTTGCGGGACCAGTTGATTGAGAAGCTGACGAATTTCGAGTTGAAAAGGAAGCTGTTGGAGCATAGAAATATTACGCTGGAAGAAGCCCTGAATAAAGCTCGTGCTTGGGAAGCAGCTGGCAGATAAGCGACCAACATGTCAACAAGCCTAAGGCAAGTAGAAGGCGACGATGTCAATGCAGTTAGGGGAAGGCAAGATCGGCAGGGCGAGAAGGGTAGGAAGTGCTACAATTGTGGGAGAGAAGGTCATTTAGCCAGGGATAGCAACTGTCCAGCAAAAGGAAGAAAGTGTAGCAAGTGTGCAAGGTATGGTCATTTCGCTTTATGTTGTCGAAGAGAGGGTGATGGTTATAAAGCGAGAGATAAAACAAGTGAGCGAGAGAGAGTTTCTGGTGGACGTTCACGTCACAATGCAAATTTTGTGGGGGATCAAGAAGCATCTGATAATGAGGAGGACTGTGCTTTTGCATTCACCGTGTCTGAGAATCGGGAGGAAACATGTAATTCAACTAGTTGTAAAGAACCTGTGTTAGAAGTTAGTGTCAGTGGTGTTACTACACAGGTACTCATTGACTCCGGTTCAGTGAGCAATCTTATGGGGCTAGATGAGTACCGTGAACTTAAGGCGCGAGGCCTTAATGCAGAGATGGAGGAGTGTCATAAGCGGCTTTATGCATATGGTGGGGGAAAACTGGAGGTGATTGGTTATTTTTCAGCTGAGATTTCGGTGGGTGGTACGACAGTGAATTCACAATTTGTGGTGATTGAGAAAGGGAGGTGTCTGTTGGGTCATGCGACTTCAAAGGCTTTGGGTTTACTTCGGATTGGGCTGGGTGCAGATGTTGAGTGTGCGTGTAATGTGAATGGGGAGGATCTCGCCACAATTCTTCAGGCTAAGCATCCAAAGGTTTTTGATGGTGTGGGCAAGCTGAAGGACTACAAGTTGAAATTACATGTCGACCCGGAGGTGACACCGATTGCTCAAAAGCCACGGCGTGTCCCATTTGCACTGCGAGAGAAAGTAACTGCAAAGGTGGAAGAACTCATTGCTATGGACATAGTTGAACGGGTAGATGGGCCGACCTCGTGGGTGAGTCCAGTAGTAGTTGCGCCCAAAGCTTCGGGGGATATCAGGCTTTGTGTGGACATGCGTAAAGCAAATCAGGCTATTATCCGGGAGCGGATACCCATCCCAACTGTTGACGAAGTGTTGGAAAATCTTAACGGTGGCAGAGTGTTTTCAAAATTAGATCTTCGCCTAGGATTTCACCAGATCGAGTTAGATGAGGAATCAAGAGACATAACCACGTTTGCCACACATGAGGGGTTGTTCAGGTACAAGCGACTAAGTTTTGGAGTAAACTCTGCCCCTGAGAAATATCAGCAGATAATCAGACAAGTGGTCTCCGACATTGGTGGTGTCCAGAATATTGCAGATGACCTGATAGTACATGGTGAGAACAATGATGAGCATGACAGGAATCTATATAGATTGATAAGGAGATTAGCAGAGAAGAACCTCACCCTCAACCTTGAAAAATGCCAATTCAGAATGGACAAGGTAGTCTTTATGGGGCTGTTAGTGTCAAAGTATGGCGTCGGCCCAACAGAAGAGAAGGTACGTGCAGTGCTGGAGGCAAACCGCCCATCTACTCCAACGGAAGTGAGAAGCTTCCTTGGTATGGTTGGCTTTAGTGCAAGATTTATTCCTAATCTTGCAACTGTCGCCGAGCCTCTACGAGCAATTTCCAGGAAGGGAGTCCCCTTTGTTTGGAGCAGTGAGCAGGAGACATCCTTTCAGGAACTGAAAAAGCAATTAGCTAGTGCGCCTGTGCTAGCTTATTTTGACAAAGATGCACACACGCGAGTGATAGCTGATGCAAGCCCCGTGGGGTTAGGCGCTGTTCTGGTCCAGGACAAGAATGGAGAGAGTCGAGTCGTTTGTTACGCCAGCAGAAGTCTCAGCAGTGTCGAAAGGAGGTACAGCCAAACTGAAAAGGAGGCACTAGCTCTCGTGTGGGCCTGTGAACGTTTTAACCTTTACCTGCTTGGGCTACCAACCTTTGATTTAGTCACGGACCACGAAGCATTGAAAGTGATCTACTCAAGAGGATCCAAACCATCTGCACGCATCGAGCGCTGGGTGCTAAGACTGCAACCGTACAATTACAAGGTATGCTGTGTCAAGTCCCAAGACAACATTGCAGATGCCCTATCACGTCTGACGAAGATCCCCGCTTCAGAGAAATATCGATATGATGATGAGCACGTTCGAATGGTTGCTCTCAGTGCGGTACCTATAGCCCTAAAGATTCAAGAGATTGAGAGTGCCTCAGCTGAGGATGATGATTTGCAAGCAGTGCGAAGTTGTCTTATAAGTGGGAACTGGGAGACAGCTCCAAAGCCATATGTGTGGGTACGTAACGAACTTACCTATCTTGGCCAAGTCATCCTGCGTGGAACTAGAATCGTGATTCCTAACATTTTGAGGAAGAGGGTCTTAGAACTTGCACATGAGGGACACCAGGGGGTGGTGAAGATGAAGGAGCGCCTGAGATCTAAGGTGTGGTGGCCAGGTGTTGATAAAGATGCAGAACGAAAGTGCCGAGAGTGTTATGGGTGCCAGCTTGTGACAAAGGCGACAGTGCCTCCACCAGTGAAGACAACCAGGATGCCTGAGAGACCGTGGCAGGACCTAGCGTTGGACCTACTGGGCCCTATGCCAACAGGAGAGTCTTTGCTGGTCCTAGTGGATTATTTTAGCCGATGGGTGGCGGTTGACGTCATTAAGTCCACCACTTCAGAAACGATAATTAAGTGTTTAGACAGACATTTCTCTAGATATGGAGTACCGAGTACCTTGAGATCAGACAACGGACCCAACCTCGTGTCTGCTGAAATGGAGGAGTATCTGGATGAGATGGGCATTAAGCACAGGCTGACCACCCCACTATGGCCGAGAGCAAATGGAGAGGTTGAACGGCAAAATCGTTCTCTTTTGAAAGCAATGAGAGTTGCGCATGCTGAGGGAAGAGACTGGAGGTTGGAGTTGAACAAGTTCCTCCTGGCATACCGCTCCACCCCACACACAACTACCGGCAGGAGTCCCGCTGAGTTACTTTATGGGAGGAAAATGTCTACTAAATTGCCAGAGGTTGCTGATTTGGAGGAGTCTGAAGAGCTGGGATATCAGCAAACCAGAGATCGTGATGCGGAAAAGAAGCAGATAGGTGCAGATTATGCTGACAAGAGACACCATGCAGCAGAGAAGTGTGTACAGGAGGGAGACCTTGTGTTGCTGGAGAAGAGGAAGGAGAATAAGCTGTCTTCACACTATGAAAAAGAGCCATACCAAGTAACGGCTCGCTATGGGGATCAGGTCCAGCTGAAGTCACCCCAAGGCGCAGAGTACAGGCGTAATATTCAACATGTCAAGCGATTTGTGATTCCGGACAGAGAGCCCCAGGAGCAGCAGCCTGCAGGTCCTGTAGCAGTACCTAATGAGCACGCATTAGGACAAGAAACCACACCCAGTTTGGAGACAGGAGGAGGGGCTAGTCCAGCTGATGGTCCAAATCAGGAGCAGCTGTTACCAAGGAGATCAGGGCGAGTGACCCGACCCCCCGAGAGACTTAGTGACTATGTTACCACCTGAGGGGGACAGTTACTTCGCTATGACAGTGGCAGCTTTAATAAGGCTGTGCCTACGGAAGTGTTAATTTGTATCAATTGTACCTTTAAAAGACACTGTTGACATTTTCATATTACTTTGTAGTAGTGAGACTTTGCAAGTGAAGAGAGGGAGGGATGTAGTGTACATCCGGGACTTCCCCAGCGCGGGAAGTCTGGGGTCATGTGACTAGTTGATGGAAGTGTTTCTGTAGTGTAGCGGCGAACGAAGTAGTGCTCTTGTTTGACTAGACTATTAGCCTCGGTGGCGCATTAGCAATACTACAGTTCCTGTACTCAAATGAAATTCGCTTATTCCAGCGTAACGTGCCCGTTTTTTAAACTCAACTAAAATTTTTAATCGATGCGATGAAAACTTCACTACAAAGCTGTCTCGAATTTGAGCGTGTTTCCTAAAATATTTGCTTGAATTTTGCATCAGCTTGATCAAAAAGTCAATAACACAATGCTAATTGATAAATTTACATTTCAAACAGACTTTCTCCTATAAAAAACACAAAATGTACCTTAAATCTTCGCTCGCTCGATTTTCCTTCAGTCGATTCTAGCCGCGAGGAAAACAGTGATTAATTCATCCAGGGCAAATTTGTCGCTTGATCTTTTGTCTTTTTTCCTTCAAAACGACAGCTTAGCATTTTCTTCAACTTCCACGTTTCATCTGTGCATTTCATCGGTGTATTTTACCGTCAGGAGAGGAGATTTGTTGAATTTGCCTAAATTTTACCCCGCTAGCTCAGTTTCTTGGCGTGACCGATCAGAGCGCGCAATTTACTTTTGTTATGTTATAACATGGAAAGATAGGTAACTAAAATTAATAAGGCGCTACCAATATAGGTTCAGTTAGAATGTCATACATGTAGGCTGTTGCGTACCATTTTTTTAACGTTTGGAGCAAGGCATCAATTTTAAACGAGCAGGCCTATTAGTAAATGTTGAAAATAATGAAGTTTGCTAAATACAGAAAGGAATCCGCAGCGAGCCATTAGCCTTGTAAATATAGTTACATGACTGACCTATAAAATATTCATTTAATGACAGCCATTCTAGGCTCTCACAAAGTATAACAAAGGATTCTCCAGCCGATGAGCCTCATATTTATAAAAATATAACTATAGACGGTGAAGCTAAAACAGGCGACCTTGAATAGGGCGTGAATGGTTCTTTGCATTCCCGGTACGGGAATGCAAAAGAGATCAAAACCGATCGATTTCATCAAATTTCGAGCACGAGGAACAGGAACATGAAAATTTGGAACAAAATTTAACTTAAACACTTGCTCTGTCAGTAACTTCATCTTCAATGATCTATTTTATTTCCATTTTTTAAATTTCCCGTTCCCCCTACTAGTTTCCTCCCTCCCGGTTCCTTGTTTAGTAACTCGAAATAAACCCTGTAACCACGTAACGTGTTTTTTTGTTTGTTTATTTTTCCGAACCCAATTTCTCCAAACTGGCTGAGGATTTGTTCTCTAAAAATATAGTCATTTTGCGTCTTTGATGAGATGACACATTTTGTACGTTTGGAGTGGAGTAAAGGTCCCTTTGAGTGACATTGAAATAATTTTGTCAAAATTCGTATCTCGCGTGGAACGTGTGTGGATCGCATAGAGAGACAGAAACACGAATCGGCTTTATTATTAATATTTCTTATTGGTATACATAACTTCGCTTTTTCTCGCGATTGAAAAAAAAGAAAAAAAATCGCGAAATTAAAGACCGGCGAAAATAAATCCTCGCAAAATTTATAAGTACTCAAAACCCATATAGCTAGAAAATTCAAATAACAGAAAAAGAAAAGACAAAAAACTATTAACATGTTATAGCATTACACCATACACGGGGCAGTGTATCGACGAATACGAGTAAGCTCCATTTTGTATCTTCATTTATGAAATAACGTTGTTTCAACACATTTCTTGTTCCAGTTTATCCAGACATTTTAAAAGGTTCATACTTTTTTAGAAATGAAATAACGTCGAGAACGCTTAAATCCGAAATTTGATGCCCTTTTTCTCATATCAGTGCCTGTTGAAATCGCTCAATTAAACTGACTTCGCGAAACCTAGTACATTTCGCAGGTAATAAAAAAAAGTACCAATAAAGTATATCGGTCAGGTTGGTAGTCGCAGTGGCGTTATCGATTTGTGACGTCGAGGTGTGGCCTTGGTCCGTTGCTTTCAGCTTTGTTCCCTCGTTCCCAAATAAATCCGGACAATACGGAAAGAGGAAAAAGAAACAGCCCGACAAGGCTGACATTACGTGGCGCTACTAAAAAACCGAAATTTCAAGAGCGAATTTCTAAATAGTCTATATATATATAAATCTCACAAGGTGTAAAGGGTCAGCAGTGAGAATAAAGGGAAACAAGCCAAGGGAAAATACTTATAATTAATAAAAAACACAACAACAACAACAACAAACAAAACAGACAAAAACGAAAAAAAAAGGACTTCGTCGGGATTCTTACCTTCACTGAGACTGCTCCTTGAAGCAATTGGAGCGACAGAATTCAAACATACCTGTAAATAAAATTAGTTTATTCACGCATTTCAAAGCTATTTCGCAGGCATTTCACTTTCGGGTTTTCACGTCCGATCGATGTAGGGAGCTGATAGAAAACAGTCTTTGATCCATCAGTCACATCGATCGGAGGGAAGGAACCAATTCATCGTGGGTTTTCCGTGTTGTAACATGAATTCAAGGTTACAGATTCCAGGGAAAAGAAAGGATTTGACGATGAAAAGACGAACTGAAACGCACTTCCGACAAACATATCACGCAACCTACAATAGTCTATGTCTCGATTATTTTTCGCTCTTGTTTATTTGAAGCTACTGGTCCGAATTGCTTCTTTGTTCGCTGTAAAATAATTTTGCCGTCGCAAGGTTATTACCGAAAGTATTTCTTGGTCGCCATAACGGCCGTAATGCTGATCAAGTTTCTCACTTTATGACGTCACTAAAATGCGCACACAATCGGATAAAAATATAAAAATATAATTGGGCCGACCGAGGAAATATTTCATCTCTGTTACTGAGGTTCTTGTTATTTCCTAACTGTTTTTTCCTTATGCAGGTAAGAAATTCAGAATATCGTAACTGTACCCCAGTGGAACATATAAGTTTGATTTTCAACTTTAATATGTAGCCGACTTCAGCAACACATTATTTAAGAATGAATCTTCAGTTCAGGAATTAATACTCAAGAACAATTTCCTTTTGCTTAGACACTGTGGGGATATATGTTTAATGACTTCCTTTTTAGCGCAAAGAGACCGCGTTTGGCTAGTTGGTTTTCCTCGCTTTTTATCACAGTGCATGGTTATTAGTGTAGCCGAAGGTGTTTGTTATTTCTCGATACTTAAAATCACGGCTGCGACAACTCAGTGCACGTGCGACACGAAAGTGCAAGGGGCAGCCGTTTTTTTGTTCACTCTCACTCATGTACATTTCTAATGGAAATATATGAAGAATGAAGTACTTTTATTCTGACATGCAGTGTATACACATATTTGTTACCAGAAGTAAGACGAATGATTATAGTAATTCGAACCCCTTTACTAATCAGAGAATAATTAATGGTTTTGAAATTAAAACAAGCCAGTGGGCCGTGATGTCTAAGTCACCTCGCATATTCTTTCAGACGGCGTGACCGCAGGCTTTAGAAACGGCACATTCAGATTTTATTTAACTTCTGTCAAGTGAAGGCAGAGGGGTATATTTGCTTGGATCAATACCTCACCGGCTTTGCGCTCATCTATTTAGATAGTGCTTCACCTCTGTTTACTTCCGGGCGCTTTGTACCCGGTGTAACTTCTCGAATAGCCTCAATCTGCTTAGCTTGCGTTTTTTTTCTTTCTTTTGTAGTTCGCAAAGTAACAGCCGCGCGAATGCTGAACCGAACTCGAAAAAGAAAATGATGGGAGAGAAAGCTGACTGCCTTCTCCCCTCATCCCGTCCCCAACGTTTCTGTTTCGAACTCGGTTAAGCTTGTGCGCGGCTGTATCTCTTACTTTGCGAACACCACAAAAAGAGAAAACATCAAACGACGTCTGATTAATCTAACTTAATCGAGAATTTTCTTATAACCGATCTCATTCAAATTTCTTAGTTCGATTACCGAACTCAATCCAACCCAGTTGTCAGATTACGTACTATTGCATTAAAACAGGTTTGATTTCAGAACGGTTGTGAAGGTTTATTTATCCTATACACGACCCCTCAAGCTAAAAACGCCGTGACATAGGCCTAGTATAGGAGCTGCTCGCTCCGGGTTATGGTTCCTGTAAAGGTTTTGATTGATTGATTAGTATCGTTTGTTAAACTCAAGGCCCTTGGAAGGGGAGGAAGCAGGGGGCCTTGCACTCCCCACTTTTCGGCAAAATATAATAATAGTAATAATAATAATAATAATAATAATAATAATAATAATAATAATAATAATAATAATAATAATAATAATAATAAAAGTAAATTATAATTATCATAAAAAATCTCCCAGAATCCTTTGAGGCATGTTTTTAAAAAGCTTTATAACTTTGACAATTTTATACGTAGAAGACTATAAGACAACAATAAGATAACATTGCCGCAAAATATCTTCGCATGTCACATCTAAGGTAATTCCGTCATCACTCACGTGAAACTGAACCACAGATTGAAAGTGGTTCATTCATATTTCCATTAGAAAAGTACATAAATGAGAGTGAACAAATAAGTAGCTGCCCCTTGCAATTTAGTGTCGCACCGAGTTGTCGCAGCCGTGATTTTAAGTATCGAGAAATAACAAACACCTTCGGCATCATGGGCTATTGACTCAGAGCCCATGAGGGCGGAAGGAATAATTGTTTTAGTAAAATCCAATTATTTGGTCAAAAATATCGAAACAAAACAACTTAAGCTAGCAAAACGCAATTCAGCCGCCATTATTTTGGTTTTCAAAGCCGGCGCTTTTCGCTACTAGTGGGCTATAACATATAGCCTAGTAGTAGCTCAACCAATCATAACACAGCATTAATAATATAGGCCACTAGTTGTTGTCATTTAACATTGAATAACTGAATTATAAATAACCAGAATGTCTTCCTTTATGTTATCTGACATTTTGTAAGTGGTGAGGTATAGAATGTATGAGCTGCTAAGGCGTGTCTGAAGGCACATTTTTCCAGGCGAAGCGTAGTCACTGTCTTAGTTCGTCCAGTGTT
>OZ038000.1:18857064-18924564 GCA_964035705.1 Porites rus | reverse complement strand
AAAACCAATTGTTATCCACTTGTTCATAACGTTCACTTGTCGAAAATAACATAGATGACAGGCTACCGCAGTTTACTCACTTTTTTAGCTAACGTTTGCTACAAAATTGCTTCTTGAGAAACCCCATAATAACAGGGATTTATTTTAGAAAGATCTTCATACTGTGTGATCTCGGGGTTTTCCTCGTCTCGTTCGCGCTAGTTTTGTAAGCGTGAGAGATCCTAGTACGTGGCTTGTTTAGCGCGCGCGCGCGTCACGAACGCTGTCAACCTCACCACCCACCAAAGCCAGGGAAAAGCGCCCTGGGGACGAGGTTGGCACGCTGTTATTGGGAAAAGACAGTTTTTCACCCAGATGACAGTAGACAGAAAAGTTTCTAAAGCAGCTCTTCTATATTCTAAGAGATAGCTTCTTGTCTTGTCAATGATAAATAAATTGAAATTATTTTTAATAAAGGTGTTGAAAGGTAGGTTTTTTGTTCACTTGAAGCCCGTTTCAGCTATCTCTTTAAAACACACTCTCCGCTGCAACAGTCCCAAATTTTTTAGATGCTTAAAAATCATGATGTTTCAAATTAATCACACTACCAGTTTTCCACTTATTTTCAGCTTTGCTTAATCTACAAAGAGGCGTTAAACATATTCCGTGCCTCCCAATTGACACTTTTCTGGAATGTTTTTAAAGCTACAACGACTCGTGTTTATAACTTTTTTTCTCCAACCTGAATGTAAAGCGTGGTGCGAGGGAGTCCCGCTTTACACTCTTACTAAAACTACACTACCTGCTTTGCAACTGGCCAATTCGCGTGGTGTACACAGACTATTAGAGAACAGTGCATGTTGCCCTTTGCCACTAAACTAATTCCTGTCGGTTTTCCTACGTTAGGTTCGCTATATTCCACTCAGATGGTCTCGCATTTTTTGATTAAGCGCCAAATGTCCATCAACCAATCTCAGATAATTTTTTTCACAGGCCAGATGTTTTATTTTTCGCCGCACTGAGAACAAATTTGCGGTCTAGTTGTGTAGTCAAAACACGATACATATCAACGCCAAGGACACATCACTAATACGCTGATAGCGATTTAGTGGAGACGTAATCTGCGTAATCTTTGGTGCTTAACCTTTCGGCCGGAAATTATTAACTAAAAGCGATTTTATTGCAGGTCTATTTAGCGCTCATAACTACTGATTACCTTCATAATCTCGTCGTTTATTCACATACATGTACATTGTAACAGAAAGTGTAAACACAGGACACTAAAAGCAGTAAAACAGTAATGATTATCGTTATATCTATGACATTAAATTATGTCCTATCATTCCTAAGCTACTGTTTAATTAATAGTCACCAGTAATAAAATCAAAATAGGACCTCGGGGAGAAGTGAGTCTTTCAGATAAATCCCTGAATAAAATAAGGAGACTTGTTAATTTATTATAAAGATGAATCGATTTAACTTCTTTTCAGTGCAAGGAGTTTATGCAGTACTTACCGCGTCGGTTTATTCATTCAAATACACAAGATTTTGCATTTGCTCAGTTACAAAAGATGTCAACTGAAAAGAAGGTTTTACTTTAATTAACTTGCAGGCTTTCGACAAGTAAGTACACACAATATCCAGTTGAAGGTATGGCTTAAAGAAGTTTGAACCATCACTGAAAACGATTTTGAAACCATCTTCACATTGTTATTGAACTCATTCACCAAACACAATTTCGGTCAATTTCTGGTTAGTCTCGCTGTTTTTCATACCTATGACGAACTGATTATCCTTTTGCTATTTGAAACAATGATTTCTTAAAAGTAAGTTTTGAGACCTCTGGAACCTTTCAACGTTACAGATTTTACTTTTTTCGGCAACTAATAGCCGCAGTTTTGTCATGTTTGTTTGTCTTCTTGGTGAGAAATGACCCGCA
Organism: Porites rus; assembly: GCA_964035705.1. Taxonomy (NCBI): domain Eukaryota; kingdom Metazoa; phylum Cnidaria; class Anthozoa; order Scleractinia; family Poritidae; genus Porites; species Porites rus. Next base: position 18,922,646 of record OZ038000.1, on the reverse strand, counting down.
TTACCCTCGCTTTCGAGTAAACAAGCACTCGTCCTTGGACGCCCGGGAATACGAAACTGGCCTATTGCCAACTAGACTGAGAAAACACAGCCTTGCGCCCGGGCCTCACGATTCCAAGAGAACGGTCGGTTACTAAGACTTAATGAAAATGCCGATTGAGTTTAATGGGAATCAATTCAAAACGTGTTTCAAGGATTTTTAAGAGAGAAATATACGTTGGAATTGACCAGAAAAGACAAAATACTATTCAATGTAAGTACTTGAACTTTATATAGAAAAATTTACTTTAATGTTAGTAGTCGACACCCATTTTTATAGCCCATATTTTGGGCTTCAGCAATCAGCATAATTATAAAGTGCAACTTTAACCCTTCCTGAGCAAGCATGTATTGTTAAGCTGTTAAACGTACGGTCACAAGTTTCAGAAATAACTTAAATTACGGTATGAGGTGATGAATGTGTGACAACGATTTGGAAATCGTTACCTTTGTACTTGGTTCATGTGATTCTTGCAAGTCACCAAAGTATTCATCAGACGTAAAACAATGTAACTTACAGTCGCATCTCCATTAAGGAGGGAGCCTGGTTAAAATGATGTTGATGTGGGAAGGAATTATATGAAGGTAGAATCGGTATACACATAAACCAGTTTGTCCGCTAATGAGATCAGAAGCACCTTGTTGTGGTGGTGGACTATCTGGTAATTGTGTAGTAATTATTAAATTCATATTTTGATTTTTAAGGACTGTAACTTACTGGAGTGATTTTGAATTGAATGAAATATTGGCTAGATATTCAAGAAAAAGGGTGGAAATCAAAGAAAAATAATGCTTTTAACCAACTGCTCCCTTAAGCGGCCAGTAATCAGAGTTCCAAAATAATTGTAGAGAAGAATGGGAAATTAAACCTCTATTAAGTGGCCCGGGCCACCTTTTGGCCGCCCCAGCGAGAGAGTTTCCCATCGTTGTCACCTATATTAAGCGATCATCTGCCGCATGATTACGTTTTACTCTGTGGATTTTGACTTCATTTTAAGAATATGATGAATGAAACTACAGTTCCATATAGACTTTTACGACCAAATGTGGACCAGTAACGCTTCTTCCGCCACGCGTTTCTCGTTTCAAAATAAAGGAATGTCTGCTGAAAATTATGCTGATTTAATTTATCACGAAACTCTAGGAGCGGCCATTCTCCATTAATCGCCCACCCGCCGATACCCAGATGGTGTTACTTTATAGAGGTTCAACTCTAGTGTAGTTAAGAGTGGATATGTGATTGAAATCTCCTTATGCAAGCTACTCTATCTTCTCCATCAGTCTATTATGCAGAGAAAGCTGTACGACTGCGTGGCATTTATTTGTGTCATTACCCTGTTCCTTGTGGAGCCATCAGGTAGAGTACATAGTTACTAGTCATGTTTTAAATTATGTCGCAAAACACGGCAATGATGGGGTGCAATACCCGTTTTGTTCTTAGCAAGTTTATTGAATTTAATTCATAAATAGGGCTTTAAGGGAATCCGTTGGTAATTACCATTATTATATTAGAATCATCATTTCATGTCTAGCTAGTCGAGCCTGTTTAATTTATAATGTCCCCTTGGTTGATTTTCGGGTTTGTTGATGGGCCCACTGATCATTGCATAAGCTACAGTATGTGAAAATTGATTAAGATGTTTTTACGAGTATTTTTTTTTTGATGTGCTACATTGCAAGAATAGGTTCCCTACACAGGCCTCTATTCATGGTTAAAAATGAAACGCAGATAATTATGTCCGAGACCACATGAAATAAACTGATTGCTTATTTGTTCAAGAATTTTCGTTTTAGGGACTGGTCAAAAAGTATAGGGGGGGGGGGGGGTGGGCCGGAGCATTTGGAAATGTGGTTGATAAAAAACACATGACCCACCCCTCCCTTCGGCACAAAAATGACTGACCCACCCCTAAAGCAAGGTTGGAAATTGCATGACCCACCCCCTAGTTAAAACATGGATGTTTGGTTTCCTCTAAGGCCATCCCCTTTTTTCTCTTCGTTTACCGTCGAATGCGTTTCCTGATATTGGGTCGGTCGGTCGGATTGAAAAAAAAAAAAACTTAAATCACAAGAAGTCTCGGAATAGTAGGCCCTGGTACCCCAGGAAGAAGTTAAAAGTTAACATTCACATAATTATTATTTGGATTAACAAAATGCACAATATACTGTGAAAAATGTTCATGTTTTTGTTCTTGTTTTTCTCTGTGCTGTTACTATGCTCATTTTTCAGATTAAAAGAATTATTTCAAGTGAAAAATGGTGTAACTACGTCGTTACTTTTTTTTTAAAAATGCCAAAAATTTGGGTCGGTCGGACGACAGTAAACGGAGAAAAAAAGAGGATGGCCTAACTTTGTTCTGTGCCTGACAAAATTTGTTGATACACTGCTACAACCAATATCAAAATCACAGAAATCATACCTTTTACTGAAAAGACAAATGTGAAAAACCGAACACTTCTTGTTTCGATGGACGTTATGAGTCTTGACACAAATATACAGCAAAACGAGGGTATATTGAAATTGTCTGTCACAAAGCATATGAAAATTTCTACAAAGACAACCCATTCCTACACATTACTTGCCGGAAATTCTTAGATCAATCCTCAAAGAAAATTTCTTCCACCTCAATGGAAAGCACTACCTACAAAACCATGGAACCGTAATCGGCACAAAGACAGCAGTTTTGATTCCTTTGCCAATATTTTCATGACATATATTGAAACAACAACTCTAAGCAAAACTGTCTTTAGAACAACAGTTTGGAAATGCTACATACACGATATCTTTTCCCTATGGGACATGAGTAAACCAGACATCGAAGCCTTCATTGAACAAACTTACATCACCCAACTATTAAATTCATGGCCGAAACATTTGACACTGAGATGCAGCGTTTTTAGACACGGTTGTATACAAAGGCACAAGATTCAAGAAAAAATCTATCCTTGATGCAAAGACACATTTTAAACAAACTGAAACCTTCTTGCACACACATTTCACCTTGTGTCACCCTCCAAGTGTTAAAAAAGGCTTTGTCAAAGGAGAAGCCTTGAGAATGCTATAAAAAAAACTCCTCAGAAACAACCTTTGTGGAAAATAATTTAAATTAAAAAAAAAAAACGCTTGATGGACGGAGACTACCCACAAACTTTGATAGAAGACCTACTATCAGAAATAAAATTTACAAAAACGAGTCTAAACTCCTAAAACAAAACATACAAGGAGGAAAAAGAAATATTGCCATTTGTGACACAATACCAGCCCTCAGTGTCTACTTATAAAGGAAGCTTGAATAATAAAAATGGAATCTTATACAAAACCAACCATAACTTTAATAAAATTAAAGAACCACCAATCATTTCCTTACAAAAAAGGAAAATCATTAAAGGACATGCTCGTTAGAGCCGAAAAAAAAGGTTAACAAAGGGTTCACGGGATGTGCGGCCTGTCACCCGTTGCATTTTCTCGCACAACAGGTTTGTGAGTATTTTAGCAATTTAATTCCAGCTGCCTGTGTTTTATATAACAAGTGTGGTCAACTGTCTCGTTAGTAGTTAGTGCTTATCTATGTAATAAAATAGGGTGACCCACCCCCTAAGGGTAGCTGAAAATTACACGACCCACCCCTTGCACAAGGCTCAAAACCGCATGACCCACCCCCTCTCTGCTCCGGCCCACCCCCCTATACTTTTTGACCAGTCCCTTAGTGTTGAATCATGCTAATTCGTGACATGCTGATTATTTTATTTTCACATTTGTTTCACCGAGCTTAAAATTTACCATCTTTCATTCTTTCACCGTACAGTACGATCTCGACATTGCTGATTCTAGCTGTATGCAGGACGCGTGTCAGATATGAACCTACTATATATATATATAGCCCAGCTCTCCATCCATGAGTTCGAATTCTCCGTAGCTCAAGTGGATTGAGAGCGCCCGCCAAGTGGTTGGGAGGTCATAGGTTCGTATCCTGTCGGGAACTTAGATTTTTTTCTTTAGTTTGTCCCACGTTCGTGACGTGTTCATTATTTCATTTTCACTTTTGTTTCACCGAGTGAAAATTTACCATCATTCATTCCTTCGTAACTTATTTATTCTAAACCCTTTCTTGCATATTACGCTTCATTTCATGTTCTGACACGCATTATACATTCCCTTAACGAACACAAGAAGCTAAACATTACACCCCTGTCCCGGTTTAGTTTTTTTTGACGACATATTTCTTTCGGCAGTGAAGCAATTGAAAAGTCTGGTAAAAGGTTTTCCTAGAAAAATGTTAAGGACGAAAAGGAGGTTATTAGGAAATCTCAGATCTTTAAGGCGGAGTCATCAAAGGTATTGCAACCGAATGCAATTGTCTATCTCTCCTTTCCTTCTCGAATTTCATCTACGCAGCCAACATTGTTCACTTGAGACAAGAGAGAATGAGCTAAGAGAGCGAATCCCTGTGCCCCATGAAAATTATTTGAAATCTATTTCAAGTTCGCGCCCTTGCTGCGAAGGTTATTTTTGTCTGTTGTTTTCGTGACCCGGCCATGTGGTCTACTTTCACGCAAATGTGTTTTGTTTCGCCACCAAACATTTGAAGTTTGACAACCGTTACAGTTATAAGGGCGCTAAAGGCTTAAGTTGTTGACATGTTTTTGATCAGCGTGTTTCGCTCACGATCCCTGGCCTATACGGGGAGGCTCCGCCCGAAAAAGAGGTACCTTTTTCAGGCTTCAGGTTTATGAATTAAGGGAAGGGATTTCACTTGTTGAAGTATATAAAACGGTTGGGAAATCTGTCATTTGGGTCTGTGGTCTAAAACGGCTAAAAGATGAATTTTATGGCTTTAAAATGTCAAGAAAACGTTCCATTTTTGTGATTAATTCCCGCTTGAAAGACAGTGCATTTACAGCAGGTAAAAGAGATGCAAAGTTCTAAACAAGGTATATGAAGGGGTACCATTTGACAATAGAAGATATACGAAAGGGATACCTTTTCTGTGAAAAATGGTATGTAAAAGGGTAAGGGGTTGGACCTCGGGGCGACGCTTCCCCCTATAAATTTTTGTTGAGTGTCCACCCCCCGCCTCATGATTTAGGAATGAATTTCATTTACAAAGGGATTGCAGTATTGAAGTAAACATTTCACTTTAAAATTAAAGATTGAGATTTTCTATTGGTGGCAAAAGCTATCAAGCGCGAAATACGAAACCTTTATTAAGCGGCTGGCTTCAGTTGTTTATGTAAATACGCAATATATTTTTTTCTCTTTTTTCAGGATAATGCTTGTTCAGAAACAGTACATTTGTTTTTAAGGAATATTCTTGAGAGTTTCAAACTGCATTACTTCTTCTTAAACTCTAATACTTGCGATGAATATTTTGCTGTGCGAACACAATACATGCTTCAAGCTGTTGAATAGTAGCTATGGATGCCAGAGACTTTCAGGATGCGCGGTTTCCGCTTTCGGTCAATTCTTCATAGTGAGCGGTGTGCTTACATTTTATCTAGCGCCTTCTCAAAATTGAAATGTTTGGCAGCCAAACTTGTCATATTTGAACACCCTTTAAACCTGTTTTCTCGTTTTCTACTTTTGGATCCAAACGACGATATCACAGCTCGCGGGTTTGCGTGAACGTCGCCGGAAAAGACTATAGCCTGCGTAGCAGGCGTCGATAGGGGAAGTGGATTTGGGAGAGACTGGGGTAAGGGACGCCTGCTATAAGGACCCCTTGTTGTTCATTTCTGCGAACGCTGGCGTCTGCAAATTCCTGATTGGCTGAGCGGTAATGAGTAACTTATTGACGAGCATTAGTAAGAAACAACCATGATGCAACGTCAAAGGAAATGTGTTCTATTGACCGTCTCTATTGGCATAAGCTTTGGAAGATCAAAACTACTCCAACATGCAGGAACGTCACGTTGAAACCCGAACTAGAACCAACTGTAGGCAGCGGATGCTCAGGAGGTTTTGTGTTTGTGTAGTGGATTTGTCCAAACACCGAGCGGTTATTCAAGGTGATTCCTGTCATCTGCGACGCCGATTTTCGCAGGCAAGAGCATCGGTTACAATTGTTGGAAGAATTTTTAGAACCTAGACACGCAACTTTTCTGCAAATCATATACCGCCTTAAATGAACTTCGAAATGGTTTGTGAAGAAAGAGCTTAAGCTTCTGTAACAGTTATCCGTTGAGCTTTTTGACATACACATATAATTCTACTTTCATAAACTATTCAGGCTGGCGACTGTTTTGTACTTTGCGACCATCGAGTTTGATAAGGCAAGACCAAAGGTTTTTTCTGCATTAACTAGAAACTGATTGTTTGTCGTGTTTGCTGAGCAAGAACAGTAAAAATGTTTTACTTTGCACAATTATGACAATTTCCGGTAAACAAAGAAACTAAGTTTGGGCCATGCTGAGAAGCGGCCCCTGCTTAATTGTGATGGTGACGTATTGACAATTGATGTTACCGGATTAGTTAGGGAATTGGTGGGCAGAATTCAACAACATTGGCTATTATAGCAGGCGCTCCCTTCCCTTTTCGCTTTTTTCCCTTTCTCAGCCCCCTCCCCTCCCCTTTTTGCGCCTGCCACGCAGGCTAGAAGAAACAGTTGTCGTTCACAATTTGTTGGTTGTTTATATACTGATGTAGCGAGGACCACATTACGCAATTTTCGTCGAGTCCGAACCGCTTTCTCCAGCAAACTCCCAAAAGCCAGGGGACCGTTTTGCTCGTCGGCACCTACTCTGGCTAGATTTTTCTTCGTAGAAATCTTTTGAATCGTCCAAGAAAGTAATATTAAAGGGACTGTGTCACGATACCGCGCATGTGTGAACTGCGACAGTAGCTGATTGTTTTTGAACCAATCGGAAGCGAGTAAGATGCACCCGGGGAAATTTACGTAATTCAAGATTCATTGTTCGCGAAGCGGGAGTCTTCCGGACGTTTTTGTTCGATTTTATATATCCCCATAATTCATATTTATTCTCTGGTATTCCTCAGATAAATATTGCGGCTGATAAGAATGAGATTAACAACCCTGTCCTGTTTTGAAGCAAACATTTACCTACGTGTATTTTTACGTACCCACGCTCGAAAACCAGTCTCCGATCCGCAACTAAAAATAATGTGAAAACAAACCTTTCTGATCTCTCTGTTCACCCTATATAAACTTAGAAATACCGGCAAACAGCTCCTGACAGGTGATCAAAACACAAACGTTTTGCTTAAAATGCCAGCTAAATGCGCGCTATAATAGCGGAGCTCTGGCGCGCGAAGCGCGCCTGCGGAGCACCATGGGTAAGTAAATCTACCCACCCCAGAAATTTGGTAATCACGTGACCGTACACCGCCCGCCCGCCCGCTGCCCGTCCGTCCACACCACAGGCATACCAATGCAAAATTTGGGGTAGTCTGTGAGTCTGAGGTCTTTTTTTTTGGCGCGAAAACGAATGGCCACCCGTGTTTTGTAAAGCGTAAGCAACCAAGTAATTTAGTTCAGCGAAGTCAATTCAGAACAAAAAGAATTTTTTCGCATTGGTTGATGTAAATTGTTTTTACTTCTATATTTTTTTGCAAATTTTTTACTGATTATGTCCTCTGGTTTGGAGTACAGAGACAGGGAGAGACTGAGAAAACGGGAAAGTAGGCGGCAAGCAAGCCAAGCTCAACGAGAGAGAGAGCGGCTGAGAGCTATAGAAAGGAGGCGAAACTGCACTGACGAGCAACGGGAAAGGGAGAAAGAAAGAGACAGAGAAAGGAGAAGCAATGTTACTGACGAACAACGGGAAAGACAGCAGGAAAGGGATAGAGAAAGAAGGCGCAATTTTACTGACAAGCAACGGGAGAGAGAGCAGGAAAGGGATAGAGAAAGGAGGCGCAATTTTACTGACGAGCAACGGGAGAGAGAGCAGGAAAGGGATAGAGAAAGGAGGCGCAATTTTACTGACGAGCAACGGGAGAGAGAGCAGGAAAGGGATAGAGAAAGGAGGCGCAATTTTACTGACGAGCAACGGGAGAGAGAGCAGGAAAGGGATAGAGAAAGGAGGCGCAGTTTTACTGATGAGCGATGTGACAGGGAGCACGAGAGAAACAGAGAAAGGAGGCAAAATTTCACTGAAGAGCAACTCGAGAATGAATGAGAGAGAGCAAGAGAAAATAGACGCCGAATTAGCGACGAGCGGCAAAGAAGAAAGCGAGAAACAGCAAGGGGAAACAGGCGTCTTATAAACGAAGACGAGCGGGAAGGAGGAGAAGGTGAGTGACTATCTTCGAGGTTAGTTTACTGTTAATATGTAGCGGATAGAAGGCGTGTGGTTTTTACAAAAACATGTTGAAAACTCAGTCTGACTAGCTGTTGTTTTGTTCGTCTGACCAATCAGCACACGTGACTTGTTGTCACGCAGTGTCGAGTTTCAGACAGTCACCTATATTTGGTATATACTTCATGGTGGAAAGCCACAAGTGCAACGGTAATATACACTCTGTGTAATATGTAGTATTGTGTCTTCTCCCTAACAGCTAGTGGTAATTACTAGTAGTTACTAGTAGTTACTAGTAGTTAGTGGTAGTTATTAGTAGTTACTGGTAGTTACTAGTAGTTAGTGGTAGTTATTAGTAGTTACTGGTATTTACTAGTAGTTACTGGTAGTTACTAGTAGTTGCTGGTAGTTACTGGTAGTTGTCGGTAGTTAGTAGCAGTTGCTGGTAGTTACTGGTAGTTGTCGGTAGTTACTAGTAGTTACTGGTATTTACTAGTAGTTGAGGGTAGTTACTAGTAGTTGATGGTAGTTATTGGTATTTAATAGTAGTTGCTGGTAGTTACTAGTATTTCCTGGTAGTTACTAGTAGTTAATGGTAGTTATTGACATTTACTAGTAGTTACTGGTAGTTACTAGTATTTCCTAGTAGTTGTCGGTAGTTACTAGAAGTTGCCGGTAGTTACTAGTAGTTGCTAGTAGTTGATGGTAGTTATTGGTATTTTCTAGTAGTTATTAGTAGTTGCTGGTAGTTGCTGGTAGTTACTAGTAGTTGGTGGTAGTTACTGGTAGTTGTCGGTAGTTACTAGTAGTTACTAGTAGTTAATGGTAGTTATTGCTGTTTACCAGTAGTTACTGGTAGTTACTAGTAGTTAATAGTAGTTCTTGGTATTTACTAGTAGTTAGTGGTAGTTATTAGTAGTTACCGGTAGTTACTAGTAGTTGCTGGTATTTGCCAGTAGTTTCTAGTAGTTATCGGTAGTTACTAGTAGTTACTGGTAGTTACTAGTAGTTGTCGGTAGTTATTTGTAGTTACTGGTAGTTAGTAGTAGTTCTCGGTAGTTATTAGTAGTTATCGGTAGTTAGTAGTAGTTGCTTGTAGTTACTAGTAGTTGGTGGTAGTTACTGGTAGTTGTCGGTAGTTGCTAGTAGTTACTGGTAGTTGCTAGTAGTTGTCGGTAATTACTAGTAGTTACTAGTATTTACCGGTAGTTACTAGTAGTTACTAGTAGTTACTGGTAGTTACTAGTAATTACTGGTAGTTACTAGTAGTTGTCGGTAGTTGCCAGTAGTTACTAGTAGTTAATGGTAGTTCTTGGTATTTACTAGTAGTTAGTGGTAGTTATTAGTAGTTACTGGTAGTTACTAGTAGTTGTCGGTAGTTACTAGTGGTTACCAGTTGTTTTTCTGGTAGTTGTTGGTAGTTACTAGTAGTTACTAGTAGTTGCTGGAAGTTACTAGTAGTTGGTGGTAGTTACTGGTAGTTGTCGGTAGTTACTAGTAGTTACTGGTAGTTACTAGTAGTTGTCGGTAGTTATTTGTAGTTACTGGTAGTTAGTAGTAGTTCTCGGTAGTTATTAGTAGTTATCGGTAGTTAGTAGTAGTTGCTTGTAGTTACTAGTAATAGTAATAGTAATAAATTGCTTTATTTGCATGACCGCATCACTTTACAGTATTGCAAAAGCATGCATATGACAATCAAAATAATTAGAACAAACGGCACTAATAATAACTTGGAAAAATTTTTTTATATTATTAACCATGAATCACGTATTTTCATACACGAGGAAACAAACTTCATAACTAACTTATTTACATGATGTTCCTTCGAATTCATTATCAGTTTTATGCTTTCTGGAGATGATTTCTTGTCAAAGTCAGGTATTATTCGTTTGCTTTGATTAATAAAGGCCTGTCTCTGTACTGAGTATTTGTTACATTGAAAGAGGAAATGAATCTCATCTTCTACCTGATTTGAGTTACATAAGGGGCATAATCTATTTTCTCTTGGCAAATGATCGATTTGGTATCGACCATGTTCAATCATAAGTTTGTGATTACTTATTTTAAATTTAACAAGATTCTGTCGTTCGTCATAATGTCTTAGCTGGTAGAGATAATCAGATGTAGAATATTCATCTTTAAAAGTTTTATAAAATTCTAGTTTTTTTGAATTTTCAAGGCTGTGCCGCCAAAAAGATAGATATTTCTCTCTCATTTCTGCGGTATATCGTCTAATTTTATCATTATCTAGAGATTCAGCTTCTAAACTGGTTAGATTGTATTGTTCAAACATGTTTACGAAATTGGAAAAATATCCTGAATTATTCATCGAATGTAGATTCTTTGACACAAGGAAAGACTGTTTGACTATAGAGTCATTATCTTTGTTGTTAAGGTAAACAAAATATTTCATAATTTTCTGATTTATAGGGATAAGCAGCGGCAATCTATCAAGTTCAGCTCTGCAAGCTATGTTAGAGGCCTTATTGTTAACCTCTAAGTAATGTTTACAGAATTTGAGGTGGATTTTTTCTATTGGGGAGCTATCCCATTTTTTAAAATCTTGCTTGGTGTACATTCCCCATACCTCGCTGTTGTAACTCAAGATTGGGAATACCATGGTGTCAAAAATTTGGGATGCAGTATTAGGATTAAGTTTGTTAAGAATTGTCCGCTTCCGAATACTAGACAACGCGTGAAGGGCCTTTTCTTTTAAGTGTTCGAGTGCAAGTGTGAAGTTTCCCGTTGGAGTTAAACGTGTACCTAAATAAGTGTATTCTTGGACAATTTTAATTGACTCACTGCCTATGTTGAATTTGATGTCAATAGATTTTTTTGGGCGTTTCTGGAATATCATAATTTTTGTTTTCTTAGGATTAATTTTTAGCTTCCATTTGTCACAATACAAGGAAAGCGCATTTAAACAGTTCTGTAATCCAGTTTTCGATCTTGATAGAATAACTAAATCATCTGCGTAGAAAAGTGAATTAATTTTTTTCCCATTTGGAAGAACAAATGGGTCAGATTAGGTGTTTTCGAATAAATGTGGTAGATTGTTTAAATAGAGGTTAAATAAAAGGGGGCTTAAAATACAGCCTTGGCGTACACCTCTGGAATATGAAAAAGGCTGTGTTTTGTTTTCACCGATTTTGATGGAACATGTCGAGTTGCAATAAAGACTTTTCATGAGGTTGTACAAGTTTCCTCCTATATTCGTTTTTAGCAGCTTATAAAACAATCCTTCGTGCCAAACAGAGTCAAACGCTTTGCGGAAATCTACGAAACAAGCGTAGACTTTTTCCTTGTGATAATGCACATATTTATCTATTAGGGTCCTTAGAGTGAAAACATGGTCTGCAGTGCGGTTTTCAGGCAAAAAGCCAATTTGGGAATTATGTAATATCTTATTTTCCTCAAAATACAAGTGAAGTCTTCGATTTAAAATAGAACAGAACAGTTTTCCAAGGCAACTAGAAACACAGATGCCTCTGTAATTTGTTGGATCACTCTTGTCACCAGATTTGTAAATTGGGGTTATGAGGCCTTGACACCAAACATCTGGCATTTTTCCGGATTGTAAAATGAGGTTAAAAAGTTTGACATAGACAGCCATTAGTGGTTCGAGGCTTGCTTTGATCATTTCATTTCGTATTTTGTCAACAAATGGTGATTTCTTATTTTTCAATTTCTTCGCCGCTTGACGTATTTCCCTCTCAGTTATCTCATAATCGAAATCGGTAAACTGTTCCTTTTCGTGTTCTAAAGAATTTAGTTCCCTATGGATTTCATGTTCATGCGTGGAATTCGTCGGGTCAATAGAATGCAGAGATTTGAAATGGTGAAGCCATGATTCTTCCGAGATTGGGGCAGGAACATTTTCGTTGAAAGTGTCGCTTATCGAATTTAGACAATTCCAAAATGACGTCTTGTCAGGATTTAAAGCTAGTTCGTCGAGTTGTAGTGTTTTTTCTTTGTGGAATTCTCTCTTCTTTGTGTCTAGGAGTTTTTTGTAATCATTCAAGGTTTTGTGATATCGTTCCCTCAATTCGGAGTTGAGGGGGTGACGGTGCTTTTCATTTGAGACTTTTCGTAATTCATGCCTTTTCAAGCGACATTCACAGTCGAACCGTTTCTTGTTGGGTGATTTCTTAACACGCTTATAAGTTTTCTTAGCTTTAATTTTTAGGCATAGCTTGGAGGTTTCAGTTAGGATTTTCATAGCGTTTTCTAAGGAGATATTCACATCTTCGGTCTTTCTCTCCATATAATGTCTAATTAGAATTTGGATTGGTTCCGTGCGCAGTGCGTTTTTGAATTTTAAATGTGAGTCAACTTCCCAGCAAAATTGCCGTGGTAATTTTGATAATCTATTGCTACTATTTGGAGTGTGCGTTTCGTCTCCAATTAGCCTGATGTTAAGAGTGATCCATGCCACGATGGCACTATGATCCGATAAATAAGATGGCTGTTTAACAACAAAATTTGCAACGTTGAGAAATGTGCACTGATCACATATTAGATAATCAATAACGCTCGTCCCGTTTTTTCCATGAAAAGTGGGTCTGCCTAGGGTATCTCCATTTACTCTGCCATTAACTATTCTTAGGTCAAGGGTTTTACAAATTTCCAACAGCCGTTTCCCATGGCTATTTAAAACATTATCAAAACTATTTCTAGTAGTTGGTGGTAGTTACTGGTAGTTGTCGGTAGTTGCTAGTAGTTACTGGTAGTTGCTAGTAGTTGTCGGTAATTACTAGTAGTTACTAGTATTTACCGGTAGTTACTAGTAGTTACTAGTAGTTACTAGTAATTACTGGTAGTTACTAGTAGTTGTCGGTAGTTGCCAGTAGTTACTAGTAGGTAATAGTAGTTCTTGGTATTTACTAGTAGTTAGTGGTAGTTATTAGTAGTTACTGGTAGTTACTAGTAGTTGTCGGTAGTTACCAGTGGTTACCAGTTGTTTTTCTGGTAGTTATTGGTAGTTACTAGTAGTTACTAGTAGTTGCTGGAAGTTACTAGTAGTTGGTGGTAGTTACTGGTAGTTGTCGGTAATTACTAGTAGTTACTAGTATTTTCTGGTAGGTACTAGTATTTGTCGATAGTTACTAGTAGTTACTAGTAGTTAATGGTAGTTCTTGGTATTTACTAGTAGTTACTGGTAGTTACTAGTAGTTGCTGGTAGTTACTAGTAGTTCCTGGTAGTTATCGGTAGTTACTAGTAGTTACTGGTAGTTACTAGTAGTTGCTGGTAGTTACTGGTAGTTGTCGGTAGTTACTAGTAGTTACTCTACTGCAGGGGAACAAGATGCTATCACTGCTCTTCAAGATTGCATTACAGGTATTAGAAGTTGGATGATCGCAGATAGGTTAAAACTGAACGATGACAAGACGGAATTTATGATTATTGGCACACGCGCTCAATTAGATAAAGTTAATGTATCTGAAATTGTGGTTGGCCAAGCAAAAGTGCCAGCTGTAACGATTGTTAGGAACCTCGGGACGTGGCTTGATACGAACCTCACCATGTCTGCTCACATAAATGAAACGTGCCAAGCTGCTATTTATCATCTGTATAACATTAAACGCATTAGCAGGTATTTGAGTTATGATGACAGGAAGTCTATAGTTCAAGCAGTTATAATGTCACGTATAGATTATTGTAATAGCCTCTTGGTTGGTGTTCCATCCACCCAGCTAAGTAAATTACAGCGTTTACAAAATGCAACGGCTCGCCTTGTTAGTAACGTCGCAAAGTATGATCACATTACTCCTACACTTGTTAATTTACATTGGCTTCCAGTAACGTATCAGGTAAATTTTAAGATAGCAATGCTTACTCATAAGGGTATCTATGGCAACGCACCCGAATACCTTAAGGATCTAATAAAAGTTAAGAGTAACACCAGATATAATCTTAGATCGGACGGGGAGATGTTACTCGAGGATTATAGTGCACGATCAAAGAAGACACTTGGAGACAGGACTTTCAAAGTAGCCGCCCCTAGAATCTGGAACATTTTACCGAAGGACATTAGGAAACAGGACAACTATTATACTTTTAAGAAACAGCTAAAGACTTATTATTTTAAACTTGCATACAATTTTTAATTATACATAGGTGTATATTAATTTTACTCTCTTTTTTATGAATTTTAATGAAACATATAACATTTCTTTTAGCTATAATTATTGTAAGTAATAGGTTAATTAAGTACTAAATAATTAAGTTAGGTGTCATTTACAGATATATTCATGTTTAATTCGATAATTAATATATTTTTTAGTTAGCTTTAATAGTTTGTAATGTGCATTTGATCATTTGATATATGCTAATTTGTGCAATACCAAATAATAAATATTATAATATCATAGGTGACGAATTACTCCTTAATTTTGGCGCGAAACTTCAGCTTTAATTTGTAATTTCACATGTGAAATTACAAAATTGCCATGGCAACCTTCCGTGCGTCTCAGTGTCAAGATGGCGACGAAGTTTTAAAATCCCGTGAATGAAGATGTCAGGGCACAAAAAGACGCTTTAGAAAACCTGAACACACAAGAGAACATCGAGAAGGATTCTAACAGGTATTTTGCCGAAATAGTCTGAAAAATTCTGAACTTTATAAGCCAAATTTAAGGTCTAAACTTTTGAGAGAGTGGAGTTCTCGATCGATACGATCCAGGATAAACATGTCAAATTTCCAAGATTGCTAACGTAGTTCGTCACCCATGATATTAATAGGTAATCAAATGGCATACTCGTGAAATTAGGGAATAATTTCACTTCCGTTTTGTCCAAATCCTTATAATTTCCCGAGCCTTTATAATTATTATTATTATTACTAGCATTTACTGGTAGTTACTAGTAGTTGTCGGTAGTTACTAGTAGTTGCTGGTAGTTTCTAATAGTTGCCGGTAATTACTGATTCGATTCGACAGTTTTCATTTGCTTGGACTATTTCTATTGACGCTGTTGAAGTGGAAGTCTAGAAATATAACAGAGCACTTACTGTCAGGTCCTGCACGGGAAAACAGTTATATTTTTCCTCAAGTAATGATGTTTCCCTTGTTGATTTCGTCTGGACTCTCGGCGTTCTCAATTCCTTTCCTGTAGGTTCCACCAATGTGGTATTAAACCAATGTTCCCACAAAGCAATCACTTTAACCCATTCGCCCCTGAACCGCACGTAACTGCCCGTGCGGATCCACGTCCTTTCTACCCTTTGTGACGTCATCAGTTTTAACGGTCAAGGACAACTTTGTCCGCTAGCTTGTGCAGAGTGAAGAGATCTTTCAAACCATGCCAGAATGAGCACAATTCAGTCAAGGTCACCCGAGAAAGAGGCAAAAAACCATGTAACATTGACCTGAAAATCTCCATGAAAATCTTGTTCCATTGCCCACCTACCTTTCCTTTCACCTAATCCTAAGATCCTAAAAGCTTTCCTAAAACTATTCCCACCAAAATGAAGCCTACTAAATGCCCAGCAAGGGAAAAAAAACGAGGCAAGACAAGCGAAAAAAGAGGGGAGGAGAGAAAGCGAAAAGTAAAAGTCAAGACTCGAAATTTTGCTTTCTGCGCATGCCCGAACTTCGCAAGCTGATATTTTGCATCTGGACAAGCGAAAAAAGAGGGGAGGAGAGAAAGCGAAAAGTAAAAGTCAAGACTCGAAATTTTGCTTTCTGCGCATGCCCGAACTTCGCAAGCTGATATTTTGCATCTGGATCAGAAGGCCATCAAGTTTACGACCTGTAAACCGGTTTGTGGTAAGTTTTAGCTCTTTCCAGTGACCAGAAAACCACTCGACTAGCTTCAAAATGCGTTTTTCGGCAAAATCTCCAGGAGCGAATGGGTTAAATAGACTTTATTTGTGAAAGTTTATCTTAAACTTAATATGCCTTTACACAGAATGACAGGTTGGCTCATATATTCCATTTAAAGTGACATGTACTTCAGTCTCAATATCACAACTCTTTTCCTTTAATTTTATTTCTACTAATTTATAAAAATCATCACTTAATGATGTCGCTGACATAGTCATTATCACATTGAAAACCTTGTAAACAGTAATAGTCTCTAATGTGTTTGAAGTAAATATCCATTTCCTAATTGTGGAAGTCCTCTGTAAAACCAGTGTTACACTAAAGGTTCTCTTTCCATAATTTGATACAAACGGTTTTAATTATCTAATTTATTTAATTATATGACTGAATCATTTCTATACTCAACCTGCATTGTACCATCTAAGGAAAATATTTCTACCCTATATAACTGTGTAATTCAAAGCAGCGCTGGGAGGAATTCTGACGTCAAATTAAACACAAAGTCTCTCGAACAAGTCATTGGAAAGCTTGATTACAAAAAAAGACGACTAGATGCTATTTTAAGTCGTCTATCAGAAAGCCAACTTAATGATGGAGACACACCTGTAGCCTAGATACTTACCATGACAAGAAGATGAACTACCGTACTAAACTGTATTTAATCAAGAAATTAAAATAGTGGTAATAATAAAATAATAAACTGGGCGATGAACTACCATTAATTTCAATTGTTAGTATAATTGCAAGCATGTTAAAAAATGCGAAAAAAAAAAAAATAAATGTCTCAGTATTTCAAAAAACGATACTGAATCTTTATAGCTCGGTAAAGCCTCGGTACAACCAGAGAAAACAGCCAACATCTCGCGATGCCGCCACTTGATCGAGCCGCAGTGCACTGCTGACGGACCTTTACGATGCAGAAAAAAAAAAACATCAAAAATGGTGCCACAAAGCCAATTGCCACAGTGATGACAAGTGCAAAATCTTGACATGATCTTGACATGATCACACTTTAGAAACCAAGAAATAAAGATCACCAGTAAATACTAATAACTACCGACAACTACTAGTAACTACCGACAACTACTAGTAACTACCAGTAACTACGAGTAACTACCAGTAACTATTAGTAACTACCGATAACTACTAGGAACTACTAGTAACTACCAGCAACTACCAGTAACTACCAGTAACTACTAGTAACTACCAGTAACTACTAGTAAATACCAAAAACTACCATCAACTACTAGTAACTACTAGTAACTACCAGCAACTACTAGTAAATACCAATAACTACCATCAACTACTAGTAACTACCGACAACTACTAGTAACTACCAGTAAATACTGGTAACTACCGACAACTACTAGCCATTACTAGCAACTACCAGTAACTACCAGCAACTACTAGTAACTACCAATAACTACTAGTAAATACCAGTAACTACTAATAACTACCAGTAACTACTAGTAACTACCAGTAACTACTAGTAAATACCGAGAACTACTATTAACTACTAGTAAGTACTAGTAACTACCGACAACTACTAGTAACTACCAATAACTACTAGTAACTACAAGTAATTACTAGTAACTACCAGTAACTACTAGTAACTACCGACCACTACCAGTAACTACCAGTAACTACTAATAACTACCGATAACTACTGGCAACTACCAGTAACTATTAGCAACTACAGACAACTAGCAGTAACTACCACCAACAACTAGTAACTACCAGCAACTACTAGTAACTACCAACAATGACCATCAACTACTAGTAACTACTAGTAACTACTAGCAACTACTAGTAACTACTAGCAACTAC
The DNA here is from genome assembly GCA_964035705.1 of Porites rus. Taxonomy (NCBI): domain Eukaryota; kingdom Metazoa; phylum Cnidaria; class Anthozoa; order Scleractinia; family Poritidae; genus Porites; species Porites rus. Next base: position 18,904,704 of record OZ038000.1, on the reverse strand, counting down.
CATCAACTACTAGTAACTACTAGTAACTACCGACTACTACCAGTAACTACCAGTAAATACTAGCAACTACTAGAAACTACCCACAACTACTATTAACTACCAGTAACTACCGATAACTACTAGGAACTACTAGTATCTACCAGCAACTACCAGTAACTACCAGTAACTACTAGTAACTACCAGTAACTACTAGTAAATACCAAAAACTACCATCGAGTACTAGTAACTACTAGTAACTACCAGCAACTACTAGTAACTACCAGTAACTACTAGTAACTACCGACAACTACTAGTAACTACCAGTAAATACTAGTAACTACTGACAACTACTAGAAACTACTAGTAACTACCAGTAACTACCAGCAACTACTAGTAACTACCAGTAACTACTAGTAAATACCAGAAAACTACTAATAACTATCACTAACTACTAGTTACTACCAGTAACTACTAATAACTACCAGTAACTACTAGTAAATACCGAGAACTACTATTAACTACTAGTAACTACCGACAACTATTAGTAACTACCGACAACTACTAGTAACTACCAGTAGCTACTAATAACTACCAGTAACTACTAGTAAATACCGAGAACTACTATTAACTACTAGTAACTATCGACAACTATTAGTAACTACCGACAACTACTAGTAACTACCAGTAACTACTAATAACTACCAGTAACTACTAGTAAATACCGAGAACTACTATTAACTACTAGTAACTACCGACAACTATTAGTAACTACCGACAACTACTAGTAACTACTAGTAACTACTAGTAACTACAATTAACTACTAGTAACTACCGCTGGCTATTAGGGAGAAGACACAATACTACATATTGCACAGAGTGTATATTACCGGTGCACTTGTGGCTTTCCACCATGAAGTATATACCATATTTACAGTATAATACTCATCGATGTATTTTCGATCTTTCTGTTTCGCGGAAAACCGAGGGTAATCTTACATGTAAATGTGCAAGTTATGTAATTTCATCGAGAATTTAGTTAAATAACCATTGACATTTCCTTCTGTCCGATCCGACCGTGCGGTGAATCGCTCAATAAAACTCCTGTCGTGACTGTTCTTCATTGTGTTAGCCTACGTAAGCTTAAAAACTTTTGCCGCGACTCTGGCCTTTGTGACAAGTGAAAATTTTTTTTAGAGGATCGTAAATTACATGTAAACGGCCTAATGTCTGTGAAAGCGTTGTTGTGTTTTCTGAAAAGTCTTTGAAATGTCACTGTTCCATCCTTGTGCCCGGCGGACAGTGGTTTGAATTTAAAGATGTTTTGCCCTGGTTTTGCCATGATGCTTTTTGAAAGAGCTAATTTGTTGCAGATTGTTCGGGTTCATGCAGGCCCGCTATTTACTTTTTTAGAGTACAGAATTTATTTGCTTTTTTCAAGTGTAAGAGGTATTCGGCTGGCTATTCTCCCTCTTGTAACTGAAATATCTTTTTTTAGTATTCGGCTTTTCCATTTTGTAGACACCTATCTTCTTATGTTTTTTATGTAAATAGGAAGGTCATGAAGTCAGTGCTCGAAAATAGTGGCCGGTCACGTTGAGAGGCCAAACAAATCTTAGCTCGGTCATTGTTTCCTTCCCAACAAATTGTATCTCGGACCGGTCAAAATACAGTAAAAATCCACGAGTAAGAACCTGCATTTTCTGATACACTGTATATATAAAGCCTGAACAGGTTCTTTCAAAAATAGTTATTTGTTAAATTTTGGCTATTTTCTAAAATATATAGGTTCTTATTTTATGAATGAAAAACATTATGGCTAAAGAGTACTTATAAAGAGGCTTTCAGTGGGGTGATGTCTCCCAAAGAGGTTCCTGAATATTTTTTTAAGTGAAAAGAATTTTGTCATATAGATTTAAGAAAATAGGAATGTCTTTCAAATAAATTATATTTAGGATGAACAGGCTAGGTTCTTGTTAGCCTGTTCCAGGCATTCAGATAGTAGAGTGTGGGAGAAGAATTCACGAAGCAAAAAAAAAAGAAACGGAGACTAGAGGGGGAAAGGGAGAGAGAACGCCTGTAAACATTACCTTACAGAGCTCTTTCCGCCCTTAATTGACCGCCGACCACGTATTAAAAACTGTGACATGAACTTCAAAGTGCTGACAGGCTAGATGCGACCCATAAGCTGGTGATAGTATGAAACGTGAACTTTGAGTTAGCTTTCAATAAACAACATCAGAGGTTTTCCTTCTTTTGGCTAACCAAATCCAATCCAAGACGGTCAGTCATGCATACTGGGTAATTATTTCCTGCAGTTTGTTTCTGAAAGAATTTGATTCCAGATGCAGTTAAGTACTGATTTTCTTTGATCTCTGTTAAAGCATTAATCTTTTGATTGCGGCTAAATAACCTTTGAAATAAGATTTTTTTGTGCCTTTGTGGGCTTCCATATATGATCTCACAAGCACAACTCCCCCCCCCCCCGTTTTCTCAGTGTACAATTTAACTCGCTCCCCACTTACCGCCACGCTCTACTATCTGAACGCCTGGAGCAGGCTAGGTTCTTGTATGGAGGGGGCCTAAATGGCAAATTTATAGCCTTACAGGTTCTTAAAAACCAGGTTCTCAGTCACAGGTTTTTACTGTATTCAAAACATTGTACTTTGCAGTAACAGGCAAATTAAGACAAAAAAATTCCCCATAAATGCTCAAAGACTACTTGTATTGCGAGATGGGGAAATATTGAATTTAGGACGAGCATATCTTATTATAAACCACTTTTGAGTGTGGTTATCACGCTACGAAAGTAACATTTCTTAAAAAAACAATGAGCTAACCCATGTAAAAGCAGTTATTCCAGTTGTCAGGGCCTTAATGTTGACCGGTCAAATCTTGCCCTAACATATTACGTTGACTGCCTGTAATTTTTAGTCTTGGCGGTCTGGTCTTGTGGATTAGTTGTTTTTACATGTAACTCACTACAGTACCTATCAACTTAATTAAGAGCCAAATATTTCATTTATTGGAGCGAACAGTGTTGTAAACTGTCTATTGTAAGGCTCAGCTCTTTTATTTTTCAATTCCCATGTAACGTTATGCTCAATATTGCTCAATATGTAGGGGTGAGGGAAAATCCTTGCCCAACTGAACAATTTAAAATCTTATCTTCTTAGTCATAAAAGAACATGAAAGTGAGGTCCTCCAAGTTGAATGTAGGATGGAATGCTCTCTTGTAGGTGAACAAGAGCAAAGACATTCAGCAGGTACTGATATAGTTGATTATGGTAGATGGTATTTATTATGAAAGTTAATAATATACAGGAAAAAAGTGGTAGTTTCGAAAACGAAGCACTCGAAAACGAAGACCGAAGCACGAAGCACCCAAATCTCGAAAACGAAGCACCCAAAACTCGAAAACGAAGACCCCTAAATCTCGAAAACGAAGCACCCAAAACTCGAAAACGAAAACCCCTAAATCTCGAAAACGAAGCACCCTAAAACTCGAAACCGGTCTGTCCTTTGTAAACACGAGACCAATGCTAATACAGCAGGAATCAAGCACGATAACGAATCGAATTCTCCTGTTCCCCACCATAGAGCCTGGTCCCAGGCTGTTACCCTAGAACAAATTCTACCTGGATCTGATCTATCAGTAAAGAAGTCGGTAAAGCGTGGCGTAAGAGTAATAAGCGCGAGGCTCACACTCCGTTTTCAGCTTCGTTTCAGACCTTTTGTGTTACTGCTCACGCGTACTTGAATACGCCAAAATCTGCTGACGGACAGTTTTGAGGACTACATAAACATGTATGTGTACCGAAAAAATGCATATTAAGGTAAGATGTATCAAGTATAGCGAGACTTATAATAAAATTAATACTGGATATCCTATATAGAAACGTTCAGTGAAACAGTTGGTTATAAAACCTTGGGATAGATTTTGTGGAGCTTTGGAGGTGCGGACGCATCCGCTGCCTCCACCTGATTCGGATTGCGTCATGTAAGACGTAAAGTTGCACTTATTAAACCTACAGTGGTTTGGAGTTTTGGGTGCTTCGTTTTCGATATTTAGGAGTCTTCGTTTTCGAGTTTTGGGTGCTTCGTTTTCGAGATTTTGGGGTCTTCGTTTTCGATCTAGGGGTCTTCGTTTTCGAGTTTGGGGTCCTTCGTTTTCGATCTAGGGTGCTTCGTTTTCGAGATTCGGGTGCTTCGTGCTTCGGTCTTCGTTTTCGAGTGCTTCGTTTTCGAAACTACCGGAAAAAAGTTTGAACCGCATTGCCTTAGAGCAGCAGTGCAGTTTTTAATTAACACAGTGCAAAAACGAGGAAACACAAATGCAGAAAGGGAAAGAATGCAAATTTCTCAGATAATGAAAAACTGTGATTGGCTAATAAACATTAATAGAAATATAGATCAGAACCAATCAGGTGCCACACCTTGCTGGTGGGAAACATGCATACTTTGTTTTATGCTTTTTCTTTTGTAGTTAACACTTTCTTCTTTACATTTTATTTTATAAATGTACTTGATTATTTTTATTTATTTATTCATTGTGGATTGTGTTTTATTTTATTGTTGTTACCAAGATTTTGAAATATATATATAAAGGTGTATGCATGTGTGACAAATAGGAATGTTAAAACTTTCATAAATTATATATTTTTTTGATGGACTCAAAAGAGCAGCTATATAATTCATTAATGATGAGGCCTTTTCTCGTGTATTTCAAGCATTGCTGTTGTGGTTAATATGACAAGACATCATGTCTGTATACTTAATTCGGCTGACTGGTTTGTGGAAGTTTTTGTTTTGTTGGCATTTGATTGTACATATTATGGGAAAACGTACCTTTAAGTTTGTATTACTTTAGTTTACACACAGTTAAAAATACATTGAATTCATATAGAGATAATTATTTTCCTAATGAAAATTGATGATTGATAATTGATTGGTTTGGTCACTCTGATAATTTAATGACTGATTTATGAAATCTCAGTCAATATCACCACTTAGACAATGATTGTCAAGCCTTGTTGTATTATCTTGAGTTTGGAAAGTATATGGTGTATTTTCTTTTGAAATCAGGTTTTGAGAACACTTCAAAAGATACAGCATTGTAATAATGATAATGCTTGTACAGTTACACAAACAGTTCTTAAGGGTGCAAAGAAACTCAGTTTTACAGTTTGACCTATTATGGCAGGCTGTAGCTTGCAACTATTAGCCCGAGAGTCACAGCTTTTTTTATTATGCTTCACCAGTTCCTGCAATTGAATACCCCCCCAAAAAACACTTATCCCTCAAGCAAGATAAAAAATACAATCCACCAGCCCCATACCTTATATTAATTGTGTAGTTGGTTAAAATACAAATAATTCATTCACTAGGAGAAGAGTTGGAAAGGGACATTCCTGTAGTAGAAAATGGCCCAATTGAGGGAGCAAGCAATTCGCAGGGAACACAGCAATCTCTTCCAGAAGAAAATAATTGTAGCCAGTTAGAAGATGACCGTCTCATTGCTAGAGCAAGGGCAGTTGGTGTGGTATATGAGTTTGCAAAGCCTGGTGTAGTGGAAACAGAGGATGACAGAAGAAAAAGAAAGAGGCGAAACCAAAGACGAATATCAGAACAAGAGAAAAGGTTGCGAGAAGTTGTTGGAGATCTACCTCCACCTCCACCAGCAGGTTCAAGTCAGCAAGAAGATAAGGCGTACAGTGCTATTCGTGCATTTGAGGTGGAGCAGATGACTTACGCATTCAGTTTTTGTGAGGTCTGCAAGGAATGACGACTGGAGTGCAAGGGAACAAGAAACATGTGTACTCGCTGCAGGAGAGATAAGAAGGTACCAAAAGTTTGGTCAGGAGAGAATAACATGGATCCAATGGCTGTTCCTGAGATTTTGTCTGACATGTCAGATGCTGAACAGATGCTGATAGCCAGGCTAGCACCTACCATGCATGTACACTTACTGAAGCATGGAGGTATCGCTTCAAGGGGCATTGCATTGCATTCCCATAGGCTGTGCAAGAACCGGCAACTATTCTTCCACGACTACCGGCAGAGGTGGATATCATACGCGTGAGAAGACAAGGAAAAGATGATACCCATAAGGACTTCAGGGCTAGAAGACACCGTGTTGAGGGAGCGCTTCGTAGGTTGAAGGACAACAATCTTGCTTATGGTGATGTTGTTATTGATGGTGCTCGCATACAGAATTTACCTGAAGATGGTGAGTTGCCCAATTTGAGAACTGTTGAGTTTTCTGAAACAGAACGGGTAGATGACCAAGGCCCGGCTCCACAGCAATTGGATGCTGGGGAAACAGATTGTACTGATGACTCTACAGTCTCTGGAGTAATTCTTCCTGAGGGTGGCGTTAACGTACAAGCACAAGTTGAAGCAGCTGTAAATGAAGTTGTGTCAGAACCTAGGGAGGGTGAACCAGAAAATACACAACGAAGAGTGGAACGACCAGTGATTCCTTGGCCAACCACGGACACGACACCAGCTTCAGAGTTTACCACTCCGTACTTTTTTACGATGGCATTTCCTTGTTTGTTTCCCTATGGAAAGGGTGATTTCCACATAAACCGGCCAGTGACATGTCCTTCACTGCATGACTGGGCAGAGCACCTGCTGTGGTACCAAGATGGGAGGTTTGGTAGGCATAAGGTGTGGAAGTTTGTTGTTCACAATATGATCATGAGGAAGCGTGCCCTGGAGCAGAGTCGGTTCTTTGTTGATCAGCAACTTGGTGACCCACACATAATTGTTGCAGACCTGCAAGAGCGACTTGTGAGAGGTGACACTGACAAGTTGTTGTATTTTGGCGCAAATCTGGGCGGTACAGCTCAGTACTGGCACCAGAGACGCAGAGAGCTTCGTGCCCTTGTGGAGTTCATGGTCAATGAGAAGCGTGGGTTGCCTTCATTTTTCATGACCGGAGGCTGTGCGGAGTTTTACTTTCCTCCTCTTAGAAGGCTACTGGAAGAGTACATCTTGCAGACCAGAGGTGAAGAAGTCAACCTTGCTGAAGATAGCAATGCCCGCTTCAAGGCAGTACAAGAAAATATTCATGTAGTGGTCAGTTACTTTGATCTGCGTACCCAGGCATACCATGAGAAGGTACTGAAGCTGGTATTTGGTGTCTCTGATTATTGGTACCGTTATGAGTTTGCCAAGTCCCGCGGTCAAATTCATTGGCACCAACTCAGCCGGAGGGAAGACAGACAACCGCATCAGCTATTGCATGAAGCTCGTGAAGATAGTTGCGAAGATGAAGAGTATGCAGCTAGACTTAGTCAGTGGGCGGATGAAACATTTGCCATGACAGCATTACATCCAGCTGGCAATGAGGAAGAAGGGCAGCCAAGAAAGGACCTCTGGCCACCACCTGAGGGAACGGCTGAGCCCATATCAGATGATAGCGATCCCCTAGTTAAGATGCTAATGCAAATAGCTGCAACACAAGATTCAATACTGGAGGGTCATTTGCTTTTAGTAAACAGGGTTGGACTCCACAGTTGCTCTGATTACTGCTTGAGAACTCCTCGCCATCCGGAGCAAGGACTGCAGCCGAGAGAACGTGTATGTCGGATGGAGCTTGGAAGCGAGTACCTCCCAGGGAAAAAATTCACAGTAATGCGAAAATTGTGGTAGATCATAATGGAGCTCCCCGCCTAGCGATGCCACGTGACCATCCACGTGTGGTTCAGCATTCTCGTTATCAGTTACAATCGTGGAGAGCAAATGGGGATGTAAGCTTGATTCTGTCCAATTCCCCTCCGGACAATCCTAGCACAGATGATATCATAGCCATAATTGACTATGTGTGTGGATATGCTTGCAAAGATAGCGAACCTACTGGTGCAACTTCTGATCTCTTTAAGGACATGGTGAATGCTGTTGATGCAGGTGATGCAGACCAGAGGTGACAGGCAAGTCAATGTGTGCTAAGATGCTGATAAAGACGGTAGGAAGACGAGATATCAGTGGACCGGAGGCATCTTTTGAGCTGAGTGGGCTAGCACTTTGGCGATGTAGCCGTCCATTTACCCACTTATCAATGTCAGGGTCAAGGAGACTTGAACGTGATGGTGAAACTGCAACTCGCAGCACCCCACTGGATAAGTACCTTGCACGACCGCAAGATGAACACTGTTCTTGGTACCATTTTGCATCTAAGAACGGTAATGTTCCTGTTGTAAGTGGCGGTTCTACGCACGCAACGTGGCCACTGAATGAAGACTACTGTAGGATCATGCTCCTGTTACACTGGCCAAGCTGGTTTGACATCCAAGAAGTGAAGGGGGATGCAGAATCTTGGATTGATCGCTTTAAGGACTTTTTTGCAGGTGTCGACTGTCCCTCATTTGTGAAGGCCCACGTTGCTATAAAGGCACGGCGTTTTGCAGACCACCCACAAGAACCAGTATTTGAGGAGGATGAGGAAGATGATGCTGTTGAAGCAGAGGAACAGCCAGACTGGGTGGATGTATATGCAGGGCAGAACCAAATGTATGAGGGTGTAGAGAGGGACTTTGATTATGATGATGGAGGACTATGACTGGAGCAGTACCCATATTATTCTCCCTGAAGGAAAAGACCCAACAAAATGGCTTCAAGAAAGCATTAAAGCGGATGATGAACAGGAGACAGAAAGTACAGACCTTAATTTACCTCAGGTGTGTCCGTTGTCTCTAAATGAGAATCAGAAAACCATAGTGGGGCTTGTGTTGCACACCCTGTACAACTTTGTTGAAAACACTGGATATTACCTTCCACTGCGGCTTGTTGTCTCTGGAACTGCTGGTACAGGAAAGTCTTATGTCATAAAATGTCTCCAGCGGTTAGTGCGGCAAGTTTTCGAAGCCAATGATGCAATACAGGTGATAACTCCAACGGGGAATGCTGCCTATCTCGTTCAAGGCAGTACAGCTCACAGCTTTCTAGGAGTACCAACAGGTGGAAGGCCCTGCAATGAGTTGACTGTACCTACAGGTCCCTTACTAGAGAAAATTCAGAAAAAGTGCAAAAATCTGAAAGTTCTGGTTGTGGATGAACGATCAATCTTTGGACGCACAACAATGGGCTGGATGGAACAGCACGCACATTATGCAATCAACAAAGGAGCCAATGCAGATCAGTTATGGGGAGGGATTCCTGTGGCAGTGTTTATGGGAGATGATGTTCAGCTTCCTCCTGTGTGTGACAGCCCTGTGTACATCTCACATTGTGGTAGTGCACCATCTAACCACGGTCATTTGGTTTGGACAATGTTTGATAGTGCTGTTGAGCTTACTCAGATTATACGGCAGAATGAATCTGAACAACAGCTGAGAGATGTGCTGATGTCACTAAGACTCCAGCAAATCCATTGGTTACAACTGTTTCAATGGCACAACCTCCGCATGTCGCACGGGCCAGAACTCTTTGCTAGGATGGATGAGCAAGGTCTGTACGTATTTCCCACGCACCGTCTTGAATGGCAGCGTAATAAAACAAAGCTGCGTGAGTGTAACGGACAGCCAAACCACCCAGTAGCAAAGATCAAGGCAGTTCACAATGGCCGACATGCAGTGAAGGCTGACAGTAATAAGGCGGGGGGATTGTTACCTTTACTGTATCTTTCCCGTGACAGCAAAGTCATGCTGGTGGTTAACTTAAAGGCTGATTGGGGTTTGTTCAATAGGGCGGTAGGTACAGTCGTAGACATTGTGTACAAAGATGGCTCAGACCTACTGATGATCCAATTCCAGTACCTGATGTGGTTCTGGTGAGGTTTCCAGGATATAGGGGGCCACCGTACATTAATGAAGATCCTACAGTTGTGCCAATTGTACCAGTAAGTCGTTCCACTGATTGCGCATGTCGATGCAAGCGTCTCCAGGTTCCATTGCGACTGGCATGGGGAACAACAATCCACAAATGCCAAGGGATGACTGTAGGTGCTGGAGAAGCATTCAGGTATGTAGTGGTTCACCCCGGGGACCATAGCTTTGAAGCCAGAAACCCAGGAGCTCTATTTGTGGCATTGTCAAGAGCAAAATCAGCAGGCGGGGAAGGAAGAGACCCTGATTTTGCTTTTCATGTATTGATAAACAATGACAGATTGAGACCTGTGGACATTCCAACTACAAGAGCTAGAGCAGTGGAGATTGAGAGACTGCATGTCTTAGCAACTCAGTGTCGGCAGAGAAGGGTGTTAGCACCAGTGTATAGGGAGGATTTTCTCAGACTCGAAGAGTGGGCTCAGTCTCAAGATCATCGTTGAAACATGTGGTCTAAGTGTTGAAAATAATATTGGTTCAGAAGTGAAAGCCTTAGCATGGTGGTGTCTTGTTTGCAGTCATATCAATAAGATAGCGCTAATGCCTATGATGTTATGAATTGCACATATCCAAGCACGGCCAATAACAGTGCAGTTATGCTGTAATCAGCCTGTGTGGCTAAGGGCCGTTGTGGCCATGCATAACAAATAAAAGTGCTGTTATGCTGTAATCAACCTGTGTGGCTGAGGGCCTTTGTGGCCATGCATAACAAATAACAGTGCCGTTATGCTGTAATTAGCCTGTGTGGCTGAGGGCCTTTGTGGCCATGCATAACAACTAAAAGTGCCGTTATGCTGTAATTAGCCTGTGTGGCTGAGGGCCTTTGTGGCCATGCATAACAAATGAAAGTGCCATTATGCTGTAATCAGCCTGTGTGGCTTGAGGGCCTTTGAAGCCATGCATAACAAATAAAAGTGCTGTTATGCTGTAATTACGTGGCTGAGGGCCTTTGTGGCCATGCATAACAAATGAATTGCCCGTTGCTGTAATAAACCTGTGTGGACTAGGGTCTACTATGTGACCACTCCTAACAATAAAAAGGCTCTTAAGTTGAGATTGACATTAGGGCTTGTGTTGAAAGGGATATTACTGCAAAAGCCAGTTTTTCAGCAAAAAAGTAAGTTCTTGGAATTATTTCATTTTAGCAATATTGTTTTGTTAAGTCTCCTTACTTTATTTAACTTACAGTAGAAACCTGCATGTTTGATGAACCTACTTTTTGAAATTCACTGAACTCTCGCCTTGTGAACATCTTGCTATAAGGAACACCCTGATAATATGGACGGCAGCTAAATAAAAAGCAAAAATAAATTACAGACGTTTGACTGAAATAAACTTCCGCTATTATGGACTATCACTAATGAAGGCACTAACTCAAGCTCCTTATAGTGTCCCCTTTATTAAGGAAGTTGACTGTGTGGCAAAATAGGTTCTTGTACTTTGGATAGTTATTGGCAATTAATATTTATGCATACTTAGTAAGTTCTGGTTAAATTAGGTCCATTTTTCTCTATGAAAGATTTGATATTATGGTCTTAAAGCAGCAGAAAAATACTGTTTTTGCTTCAGTTCTAAAATCCATAAGTGTATCTCTATAGTTTATCATAGTTAAACTACAAACCAATAATAAAAGAGCCTGCTTGATCTTTCTTGGTTTAAAACATGTAGGTTCTTGTGTTATTGGTCATTAAAATGGATCATTTCTGCTCATAGGTTTTTTAAGTAAACCACTACTTTTACATGCTGGATTTTACTGTACATGTAGTTATCAAACTTCATTGCTCTTCAATCTTGGCATTTCCTCAATTACATGCTGATGGCATTTGTTTTCACTGCCAAAGGTAGGCAAAGTTCACATATGCCATGTTACAGTTATGAGCTTAGTATCCTAGCCTTGAGTGAATGCAAAGCTGAGGTTGACCTTTTTTGATACAAACCTGCTTCCTTTTCTTATGGAAATTATGCTTAAAAATACTAGTTAGCATAAAAACAACATAATTTACATAATCAAGCAGGAAGGGTTGTATGAATACATTACAAGGTTAACTCCAACCTTGTTTTCACCTTTAACTGTAAAATTCTAAGCTTCATTTTGTAAAATGGTGAAAGACATATTCTAAAATAGTACTACTTACAAAGAGCTTTCACTTGAATAGTCACACCATACAATGTAGGATTTGTCTCCAAAATCAAAAGGTAAATAATTATCAACTATCTTACAAGACTACATTGTTCACTTTGCAAGTGAAAGGGTTAATAGCATCCGGACCCAGTCCTTGATTGTATATTTTGTGCATTCTGTTGGCTCAGTATTTTTCAGGAAAAGCTTTTTTTCCTTTTTCCTTAGTAGTAGTGTATTAGCTAGGTATGGTAAATTTAGAGATAATCAACAAGTTATTGAAGTCAAACATGTGATGATAAAAAACTATAGAGATAATTGCATAGTTAGACTTAATTAGTACATATATTTCTTCAATAACCACACATGAGCTTCTGGATAGACTGTGCTGAACTGCCGAATAGATTCCATAAACAGTATTTCACATTCATCGTCCTCGACTGCTGATTCCATGAACAACTGTCAGATAAATACTAAACCTTAACTTCTTATCCCAATGTAAACAGCTTCAATATAAAATGAAGTCTATGCCTTTGTTCAAAGTGACCGGTGCCAATGGTATTACTGCAAAACAGGCTGGTGCTCCAGGTACGTCATCATCGTTACCAAGATTAATCGATTATGTATGCTACTATAACAGTTCTTTTAATCATCAGCTTGGAAGCTAGCCAACAGGTTTTCCGTGTTTACAACAGATTCATAATTATTCAAGGAGCATATACATACTGAAAATCAAAACCTCCATTATAAACTGCATTGTTCTTTCCCCAAGACACACACAACAAAAACTGAAATTGTCAGGCTAATTGACCAGATGCCATAGAAATTGGAGAATGACCATATGAATGGTTAGATATAGTGAAAAGCTTGCATCTATAACTGTGATGATCTTCATATTCTGCAATTCCAGTATGTATTGAATAACATACCAGATATAACTTTGTTGTGTGAATTCACCGTGGATAAATTAATCTTTCCTTGCTGGAGATCAGTTTAATTGATAATTGTCACTTTCCAAGTAATTATCAATGGCACTCCATAAGGTTCAATTCTTGGAGTGGTATTGTTCGTGGATTTACAAAATGATCTTCAACCCTGTGGAACTGACAAGTCAACTGTTGAGTTTTATGATGATGGCACAGGTTTAAGCGAGTAATCATCTCTGGCTTCTCCCATTACTCTGGAGAGCACTTTATAGAGAGAACATCACCATGTCATACAAGAGTGTTATCATCCTTCAAAAGCAAAATGGTTATCATTATCTCAAATACTGTCTCTGTCCTGTTCCCATTACATCACAACATCATTAAAAAGCATGTTGATGCCTTTTAATCAACAGAAACATACATTTGCAAAATTGAAATATTTTACAGCATTACAACAGCTCAAATAATGGGAGCTGTTCTATAACTTTAGGATGAAATCAATAACATGATATTAGAGCTGAGTTTCTGGCTGCTGACCATCTGAAAACATCAACTGAATAGCAACCGATGCAGACATAAGAAAGAAGCAATGTTGAAAAGACTCAACTATTTATTACTAAAAACATACTGACAACATACCAAAAACATTGTTATAATATATACCAGAGAAGTAATGGGGATAACTCATTAATTAGGCCTACTCTGGGACCTTAACTCGCCTTAACTCGCCGTAACTCGCAACTTGAGATTATGTTCAAATTTCCTTATCTCGCCTTAACTCGCCTAAACTCGTATTATCTCGCACAAACTCGCCCAATCTCGCCACTGCCAAGTGGATACCAATTTTAATATCTCATCCTACTCTCAGTGTAATTTCACAATTACTCCATAAAGGGAAGACGCCAAAGAATACAAATTTCAAAAGTTTAAAAAATAGTGATTTTTAAGGAAAACAGGGTTTTTACCTTTAAAAAAATATGTACTTGACCAATCCCATCCTCCTGGAATTTCCAATAGCCTCTGTGGTAAGGGTATTTCACCACTAAAGATTCGATGAGGTTTTTCTTACTTAACATTGTCATGCCTTGGAGTCACAACTGGACTGTCAATGGAACTACCAGGAACAGCCTGAACATGCACTAACTCGTTGCCTAAGAAAAGGCTTCAATGCTAAGCATGGCAGAAATTCCAGAGGCATGGGGTCACAGGGTCTAACAAATCCCACATTCACTGTTTGTGTTTTGGTCCACAAAGTAAGTGACATTAACTAAAAGCACAAACAGTGAATCCACGAAAACGTTTTCAAAAAACAGTTTAAGTTTTAGTCTTACACTTCTATGCAAGACAAAGAACACTCTAAATTCAAGATTGCTTTGAATCTCTCAATTGAAGAAAAAATATTCTCCTATGATTTGTTTCTAATTTTTGGCTTAAAATAAGAAATCTTGAATTTAGAGTGAAATACAAAAACATAATACCAGAATATCAAATTTTTAGTTTTAAGCTGGTTAATGATTTACAAAAAAAGTTTACTTGTAAGATCTTGTAATGGAAAATTTAATTACTTTGCAAATATAATGCATGCAAGCTGTTTGTGACATATGAAGAGTAGTAGCATACGTATCATCTTATAATCTGATGAAGCTTAATGAGGATTCCAGCTGAAAATCATCAATGAAAGGCTAGGATGTAGCCAGAATCGAGAATCCTTTAAATAGTCCACATACTGATTGCAGTCCATATTTCTTATAAATAATTCTTATAAATATTTACCTCGTACTAGAAGATCTGTACATTGGTTCAACGTGATATCCTGTATGGCCTACATTGTAGTCAGACTGGCAACCATAACCCAGGCATGATTCAGAAGACTTGTTACATTTAGCCCTTAACTGAATAAAGGATTGCTAAAGGTACAATATTTTGCATTGATAGCCAACTTCATTCGCCATCTTTGAAATTACCCAGAAGATACTGGTAACTCGTGTCTTCCCAGGGCCCTCTCGCTCAGCCTATTGTCCTCGATATGCGTTCTGGGTAATTTTCAAGATGGACGGGAAAACTTCTGAAGAAAAGGAGGAGAACTCGTGCAAAACTTTTGATTTTAAATCGAGAAGTTTCAAAATGTATCACATGCAGGTAAGCTAAGCTAAAGCCTTTTACCTTTGCAACGTTAACTCTATAAAAGCCTTGTTGATCCCAGTCCACTGGCAAGTTTTAGGTTGGAAGCTTCAATGTGGCGTACGTGACATGAAAACACGCACGAAACGCCTGAGCCGGTGATCATTTTGAAAAAAGGGGAAGCAGGAAAGATTCATCAGTGACAGCTCTTAAGAGTTTGGAAGACAAAGCCGATAGTAGAGAGTGTTTTCTTGTCAATCAAGTTAATTAAGGTATAGTCCTCTGCACAACTATGAGCACTTTCTGACATTTTGTAAAAAACAAGTAAGCCTGAACAGAAAATATGGTCATTTATTTTTTGCTGTTTTGCTAGGCTAAGAATCATCAAGAGTTTACTATCAAGTTAGCTTGGTCCTCCTTTCTTTTGTAGAAATCAAGGTGTCTCTCACAGGATTGTCCAAGTTTAAGGAGGGAGTTTCTAAAATATGGGAACTGCTGTCTTTGCGAAAAGGCATCAGCCTTCATTTGCAAGAAATTAGAATAGATTATCCGAGGAAACGAAAAGGCAATCATTTCTGGCAGTGAAAACAAAAAAACTGAGCTGGACTCCAAGGGAAACCATCAGTGAAGTGGAGAGAATGGATCAAATGGAAGACTTAAAGATAAGTCGTAATTTTCAAGGAGAAAGAAATTTCATTTCATTTCAGTGAAATTGATTGTGGCATAAAAATTTCCTCAGCTGAGTTGTAATTCGTCAGCTTCCCCGGATTTTTATACTAGTTCTTTGAAGAACATTGACAAAGACTGCAAAAACTTTTTTTTTTCCAATTCTGGAGTTAGTGATAACAATTGATGACATGTCATGTGATACCTATTATGCTCACCTGCCTATTAAAACATATTGTTATTGATTTAAAAAATAAATAAAATAAAATAAAATATCCTACCTGTGCTTATACTAAAGCTACATTTTTTTATCAATTCATGATTGTTTTGTTTTCATTTTTTTTCCTCACTACTGGTAATTTATTACTCTGCCAAATAATTATATAGCTTAAATAAATAATATATGATGATGATGATGACAATGATTATTATTATGATACAGCCACCAAATGGTCTAGTTTGGAGTCTAATTGCTATATAATTAATAAAGAACAGGACTCCATATCACTAGCATATCTATACTTAAGCTTGTCCAATTAGGAAAATATTTCAGTTAATAAATTTTATATTAACAAGATTTGGCTTCATTCAACTTTGGAGCTCATCTGAAATTTTTGGTTTAATTTTTTCGTAATTGGACAACATGGAGCCTACTATATATATAAGAGATACAAAGATTCCAAGGCATCTTTATATGTATGTTACTAAAGCATATTATAAGTTTTAAGCCTTATAACCTCAACATAAGATGGATCATTTTCCCTTAACTCGCCTTAACTCGCACAAACTCGCAACTGATAGGTGAGCTCAATTTTTCCTTATCTCGCCTTAACTCGCCTAAACTCGCATTAGCTCGCACAATCTCGCGGCGAGTTAAGGTCCCAGAGTAGGCCTTTAATTGATGGTAATCCTCACAACAAAAGCAGAGCTGCATACAAAATAGACAAAGGACCCACATAATCTTGTGTGTTAAATATACAAACAGGAGACAGATGGAGCATGCATAGCCTACGGAATGGTATTCCAGTAGATATAACGAAGAAGGGGGTGTTCAGTCCCTTTTAAATAGACTTTAATAATGTTCATCACATATAGCCATTTATCATATTTTTAATCTTTGCTGCATAAAAATTATTGTCATTGTAACTTTTCTTATTCCAATAGTAAACTCTACTTAGCCTGGTGACAATAATTTTATTATCCTTTCCTGTTACACAAATAATCTGCAATTTATTATAGATGGCCACAGACTTATCAGGGTTAAAAGTTATCCTTTTAAAATAAAGTTTATTATTATATATGTACTGAGATTTACTGCAAAATGAATATGTCAAATAAAAATGATGCGTTGCAGAGTACACGCAATCTGATTGGTTGTACGATTTTTCTCACTAGTGAAAAATACCGTATGACCAATCACAACCCGCAGACGAAAGTTTTCACTAGTGACAAAAATTGTATCGATTTTCCCGCCTTTCACTGACGGCGTCACTAGGCAAAAGGAAAACCATGGCGTCTGCTTCGAGCAATTCAAGGTTTGCAGATATAACTTCAGTAGAGGAATTTATTGAAGGACAAGAAAACGAAAACACCAGGAAGAAAACTGAACAGAATGTTGCTTTGCTTAAGGAGTTTTTGAGGCTAAAAGATGAGTCAAGGCCTGTAGAAGAAATTCCCCCACACGAACTGAGTTCATTCATCAGCGAATTTATCATAACAGTAAGAAAGAAAGAAAACAACGAAGATTACGAACCCACTTCCTTGCGTGCTATGATGGCCAGTTTTGAACGGTATTTAAAGAAGAAGAATTACGGCTACAGCATTATGAGAGACGTCGAGTTTGAAAAAGCACGAACGGCATTAAAATCAAAACAAAGAGATCTCAAGAAGAAAGGCAAAGGCGATAAACCAAACGCTTCAGTTCCCCTCACAGAAGACGACATAAAACTGCTGTATGACAAAGGATTGTTAGGAAAGTCAACTCCTGAGGCTCTACTGAATACAGTTTGGTTCAACAACACAGTCTATTTCGGTCTCCGTGGTTGTAAGGAACACAGAGACATGTGTTGGGGCGATGTGCAACTACGCCAAACTACAAATGGCGAGGAATTTTTAGAGTATACTGAGAGACAAACTAAGACTCGAACCGGAGAAAATCCCAGAGATGTCAGGCAAATAAAACCGAAAATGTTTTCGGTTCAGGGAAGTGAAAGAGATCCCGTCACTGTTTACAAATTCTACGCGGAGAAAAGACCGTCGGAAATGAACGACAACAACGCGCCATTTTATCTAGCAGTAAATAACTGTAAAAAACAAGATTCTTCTAAACCATGGTTTAAAAAGTCAGCCGTTGGCGTGAACAAGCTGAATTCGTTAATGATAAAAATGGCAGAAAAAGCCGGGCTGGGGCCCAATGTAAAGAACCATAGCGGTCGCAAAACAATGATCCAAACTTTAACAAACAACGACATCCCAGCGACAGATATTATTCAACTGTCGGGACATAAAAATCTTCAAAGTGTGACAAATTATTCTGTAGTTTCTGAAAAACAGCAAGTAAAAATGTCTCGTACTTTAAGTGAACTGATGTCCGGGAATGTGCATAGCTTAGAGAAAACTAATTTATCTCAAGTTGGAGAATGCTCCACTGATCCTTCAGCTAGCTCGGCGGGTCGCTCGGCGGCAGATCATCACCAACAAGCGATGTCGCTTTTCACGGGCGCTGTTATTCATGGAGGTCAATTCAGCATTTCTATTAACAGCCTCAATCAATCCCCGAAGTTGGCAATCCAAGAAGTTGAGGTAAAGTCTTCTCCAAAGAGGTACAAAAGGCTAAAAGTACTGGACTCTGACTCTGATTAGAATGCATGCATTACTATAATTAGATTTACAAAACAGTCAACTTTTTCAAATTTTATATCTTAGTTACGGTTTTGAACGGCGATATTTAAAGCTGAAAATTTTCATTGTTATTTAAAGTTAAAGAATCGTTTAAAAGTAGACTTTGTTCCACTTTCTTCAGAGTCATTGAATAACTTTAATGTTGTAGGAAGTTTTGTACGTTCAGTTTGCTCGAATAAAATCATTCGCAACTCGTTGTGGTCTTTGTGTTGATTTCACCGCGCAATTGATAGTTGTTAACATTATTTTGTAATATCTCAGTACATATATAATAAACAAATTACCTCATGGTTGGTTCGCTTGTACGATTTTTATTCACTCGTTGTGAAGAATCGCAAACTCACTCGTTCGCTGCGCTCACTCGTTCGTTTTCGATTCTTCACAACTCGTGAATAAAAATCGTACGCACTCACCGACCATGAAGTAATCTCTATTTATTATTATTATTATTATTATTATTATTAATACAAGGTAGCCTTTTTGTTTTTAGCCCAGCGACACGAGTGAAGGTGGTCCCTTCATGACACCTCCGCCTTCTTGAGCGGTTAATACGCGGTGAGTTCTGTTATGAGATCTTTAAAAATGCTGCGGGGGACTGGGAACCCTCATACATCACGTATTATACTGGGTAATGCTGTTAATACATGATAATTTATTTGATGAATGGGAAATGAAAAGACGCTACACTTGCCAAAGCTTCTTTTGCTTTTGTTCTTAGTGCTTAGAAATGGACGTAATGTGTCAATGTTGCTTCATGTACCTGTTGAATACAATAAATTTCCTTTAATTTATTTGTAAAAAGCAGGGTGCAAAGAAAATCATTTTCACAGCTTGCCATTCTGGTGAGCTGAAGCTAGCATTTACTAGCCCAGATGTCATTTAAACTAGCCCCAAAAGATTTTTGACAAGCAGAATTGATTTCACAGTTCTTCTGTAATTTGAATTCCTCAAAAAACATCAGTTACCCATCGGGCAAGTTAAAAACAGAATTCACTAGCCCGATAGCAAAATCCACTAGCCATGGGCTATCGGACACCACTTTCTTTGCACTTTCTTTGCACTTTCAGGTGCAGCTAAACAATGATGAATGTGCCATCCTGTCATTTGTTTTGCTTGAGGGATTAAGAAAAAAGAGTGACAGGTCATAATCTTCCAAGAAACAGGTGAAAAACGTCTCGGTCTCTGGCAGGCTTACATGTAGGCAAACAGCAACTTTCCATGTCCCCAGATGAATTCATACTTGAAGTACGCTTTAAAACTGGAAAAACTGTTTGTTGTGAGAATTGAAGTTATAGTTAATTTAACCACCTGCTCCCTAAGGTTAGTGTATCATCAAATAAGGCTTTAAATTTCTTGCTTAAACCCACTTCCACTTCTCATGGGTGAGAGGGTTGGATTTCAGTTGAGTGATGCATATGTCTTCCTGGGCGTGTATCTCCTGCAAACTCATCAGTGCTTCATAATTTCTGCAATGATAAAAAAAAGGCCAATTGAGCATGAATAAATATGATGCCAAATAATTAGAAAAGCTTGCTGATCAACTTTTGAACAAAACTTCTATCTTAAGTCTTGGGAAAAGTTTTTAACAGCTCTTGTAGGAGTTGAAGAACCCCAAACTGAATTGATGTTATATTAAATGAAACTAGCCCCTGAACTACGGTAATTTCTAATATAAAACTGCGAGATTTAAGTTCCAGTTCGTCCTGTATCATGTGTACCCTAACCGGCCGGTATAAATAATATTAAGCGCAACTTATGAACTCTAACGACCTGAAAACTCGGCTAAACTCCACACGCAGTCATTTCGTTGTAAATTGTTGAAATGGCCATCGCTACCTTATTGATCATTTTGGTATTGTGTGATAGTCTTGCGTGCATTAAATGACAATACCACTCACAAATTTTTAACGGCAGAAGCTAGAAATCCTGTGTCTAAAGATACACTGTCACAAATATTGTAAGAATATGTAATTGCTTATTTCTTGTTACCTGTATCGGAGGCAGTGCCGGGGGACACTGTACTGTTGTATCTTCATATAACGAATCAAGGTTCGGTAGATGTAAGTTGTCTCTCTTTGTTCCCTACGATCTTCAAGATAAGTCGTGAACACATTCTCAACTAGTTTTTTTCTTTTGTCTTTAGCATTGGCCCTGCGCCCTTTGAAAACCCGTAATTAAATATTGGCAAACAAATGTGACTTCGAATATACAAGATGGCGGCTTACCTTTAATCCCGGGCGATCGACAGCGGTAGACCTGGACTCGATTTTGTGAGCCAATCGTAGGACACTAATTTACCACGCCCCTGACCCGCCTTCGGTCCCGCCTCCTTTGACTCGGCCCAGCTCATCGAATTTTTTTACAACAGCATTTTCTTTTGCCATTGGCGCGCTCGGAATTGACGCTGAAAATTTCTTTCATAGAATCAAAGTCAAAAAGACTTCTACAAAGACTGATCAAACAATGTGAAAAAGGCTAAGGTATGCAATATTTCCACTGGCCAATACCAGTCTTCATCAGGTTAATTTGGGAAAAACATGAAGAATATACAGAATATATACTACTGTAAAATAATAAACGGAAGTTACAGATGTACATGGTAAGGATTACATAATGAATATAGCTCTTTGCGTTTTTTAATTCCCAGAGGCCCGATGGTTTTAGCTTTATGAGTGAGGAGAGCCTCGCGTGCTTTCCTAAGACAATCGCTTTCATATCTGATTGTTTCAATTGTGATAAGTAACATGTAGGAAACTCCTAAGATACTCAGATACAAGATACTCAGATACAAGATATAAGATACTCAGCCTCATTCATTGATTGTTAATTAATCCCTTTCACCCGACTTTCTAGGAAAAAACACTGGACCGCATAAGGGAAATAAAAATGAGGGAAAGAAAAGGACAAATAATGAAATAAGGAAAGAACACGGGTAATAAGGAAAAAAATTAGCACCAAATCAAACAAAACAAGACTAGAAAGGAGATAAAAGGACTAGTGAGTACAGAAAGGGACTGGTTAGAACCGAAAAGGACTAGTAAGGGCAGAAAAGAACAACTTAGGGCACTAAAGGACTAGTAAGGACGGAAAAGGACTAGTAAAAACAGAAAAGGACTTAAGTGTCTTTGTCTGAGAAAGTGTTCCAGGGGCCAAAAGTTGTGGTCAACCGATTTGGCTGAAACTTGGCACAGAAGTTGGGTATAATAAGATATTTTAAAAGCCACTTTGGCTCACTTCTCTGAGTTTTAGTTTTGGAGTTAAAGGGGGGGTCTCATTTTTTGCCCTTTGAGCACCAAAAATCCAGCCTTCCAGGGGGCATTTTGAAAGTGTGATAAGACCCCACTGCTAAATTGCGCTGCCAAATGAATTTGACCATGAACTCTACTATAATAGAGCTTTCAGTTCATGCATGTAACTTTGTCCTCAAGGAATTGCATAGAGAGGAGCCTGGGGCTAGAGTTTGGCCAAAATTGATGTTAAAATTACAACCAAAAATAGCCATTTTTCAAAATTTCACTTTATTCACCTGCCTTCTTGCGTAACTTCCATACCTATACCACTGTTTACTTTAGTTACCCAGTTATCAAAATCAGTTGAGAAAAATTTGGCTTATTATGGTTAATTGAATTTTTGGAACAAACACTTCATGCCCCTCTAAGGCGATGCGAAATGGAATTTTGAGCCTAATTCAGGCCATAAACAAACCAAATTGTTAACAAGAAGCCCTTATTCTGTATTTGGTAAGTGAAAATGAATTTTCAAAGCCAAATCAGTTTTGTTGTTTAGAAATACACCGATTCTTACCTTAAAATTGATCTAAAACGGGCCTCTGATTAGCGCAACAAACACATAATTAAGCAAAACAAAGGTGATTTTATTCTTGGAAAACCTAGTAACCACCATAGAACACAAATGATGTTGTTCTGATGTACATGTAACAATCTTTTCACAAGATGCTTAAATTTTTCTTTGATTTATAGTCAGTTTCACGTCATATTTCTAGGCATTACTCCAAGCATGGAAAGTCTCCATATTTTGTCAGGCCCATTTTTTTTCATCTTTACCAGATAAATTTAGCTTATCAAAAGGTTTGTTAACATATAATCTTCGTCTGACCTTGTAATAGCCTGAATAGTTGTTTTAAATAGCCATCAGCAAAGGAGCATGACCATACATACGTAGATTACACAGGCATATACGAGCTTCAGTGAGCAGTATCGAGGTGAACTGTGATTTTTCGAGTCCTTTAGAGCTGAAAAAATGAAACCATCCATCCACGGTTAGGAGAGCTGAATAACAAAAAGCTTGTTTTGCTTTTATAAAGAAAATAACCCAAACAAAGCCTTGCATTGAGATGATGCACTTGTTATTACATCAAGTCAAGTTAGCTGGCCCGCCATTTTGGACGTGAAGAGTGTGGGGATTGGACCGAGTTCCCGTCCAATCCTTCTCCCGTTTCGCGGGAATTTTTTCTGTTTTTCGACAGGTGTGTTCGAAATTGTAGAAAGCGATCTGTTTCAGGATAATTTTTCGATGGCACTTTATTCCTTTGGAGGGGAAAATGACCAGTGCGGTGTCACGTCATGGCCTGTGCAAGAAACAGGAATGCTTCCTTTGTTGTCTTGCCATAGTGACATGACTGCATGGTTAAAGCACAAGTAGAAGGGTTCAGGTGTGTCCCGGGGGAAGAAGAGGAAGAACTGGTGATGCCAAAGCTACAGGTGATCCAAAATATCAGTTAGGGATCATATACGCGCACAAATGGCTTTTATCGTGATCTAGGGGACTCTTCTGACTGAAGAGAGATTTAGAGACGACGATATGTAATTTACGATATTGTCGTCTCAAATTGTTTGTTTATGGTTGATTGATTCCCATGTTAATATCCTGGGTCCTTATGAAGAGCACTAAACATTCATCAAATTTGTCCAAAAAAAAAAAAAGTACGATAATCTAGACAAATCTGGGTCTGGGTGGACTGAGCCCTCTCTTGGTTGATAGGAATACAGAAAAATAAAAACGTTTTTTCAACGTTTATGCCTCTGAAGTGTTACTATTCAGTATTCTCCTATATATACTGCTATTTAAGTTCTAGTATTTGTCAATTTTTTTCTAATATTCTTGAGATTTTCTAAAATTCTTTTCCGTGTCTAAAATTTCCAAAACAATTCCAACGGAATTATGTAGCTAAGCCCTATTTTAAGTTGACTTGTCTTCGACGAAACAGGCAAATAAAGGAGACCGGTGGAGTTTCAATGCAAGCGGCTCGAATTGTGCATTGCCAAACTTAGCCTTGCTTGATAAGCGTGCCCAGGTGACAAGCTGAATGTAAACAACCAGCTCGAGCAGACAAAAAACAGCCTTCAAGTTATTTCTATTATTGTTATTGTTATTTTTTTTTATAAAGATATTGCTGTGATGAGTTTGTTGAATGTTTAGTGCTCTTCGTAAGGACCCAGGAAATTAACATGGGAATCAATCAACCATGTGAACAAACAATTTGAGAAGACAATATCGTAAATTATATGTCATTGCAGTCTTTCTTCAAGTAAATAAACTGCGATAAAAATCATTTGTGCGCGTTTATGATCCCTAACTCATCTTTTGAATCACCTGCAGCTTTGGCATCGCCAGTTCTTCCTCTTCTTCCCCGGACACACCTGAATCCTTCTACCGCAAGACAACAAAGAAAGCATTCCTGTTTCTTGCACAGCCCATGACGTGACACCGCACTGGTCATTTTCCCCTCCAAAGGAATAAAGTGCCATCGAAAAATTATCCTGAAACAGATCGCTTTCTACAATTTCGAACACACCTGTCGAAAAACAGAAAAAATTCCCGCGAAACAGGAGAAGGATTGGACGGGAACTCGGTCCAATCCCCACACTCTTCACATCCAAAATGGCGGGCCAGCTAACTTGACTTGATGTAATAACAAGTGCATCATCTCAATGCAAGGCTTTGTTTGGGTTATTTTCTTTATAAAAGCAAAACAAGCTTTTTGTTATCCAGCTCTCCTAGCCGTGGATGGATGGTTTCATTTTTTCAGCTCTAAAGGACTCGAAAAATCACAGTTCACCTCGATACTGCTCACTGAAGCTCGTATATGCCTGTGTAATCTACGTATGTATGGTCATGCTCCTTTGCTGATGGCTATTTAAAACAACTATTCAGGCTATTACAAGGTCAGACGAAGATTATATGTTAACAAACCTTTTGATAAGCTAAATTTATCTGGTAAAAATGTAAAAAAATGGGCCTGACAAAATATGGAGACTTTCCATGCTTGGAGTAATGCTTAGAAATATGACGTGAAACTGACTATAAATCAAAGAAAAATTTGAGCATCTTGTGAAAAGATTGTTACATGTACATCAGAACAACATCATTTGTGTTCTATGGTGGTTACTAGGTTTTCCAAGAATAAAATCACCTTTGTTTTGCTTAATTATGTGTTTGTTGCGCTAATCAGAGGCCCGTTTTAGATCAATTTTAAGGTAAGAATCGGTGTATTTCTAAACAACAAAACTGATTTGGCTTTGAAAATTCATTTTCACTTACCAAATACAGAATAAGGGCTTCTTGTTAACAATTTGGTTTGTTTATGGCCTGAATTAGGCTCAAAATTCCATTTTGCATCGCCTTAGAGGGGCATGAAGTGTTTGTTCCAAAAATTCAGTTAACCATAATAAGCCAAATTTTTCTCAACTGATTTTGATAACTGGGTAACTAAAGTAAACAGTGGTATAGGTTTGGAAGTTACGCAAGAAGGCAGGTGAATAAAGTGAAATTTTGAAAAATGGCTATTTTGGGTTGAAATTTTAACATCAATTTTGGCCAAACTCTAGCCCCAGGCTTCTCTCTGTGCAATACCTTGAGGACAAAGTTACATGCATGAACTGAAAGCTCTATTATAGTAGAGTTCATGGTCAAATTCATTTGGCAGCACAATTTACCAGTGGGGTCTTATCACACTTTCAAAATGCCCCCTGGAAGGCTGGATTTTTGGTGCTCAAAGGGCAAAAAATGAGACCCCCCGTGTAACTCCAAAACTAAAACTCAGAGAAGTGAGCCAAAGTGGCTTTTGAAATATCCCATTATACCCAACTTCTGTGCCAAGTTTCAGCCAAATCGGTTGACCACAACTTTTGGCCCCTGGAACACTTTCTCAGACAATGACACTTAAGGACATAAAAGGACTAATAAGGACATAAAAGGACTAGTTAGGACAGAAAACGACAGAAAATGACTCAAGGACTAGTAAAGACAGAAAAGGATTAGTAAGGACGACAAAGGACTAGTATGGACATAAAAGGCCTAATAAGGACAGAAAAGGACTAATAAGGACAGAAATGGACTAATGAGGACATAAAAGGACGGAAAAGGACTAGTAAGGACGGGAAAGGACTAGTAGGGATACTAAAGGACTAGTAAGGGCACAAAAGGATTAGTAAGGACAGAAAAGGACTAATAAGGACGTAAAAGGACGGAAAAGCACTAGTAAGGACAGAAAAGGACTAGTAAGAACGGGAAAGGACTAGTAGGGATACTCAACAACTAGTAAAGCCACAAAAGGATTAGTAAGGAAGGAAAGGACTAATAAGGACAGAAAAGGACGGAAAAGGACACAAAAGGACTAGTAAGGACGGGAAAGGACTAGTAAGGACGGGAAAAGACTAGTAAGGACGGGAAAGGACTAGTAAGGACACAAAAGGACTGGTAAGGACAGAAAAGGACAAATAAGGACATGGACTAATGAGGACTTAAAAAAACGGAAAAGGACTAGTAAAGATACTAAAGGACCAGTAAGGACACAAAAGGATTAGTAAGGACACAGAAGGACTAGTAAGCACACAAAAGGATTAATATGGACCTAAAAGGACTAGTAAGGACAGAAAAGGACTAGTAAGGACACAAAAGGACTAGTAAGGACAGAAAAGGACTAATAAGGACACAAAAGGACGGAAAAGGACTAGTAAGGACAGAAAAGGATTAGTAAAGACGGGAAAGGACTATAGCAGGGATACTCAAGAAGTAAGACTAGTAAGGACACAAAAGGATTAGTAAGGACAGAAAAGGACTAATAAGGACATAAAAGGACGGAAAAGGATTAGTAAGGACAGAAAAGGACGGAAAAGGACACAAAAGGACTAGTAAGGACAGAAAAGGACTAATAAGGACACAAAAGGACGGAAAAGGATTAGTAAGGACAGAAAAGGATTAGTAAGGACGAGAAAGGACTAGCAGGGATACTCAAGGACTAAGACTAGTAAGGACACAAAAGGATTAGTAAGGACAGAAAAGGACTAATAAGGACATAAAAGGACGGAAAAGGATTAGTAAGGGCAGAAAAGGACGGAAAAGGACACAAAAGGACTAGTAAGGACACAAAAGGACTAGTAAGGACAGAAAAGGACTAATAAGGACACAAAAGGACGGAAAAGGATTAGTAAGGACAGAAAAGGATTAGTAAGGACGGGAAAGGACTAGCAGGGATACTCAAGGACTAAGACTAGTAAGGACACAAAAGGATTAGTAAGGACAGAAAAGGACTAATAAGGACATAAAAGGACGGAAAAGGATTAGTAAGGGCAGAAAAGGACGGAAAAGGACACAAAAGGACTAATAAGGACACAAAAAGACTAGAAGGACAGAAAAGGACAGATAAGGACAGAAATGGACTAGTAGGGATACTAAAGGACTAGTAAGGACACAAAAGGACTAATATGGACCTAAAAGGACTAGTAAGGACAGAAATGGACTAATAAGGACATAAAAGGACGGAAAAGGACTAGTAGGGATACTAAAGGACTGGTAAGGACAGGAAAGGACTAATATGGGCCTAAAAGGACTAGTAAGGACGGGAAAGGACTAGTAAGGACAGAAAAGGACTAATAAGGACAGAAATGGACTAATGAGGACATAAGAGGACGGAAATGCATACTACTTACGAGACCTACACACTGTTCATTTAATTTATGTTGCACGACTATATGGTGTGCCAGTATGTAGTACTTACCTATTCTAGCCTCATTCCACATTCCACTCTCGTTCCATTATGGAAATAATGGGTTGTGTAAAATTCATAAGGTGTCCAATCTGGCTTCACTGAATGTTATCGAACGCCACTTAAGAAAGCAGTCAAAAATAGGGTACAATACCATGGGGAACGTTGTAATAGAGGGCAGTTCATAGCACTGTGGAATACCACGTTTTAAAATCGTATATAATCGACTCTCTAGGACCCACCAACTATTTTATCACGCATTACACGAAAAAACCTTAAATTTTTAGTGATATGAGCTGTTCTTTTAGTTTCTGAATGGTGATTTTGCAGTATTTCGTATGCGTGGTGTAGTAAACGTGCAAATCTGTCACCGAACCACCATGGTGCAGCATTGGCTAAAATCATTCTCCCGCTACCAATCTGGATTTATCCTTTAGAATTGCCTCTTGGTCCCATTGTTTATCAGAAAGTGGTTTTGTGACGGGTTTATGGATGATTGAGACCATTGGCCGTAGACCTTACTTGATCCATCTTACTTGGAGTGGTCTCAAAAGTTAATGACCTAAGGCAGGCTTGACCTTCGTTCATGTAATCTACTTTTTATTGCATCAAGGCTTAATGCCAAGTCTGATAGTTTAGTTTTATGGCATCGAGAACCTGATGCCACAGCTGTTGATGCTTTCAGTATTACCTGGGCTAATTTTAATTGTTACGCTTTTCCTCAGTTTTAGTCAGCTGTCTCGACTTTCGGCCAAAGAAAAAGGTGACCAAAACGTGTCCTAAGCCGTCTTCGCCATCTCTGTACGGTTTTATTTGCAGTCACTCGTAAGAAAGCCACTGATGTTATATAAAGACTCCCTCTACTCACTGCGCCGCCTTATTAACCCCTGTTGGCTCGGATCTCAATGACGGAATAAAAATAAAACAGCGCTGTCACCTACTTAGGCAGCAGAATGAAGTGAAATGCCCATAGTAACTTAGTAGATGTCATGGATGGAGTCTTTCATTCAAAAGAACCTTTTTCAAATAATGAATATCTGATTTTGGGTGCAAACTTGAGTCGATGTAGATTTTCTTGCCGTTGGCAAACTGACCAAAACAACTTTTCCAATGGCTTATGAAGCCAAAAAAGGACGTCTTACCTTCTCGTTTTATGTGATAAAAAGGTTCACGCAAATATTTGTAAAAGTTAATCAAAAAATGAACAACAAAAGGGTGTTGGAATCTTATTATAATCTTTTTTACTTCCAGTTATCATCTTCGGCCGGACTTACTCTTCTCTGAAGCCACCCCTCTTCTATGAAGGGTGTTTTGAATTTTGTTATCACCGATGCAATCGATAGTCAGTTCTGTTAAAGCTCTTTAGAAAGCTAAACTCCGGTGGTGAACAGGTTTCCAAAACGTTAGTTGTGCTTAATTATTGACTTAAACCTACTCTATAATGTCAAAAAATAGATTTTCTTTCAAAAAACACTTTTTTTTAAAGATATGAACTTTTAATACTAACAAAATGAGACATGCTATAATTCTTCGAAAAAAAAAAAAGGGTCCTGCTTAAGTCGAATCGGCGTACAATATTGCTTGTTATTACATCCATTTGGAAATCACAGGTGATCCTTGCAATCTGATTGGCTCAGAGTGATGTGATTTATTCACGAATCGCACTATTTTGTGCTCTAAATCACATCTTTTTTTCAACCAATGAGAAAGTAGCACTTAAACAAAACAACCAATCAGATTTCAAGGATCATTCACAGTAACCAATCAAAATGAAATTGCAGGAAAACAAAAAACAAATAAAGGCAATATTGTGTGGCAAACTTTGTGCAAGTTTTTTGTTGCCAAAACTTTCTTTGTACAAAGGCAAAAATGGACGAATTTAATTACTTACAGTTTCTTAATGATGATAGTGAGCTCCTTGAGGCTGAAGAAGTACTTTTAGGGGAGTTTCCGACATTCAGTGTCCAGTTTGACGAATATTTTGATAATTTTTCCTCCACATCCGCTCCGGATGCGTGCGATCCCGAGTCCAGCAACAAAGAGACAAATCCAGAGCCAACTCAGAAAGTACAAAATGTAGATTCTACAAGGTTCCCTGAAATCTCAAGCGAAGAAATTGAAGAGCTCAAGGCTGTTGCCGTCAACAAAAATACCTCCCGCTCGACAAAACAGTGGATGAATGTATTCAAAAGTTGGTGCCAGTCTCGTCATCTAGAAAATGTAAACATAGAAACAATGGCGCCGGAAGAGCTTGACAACATCCTGAGCAAGTTCTACGCCGAAGTGAAAAAAAGGGACGGAGATGATTACGAGCCGGAATCCTTTAAAATCATGCAGAGTGCCATTGAAAGGTATTTAAAGGAGAAGAATTATCCAATGAGCATCGTACGATCGAGAGAGTTTCACAAATCACAAGAAATCCTCCACGCGAAGGCAATTTCTCTGCGACAACAAGGAAAGGGGAAAAGACCAAACAAATCTCAGCCTCTCACTTCGGAGGAAGAGTCTTCCCTCTGGCTAAAAGGTCAGCTTGGTGATTTTAACGGAAAAGTCTTGACCAATGTTAACTTCAAAAACTTGACTGAGCAACTTGGATTCAGAGGTCGCCAGGAGCACTATGACGCCTACGTAGAGGACTTCGTTATAAGACAACAAGAAGACGGCAGCGAAGTTGTAGAATTCCGTGAAGGTCCCACTAAAACACGAAGCGGTGGTCTACTATATCGCGAAGAACAACACCACAAGCTATGTATTCCACCGATGGCGGAAAAACTGATCCAGTGCGCCTTTTCAAGCTTTGGTTATCCAAGCGACCCGACGGAATGAAAGATAAAGGGCCACTGTACCTGAACGTTATAAATCGTCCCAAATCAAATGATATCTGGTACACCAAAATTAGAATGGGCGAAAATACCATCGGCAACATCATGAAATCCATGGCCTCCTGTCTTAAGACGAACAAAAACTGACCAACCACAGCATGAGAAAAACGTTGGTGTCCAAATTGAAAAAGTCTGGTCAGCCGCGCAACGTTATTTGTGAAATAACAGGCCATGCACGTGAATCTTCGTTGGACGACTACGACGAAATAGACGAGAATCAACGGAAAGAACTGTCTCACATAATTAGCGGATTTAAAGTGGTGCCAAGTGAAAACGGTCCCAACGACGTTTCCAATCAAAACAGTACAGCTGCAAAGGCACCAACAATTCAAAACACAGTATTTGTTTTAAGATACTCAACAATTTAGCTCCTGATTATTTGGTTGACCTAATCCATGTTTATGAACCTGCGAGGTACCTTCGATCATCTTCAGACAAGTGGCGTCTTGTTATTAAACCCTATAACTTAAAGACATACGGTTTCAGGGCTTTTTCAGTCATTGCCCCTATACTCTGGAACGATTTGCCTGTTGACATTAGATCGATCAATGATGTAAATAAGTTTAAATCTAAATTGAAGACCTTCCTTTTTAAACGAGTTTACGAACTATCTTAGGTTTTTTTATTTTGTATTTTTGCGACTATGTATATATGTATATTTGTAATGATTTTTATTTTTTATTCAGACCTTTTTCAAGTAATGTAAAGCGCTTAGAACTGAAAAGTATAAGCGCTATATAAATATTTTATTATTATTATTATTATTAAAACACAGTCCAACAGCCAGTCCTACACCAACGAGCACCACTGGTTCCTATTAATCGCGCCCAAGAGCAAGGTCAAATGCACCAGGCCATGGAATTCCTGAATCCTGATTTTCAGGCTGCTGGTTTTGCAGGATTTCCGCCAAGTTGTCCCTCACAGTTTCAGTACCGCATGGCAGCGTTGACGTGTGCTGGTAATACTGCTGCTTCATCGCAGAATTACACCGGCTGTACTTTCAATTTTTTCTCCCAAGAAAACGCGATGCCTCAGCCACAACCGCAGAAGAAGCGAAGGGCTTATATTATTGAGTCAGACGACGAGGATTAAACTTTGAAGAAGACTATTTTTGCAGCGACAAGATTTTAGAACTGCTTGAACATTTGCACGAATTAAGTTTTTGCGCTCCAATGGGTTTTTTGTAAAGTGACATCTGTCATTTTGTTTTGTTGACATGGCAAGTACATGTAAACGCGTTTCCGGTTCCGCTTTTTACGAACCAGCCTTTTGGACCAATAAATTCCAATAAATGCAGATTTAAAAAAAATGAGTGATTTCAAAATGGATGTAATAAAGTGGTAATTGAACTTCGTGTCGTGCAATTTTGGTCTGAAATCATACGCGTGATTTCGAAATCGAACGAGCGCGCGCGCTCGTTCGATTTCGAAATCACGCGTATGATTTCAGACCAAATTGCAATCCACTCAGTTCAATTACCATTATTAATCAAACTGATAAAATACAATTTAATTTCCTTTTAGTGATGTTGGAGAGGTTGTTGACCCTTTATTTTTTTACGGCACGATTTTAGTTGGGTACCAAGGTCACACATGTACAAGATGATTCTTAAGTTAAAAAAGCTGACAAACATTGCTTTAAAGAATAATACAAAGAATGGTAAACGAGAGTCAAAAACGAGATTCATCCTGTGCAGATTCACCTGATCGGGATTCGGGATCGGCACCTGATCACAGTAGTATCCGTAATAAAGAGGTTACGTTTATATGAAATTACTCTCTGGGGCCGAGATTTCGTGTCCGTTGTCCGTGTTAGAGAGAGTCGGTATTATGGAGGTTTTCTTTAAAGAAAATATATGAGAATTTCTCGGGACATTGGAAACTGTCCGTAATAGAGAGGAGTCCGTATTAGAGAGGTGTCCGTACCGAGAGGTTCGACTGTATTCTTTTCTACCACTAATTATCATGTGAAAGGTTTAAATCCAGGAGTCATTTCAAAAGTAGGTTGAGTTTCATCATCCGAGTAAACGTAGTCCTGAATAGAACTGTTGTTGTTGACATTGACTAATGTTTCGACAACCTGTGCGGTCATCTTCAGAGTCAAGTTAAGTTCTATCACGTCAGTTGATGGTATTATACTCTGGTTATAGAGCAAAACTCTGGTGTTAAAAAGGTTACTTTCCAAAATGTTAGTTTTCTTAATCATTGACTTCAAAATACTCGGTCATTTCAAAAAAAAAATTCTTTCAAGAGAAAACCGTTTTTAAAGGCATCATTTTTTGACACTTTCAAACTGCGACATGCTATAATTCGTCGCTAGTACTCTCTAGGGTGGATCCCGCTTTAATCAAAGCGGCGTACAATGTTGCTTGTCCTCAACGTAACGGAAACACTTTCATAACTTTATCCTGTGTTAATGATGTTGGACAGAGTGTGGACCCGTTTACCTCGGCTTTCAGCGGATACCTAGGTCACGCATGCAAAAGATAACTGTTAAGTTATAGAAACAAATACGAGCTAAAAAATAAAGTTCTAAAGAATAATACAATAAATGCTAACCTGAGAATAGTATGATGAATGGTAAAAGAGGGTCAAAAATGTGACTCTACGTACCGCGCCACGAAAAGCCTAAAGGAGTTTTAAAGGAAAAAGATCTTTCACAGTTTAGCCTAAAAAATTGCTACATTTTAATGTAAATAAGGTCAATTGTCGTCGAAATATGTTTTTTTTTTATAAAAATCGAGAAGATAGCTTTGTTAGCAGCTCGAACGTTTAACTCGTTGTTGTCAAAGGAAGCACAACGTTCAACAGACAATCACTATTCTTTTCTAACACCGAGTATCATCTTCGGGCCTTATTCTTTCCCGAAGCCACCCTTCTTGGTGTATAAAATTTTCATTTAAATTTACTCCAAGCTTACAGAAAGGTAAACATCGGTGGTGATTAGGTGTCAAAATCGTTAGTTTTTCTTTTTATTGGTAGATTTCTTTTCACAGTTTCCAGTCCTGGAAAGAATGTCCACACACCCACGTCACCGTTATATATGCGGATAAATAATACACGCATCAAAGCAAGTTCAACTTCTTTTACCTTCTAATAACAAATAAACTAAGATATGGATTGATTCACACAGAATAATTCAATGAAAGGTGAAGCAGGATCATAAACGAGGTTCTACTAACCACGTCCATTGAAAAGCCTTTTCCGTTATTAGTAACAAATTTAAATGGGTTATTTTCAAAGATTTCGCTAAGAATTGACCAAACGTATACAAGCTAGAGAGAAATGCTTCTCCCAACACGGTTTTTCAGAAAATGGAGGAGTTCAGATGTTTGACTCGTTGAAACAGTTTGAGCAGAATAGAAAAACAGCATTTAGCCGAATGTTCTATTTTACCACTAGTTATCATCTTTGACCGTTCGTACTCTTCTCTGAAAGAAACCGTCTTTGTGTATCAAGAATTTTTGTTTATTCTTAACCATGCAATCAACAGTCTTTCTGTTAAAGATAACAGAAAACTAAAAACTGGCGGTGAATAGGTTACTTTCCAAACTGTTAATTTCCTTGATCATTGACTTCAAAATACTCGGTCATCTCCAAAAAAGAAATTTTTTCCAAAGAACACCATTTTCAAAGGCACCATTTTTTGATACTTTCAAACTGCGACATGCTATAATTCGTCGCTAGTACTCTCTAGGTTGGATCCCGCTTTAGTCAAAGCGGCGTACATTATTGCTTGTCCACAACTTAACGGAAACACGTTGATTTCCCTTTATGCTGTGCTATTGATGTTGGAAAGAGTGTGGACCCTTTTAACACGGTTTTGAGCGGATACCAAGGTCACGCATGTACAAGATAACTGTTTTACGTTATAGCAACAAATAAGCTAAAAAATAAAGTCCTAAAGAATAATACAATGAATGGTAAAAGCTTAAAAATAATATGATGAATGGTAAGGGAGGGTCAAAAAGGAGACTCTACTTACCACGCGCAACAAAAAGCCTTACCATTGATCTGATTAATAAAAGAGGAGTGTAGCAAGTTGGTCTTTCACGGTTTAGCCTAAGAATTTGCTACATTTGAATGTGAATAAGGTCCTTTCTGTTCGAAATATGGTTTTTAGGAAAATCTAGAAGATACCTTAGAAAGGAGCTCAAACGTTTGACTCGTTGTTGTCAGAGAAAGCATAACGGTCAAGAGACTATTTTTTTCTATTACCAATAATCATCTTCGGGCCTTTGTTTTTGTAAAGTCACATTTCTTGGTGTATGAAGGCTTTATTTAAATTTATTTTAAGCATACAGAAAGAAAAACACCGGTGGTGATTAGGCATCGAAATCGTCGGTTTTGCTGTCCATCGGGAGATGTCTTTTTGATAGTTTCTAATATTCTGGAAAGAATGTCGACACTCCCACGTCACCGTTATATACGGCTAAAAAATTACACGCACCAAAGCAAGTTCGAGAATAGTTGACCTTGTAACAACAAATAAACTGAAACATGGATTGCCTTACATAGAATAATTCAACGAATGGTAAACGAGGATCATAAACGATGTTCTATTAACCATGTCCATGGAAAAGCCTTTCCCGTTACTAGTAACAAATTTAAATGGGTTATTTTGATTCAAAGATTTGCTAAGAATTCGTTAAACGTAAAAAAAGGGAAAAACTACTCGAAATTCGGTTTTTTAAAAAATGGAGAAATGTCTTTGTAAGGAGCTCAGACGTTTGACTCGTTGAAACAGTTTGACTAGAAAAACAGCATTCAAGTGACTGGTCTTTTTTTCTTGTTATCATCTTCGGCTGATCGTCCGAAGCGACCCATTTTGTTGTCATGAAGGTTTTTTTAATCTTTTCTTATCCATGCAATCGTTAGTCTTTTTAGTTAAATCTTACTGGAAGGTCATAGGTTTCCAAAACGTTAGTTCTCGTAATCATCGACTTTTAAATACTCGGTCATTGCGAAGAAAGAAATTTCCTTTCAAGAGAACACCGTCTATAAAATCCGTGAACTTTTCTGATACTTTCAAACTGCCACATTCTTTTCGATGTTACAGCAGTGCTGGACCCAGTCTAAAACAACATTTTCTGCTCTTCGAGCCTCATTCTGGTCTAAAAATAATGGCCTAGGCCCTTACCCTCGATCCCCCACTGTATTCTCTAGGTTGGGTCCTGCAGTATACAATATTACCTGTCGTAAAACTTAACGAAGACTTAATTTTCCTTTTATGCTGTGCTATTGATGTTGGAGAGAGGCTGAGTGTGAACCTTTTTACGTCACGGTTTTGAGTACAAGGTCACGAATGTACAAGATGATTCTTAAGTTATAACAACAAATTAACTAATAATAAAGAATAACAATGACTGATAATAGAGAGTCAATAACGAGATTCTAGTCAACACGCGCAACGAAAAGCATTTCCAATAACAAAAAGGAGTTTAGGAAATGTGTGTTACAAGCTTTACTGAGCCTAAGAACTCGCAACATTTCAATGTGAATAAAATCAATAGTGATTGAAAAATGGTTTTTATAAAAATAGAGAAGAAAGCTTTGTAACGATCTCTAATGTTTGACTAGTTGTTGTCGAAGAGGAAGCACAACGTTGAACAGACTATTCATTTCCACCACCAATTATCATCCTCGAGCCTTATTCTTTTCTGAAGCCACCCTTCTTGGTGTATGAAGGCTTTACTTAAATTTATTTTTAGCTTAAAGAAAACTAAACACCGGTGGTGAATAGGATTCCACGTTGACCACCGTTAAATGGGGATAAAAAGAACATACATGCACCAAAGCAACAAATAAACTGAAATATGAACTTTTAAAGAATAATAATTACAATGAATAGTAAAAGAGAGTCAAAAACGAGATTCTACAAACCACGCACAATGAAAAGCCTTTCCCAATATTATGAGAGAGGTTAATGATAATGATTGTCAATGAAGTTTTATCTAAAAATCCCCTGCTCTTAAAAAACAGAATCGAGTCGAAAAATGTTTGTTTAGAAAATAGAGAAGACGCCTCTGTAAGGAGCTTGGACGTGCGAGTAGTTGTTGTCTAAGGAGAAACGACGTTCAAAAGTTTTTTTTTTTTAAATACAAATGAATACACAATTAAAAAAAAAAAGAAAACTATTGATGTTTATTTTTCTTAATGATCTTCTTTCATTAATCACTTTTCGTCTTCCTGCAACAAGAACAACAACAAATCCGTTATCAACTTCCCTGCTGTATGATATAGTTTAAAAGGAGTTTTAGTGATCGAAGTATTTAAGTACATTGTGGAACCTCGATTAAACATGCAAAGGGACTGGGGAAATGTGTCAGTTAAGTGGAGGGTTTGCTATATCGAACACCTCTTTTTAACGAATGCTTGGGAAATGTTACATCGTTAAGCGGAGATGAGGTTATAAGGTGTGTATGACTGTGTATAATAATATAAACACTTGGATAGTTTGCCAGACACAAGTTCACAGATCTTTGATCTCTTTCTCTATCTCTTTGGCATGTTCTAGCCATTTCTAATACTTAATCCCCTGAAGGACATCTGTGAGCAATTATTGATCAAACCTTTTAATTTCTAAGGCTTAATTTCAGGCAAATAAAATGAACTGTTTGTAAAACTTTAACTTCTAATAATTAAATCTTTTGTAATGGTTTAAAATAAACTATTCTCAAAACAGAGAATGCTTTCAGATCATAGCTGTGTAAATCGAACTGAAACAGTGCATGGAACCTTTCGTTTCCTGTTTTTTACTCTCACCTTCTGTATAGAACATGTGTGAAAATCTTTGATCATGAATTGGTTTATTTCAAAGAGCTACACAATGACCAAGAATACTATTGACTGACAATATACAGGGGGGTGGAGCTGTATTGTCAACTATTACTGGAAAAGATTTCTTATTTTGAGGGAGGTGGTTAATAGAGGGATGGCTTTTATTTGAGGAAATAAAATATTTTGTATCATCTTACAATAGAACTTTGATTTCCACTTTAAGGTCAAATCCACAGAGCTAAACTTCCAAGGTTTCCATATTTGTTATAAATGTATGGTTCAGCTACATGTAACAAAGACTTGGCAAAAAACTTATGAATTACTCAACTTGTTCAGATCTTAAGTGACATTTATATAACCAGAAGTATTTGTTATTTTTGCAATCCCTAATACACCTTGTCTGTCTGCCCCCTCCCAATATTGTTGAATAAACTTTGCTTTCAGTATCTCTTGCGGAATGCAAAATGGTGAATACTGCTCTTCAACAGATATCTTTCCATCATAATGTCAACAATTCTCTTCATCTAATTCTCATTAACCTATTGTCTTAAAAGTTAAATGACTAGAACGCCCAAGAGCAATGTGATCAAACATTTTAAATTAAAAGTAAAAGAGAAATAGTGAAGAATTACAACTTCTAATCAAATCTTTGCTTATATTTTAGAATAAACTATTCTCGAAACTGAGAATGGTTTGATCTGAGCTGCTTTAAAATCGAACTGAATCACTGCATGAAACTTTTTGTTTTGTGTTCTTATCTATGTATGAAATATGTGTGAAAATATCCATTATGAATCTGTTTTTTAAAGAGCTACACAAACAAGAAGACTATTGACCGACCACGATACATACAGAGCGGGAGCAGCTGTAGTGCCAACTATTGATAGATAAAGTATGAAGGAGTGCTCCCATATATTTATTTGTTATGGTCTATGGTTCAAGGTTGCTTTTTGATTTCCATAAATGGAAATCAGCTCATCCTCGGTGTAAGAACCTGTTAAACTCACAAGTGATGTAAAATGGAGGAAACAAAGAAGTCAATGCAATAGAACGAAGAAAAACAAAAGGTGCGAAACAAAGAAAAAGTTCACAGTTTCTTACACCGAGGTAGACCCTGGAAATTGACAGATTAGACGCCTTACACTACTACATGAAAAATTACTGCAATTTGATTGGCTTAGAGCAGTGGTATTTCAACTTAATTTGAAATACCTAAAAACAATTAAACAAAAAATAGCATGATTTGTACGTGATATTTGGCATAAATACCACTCGTGATATTTCAAAATTGTCTCAAATTTGAAATTACGTATAACAATTTCGAAATATCACTCGTGGTATTTATGCCAAATACCACTACAGATCATGCTAGTACAAAAACAAAGCTCTTCATGTCATGTCGTGGTAGCTTGCCCTCGATCATGGAAAAAAGAACATGTTCCCTTTTTAACGATGATCAACTCAGTAGTATAATAAATATGTTGGCTTCCTCGTGAATTAAACGCTTTTTCATTCCAAAAAAGTTGAACTAGAAATCATATGAGCTTACCCCTAATACGTGAAAAGGTGAAAAGGGGTGCCATAACAGAAAACAAACAGAAAGATCTTACCAAATCTTCATCCACTTTGCTGGTTGATGAAGAAGCACTTTCTTTGCTCTTTTTTATTTTTTTCTCCCCGTTATCTCTAAAATCTCTTTTTGCGGGAGAACGTTTTGGCATGGTACAACAGCACCAACAACACGACGGTTGACAACTGACAAGCGATCGACCAAGCGAGCGGCAAACAACCCAGCAAGTACGTCATGTAAGGTCACCTATTGACCAATAAAAACGCGGGCTCGAGTATTGGAGGGTCATTTTTTGGCCCTCTATTACAATCTTCCCCATGGTAAAGTACCTCCTTTTTGAACATTTTGGTTATGGGTTGCTCCTACAAAGTTATTTACGTGCAGTATTTGGATTTCATCCTTCTATGGTTTGTCCCTTTTTTTCCTTGCACCGGTAAGCTGCGTAAGACTGTATGAACAGTTGTTCAGTGATTTTCGGTATTACCTTGCAAGGAATAGATGACAATTGCCATTTCTAGTGATTCCGATCTAAAACTCTCTTTTTGTTCTTGGTAATAAACCAAGCTACCTTGCTTTAACTGTACCGTAAAAAGCTTTTATTTTAAAGAGAGTAATCTTTGTGATTTCAGATTGTGGTAGTATCACTTGGTATGAGCCTCCTCCTGTTGTGACTGAAACAGATAACACAGCGCCCAGCGTAGCAGACAGCACACAACTTTTAAGGGGAGTTGATGGCTCACTAAGCTGGAACTTCACTCTGACAGGAGAACGGTTTGCTTCGGCAACGTTGAAATGGAAGGATACGTCCGTTGCCGCCATTCGGCCGTCATTAGGCATAATCGCGGTAACACCGGGCTTTGAGGATCGCTTTAATTTGACCTGGAGTAATTCCTTAAGAGCGACTCTAGTGATCTTCAATGCAACCACTGAATATGAAGGGGATTTTTCTTGCGAGACTTCCTCTGTTGTAGGGGTAACCTTGAGATTATGGACACGCAAGATCCAAGTGGCTGTAATTGGTAAGCTAACTAATACTGAAAGAATAACCTTTGCAAAGTTTAAATAAACGCTGTGGCTATATGGCCGGTAACCGGTCAAGGTTTTCAAAACACTAAATGGCCGGCAGTCCTATATTATCCGTAAATTTCACAAAATAGAAAGATTCTAGCTAATCTAAACTATCATATGTCGATTTAGAAGAGTCAAGCGATCCTGAAATGCTTTACGGATTTCAAGTCTAGTGTTTGGTTTGCGCTGGGCTCAGAGCAGGAAATCATGTTTTGTGACACTTAGAAATTTTTTCAGCTCGACTGCCGGTCAAGGTTTTCAAAACACTAAATGGCTGGCAGGCTAGTCCTATATTCTCAGTAAATTTCACAAAATCGAAAGATTCTAGCTAATCTAAACTATCATATGTCGATTAAGACCATGGATAATAGAAAGACTTTCTATTATCCATGTTAAGACAGGTCAAGCGATCCTGAAATGCCTTATAGATCTCAAGTCTAGTGTTTGGTTTACGCTGGGCTCAGAAGACGAAACCGTGTTTTGTGACAAAACGAAAAAATCGAAAAAATTCAGCCGTTCTGAACTATCATGATCCATATCCTATAAAGCATTTCAGGATCGCTTGACCTGTCTTAATCAACATATGATAGTTTAGATTAGCTAGAATCTTTCGATTTTGTGAAATTTACTGAGAATATAGGACTGCCGGCCATTTAGTATTTTGAAGACCTTGACCGGTTACCGGCCATACAGCCACAGCGTTAAATAAATGTTCCGTTCTTTATCTATAGACGAGATATGTTGTCATACACCAACTATCTATTGTTATCTATGCTTTTGTTAATATGTATAAGTCATTTCAGATTCCAGTATATGAATTACAACCCAAAGTTTCTTACCCTAGCTTGCAGCTCATTATAAATTTTAATACAAATATGACGATTTCTGTTTGAGTAATAATCTTTTTTTTTTTTGAGTAATAATTTTTTTGTAATTAGATCAGACTTCCTGTTAGCCTCTTAGTACATGTATATTTTCAATGCAAATGATGCTTTGATGGACCTACAGTACACTTCTTGTATATTTAATTTCATAGTTTGTTTGAGAGTATTAGTATGTGGGTGCAGTGTGCATAGTGTGAGTAAATCAATTGGCACAAAGCAACATACTGTTGGGAGGAGCTTAGCGTGTTTGACATGCAAGTCTTATTTACACGTGTTCCCTATTGGATTTAGATCAGGTCCTGTTGATGATGTCTTGACGAATTCTGCGTTGAAAAGTAAAATTGGCAACTGTTGACTTTTTGGTTTAGCTCACTGTATTGTACCTTTTTCTTGGAATTGATAAAAGTTCCTCGAAAATTTAAGCAATGAAGGTATAGTTCATCACCTAGGACCCAAAAATTTTGGTCTAATATTCATCTCAGGAGAATAAACAAAACCTATCCCACATGGAAGCCTATCTATGAAGCTTTCAAAACATGTCTTGCTTGACATTCAGAGAAGTAGCTTTCAGGTAAAAATTCAACTTTGGAGACAGATCACCGGAAGGTACCGAATTCCGCTATTTTACTAAACCCGGCTCTCAAAAGGAAGGCTGACGCGTGATAAAACATGAACCAAAACAAACGTAAAGTTGTTATATAATTGTCCTATTTTCAGTAAATCGTAAATACTTGTCTACCTCCTGATACATTCAAATTTTTTTCTTTGATGTTTTTCAAAAAGATTTCAGGTAGCAATCCCATCTCAACCTCGGTCAATTAAGGCTGTCATTCTGAGTGTCATTGTCATTGTCAAATTCAAAATTCTGAATTTTGTCAAAACCTTGCAGTGATGAACATGAATCGGAAAATAGAGCTCATGTGATGGAATTGTTCTTTGCTTGTCACATCTCTTTGCGAGCTTAAAGTGGCATCTATAGTCCTTAAAGTGACCTCAGTCAGTAATTAAATCATTATACATAACTGGAAAGAAGTGTTTGCAATAATGTAACGTTAACTTTGTGTGAAGGAAATCTTACTTACATGTAGGTTTTTGACGGGTGTTAAGCATGTTCAACTTGACAACACAAAGCAAAAGTTATCTGTGCAAAACGATCAAGTTTAAAAAAACTATAATTGCTTTGAAACTGATTTTGGAGAAGATTTTACTAGATAAAGATTAACTCTTTTTCTGCCCACATATCAGGGCCAAAACTTTGACTACATTGAGGATTTTGTGTATATTTTAGTGATCTGCGAAGCTACAAGTGTCTGATCGAGCATTAGACTGGGTGGGTTTTAAGATTTCAGCTCAAGTGTGACAAAGTTCAGTGACTTCCAACACATTGTGGGTAAGCCTGAATTTCTTTGGGCAAATCACTATACAAAGATATTTTGTTGTTGTGTCCACAGTGGAGCTCCGGACTTTATATATCCAGGAACTTCCTTATATGAACACATTTTGTGAATTCATCTTAAAAAAATTGGACCTACGCACGCACATTTCCAGCGCAACACAAGGAAATTAATGTCATTAAAGTCCATTTTACTATGATGTATTCTTTGAGAAAATTAAATAATAAGAAGGTTATAACCACAGCTTGCAACCTTTGAAGACAAATTGCTTGTTCTTTCCAGGTTTATGGCGGCACAAACCACCATAATTTTTGAATTTCTGAACTAAGTGGACTCGAAAAACACTGTTTTGAATTTCCCACTTTTTTTTACCTGACCAACATTGACGTCACAAGCTGTTTTTGCCGACAAATTTTCCGACCACTCAACGAAAATAAGGGCCAAAAAATAGCAATTTTTAATTGCCAATATCTCGGAGATGCTTGCTTCAGTTGAGCTGAAACTTCATAGTATGTTTATTTGGTTCATTATATTAAACACATTCCACTAGAATTGAAATAAAA
Source organism: Porites rus (assembly GCA_964035705.1). Taxonomy (NCBI): domain Eukaryota; kingdom Metazoa; phylum Cnidaria; class Anthozoa; order Scleractinia; family Poritidae; genus Porites; species Porites rus. The sequence continues at coordinate 18,862,018 of OZ038000.1, read as the reverse complement.
TTAAAAATGTTGAAATTTTGGTTCATTTGACCTTTACGGGACAGAGGAGGTTTACTGATGCTGTGTATTCATTCTGTGAGACTTTAATATCAAATATCAGGGTCCTAGAATTTAAAAAATTAGGAAATGTACTAGCAGACAAGGCAGAGAGATTGAGTGTGGAAGTAACACAATTCCAATACAAAAACCTGTTGAGAATGTTATCTGGCCCGTATTAAAAAGGGAGGGGTAACTGTAGTCCTAGGGTTACCCTAGCAAGAAGGTTTAAGGTAACTCTGGTTTACAATGAAAATTTCCCAGCTAGAGTCACCCCATCCGACTTGGGTCAACTTTACCAGCTTAACTGGCATGTTTCGTCATGTGAAGACTAAAATAACATTCCTTGTAACATCCAAGATTTGAACAAAATCTTGAAGTCTCCATGTTATACGGAAAAACGGACAGGTAGTATCATTGTATAAAGAAAATACCTAATATTGTTCAGATGTTTAAAATTTGGCTCGAAAAATTGGATAACTCTGTTCAAATTTTAAGAGTTACTGGTCACGAGTTGTCCATAGCAGAGCGTTTTGATGGCAGACAGACTAGGGTAACCCTCTTGCTAGGGTAACTCAATCTGCCTTGTAAACGCGTCGCGTAAAGAAAGAAGAAATGTGCAAGTGCTAGTTTAACCCTCTTGCTAGGGTAACCCTAGCACCAGGGTTACCCTGCGTCCTTGTAAACAAGCCCTAATAAGTTTAAAGAGTTGATATTTTTTAATTATCAGCAAGACAATGTGCTTGTACATACATCCACCTTGAAAATAAAAGGCATGGTGATTGATAAATTTGAGCTTAAATGTAACTTAAACATGGCCACCAACCAAATGTCTTTGAACTGATGAGACAAAAGCTGTTTTAAATGCAGCGAAACTTCTCAATTAGAAAATATAAGACTCATATTCCAGTGTACTGCCATGGCCATCCGAGGAGAAGAATCTCTGCGACAAGTGGCTGACTTTATCCTGAAATTGCTAGGATGTTTCACGACCTATTGTAGCATCTCTATGTCTGGTCAGGCGTTGGATCTTATATTATGGGTATATAAGTCTGGCTTATTCTCCTGAGAATAATAAATCTCCTGATTCTGCTCATATACTTTTAAAAATCCTTGGGCATCAAATACGTTTTAGGTCATGGTTGCTACATTTGAACATGGCGCTATGTCAGGATAGTGTGTAATAGTAACCAGATGGCCTTTTACACCTCACACAATCCTTGAAACACCCATGCACCTCCCTTTCCCTCTGCAATGTTGAGATATGTGATTGCAAAGTTATGTGGCTACAACAACATTACAATAGGGAGGGAGGAAGGAGAAGGACCAAAGTTTTCTAAAGTGTTTAAAGGTTTTTGTCTAAAATTGTAGATGCTTTGCCTTCAGTGCTACAGAAAGTGGGATAATCTCTAATCATTGTCGTTTTTATGGCATCTTGAAGCACAGGGTCAATGTTGAAAAGTAACAAATACGGCTACCGGTGTTCTACAAAAGTGTGATTTTATTGCTTAAGGAACTCATAAAGATTAAAGTAATGTTTAGATAGTAAAATCTGAAAAAAATCAGTAACGTTCTTAACCTACATGATTCCTTTCCCAGCCACCATCTAAATGCTGCATCACACAAAAGCTTGGGAATTCATTGTTCTCTATTGCAAAACAGAGAACCCTTTTGAACCAAAAATTTGTATAAGTAAAAAGATAAAATTTGTAGAAATGAGGGTGTTTAGCTGCTGTTATACCTCATGAAAGTAAACTCTCAGAAGAATTGATAGTTCCTTATTTTGAATTTTGGTGACGTCATGTAAAAACCGAGAATACGGTAATAAAGTGCTGTTTTGATGCAGTATGTGAAGTCAATTGGTATTAACAAACAATTGAACTCCACTGATTTCATAATGAGGCTGCTTGCTGTTGTCAGCCTGACTAATGCCCCATTCAAACACTCTAAGGTTGTTTAATTAAACTTTTAAAAATGAAAAACAGACATGGATAACTGAAACACAGGTATTCACACAGGATTCAAATGAAATTCAACATGTTTTGTAATTTGCACTAGATTTGCAATCAAATAAGTCGGTAAGCAGCTTTTATGAAGGAAACAATTTTAAGGTGTATTGTACTAAACAGCCTTTTAACATGTTCAAGCTTTGGTGTGAATAGCAAGGGCTTAAGAAAGTTTTATAGGAACAGTCAGATTTCTTGTCAAGATAGCTTGTGCAGCAGATGGAACCTAAACTTCTGGTCAAGTCCATCTGAAAGGGCTGAAATCCTTGTTCTGGGCCCCCACCTGTGTACCAGGATTGGAGTACATACCATGATTGGCCTAATTTAAAAAAGGAATAATTATTGTCAATTTTGCCAAAGAGGTTAAAGAGATGTTACTAACCAGGGTTAGTCTAAGATTATGTCTGCTATGCAGACTTATGTCAAGAATATCAGAAAAGGTATGTAGTATTCTGATGCAAGGAAAGCCAATGATCAACAAAAGAGTGCAATGATCATAATTGTCAAGAGACACATTCTGATAAGGGAACAAAGAAAGTCAGTTTTGCAGCTTGCTCTTCAGACAAGCTGTAGCTAGCATGCATGTACTAGCCCGAAAAAATTATTGATGGGCAGGATTAATATTTCATTTATTGTTATTTATTTGTTTATTGTAGCATCAGTTCTTCAATTACTAGCGTTATTGATTCATTGTAATTCATTGTAATAATAATAATGATAATAACCTCACCACGTCAGATTTTTTTTTAACGGAATTCACAAACACTTTTATGATCTTTAGCTATTTTTGACAGCCTTTTAATTCATTATTTTAATAGAGAAAAGTTTTCCATGCATGGAATTCAATGGATAATCACAAATTTTAGTTGTGTAATTTTGTTTCTTTGATTCCATTGCAGTAAAAGTTCAATCTTGAATTGTACAGGGTACTATCAAACACCAGTCAGAACTTGTTCAGTTAGACTACAATGTGCAAAAATATATTAAAAATGAACTCAGTTTGAAGGCTCCACAAAGTATACGCATGTATGCAATGCTCCTACTACACCTCCTTTTGGGAAAGAATTATAATTAATAAATTTCCAAGCATGGAAACAAAAAATTGGAAAAAAACTCTTGTACTATTATTTTAATAAGATTTAATCACTGTCGTATAATCATTTAACATCATTTTCGAATGGGATTGATGAAAGATCTTTGAATCTTAAAAACTTGGAAACTTATAAATGAATGTAACTTTTTTACACAAACATATAAGGAATCATTGTGGGAAACTGTGAATAAACTAATTTTATCAAATAAATGTATTCACTGTGACAGTTTAAAGACCTGCAAAGGCTGCTGATACATGTATTTTGGGCTGGTCAAGCTACATGTAATAATAATAATAATTTATTCATTTATAGTGCGCTTTTTAACATGCTAGGTGATCAAAAGCGCATTACAACAAGAAATAACCTAAAAACTATTAATACAAATATTAGAAATATACAAATACATTTAAAATCTAAGAGATTTTAAAAGCTAATTTAAAAAGATAAGTTTTAAGATTAGATTTAAAAGTAGAAATACATGTAACGAGGGATATTAAATTTTGGCTATAAAATTGTAGCTTGTTAAAAGGACTTTATGGGGGTACATTGTAGCCTATAAATAAGACCATTTGATATAAACATATTAACAAGGTTAAAAACCCGGATCATTATACGTTTCTGGGACACTGCCCACCTATCCTCCCCTAAGTCAACATTTTTTGAAGGTTTGACAGAGAAGTTGAACCAGAGGACTACCAAGAAGAAATCCGGCTAGTGGCTAGGGTGGGGATTGAATGTGAGGCCTCCGGGTTGCAATTCTAGCGCTCTAACTGAGAGGGTATGATGCCATAATTCTAGTGAAAGAACCGAAGTATTAACAGGTATTTTCTATTGTAGATTTTTCTTTTAATATTACGCATTCTATTTTTCTCGTTAAGGTTTACCATCAGGGCCTGGTCCGTTCATTTATATGAACATGTTAAGACTGCTTGCAAACCCCCTTCTCTCTTAAAATCTGTTGTGTTATCATCCATAGACTACCACGTTAGTGCTTTTTAATTTTGCGAAAACGACATCGATAAAAAGAGATTGTATGTGCTCCGCCGGGAGTAACTAATTGAAAAGAAAAATAAGAGACTGCTTGCAGTCTAATTTGTACGATGATCACTTCACATACACATAGACCTAGACCTCATATACATATCACCCCGGAAAAAGACAAAGACAAAGTCTTCCTTGGGTTTGAACTCAGGCAAGGTACAGTGCTAACACTTAAATTAATTGTTTTGAGTCCCTCTATTAACTGTTGTCTAACATTAGCCTGTGGACCAACCTTCCAGTCTCGGGAATCAAGTGAACTGAAGCACTCCCTATCTCTAGGCTACTTTTGCGCATCTCCTTGACCTGACCAGACCAGGGGCTTGCCTCACTCTGTCATTTGTGTTTGATGAATAAAAAAAAGGGTTTTAAAAAATGTTTGTCACCGAAAAATGTATTGAGTGCAATGTTTTGTTCCAATTAATTTACTGAAAGCTTGAGCTACTGTAACTTGGGATAAGTCCTGCCTGATTGGTAACTTTGCTCGGTTTTAGACTTTATCATTACCTTCTAACGCAACTTTGTCGTAACTTAAATTGGAAGGGCATCGAGTGAAACACAACACTTTGACTCCTATACCCTAGAAACTCTTTTTGCCATATTCCATTGACATAAGACTTATTTTGTTCGCTTGAAAGGAAAGGCAAAAAAGGAAACGTAAAAACATGAAAGGAAAGTAAAAAAAAAACAAAACAAAACAGATCTTACTACAGTGTATGTCGTCGCCTAAACCGGCAGCAGCTGTTTGAGAGACGAGAGCCATACCACTAGCAAACCTAA
>OZ038000.1:18831005-18846005 GCA_964035705.1 Porites rus | reverse complement strand
GTCACGTGGTTGGACCCTTCACTTACATACAAAACGTGATGCCAATAGTTGGCACAGTTTTGTACCCTGTAATTCCTTTGCGTCACAGAAATAAGGACGCTCCGTTCCTCCTCCTTAAATTCACACATACTTGGTGCACTTCTCCTTTGAGTGTTTAGCTTAAGGCTTGCAGGTAAGATAAACAGCTCAAAAAATCGGCTAGTAAGGGAGGTGTCCGCAAAACGAGGAGTGGATACCTGCGGATGGCGAATGCAGATGGCAAAATGAGGATAGAAAAAATTGTGAACAATAACAAAAACAAAAAAAACCCCACAAATTTGGATATATAAATTGTGTCACTTAAACATTTCTTAACAAAACACGTGTATAACGTTGTTCGGACAACAACAACAAAAAAGAAAATGGGTGAACTACGCGAAAAAATCGGCGTGCTTTGCTTCGCCTATTTCATGCTCGCCTCCGCTAAATCGCCATGTTTCCTCACAAAGGAGCCTGTTCTTCAATAGGGCTCATAATACAAATCAACTTTCGCTCTGCCTTGACTCTGGTCGACTCTGCCATAGCAGACAGTTCAGAGAGTGATTGTGAACTGCAGACACCTGCAGAAGCCCGTTTTTGAGATCGAAAGCTAAGCTACTGTTACACAATTTCCTCTCGGTCGTTGTGAATCGGTCTTGTTTAATGAGGGTTTTTCTACATAGATTCATTTTCAAGCAATTTGCCACACCCTCAACAGAGTCATTTTTCTGGCCTTCGTTTCATTTTCAGAGTTTTACGAAAAGCGTCCATCAACATATAAAAAATGCTGATCTGGTGTAGACATAGCGAAAAAAATTATAAAGTCTTCTTAACAAGCAGCTTGTTTTTTTTTTTCTGATTTGTAATAATTACATGTAAACATCTTTCCATGTAGAAAAGTATGTTTGGTTGCTGTTTCGCAGATAGACGGGAGCGGGCCAAATAATTCGAATATTATATAAATTATTTTCGATTCCGAATTCTGCCCTTCACGCTTTTAAAAACGAGTTTTAAGTTGCTCGATACAGACGTGTTAAAAACTCACTGAGGATATGTTTTGGAAGCTATTTTAAAATTAGAAACAAAAACAAATGAAACAGAAAGTAGCCTTCATCAATGCGTTTCCAAGTGACAATTTTTTTGCGGGAGTTTAATTTTGCAGATTAGGTGTTTTTTTTTTTACACCATTTCGGGAAATAACTTTTGCGATTGATGAAGAAGTCTGTTTTTTCTTTTCAATCTGCAGTGTATTTTGCAATTTTAAAAATTCGAACTCATTATTCGTGCACTTATAAATTCCCAAAGGGTAGAACTTGTAAAAAATAAATCCACATAATAGGCGGAGTTGATTGGCATCTGCCAAATCTGAAAGTTACGTTTTGACGTTCGGCCTTTTTTCTGGTCGGGTTGATGCTGCAATGTTTTCTGTCTTGAGCCGCTCAAACAAATAAGTCTTGATTTGATTGGCCTGAGAATATTCTTTCTGTAAGTTGAGTACACTATATCCAGTGAGAGCAAAGAAATCAGAACTTCAGGTCAGAATGATTTTATATTAAAAATTGTTTGTCGTTTGTTTTACAAGTACTAACACCCATGCCTCCCCCTCTTAGCGTGATAACCATGAAATTCCGAATAAAGTAATGTTTAAAAAAATAGCGATCACTCCCGAAAGTGAAGACAGACTGTTCGTGAATTACACCGCTTTAGGATGCTCGTCCGGTAATATTCTGCATTCTGACCCGTAATTGCAGGGACCACTGGCTCCTTATTGGGTAAAGAAAAGAATATTAAACGGGGCCAATGCAAAATAAGCAAACCTTTGTTAGCCGATTTTTTGAGCTGTTTACCTTGCCTGCAAGCCTTAAGCTAAACACTCAAAGTGCACCAAGTATGTGTGCATTTAAGGAGGAGGAAAGGAGTGTCCTTATTTCTGTGACATTAATAAAAGGAATTACAGGGTACAAAACTGTGCCAACTATTGGCATCACGTTCTGTATGTAAGTGAAGGGTCCAACCATGTGACAGCTACTTCAAAGAAAGATTTCTTTCCTTAATTGTTTGTTTGTTTTTTGTTATCCGCATTTTTTTACCATCCGCATTTTTCTATCCGCATTTTCCCATCCGCATCCGCCATCCGCAGGTATCCGGTCCGCGTTTCACAGACACCCTTTCTCATCAGCTATGCAGTTTGTCAAAGTAACGATTCCACTTGTGGCACAGGAAATTTTATTCATGCGTAATGAGAATGGCCTTCCCGGGCCTTCCTGGAACACTTCCAATTATATCATGCTTCAATTTTCTCACGTATCCAGTACATTCGTTCATGGAAAGAAATATCATGAAACATTCAGGGATCTAAGCATAGTGTAGAAAACAAAGTCCATCCAAGAAAAAATAAAAATAAATGAATATGTAAATGAACAAAAAATCCTTGCAATCCAAAAAGCTGGTATTTCATCTTCTCCCTTTTTACGAAGGAGGAAAGTATCCATCCACATATCAATTGAGCAAGAACACCATCAAACATACATTATAACATAGCTAGAATATTGGCCTAATCAAATTCAATGAGTCTTCAAAAGCACGAGCGTGCTACATATTCCCATTGAGCACGCTGATGACGTCAATAAACTATACCTCTGGTTGTTGTGAGCTTATTAGCAGTTCTCTCAAAGACGTCTCCCAAGTGCATCCATAACTCAACAGTACACGATGAATCGTTTACCATGTGTTTTATAAGGTAAATTTAAGAGCCAATGTCGGAAAATATCGAGAATCTCAAATCAGTTCTAAAAAGTCGAATTTTGGCTAATGCCACCCAAACAACCCATTAGGTGAACTATTTCAAGAAATGATAGCAATAAATCCTCAAACACTTTAAATTTTGAGAAATTTGGAAAAGTTCAAAAATTCGATAAAAATGCATTTTTTTTATTCGCGAAATTGCTGCAAATTTCAACAATTTTCAAGAAACCAGTACAAGCGCGCAAAAGCTCCTATTGACTTGATCTTGCACATGCATTTACCAGTTACCCAAAGCTTTAAGACTGCATAAAAATATCTCGCAAAATAACTTTTTAATATAGTTTTGGGCTTTCATTGTTTGATTGTGTGCTGTTTTGGCGGTCGATATAACGCACTGCTTTAACCGCAAAAAGTCGATTCTGGTATGTCTCAAATTTAAAATATAATCATTCTATATGAAAGAACTGTGATTCTTTTAACTAGACCTGAAGTTTCAGCTCTGCAAATTTAAACACTTGCAAAAAATAAAATTTTAAATATAGCCCCTCGGGCCACGGTAAGCGACAAGAACGTGAAATGTAAACAAAGCAGAAAGCGTGGAAGCAAAGGGGAAAATCACACCAAAGTTATTTCTAGCCCACCAAAGCGCAAGGAAATGATGGAAATCTGGGTATCTAAATAGGTATTGCTATCTGAAAAGCCAAAAAGGCGAAATTGTTTGTCGAAAAATATGAAAAGAAAAAAAATCCTGAAAAACGAGCAACTGAGAATCGCGTCGGGTGACCATTTAATTCTGAACTCGGAAGTAAAAATGCTTCCCGCTGGTCAAGTGCAAAAGGCTTCAAGAACTGTTTTCGAAATGCCCCAATAAACTATCGACAAACTATGCTAGATGATAGATTTACTTCCGTAAAAATGAACATAACAAGAAGTCGGAATCATAGTTATAAATGACACTCCTACAAAATGAGCTTAAAACGCATGTCCTGGATTTTTACAAAGTTACCTTTCAGTGTCCATTTTTTCCTCGTGATGCAAGGCTCTGCAACTCACCTTCATAACGTGACTTAAAAACTAGCAAATAACTGAAATTTCAACATTCCGCTGATTTGTAAAAGGGTTGCGGCTTTATATGAAAGTTGGTTCCTCGAAGAGACGTCCAACTTGGTGTCATGTTGCGTGTATGGTACCGTAAAATTCCGAGAATAAGCCCCTCCATGTATAAGCCACTCCAAATATAAGCCCCCCGGGAGCTTGTACTTGGAAATTGCCCTCAAATACAAAGTAAAACAGAGCAAAAACGGTAAATTTACTTCCAACTATAAGGCTAGCCCAATCGATTTTGAAACGCAAATTTCCCTCCGTAGATAAGCCCCTCCGAATATAAGCCCCTAAAAAAGGGCCTTTGAAAAATATAAGCCCCGGGGCTTATTTTTCGGAATTTTGCGGTAATTTGAATAAATTAGCATGGAGCTCCTGCCTTCACGCAATCTTCCACAGGGTACACATAACACATGCTATCACCTCTGGCTCTGAAGGCGTTTGGAAAAAATGTTGTGTAGTTTTTCGACTCTTGTTGATAGCAATTTCTGCATTCGGTGTTAATGGGGAAGATCCTTGTGTCTTGTCAATCCGAATTTATCTTTCCTTTTAAATTGCGAACGAGGCGTCTGAATGCCCTGGAAGTACTTGGCATAACCGCATCAGTGAAAATCCACCATTGGACAAATAAAAAAAAATAACTAATCTCGCGCTGGTAGATGACGATTGGTTTAATTTTTACTTTGCTATTAGTTACATTAAATAACAAGATCGCTAGAGTCTAACTAGGAAATAGCTGTAAATACCTTGTTAAGAGAAACTAGGGAGGGGTTCGGCACGTGCCCCTCAACGTCCAAGCCCACCTGCACTCGGGTAATTGGATCTGGTGGTTCTTGTACTCGACTTAGCAAATTCTTGACTGTTGGGATACGCATTGCTTCATTTCATAAATGACGCTTAAACTGCTTGAGTGGATTTGACTTCGAACGTGGAAAGGTTTCTCGACGCACAGATTACACTCATTGTTATTTTTACAACTCATCAGAGCGTAAGTGGCTTGAACGTGCCTGGTTCGAAACATAAGGTATTTCATTAAATATTTCTGTGCTCCTTCGAAAATCTGACAGTCGCCTACAGTGGCAAGGATTTATTCAGGTCATCCCGTCATGTATAGTCAAGACCTAGTCTGCGATAGCAATCAAGCAGAATGTGTTTTGTTCAGTCAAAGCCTAGTACCCAGACGTATCACAAAGGCATACTTTCTACAGCACAACGCTGGATGCTATCAGCTTTGCAACAATCCTCGATTCCCTGTACGTTCGCAGTCTATGGAAGTTAAAATCATGCGCATTGATTCAGTGCCCCACAGGTTGGTTAGGAAGCTAATTGCAGATTGCCTTGGACCCACATTTAAAACACGTTCGCAGTTTCATAAATAAAGGCCATGTTGCCAAAAATGCCACTAAATTACCAGTGCTCTTGTTTCACTTGGAGAAATTGCGGTTTTGTGGGCGTAGCTTGTATTGATGTAGCTCCTCCCTTTGGAGGAGTCGTGAGAAGCCACCCGAGAGCAGCACACAAAAGAAGACGGAAGTGTAAGGGGCGGTGAAAGAGAGAAAGAATTTTCTTCCTTGCACAGTATAGATCTTTCCAATTTCTTTTAGCACCGCGGTTCTAAAGGTGCAGCAAAAATTCATGACGGGTCAGCTAGGAGCTCGAGTGTCATCGATTATAACTAATTGTGTGTGAGCTGTTATTCTTCGCTTCGCCTAAATGAAACAGAATGATTATTTATAAGGGATCGTCATAAGCCCTTCCTTCTCTCTACTCCTAAGGGCTTTTGCTGCTTCATTCTGCGTTCCCAGGTAGTGGATCCTTTCGGTAGCCATAAATGGAGAGCTTTCTGGCAGGCTCAGGTATGGTTGCAAGCACAGAAGTAACAGCCGTCAGCCAAGCAGCGAAGATCCACACACAGTGTCAATGAACTCAAAATCTTTTTTTATTTTATGACATTGGCAGTAGAAAACTGAAGAAAAACGATACTATCGATCGCTGTCGATTGTTGTCGACAACATCGTCTCTGTTGAATAGTCCGTATTGAACATAGCCAGCGTGGCAGGCGCTTGAAAGTATTTGGGCGCAGGAAAGAACAGGCGCGCGTGAGGGAGACACGCTTGAGTGGATAGACACGCGTGTCTCCCTTACGCGGGCCGTTCTTTCTTAAGCCATTATTTCCAAGCGCCTGCTACGAAGCCTATATTGAACAACAATAAATAGTACCTTGCCACATTTGAAGGCAAATCCACCCAAGCAAGGTTAGCGTCATTTGTACATCATCTATCATTGGTATATCTACGTCGCTTTCAATTACAACACCGCTCGAAAATTTGCTAAGTTAAGCACCACCCTCCGGGTCTTTACTAAATACCGTAAATCAGCCTATTTACGTCCACTTCCAACACTTCTGTTCTTGAGAACGCCCCCTCAACGCTGTTAAAATTGTATTAGACCTGCCTATAATAAACGTCTCCTCTCTAATAGACGCCCCCAAGAGAATTTACTCCAAAATTCTAAAAGGAGAAAATCATTCAATTCATTCATTTTCTTGCTGATTGACTCGGGGTTTGAATGTTTTTATTTTCATCCTGTTAATATACTAAGGATGGAAAAACAATAACCCTGAGGAAGGATTCTGACATCGACGGGTTGGGATTTGAAAAGAGCGATATGGATCTCTAAACGGCCTGGAGTGAAAAAAAACATCAAGAGTTTATGTTGAGTTGTACAGTTTTAACAATAAGCACCTCTCCCTTTTAAACGCCTCATATCTTTTAAACGCTCCCGTTTGGACCCATGAAGTCAAAAGACGCTTTAGGTCAGTGCTGGTGTTTATTAGGTCACCTACGGTTAATTGCATTTAGTATATACTAAAACAGTGGATAGTGTTTTTCGCGCGCTCTGATTGGCTACTCAATCAGTGAATATCCTGCACTATTCACTGATTCACCTGCAGTTCCTCCGAGCGAGCGACGCCAAACTCACGTAAGTTGCGAGCAAAATGCCTTCCTAGTTTGCTGCCGTAACAAACTAAGAAATTTCACAACTAATCAAGCAAGCTATTCCAAAAATACGTGAAGAAGGTGACGAAGTTCGGTTTCGAAGTTTTAACAGGTAAAACTTTGTCTTTTTGACTTGAATTTATCGATAAAACTGGTGAAAAAGGTTTTAGTTTACAAATGCAAATTAAGCTTAAGTCTTGCGTTACTTTATTTAGTTGACTTGCTCATAAATAAGCTTAAAACTAAACTTAATAATCTTTTTTCCAGAATGATTTTAAATACAAAAAGAATTCACAACTCCTTTTAAAGAAACTTTCTCGCAAGAGCTAAACAAATGCCATCAAAAGTTTTATTTGTCGCCAGGAAGAAACAGCGACGACGGCGGCCGTTCAGTCATCGCGCGCCAAAATTATAATCGTTGGCAACAGTAAATGAGTTAAAAATCATCATTTTTGTGCTCAATTATCTCACTGTTTTAGTATATACTAAAACAATTATTCACCTCAGTGTCGGTGGCTAGTAGTGGAAATTTACCTCTCCGCTTCCCGGCCTCGGTAAATATATCCAGTACTAGCTACCTCCACTTCGGTGAATAATTTTTATATATATCTGCTTCAGGGCACTTCCCGAGTGCGGTTGGGCTAGGCCACGTGCCGAGCCCCTCCCTCGTTTCTCACCAACCCCTGTTCAACACTAGCGATCTTCTTATTCAATGAAACTAAATTAAAACAAGGTAAAAATTAAACCAATTGTCATTCACCAGCGCGAGATAATAGAAGTTATTTTTTTATTTGTCCAACGCTGGATCTTCATTGATGCGGTTATGCCATGCACCTCCAGGGAATTCAGACGCCTCGCCTTTTCTTTGTCTAAAATTAATCCAATCTTTTGAACTGTCACTTTCTTGATGTCTGGCAATGACAAGAGATATTCTTTGTACAAATCAACTGCCACAGGTTCATTTTCAATACCAAAGGTCAATCCTTTACTTTTATAATAATTATATTATATTATAATTTTATAATAAGCTTGTGAATAGATGACCATTTTTGGGGGTGCTCCTTTTTCTGTATTTTTTACTAGATTTTCTGGTTTTTTAAACCCCTGTTTTTGCATATGAGAAAAGACATCTTTACAGATACTGGCAGTTATTCTGTTTTGCTTTTGTTCAAACCAAGCAGGATTCGTTGATTGTCCTCTTGTTGTCATTTCAATTTGCTTTTGCTTCTCTGTAAAAGTTTCAATAAATAATGTTTCTGTTTGGACTGTTGGCAGTTGTACTTCAGATGGATCAATTGTACTTACAATAAAACTTGAAATATTCTGTTCTTGCCGTTGGTTATTAACATTACAATCTGATATCTGCTGAAGCTGTAGGTCATCATAATCATTAGAAGGAGTGCTAAGGGGTGCCATTTCTGATTCACACTGCACAGTGGAAGATGGAGCAGAGATTTCATGATTCAAACTTGAATTTGAATTAAGTGCTTGCCCATTTGAGACAGAATTCACATTTTCTCTACCGGCAAGGGAGGAACTACTAAGATAGGGTACTACCAAATGTGGAGGCTGCTGGGAATAATCTTGAAGTTGCTTATGAATTGTTGAACCCTTAGCAACAGTGCCAACTACAGTCATTACTGTTTGAATTGTCTTTTTATCTGGTAACATAGCAACAAAGGGTATGCGAGCATTTATTTTCTGAAGATCTTGCCTCAGCTTTACAATTCCATCAGCATCAAGCTTCTGTGATTTCAATGGTCTGGGGTCGTAAAACTGAGAGCCAATACTCCTTTTCTTACTACCAGGTAAGTCAGACGCATGTCTTGGTTTTGTTATTTTTAAAGCCATCACTGGAGAGAACTCTACTTCTCGTCTACCCCCTTTTTCCCATTCCCTCGGTTTTGATGTGCAGCATCTGTTGTCAGGAGTGATATTTTTTAGCTCTGACTTTCTCGTCATGTCCTCAAGTTTCCATATGAGCGCCATAACATGACAACAACACCCACTGTTGGAAGCCGGACACTGCCTATCACACTTTGCTGCTAGAATCTTTGGGGTCCCGCTTTGTTTACAAACCATTTTCACCTTGTATTTAACATTCCTCTTATAGGAAACCCAACAGCAAGCACGGACGTATATGATGTTGTTTTCCATGTTATTATACACCTGTAAATCATGCACAAAATTGATCATACAGAGGCCTTTGTCATTTGAGTTTATAACAACTGCTGCATTGGTAAATTTCTTCATGGATTTACCGGAATCTTTTACCTGCTCAAAAGCATCCATAGGCACAAGTGGGGGCAAAACAGAAAAGTCCTCTGAAAATTAAGTGTTTTCATCCGGTGGGAAAGTGTCTAAAATCGAACTACACGAGCTTGCTTGTTGGTCGATCAGCTCAGTCTGGACTGTTTCGATATTAAGGGTCTTAAGCTTTTCAACCTTTGCTTTCGTGTAGCTCCTCTAAGAATCAGGGTCGTAAACTTTCTCTCTGTAGTAAGGATTCGCGTTTAATGCCTTAACCCTGCCCCAGAAAAGAAAGAAATCTCAAATTAAAAGCAGAAAAGAAAAGATTTTAGCCAAAACGAAATTCTTTTGACTAGCGTGGAAGGTTAGATAACAGTGTTTATGTAGTACAGGTGCTGCGAAACTTACTTTTCGACAAGATCTTTCTTCAGTCCCTGTTAGTTCAGTCTTCTGCATTTCAACCAAAATTTCAACTGTGGAATTGTCCATTTACTTATGTCCTCTCCATTTTTCACGGATGAACATGGAATGTCTTCTGGTGTAAGGTTTACATCAGAAGACATTTCATGTCTTCCATGCAAAGTGTCGGTGTTTTCCGCCATGATTTTTGAGATTCGCGCGAAAGATAGCCCTAGGCCTCTCTTTCATGCAATTTCCGGTCTTAGGTTGAATCGGTGTATAAGCTTTTGTGTGACTTTATTCGTGTAATTGTTTTCAAGTTCAATTTCGTGCTCTAGAATTGAGCTGGCTGGCTTTGAATGAAGTAGACTTCGAGTTGACTGAAGAATATTAAACGTGGTTTTGTAAAATAGTGACAAGACTGATTCACGCTTCCCACAAAAGTGTCCCTTTCTCAAAGTTTTGCATTATAACGAGTATATCAGGCTTTGTAGCTCTGTCTTAACTGCATGCAAGTGTTTCATTAGAATCTTTCAAGGCTAGGAACTGCGGCTGGTGACTGATATTGCATGACAGTGAGTAAAATGGTTTTCTCTCTTCAATATTTTTGTTGGACAGGGTTTTGGAAGAATTAGATTAAAAGGGTCAGCTGGAGGACATGCACCGGTGCCGGATTCAGGAACCTGCAGTGGGGTACAGGGGCATACTCTCCCTGGAAATGTTCAAAGTTGGACTCTTTGAAATGCAGTGCAATTTACTGCATTCTCTGGACCGGAAATGATTAACCTGGAAGTTTTTTTTAAGCATTATAAAATGCTCACAAAAAGTCAAATATTTGATTTGGCATTTAGGATTTATGCATAACTAGTAAGCGTCAGATCAATCCTTGATTAATAAATGAAAAAATAAAAAATAAAGAATGATGTTCACCCTTAAAAAAGTAATTATTTCGTGTGTGAACTACCGGACGTTTCATGTCAAACAACCGTGCTTTGCGCCCTGCGTCCAGCCTTGAAGTTGGAGCAATGCCTTCTTCCAGTTTTCGAAGTGCGTCTCAAAGGCAAATTAATTTCCGTAGGTTTTTGAATAGTCTGCCTACGACTCTAAGGTGCCTCTGAAATTCTTCCAATCTTTTCAACAAATTTTCTTTCGAGGAACATGCTCTGATACTGAAATGTTTCAGTTGGTTTTCTTAAAATGAGTAAGTTCGTAGCTGGTCACGTGACCAAAATGTGATTTTTTAAAATTATTAATTACCTCTTTTTGAACACAAATTTTGCACTTAAACTTCAAGGAAAATGTTGAAAAGATGATGTGGTAACGTTTACAGCACATCTCGGCGTAACTAACAAACGTTTAACAAGATATATGCAAAAAGTAGTTGTGACCGCCATGTTGGAGGGCAAGAGTATGCCCTCCAACTTTGCGGCCAATACAAATCATACTACTTTGTTTAAAAATCAAAGTGTCATAAAATATCTCCCTTAAATGCGTTTCCTCTCAAATTTCGCGTGTAAGATAATTTTAATAGGCTCTGTCAATTTTTGGCATCAAAAAGGTTCCAACCCATTGTTTAAAGGAAGCATTGGTCACATGACCTCTTAGTGCAAGTAGCCTATTCTTGGAGGGGGTGTGCCGCCCGGTTCTCGAAATTCTGACCCTATTGCAGACCAAAAAATGTCATTTTCCACACCCGTCTTCAGTCCTGGCCTCTAAAATCCATTACAGTTTTTAGACCCTGGAGGAGGTCACAAAACGCAACATACATCTTTACAAAGACAGAAATTATATTTTAAGAACGCCATCAAAAGGATTTCTTAAAATCATCATTTCGAGTTCTCATAGGTAGGTCCCTCGAAAACTATACGCGAATCCAGACCAAAATGGGCAAAGTCTATAACCGTTTACAGCCCAAAACGGCTCAAAATCCATACCTTTTGGAGCGGCACATACTTATATGGCTTACATAAGGGAGTACACAACCGGTTAAAAAGAAGGTTTAAAGGCTTTTTTATAGTGGAAAGTGCACTTAGCTTATCCAGCTAGTTTACAGGAACTCCATTCAAATACTTAGAAAGAAGTAATTCAAATACGACATAACATGATAAAAACCCCAACTGGCAGGAGGCAACTATTTGGCTATTTACAGGCGTGGCAAAAGATTTGATCTCGGGACGACCGAGAACAATTCCAGCAAGTGACCGGAACAGGACTCGATCCCGGGACCGCCTAATGGCGAGTCCAACGCGCCGACCACTCGGCCACACTGCCTCGTTAAACTGTCTCGAAGGTGTGTCCCTACCGTGCAGATTTGACGTGCTTTTCAACCTTTCCTATTTGTTAACAATTTTATCTAGAAATTTATCTAGAAAGGTTTTATTTAACAGATTTGTTTATTTTCTCTGTAGCGTTAAGAGTAGTGTAGTTAAGTGTCTGTTCAATGTACTGTGTTGCTTCTTTCGATATCCATGTTGTACCACGGTGGGTGTATGAGTTGGGTGAACATCTTTGAGTTTAACAGGTATTGCATTCTTAGAACATAGACAGAAGTAGGGAAACATCTCTATATTTAAACTAATGTCTTAGTCAGTTACAAAAGTATAAAAGTAAAAATGGTACCTCGACGAAGCGAATTTGAAATCTAAAATATCCCTTTGTAATATGACTCTTTATGTTTTGCTTTTCTTCTTTGCTCTAGATCCACCAAGCATCACTTACATATCTGCAAACATGACAGTGAATCAGAGTGAGTCAGTGGATCTTACTTGTAGAGCTACTGGTAACCCTAAACCAACAATTACCTGGACAAAAGATAGCAATATCATAAATAGCTCTTTCACCGTGCGTGGAAAAAGCGATGAAGGACTGTATGTTTGCACCGCTGATAACGGAATTGGAAATGCATCCAGCAAGTCGATGTTCTTGACTGTTGATTGTAAGTCTAAACTGACTATACTGGCTATTAATAGAGTCTGAATAGCTGTTACTCATTAGGTCAAACAAATAGAAACTAAAGTACAAATTCCAATTTGCCATTTTTAGAGTTCCAAAAGCTCTCATTTTCAAAGCATTTCTTTTGAAAATGAGTTTGATTGGAACGAGAAAAACAAAATAGTTTTTATATTTAAGGCTTGGACCTTAGCCTTGTTTAAAAACAGAGGCTTGGGGCTACTCGGAAATCTCCTACCAACTAAAAAAGTCAAAAACAGCGGCTGAAATTCGATGTTTTAAAGAAGACAATAACTGACTTCATCATTTTTGTTATCTCGTTTATGTAAAGGGGGCTTGCGCTTTCCTACCTTTTTTACAACTCTCACATATTCGTACATTATATGTACTTAATAACTGCTGAACTCATCAATAAAATCTCCACAAAAACCTTCGCGTGTTTGAATGAAACTTCACTATTGTAAAGTTTTAATTTGTATGCACGATTTGTATGCACGTTACTGTCTGGAAGTAAACATAAAATTGCCTTCATCATTTGCAATATTAGGCTCCCCCGTTTGCATTGTCTCTCTTCACCCACCGAAAGTGTTCAGTTACCTTGCACACTCGTTGGGAAAAATGCTTGCAGCTGCCAATTTAGTAGCCTGCGAATACAGCAGTCTCTCCGCGCTCTTCACCGCTAGGGACGTTTTGCAAAAGAGACGTCTGCGTCTCAGCGACAGAAATTCGATACTGATGACGTAAAATCTGTCCGGAATTTGGTCAGGAGCACTGATTAATCGACGTAGTAGTTCTATTATTTTAGTAATTAGCTATTGTTTACAAATGACAAACAAAAGGCAAAAGGCCACCAATGTCAAACGTAAACGCGGTGAATCTACTACAAAACAGTCAATATCCTTGGAATTCTTCTTTAGAAAAAGCATTTGAGTTTTGCTGGAACTCGATAGCAGAAGAACACAAAAATTTACCATAATCGACAAATTCACATTGAACTGATGACTACAGTGTTAATTACGTGAGAACTGTTTTACGTCATTTGCACGAATTTCTGTCGCTGAGGGGCAGACGTCTTTTCTGCGAAACGTCTTAAGTGGCGAGGAGCGAGGTTGCTGACTAATGCTCTTTATCGTCATTTGTGTTGAGCGAATTAACAGACACGTACAAACTATAATTTGAATATATGCAATTGATTGCTGATTATTGACACCAACATGTCGATGTACATATCCTCTTCTTGTACCTTAGACTTTGGTCCTTTTAACACAACACTGACGAAAAGCGTAAACATTGTCTATTTGAACACGTCATTCAACCTCAGCTGCAGTGCGCAAGCCAGCCCACCTGCTAGGTATCGATTCTACAGAGGTCAAGAGAGTTTAGGAAACGTCTCAGTGGGTAATACCTTTGAAACAAGCGTCGTTCAAAGAACAAGCCAAGTGAGCTACGTATGTCTGCCTTTTAATTATTTTGGTGATGGGCAGACAGTGGTGATTGTTGTGGAAGTATACTGTAAGTATTCTTTTTGGTTGTTGTGTGTCTTAGTGTTTTCACTCAAAAACCCAATAACTATGCTATTTTATTGGAAAGGGGAAAAGGAGAGTTTAACTACTAAAGGATTTGTTCGGTTTTCGCTGTTTTGAAACACTAATATGGCTGTCGCGCGTGACATCGTGTGAAGGCTTAACAACTCTTTGGTCCTTCTCTTCTCCTAGCAACTAAATGTGCCCAAGAGTGGGTCGTTGAACATAGGAAAGATAAAAGCAAAGCAAGGTACAGGTATTCATAATTTTCAGACAAATACCATGCCTGTTCCTTTCTTTTAGACTCTCCACAAGTTACCGAGAGAAATAAGACCTACCTGGTTTCTGCAGGAGACTCTGCCACTCTCACCTGCCCTGTTGATGGGAATCCTCCACCTTCAGTCCAATGGTACAAAGGAAATGACAATATTTGTCAACCGTTACATACAGGAAAAGCATGGGAACTTAGTCAGGCCACGTCAAGTGATAGTGGGTTGTATACCTGTTCTGCGAGTAATTCTGTTGGGACGGTTACAACCACTGTGATACTCGAAGTTGGTGAGTAGCATGCTCGGGTAGGGTGGTGAGGGTACTCAAGGGAAGTTTGGGTAGAGGTGTTTAAATTGTAGGCACCACATATGTAGATCTCCACATTTCTTCAAAAAGGCTTCCGGTTGAAAATGATACCCTGTTCAAAAAGCTTAATTGTACAAATAAAGCGGCACATACCAGTTTAGACCAAATATGTAAGGGAGTGCACTCCGGATAACATGAGAAATTCAGAAATATCTTAACTTTCCAGGCTTGTTTACGCCAACAATGCTAAATTTAGGACAGTAGCATGCGCAGGTACACTTCTTGTTAATAGTCAGTTATATGTAAATACCATTGTCTTGGATGACGAGGACTGCTGTAGGTGGTGATGGGCAGGTCCCCACTGTCCGTACTGCGTACCTCTGTGTGATTTCGTACTCAGACCGCTTTCCATAAGATTGTTGAATCTCTGCCATCGAAGA
>OZ038000.1:18818505-18826005 GCA_964035705.1 Porites rus | reverse complement strand
AATATTTTAGACTTTCGAAGAAGTCTTTCGTCTTATATAAAAATTTGGCTCGCGGTTCGAAGATTCATCGCGATTTTATCGCTAGCTGGGCCGCCTCGCGACCCGAAAATCTCGTTCCGCTCGCTTTAAAAACATATTTTCTAATTTGAAACTCGTGTCAGAGGTCAATCGCTCCAAGTCCAGTAATATCTGCCTGATTTGCTCGCGTTCTAGCCTCAAACGTTTGAAAGACAAAAATAAAAATGCAATCTCAACGCTATGGATCATCACAAAGGTTAGTCAAAAATGATATTATGATTTCATGCGACTAGTTTTTCAAAACATGTAGCGCCTGTTTGTTTGACTTTGTCGGCCGTAGGGAGATTCAGTTAAAAGTTTACTAACGCGTCGTTGCAAAACATTCTGCTTCACGAAGCTCCCCTCCACAAGATCTCCTCAGTCACATCAATGTCTCAACGGTTTCTTTCTTACAGTCTTTATTGTTGCTGTTTCATTTCTGCGTATTCCTTTCACAATTATCTGAGCTTGTATGGAAGCTAGCAGAAGAAATAAGCCTTCAATCGGCATCAAAGTGCTTCCAATCTTTTGGTCCTCCGGCCAACGGCAATAAAAGTAACGCCAAAAAATCCAGATTTTGCCCAAATCGAAACTTAACAGGAACAATATATCATTGATCTATAATCCTGAGAAGTATTAGTGTCGTATTGAACCCGGCCAAGCGCGATGCAAACGGATTTTTCAAGGTTCTCTAACTCTCCTCGCATCTTTTGATTTCGTGACATCCTGTCCAAAAATCAAAGTTTGGTGCATGCGCAGTAACGGGATACTGTTCCTTTAATTTTTAACTTTTTTGTTAACCGTAACTGAAAAAAATTAGCCGATAGCCGTAAAAGAGCCAAAATTTTAGCCGATAACCGTAAATGCCACCACCCCATTGAGACCCTCCTATAACATGTACGTTAGGGATGGAATAGTTTTTCACACAATTAGAAATAATCACACGACTTTCATAATGGCGGACCCCGCGCGAAACCTGGTTCGAGCGGCGTGAAAACGAGGCCAGAAAGGCCAGCGTCGCGTCGCTTCTCTTGTTGTTTACAACACAAGCACCGAAAATGGCGAGTACATCGGATAATTCAAGCGATTCAAATGCGATTCCTCTTACGGAAAACGATATTCCCGGCGCTTCTCTACTTGGACGAAAACCTGAGGAGTTGAAAAACTCAGAACTTAAATTCTGGCTGAAATGTCGCGGAGACACAGGGAAAGGTTTGAAGACAAAAGCGGAGCTAGTGAAACGAGTGTACGAGTACATACGAAGCGGCAAGGACAAACAGATCATAGATCCAGATCCACATAAAATATATAGCCGTAGAAAGCAAAAGCAAGGCACAAGTTCAGAGCTTGTCAAGGAAAGTACAGCGGCTGCAGAGTTTCCAACTACTGGATGGGGAACGTCGTTGGAGAAGATGCCAATGTTTACGCGACTGCAAATGAATCACCACGTGTTGAAGTCCGGGAAAACCATTGGTAATATTGATCATCACACCGTCCCGACGGGGTTGGTAAAGGCCAGGCGCTTCTTAGATGACGAATATCTGGAAGATATTGAATGTGCCAGTGATTCGAAGTACTTCTTCTTCAAAGGGAAGTGCTGTCATAGTTTTCGAAAAAATGACCCCCCACATAATCTGAAAATCGCCTTGTGCATCTTGTCAGGAGAAGTGGAGAGTGCTTCGTGTTCGTGTGTGGCAGGAAAAAGCGGATTCTGTAACCATGTGTTGGCATTGATGTTCAAGATGTGCAAGTTTACGTTATTTTCGAGTAATTCTACCAAGGACCTGATGGAGGAACAGGACCAGCAATCCTCCTTGGCCTGTACATCACAACTGCAGCAGTGGCACAAGAAGGGCGGAGGAAAGAACATTGCACCACAGCCAGTGATGGAAGTGGAAGTTACAAAAACAAAAGATGAAGAATTTAGATTACGTTCTGGCATCAAATCTCTTGTATATGATGCCAGGATGAAAACCACACATAATGTAGCTGCAGAGCAGAAACTAAAGGAGCAGCTGAAACAAATTGACCCTAATATGGGCCTGTCTCAAATGGCTAGTGAACAGATTGATCAGACGCATACTAGACTTGTAGAAACAAAATTTGGCAAATGTCAAGTTGGTTGTTTCTTGTCATACCAAGTTTCCCTGACAGAGGCACACTTTGAGGCCACAGCATCCATTGACTGTGTACCAAGACTTAGCCAAGTAACTAAAAATCAAGCCCTCACTTATCCAAGGTTTCCTCTAAGGGATATTAATGAAATGGCACTACCTGACAATTTGAGTGAGAATGACAACAAACTTATACAATCTTTGAAGTTAGAGGAAAATGAACTCAATGACCTTGAAACACAAACAAGGAAACAAGCTGAATGTACTAAATGGAAAGATGAGCGAAAATTCAGGTTCACCGCCTCTCAATTTCACTTGATTTCTAGACGACAGAGAAATCATGACACTTTTGCAGAACAATTGATCAATCCAAAATTGGTTACTTCAAAACAGTTAGAACATGGAAAAAAGTTTGAATCTGTTGCATTAAGGGAGTATGAAAAGTATATGTTTAACAAAAATACACCTGTTAAGGTGCTCCCTTGTGGTCTTGTTGTTTCAAAGGGGTGTCCCATTCTCGGAGCTACTCCTGATGCAAGAGTAGTCGACTTCGGCTGCACAGATTACTTTGGCATAGCTGAAGTGAAATGCCCCTACACAAAACATCATGTCACGCCCCTTGATGCTTGTACGGATGAAAAGTTCTTCATGAAACAGACAGGTGACAGGGAGTGCAAACTGAAAGAGGACCACCCTTACTATGCTCAAGTGCAAGGACAAATGGCTGTTACTGGAGCAAAGTGGTGTGACTTTATTGTGTATACCAGTAAGGGTATTTATGTCCAACGTATACCTTTTGACCCTGTGTTTTGGGCTGGATTAGAACAAAAACTGCTTTCTTATTATTTTGATCACTTCATTACCTATGCATCTGCAAAGTTTTTCCAGGGGAGTTGTCAAGTAAACAACAACAGTGATTGTGAAGTATTGTGCACAGCTACATCAGGTTAACCCTTCAATTCTCAATAACACAGCAAAAATATTTGTCCCAATGACTATGTATGTTTCCTATAAAAGAAATTATACCAAGTTTCTAAATCCAGCTGAAGAGATACATTTCATACTCTTACAGTTGTTGAGTGTGCATTTGATGTTTTACATGAAGAAAGTAAATAGTGATAACTGTTTGAGAATTCAAGGGGTAGTGATAGATACTATAGTCGGACCTCAAATACAATATTTTTATTGTAACCTTGTAATAAATAGTCAGATCAGCAAAAAAAAGTATTGTCTTTTTTATCTTTGTACCCACTCAACACACAGAGAGACTGAAAGAGGATTGTGTATGTTGTGATTTGATTTTATCCTTAATTTAAATATTATTTTCCATTTTTTTGAAACTCACTCAAACCAAGAACTGTAGGAAGATAAAATTTAAAACAAGGATAAATTTAAAACTCATCATACATATGCATAACTGTTGTGTTACGTTTTAAAAAACCCCACCCTCACCTTATCACCACACAACAAGCACTCTTAAACATTAATGCAGCATTTATCCTAGTCTTGGATTTCAAATATCTACACCGTAACTGAGTTTTTCAAAGCGACATTGAATTTTAAGGGAGCTGTTGTGTTTGTAACAATAGATTTTCAATTAGAATTGTTAATTTTTCAAATACAGGGGAAAGTCATATGGATATGATGTTGGGCTGTGCATTGCAACAGAATGCACATACTGCCCACATCTGGTTTACAATTCCCATCTGATGTAATGGAACAACTCTATCCCAGATGTGAAAGTTTTTTATCTTGTTTATGGCACGCTCAACATGAATTCTTAAACTAGCGATTTCCTGGGTGGCTACCACATCCTCTGCAGCCATCTGTGCAGATGCTCCAAGAAAAGGTGGCAAGTTTAAAGTAACTCCCAAAGGCAACAAATCCTGAATTGTGAATCCTTTATCTGCCATAATTGAGTCTTTATCGTCATATGGAAGCTCTAAAAAACCACTCCTTCGTACAATTTCTCGATCCGAGATTGAACCGGTGTAAAGTTGGCTAATAAATGTGATTGCTCCCCCAGGAGATATACCAACCAAGCCCTTCAATGTTGTGTGATTCTTATAGGAACTGAAAAGTTCTCCATTCAGTTGTAAGCTACTTGGCATTTGGCATCTGATCTCAGTACAGTCAATTATGACTCTTGTCGACTTGTACTTGCTTTTGAAACTTTCAGGCATTGTTGTGTTAATTATTTCTCTGCTAGGCCAAATGCTTATTTGTCCAAACTTAAAGTACATAAAATTGACCCATGTGATAAATATTCTACTCACTGTGGGTGTTGATACATTGAATAAGTTAGCTAAATGATCTTCAGGAAATCCTTGCCTCAGCCTACACATCACCATAAAAAATTCGTCAAGGGGCTTTAAAGATCGAGCTCTCCCCTTTTTCGTTAGTAATTCATCCGTTTGGTCCTCGCTATAATCAGATGTGACGTCAGTGGAAGACCGCCAGAAGGAAATGTTCTCACCTCGCTCCCCTGGATCAAGGTACTCAAAAACAGCCATAAAAGCATCCCAGGTTTGGAAGCCGGAATAAAAAGCAGCATTGGAATCTTTTGACTTTAAGTTTTCAAAGGTAAACAGTCTCTTATTAAGGGCATCATTCCGCCGCTGGGTATCTTGCAACTGACGCTTAAGTTCATCAATTTCTTGTTCTAGCTCATAAATCCTTTTGTTATTGTTATCAATGATTTCCGTCAAGTAGGCTTCGTGCTCGGTCAAATCAGTTTGTGTTTCTACGTTTTCAAATTGTGAGCTTAAATCCGATACATCTGGTACCATTTCATTTGATAATTCTTCCAAGACAACTGAAGAAGACAATTTCCTTGATGCACTTTTCGAAGCGGTCTCTTCAAAGTGTCTTTCCATCGGCTCCTTTCTTTTACGTGGCGATGTTCGAATCCACGGAAAAACAGAGGGAACAACTCCGTCTTTTAGTTCATTTTTCCCAGCAAGGGATTTTTTTATATCGCCTTCCCTGAAATGTCGTGAGCAAACCCTTGTGCTTTTAGTTACCTTGAAGTATTTTCCTTCTTCTCTCCTTATTGCGTGTAGCCACTTCTTCTTCATCGGGTTCTCGATCGGAAATTTAAAGAATGATACTTTTGTCCCATCTTCTTCTCGATATCCCTTCTTCGTGCATTCTGGAACACAACAATGAGTTGGCATTTCCAATTCTTCGAAATAACTTAGCCAATTCTACACAAAACAGACCAATTGACCTAATATCACTCTGCTTTGTTTATCTGAAATCAAGCGAATAAGCGAAGGTCAAAGCGAACGTGGCCTTTCTGACCTCGCTCTCATGTGTAACTAATTACCAATCCTGCGCGCCGTCGGCCATTATGAAAGTCGTGTATGTTTACGTAACGCAATCGAGTCTAAAACGGCTCTTTCATGTAACACGTGACATGTCGAGCGAGCGGAAATTTTGCTGTGGTTTGTCTCAGTTTCATTGCAGAAATGAAGTCAAACAAGGACACAAGGTACAAACAAACAAATTGTAGACCTGATTATATACTAGAAAGGATAGATATATATTTGGTGTAGATTTTGAAAACTTTGCTGTTTCGTGATAAAAACTTGCATTGACCCAAATGTTTACATTGGCGAGGCGAGTTCAAATCCTGACGGCCAGGATAACAGTTCTTCAATCACGGCTGAAAAAATGGCATGAAACTTTCCACCTAATGTATATAAAACATCTATGTATCACTGTGGGACTTGAGATTGCTTAAATTAAACGTATTTTGGCCGCAACATTGGTTGGAGGATTGATTTGTGTCGCTCCGAACCTCTTATCTGTCAAGTCAGAAAGGCCAAATTACACTTAAATGCTCCGTAAACTTTGCGTTCCCAAAAATTCATTTCATATGTTGCCCAGAGTTTTGAAAGCATATTTTGAAAGCTTAGAGATTGCTTTTTAATGTGGAATGTCTTTTTCTGTTTAAAATCATGTATCGGATGTGATTTTAAGCCTTTGAAATTTGACAATATTTTGCTTGCGTAAAATCTTTAAAATTTTGTAAACATTTAAAAATTCATAAAATATTCCAGTTGCAATCAATTCGAGAACATGACCACTCAAAATGTGTATTAAAATCCGTTTAATACGTTAAGAAACTTTTCGGGTTGAATGATATTTGAATTCGATTGAAATCGTGGTCTTTATGTAGCCCGGTCAAGGGCCCCGAAAAAGCGGTCTGGAGGAGGCCGTCAATCGCCCGAAATTGGCATTCGCCGTATCGCCAAAATATTTATCCAATGAAACTAATATTTATATTTTCATAACTAGAATACCTAGGGTAGTCTACATAATTTTTTTGAGATTTTTCAAAAATTTTATTTTTCCCACCTCTGGTCGATATTTACAGACATCCGCTCTTAAGTGAAAAGAAATATCCATTTAACATACTCAAGGACAATGAGTTCGAAAAATCCAGAAAAGTCCATGCAGCGAAGCGAAAGTAACTTGTTCACGAGCACGGCAAAGGAAACAAACCGCAAGCTGCTCAGGCTATTGACGAAGTCGAAGAGGATGCCCTTTTTGAAGCAGGAGAATTCGGCGACTCCAATCCAGGTGCGCTTCAAAGAACTGTGTGGTGGTTTTTATCCCTACACTTCGGTTTCCGAGCAAGAGACGAAAGTCGTAAGTTGCACCAGGTGACGTTCAGCTTCAACAGCAGAATGATGGCCAAGAAGTCTTGGTTTGGTTGGCCGAGCAAGGCAAAAAAGACCCGACATGGTCAGGAGAGAGGACACCAAAGAGCGTTCCAACCAAAGATTTATGCCACCAATACAGCGAGATGTCCTGTCAGTTTTTAAAAAAAATTCGGCAGTCACCGGCCAGTGGAAATAAACGCACCAGAATCACCGTTTTACTTAGCGGTCAGCCATAATCGACGATCAAATGAAGAAGTTGGGTATATGAAGGCACTCCTCGGAAAAAATGAGATAGGAAGGTTTTTGTCCACTGCAGCGAAGAATGCTGGCCTTCAAAGAGAGGGAAAAAAGTAACTAATCATTCTGTCAGGAAAACCCTGTATTTCGAGGCTCCTTGATGCTGATGTTCCAGAGAACTTTGTAGCCCAACTGAGTGGCCACAAAAGTACGGAGAGTTTACAGTTCTACATGTCCGCCAGTGCTAAACACCAAAAGAGGATGTCCTTGACCCTCAGCAGAGCTGACGTTTCTGGATCCAGAGATGAAGCGTTATCAAGTGTCCATAATCAAGGGTTTGAAGTAGTAACTCGCTCGACTACAGACATCGCTTCAAGTTCGACAACAACTACATTGATTGATCAGTCAAGCGATCCGTTACT
>OZ038000.1:18776005-18816005 GCA_964035705.1 Porites rus | reverse complement strand
TCAAAAGGCGTTTTTAATTGTTTTAAAAGACAGAAGATGTATAATTGAATGCTGTTGATACTTAAAACAGCAGAGACAATGACCTTCCGCGCCAATATACACTAGTTGGTTTAGTTTTAACTTTTCATTCATGGTTCTATTCACAGATATTGAACACTGCCAGTGTAATGAGGTCATCTGGAAAGTAGTTACTGGAGTTCTCATTTTCATTAATATCCTTCTTGTAGTCGTGATAGTTTGGCAGCAAAAGAGAGGTAACAGAGAACTTCTCTTTTTCACTCCCACCTTGTTTTGACGATTGTGGAGCTTACTAGGCTGTACGTTTTCTATTAATGTAACATCAACAAACCATTTTATGTGCCACAAAATGTAGAGCACACAGAATGATCTCAAAAATAAACTTATTAAGGGGAAAGACTGATCAGAATGGTACAGGTGTAAATAGCAAACGACCCAAGTAATCACATGATGTACATGCCTTTTCTAGATATAACATCTAAGGCACACAAAACAATAAGTAAGAAAATAAATAGACCAAATAAATAAATGCAGTGAATAGAATATTAAAACGTTTTTGTCTTCTTTCATAGGATCGAGAGGACAGAAAAGGTATGAATGTTGGTTTTACATGTAAAGTTTAAGCAGGTGCAGTTGTTTTCATGTCTTAGGCCCGGTTCCTGAAAGGTAGATTAGCAAGACTTATCCAAGATAAAAGTTTTGTTCAACTTTTTGTATTTACCTTCGTATTCATTGCGTAGAGTAACATTTTTTGTGTTATCATTGCTACTTCTCAGAGTAAGGGCACAGCAGTAATTTGTTAGCTTTTAAGTTACATGTTCTTTGAAAAAAAAAAAACAGTGCCTAAAATTTGGCTTAATCTTTGAAAAAACTTTCGAGCAACCGGCTCTTGGAGTCATTTAAGCGTCTAAGTTAAATGTGCTGGAGCAACAATATGGTTTAGTGTTTTAGTTTTTAGCCAAAATCCCTCAGCATAGCTAGCTAGGCGGACATTACCATAATTACATTAATTATTCACTAGCAAAAGTTGTGACCTAATTCAGAGGTCACGAGTTCCGTTCTTTCGGACAGCAATGAACAAGAAACTAGAACTAAAAGAAAGTTCATCTTCGTGTCAGTGTCATATACACTTAAAAAGTAAGGGCGGTTGCATAGAAAATGACCTACGAATTGTGTGAGCCATATCATTCATTTTGAATTCATTACCCTTGAATTAGAAGATCGATCAAATAATATATCTGAACTGTAAAGAAAGTGAGTAAACGTTTGTCTGTTTTATGTTAGTTTTCGTTCTTCTTTTCGTATTTTCAGACCATATGAGTTGCCACGCGACGATACAGAGGCTTATGACGTAAGTAATTTATTTTTTCATCTGTTTTGTCATCCAGTCAAATAATTATTATAAAAGGAAATTTAGGTTCGAGTTATAATACGTTTGGTGTATTGTATTGCCATTGGGAATTGTTGTAAATAATAGTAACAAGTTACCTAGCGTCAAAAACATGTCAGAAAGTAATTGACAGGCATGCAATATTCTTCATTTTGTCCTTGGCTTCGAGTTATATTAGAACAATGATTGATGATACTGTTTTACTACTTTCAGAACGAGATAGCAATGGATGAGGTCCAACCATCTCATTCTCGTCAAAGCAAGACTGAATACATGGACCTAAAAGAGGTAACTGCATTTGAAAGCAAGCGCAAAGAGGAAGCGACACTCGGTATACCGCAGGTGGAACGTTCATCCCTAGGAACTGATTACGCGCCTCTTCATCCGTCAACACGCTCTTGGGAAATTCCACGAAATAGTGTCACCATAGAAAAGGTTATCGGTAAAGGTGCCTTTGGTCAGGTTGCCAAAGGAACCGCGACAGATGTTCGGGGGAGGCCAGGGAACACTCCAGTTGCTGTTAAAATGCTTAAAGGTAATCCACACCCCTCTTTTGGAGCTGAATAAGATTAATGCTAATAATAAATGTGTGTTTTTATTGACGATTCATGAGTAGTTAAACATTCTAACATTTTAAAATAAGTCATTAATCATTGGTGAGAGACAATAAGTGACAAAGAAAAATTATAAAAGTTGGAACATTATTCAAAAAACTTATGAATATGAAGCACTGGTCATCTCAATGAATAACAACGCTTGTATCACTTATATTTTTGCGTTTATTTTTAGCTTCTGCTCCTGAGTCCGACAGAAGCGATCTGTTATCTGAACTCGAATTATTGAAGACGCTGAAACCTCATCCACACGTCATACGACTACTGGGATGTGTTACTGAAACTGGTAAAACATATGATTAATGATGAACGTACTTTAACGTACATCTCAAGACATCTCAAGTTAACAGTTAATGTAAAACTATTTCAACAATAAGTCTCAGTTTCTAAATTATTGCCGGTATTACTGAAAACCCCGTATAGTGTAAAAGTTACTTGACTTATTTTCTAGAGCCCTTATTGGTTTTGATCGAGTATGTCCCGTATGGAGATCTCTTGGGTTACCTGAGAAAGAGCCGAGGACTCAATGACACTTATTTCAAAGACCCGGATATCAAGCCTCGAACAAATCTGACGTCAGAGCAACTGATGAAGTTTGCCTGGCAAATTGCTGATGGAATGAGTTACTTGTCATCAAGATCTGTAAGTCAAAGGATCTGAGTGCGATTAGATATGAGTTGTGAAAGACTAGGAAATACTATGAAAAACGTCATCGACATTGAGTTATTAAGATTCCTGTACAGGATAAGCAGAAAGCCATGCCAACTATACTAATTGAAACATATGCACGTGTATTGATTAATAAATGAATTAATTAATTACTGAGGAATTAATATGGCAGTGGTCCAGAAGATGGGTCGAAATGGGTGAATTTAGCCCTGAATTCAATTAGATCTATTTTAATGATTGGTTAACTATTTCTTACAGATCATTCACCGAGATCTTGCAGCTCGTAACGTGTTGGTTGGGGAAAGAGAAACGTGTAAAATAACTGACTTTGGAATGGCCAGGAATGTCCAACAGGAGAACATTTATGAAAGAAAGACAAGGGTATCTGAGTTAGGGAGTAATAAGAATAATTAATTATAAGATAAAGGGAATCTAAAAACAAGGATTTACATTCTATTATACATCTTCAATGTCTCACATTAAGGCAGCCACACGGATTTCGGGCATTTCGAACTACCCTTGCATTCTAAAACCTACTTGTTTTGCCTAATAATCAGTACTGTAACCATTCTTTTTAACACATTTCCTACGAAAGTAGGTTGCCTTCTAGATAAGGCTCCTCAAACTTTTAAATCTTAATCTAAAAAATAATTTTAAAGATGTCTTTTTTACTCGTTCTGCGTCTCATCGTTTACCACCAGGGACGTCTGCCAGTCAAGTGGACTGCATATGAAGCGTTGATGTTCAACACTTATACCACCAAAAGTGACGTGTGAGTAAATATAATAGAAATTGTCTGGAAATACAGTTTATGATGTTGAATATTATTTAGTAGTTGTTGCTTTGCTTATTTTACAAATCAACGCTTCCGCTTTATTTGCAGTTGGAGCTATGGCGTTGTTCTTTATGAGATTTTCACTGTCGGTAAGTTGTTGTTTTTTTCTTAATTAACGATAATGGCCTTCGTCGTGCAAGTTTCTTTTGCAATAGGTTCTGGAGACGTAGTTTGTTTGAATTCCTGTTTTTTCAGGTGGTTCTCCATATCCGCGAATGGATGGCAAGAAAATTGCTAGTCTACTTCAACAAGAATACAGGATGCCAAAGCCACAGCACGTGGATGACAAATTGTAATAGTATCTATTTTACTTAATCACAGTTTGAAATTGTATCCTATTTGTAGTTGTATTTGTTTTTTCATACAAACAGTAGTAAGAATAGATATTACCAGAGGTGATGATCAGTTATGAGATTAAAAGAATCTTTGACCTCTTAAGACAGAAGATTTGGGAGAAAAGACAAATCGAGATGAGACGACTTTATTTTCTGTTCTCAGGTATCAAATCATGATGAACTGTTGGCAAAATGAGCCAGAAGCGAGACCATCATTCACCGCTTTGACCAAACAGTTGAGGGACATGGAAAACCAGCATAAGGTGGGTTTGTTGCTACCTTGTGACATAAAAGGTATTTCAGCGACATCAGCAATGACAACAATTTCTCGGCTATAAGGCTTACCATTTCGTCAAACGTAACTACTAGGGTGGCCTATTCTTCATAAGGAGTTTTTTTGTTTTCTTCGATTTCTCATTTACAGTCTATATATTTCCTGATTAAATTTATTCTTGTTTTAAATTTCATGTCCCTTTGTGTTTGGGTATACGAATGTATGGTTATGAGATCGAAACAAAAGGAAATAAAACTTACTTAAGCCAAGGATAAAATTGAACCACAACAAATACATCATTCATATTAACCCAGCAACGTACCTTTTTTAATGCTTTCCAAAACTATGAATTTAACGGCGTACTTTCAGAAACGTTTTCCATTATATATATTCTTGGACCTCGTTTATCTTTTCCCATGCCTTCGGCCATTTCCCCGTTTTTTTTTTTTACCTACATATCCCGACTCGCGATATTGGGGAGCTTAAGCATAGGTGTTTTTAAGCGACGCTCGTCAACCGGAAGTGTACCTTTTGCCTTTTTTTGCAATGATTTTGTCCACATTTTTGAGCAACTTGTCTCTATAAGAGTAAAGAAACCCAGCATTACAAATTTGGTAGCGTCAAAGGCATAATAAATATCTTCTAGAACCCCAGAATTATTGTATGTGAAATACCTTTGTTATCTGTAGGGTTAATTTGATTAAAATTCTGATTATACTAAACTGGTGATATAAAGAACGGCACTATTAACGAGCTTATAGCCTTTTTACGCAAAAGGGAAAATAGTCACCTGTTTTGTCTAACAGGGTACATGATAGAAAATTTAATTTAATATTATTTTATCCACAGAAGCTGATCAACATGCACATTTATGACAATCAGTTGTACGCAAAAGTCGAGGACTTGAACGTCTGAATTCGTTACCGTATATGCGGTATATAAATATTGTTAGTTAATTTCAATTTACGGCTATAATCGTTCACTTTTTCCGAGCAAGTGGAAGAATACTTCGGATGTTTTCTGCTTATACGTATTGACATGCTTATATGTATTGTCTGTTTGTATTTTTAAGTCTTTCTTTCTCTAAGGTTTTATTGTAAACCTCTAACGATTTTTGATAAATTAATACTCTCATCAGTGTTACGGATATTTCCCATTGTTGTACAAGGAGTGGGGTAGTTTACGTAGTAAAACAGTTACTAGGAGATGTTTCTGGTTACAAAGTGCTTAAAAAAATTGGAGAAATTTGAATAGCCTGAAATAAGCTCTTCATGACATTATGAGATATGACGTCATTAATAGAAATGGCTGCAGTCTTAATTTTGCTAAATAGCGTACTTTTAACTAATATCGTTACTCCTTCATGCATATTAAAGTACATCTTATACAGAAAATGTAAAAAAAGCTGCCTTGCATGTGTGCTTACGCGGCTTGTTCCTATGATGTTCTGGTCCAAACGTCTCAGAGTCTTTTAAAGACATGCCGAAGCGACCATTGTATAATAATTGGCAACGCCGTTTTACATTGGCTCAAATACCTCCGGAAGTCAATTGCAGAGCTCAGATATTGAAAGAACAAGGGAAAGTAGAAGGCGCAGTAGTTCAGCTGTTTTGGCAGAGCAGAGCCGTGGAAGAGGCAAATTAGATTTGGCTCTCGTACGATATTAACTGAGGAAATATGCCGATCTAGGAAGTTAATTTCCACCGAGGCTGAACTCTCCCTCCTTGATCTGCAAGGTTTTTCTTATCATACATGGCCACATCCAAGTATTACTAAGTGTTTTATCGGTAAATTTAACGTCTACTGATTCTTTCGGTGAATTTTTAGTTAAAGAAGCTAATTTTCGTTTTGTGAAGAAGGGGAGCCCATTGTGTAACTTTTAGTTCAAGAATGCAAATTAGTTAATTCGTGTAAGTCGAATAGCACATTATGTTGTTATCAATTCGAGTCTTCTTGTTTTTTCTTTCTTTTTCTTTTTTTATGCAATCATTGAAATAAAAAAGTTATAAAAAAATACGATAGTAACCAGCTCGATGATTTGAAATAACTGTCTCTGTAATCATAATTTGTTTATCAGTGCGACGACTAATGACGAGTCTTATAAAAGTAGATCAAAGACACCGTCGTGTATTACATTTTAAACAGCTATAAAAGGAGCCGACGAACTTATAGGGATTTATATATTTCCTTTCAATGTTTATTACCTCTTTTGGGATATTTTCTTCTTATTGTTATCATTAAATATTATATCATATTTTTTACTATTAAATGTATGCAAAGTTATGTTGTCCCCAAAGTTCAAACAGCTGTCCTTGTGGAAGAGTAATACGAGGTGTACGTTGTCTACCGCCATGCCTCAACCGCCCTCAAGAACCCTTCGGATAACTTGATGAAGTCGGGGATATAGCGCTCATATATAGCGACCTTTTATACAGTTCTACGATGTCCCCTTCTTTATTAAATAAGTTATAAGTCTATCTTGTCCTTCTCTACCTAGCTAGTGCACGAACAGAGTGTGTTTATAAAACATCGTGTGAATCCTAGTAACGTTTTGATGTTTTTCTGTGCATTTATGAAGCAGTCGACAGCCGAGTACTGTGCTAGACAACCGTTAAGGTTGTAAGCTCTCTTGACTCGCGCGGTAATGCATGGGTGCTGATGTGGGGCAATGTATGCGTGGTGTTTCCCTTGTCTAGTCCTTGTACGGCGTTTTCCCAGTCCCTCTCGGTCAATTCACTTCGGTGACGTATCTGAGGCGAATGGGCGGAAAACACCTAGACAAAAACAGAATGCGGATGCGTGCGTTGCTTTTTAAAATTCAAGATGTTGTCGATAGTGTTGTAAACAGCAAGAAATTATGTGTGTGGATATTTGCGGGATCGACTTTTGCTGTCCGGCTATGAAAAGTCATCAGAATGTTGTTCATAGTCCTGTGAAGATTGATTCTGCTCCTTTAATGTCATCATTCCAACTGAGCTATCGGAGTTTGCAGCTCTTAGCCCATTTAAACGACCGTGAATTTTCAAAGTAAAAACAATACTTTAGTCACCTTCTGTCAGTAGTACACTTACAGCGCAAATCTTGAATAATCAGAAAAACATACTTTCAAATAAAATTTAATTAGCTGCGTATCGAACCTAAAAACCTAAAAGCAAAAATCCTATAAAATTCGCCGACATTCACAGAAGTGATGTGTGGATCAATTTGAGAACCATTAAATTCAACTCGGATGCTGTTGTCTTAGGATCGTGTTTTGAGCTAAGGTTATCAATGAAAGAACACACAACCACAGACAGAGAAATTATTTCGCGAAAAATTTTTATTCAAAAGCCCACATAATAAATCCTTAAAAGCAATTCGCGTAACAGAAACTTGGCTAGTGGATCCGTTCAGTGAGCAAGTAAAATCGGCTGAGCACGTGGCAAAAATGATTGAACACAAATCTCAAATCAGGGTTCTCAAGCCGATCACAAAATGTTTAAAACGTCTTAAGATGAGATATTTACAAATACATAAATTTCTATTTAAAAACGTAATTTTATTGACTATAGAGTACAAAACGTATCTGAAAATTCTTCAAAAACCTCGCTGCTTGGTTGCGTTTCAAAACAGGCCAAGCGCTCCGATCGGCCGTGATGAAAATTTCGTGAATTTCGAATTTCTCGAAGGACGATTCTGTAAAGAAAAGCCTTCCTTTGTCCATTAAAAGAAAATTAAGCATTCTTTTGAACCTTCCCTTCCCACCTGTGTCTTTTAGCGGTGTATTTTTAACCTTGAAATGCGAAACACTGGTTTTATAAACCCACCGCATGAGCTGTCTCACTTTTGAGGATATTTGTCTAGGGGTGCGTTTTTTTTGGGAGAATCCAAAAACGGATTTGTGATCTCAGATCATACGGATTCTTCACTACCAAAAAAACTGAAGTTCCGTAAAAGGATCATTTACCATGACAACGGCATGTCCTCGTGCTCCTCGTGGAAAAAAACAAACAACAACAACAACAACAAACTGATCCTTACGGCGAAGGCAAGAAAAAAGCAGCATAAGCTACGAATGAATATACGAAATGTTTACATTTCGGTTTGAAACAGAAACGTTTCTCGAATAGGATATACACTCCATAGGATAGTAAAATTATAAGAATTTAAAATTGTTTTTTCGTTTTAATTACTTGATAAATAAACCGGCGTAAGCAGGCACTACATACGTACAAAAAACATTTCAAGCAAGGGTTTAAAAACAGTCTACAAATAATTTGAATAGATGACAAATCAAGAAGCTAGAGTCGTACTCGGCTATCGCCTCGTGCGACTGTTACGCATTTTGAGTGCTTAGCAAACCTCCCGCGTGCATCCATAACTGCATGGTTGCACAGCTGCAACGTTTACCATTTCTTTTATAACATAATCAAAAGAGGAAAACATTGTTTTCCATTTGCCTTCGGTTAAGTCATCGGCCCGAGTTCATGTATGCTGCCATCTGCCCGCGCGTAAACAAATCATGTTCTATGTTTTTCAAAAACTTGCCTTTGAGTTTTTCTTTCGCTGAATGAACCGTTCTCCGTCTTCACTGGTAGATGGCAAAACGAGTTTTGTTGTTATTCTGAATGGCATCTGTCTACTTGCTCTTACTATTAGGGTAAAAACTTTGAGGGAAAACTATAGCTGCCACTATTGAACACCAACTAAAAAGACTCTAAAAAATAAGCTAAAACTAAATAAATGAAATAATTATCAAGCTTATTTATGTGGCAATTTTTGAAATAAACGTAAAGTAGAAATGAGAAAACTTGGCTGTAATTCCCTTAGAATAACAGGTAACACTAATTTTAAAAAGAAATTAACTAGCTTTGTATCGAAATCTGCCTGGAAGTTGCAAATGAAATTTGCCGACACACAGCCGGCGCTGAAGCTGTTGTTTTTCGCCCGTTCTCTGAACGACTGTTATGAATGAACACTGAGAAACAAAATGATACACACAGAAGTTATTTTTTGAAAAATTTATTTGAAAACCCAAATGTTCCCGTACTCAAATGAAATTCGCTTATTCCAGAGTAACGTGTCCGTTTTTTAAACTCAACTAAAATTTTTAAAACTTCACTACAAAGCTGTCTCGAATTTGAGCTTGTTTCCTAAAATATTTGCTTGAATTTTGCATCAGCTTGACCAAAAAGTCAATAACACAATGCTAATTGATAAATTTACATTTCAAACAGACTTTCTCTTCTATAAAAAACACAAAATGTACCTTAAATCTTCGCTCGCTCGATTTTCCTTCAGTCGATTCTAGCCGCGAGGAAAACAGTGATTAATTCATCCAGGGCAAATTTGTCGCTTGATCTTTTGTCTTTTTTCCTTCAAAACGACAACTTAGTATTTTCTTCAACTTCCACGTTTCATCTGTGCATTTCATCGGTGTATTTTACCGTCAGGAGAGGAGATTTGTTGAATTTGCCTAAATTTTACCCCGCTAGCTCAGTTTCTTGGCGTGGCCAATCAGAGCGCGCAATTTACTTTTGTTATGTTATAACATGGAATGATAGGTAACTAAAATTAATAAGGCGCTACCAATATAGGTTCAGCTAGAATGTCATACATGTAGGCTGTTGTGTACCATTTTTTTTTCGAAACACCGCTTGTCAAAAATACTTTTTTTAAATCCTTTCCCGAAAAAACGGGCTCAGATTGTGAATCTCAAAAATCCGCATTTGGATTTGATACGAAGAATCCACCCTGAGTGTGGACATGGATTCATGATCCGTTTTTGGATTTGCCCCCAAGAACGCAAAAGCAGTTTTTAAATTCGAAAATCCGGATTTGGATTTTCTCCCAAAAACGCACCCAAGGCCTCACATATTCGCTTGGACCACGTCACCCGGCACGCGTTGGCCGCGCGGAATAATAAGGCCTGGGGACTAGGCAAGTGTTTTCCCTAGTCACCCTCCCCCACCCGCGGTGAACTAATTTCCATGACAAACCACATCCGGAGTAACTTTGAACAGTACTGACTCATCGAAATACAGGATTTACAGAGCTTGGTTCGGGCTATATATAGCCGGGTACGAGTAAAAAAGTGCTAATGGAGAGAACTTTCTAATACAATGTACACAGAATTATCTTACCCTATACTTTGTTATCAATAATCGGGCTAACTGCAGCAACAACTTTTAAACTCAGTATGGAACAAGAAAAACTTGACTTCAGCAACTAATGAATTTATAATAAAGAGCAAAAAATTACACGCAGCAGACCATGAGAAGCATATAATTAGAGTATTTTTATTTGCCACAGTAAATTACGCAATATAAACTTGGACATATCAAACCAGCCACATCAAAAATATCGGTAACTTCAAGACTAGCGGCTCAGGTGAGGTCTTTATTTGTTGCAGTTGCAATAACGTTTGGAGCAAGGCATCAATTTTAAACGAGCAGGCCTATTAGTAAATGTTGAAAATAATGAAGTTTGCTAAATACAGAAAGGAATCCGCAGCGAGCAATTAGCCTTATAAATATAGTTACATGACTGACCTATAAAATATTCATTTAATGACAGCCATTCTAGGCTCTCACAAAGTATAACAAAGGATTCTCCAGCCGATGAGCCCCATATTTATAAAAATACAACTATAGACGGTGAAACTAAAACAGGCGACCTTGAATAGGGCGTGAATGGTTCTTTGCATTCCCGGTACGGACGTGCAGTGCTCAAAAGGGATCAAAACCGATCGATTTCATCAAATTTCGAGCACGAGGAACAGGAACATGAAAATTGGGAACAAAATTTAACTTAAACACTTGCTCATTCAGTGACTTCATCTTCAATGATCTACTTTATTTCCATTTTTTTCATTTTCCCGTTCCCCGTACTAGTTTCCTCCCTCCCGGTTCCTTGTTTAGTAACTCGAAATAAACCCTGTAACCACGTAACGTGTTTTTTGGTTTGTTTATTTTTCCGAACCCAATTTCTCCAAACTGGCTGAGGATTTGTTCTCTAAAAATATAGTCATTTTGCGTCTTTGATGAGATGACACATTTTGTACGTTTGGAGTGGAGTAAAGGTCCCTTCGAGTGACATTGAAATAATTTTGTCAAAATTCGCTTCTCGCGTGGAACGTGTGTGGATCGCATAGAGAGACAGAAACACGAATCGGCTTTATTATTAATATTTCTTATTGGTATACATAACTTCGCTTTTTCTCGCGATTGAAAAAAAAGAAAAAAACTCGCGAAATTAAAGACCCGCGAAAATAAATCCTCGCGAAATTTATAAGCACTCAAAACCCATATAGCTAGAAAATTCAAATAAAAGAAAAGAAAAGAAAAAAAAACTATTAACATGTTATAGCATTACACCATACACGGGGCAGTGTATCGACGAATGCTCATTTACGGGTAAGCTCCATTTTGTATCTTCATTTACGAAATAACGTTGTTTCAACACATTTCTTGTTCCAGTTTATCCAGACATTTTAAAAGGTTCATACTTTTTTAGAAATGAAATAACGTCGAGAACGCTTAAATCCGAAATTTGATGCCCTTTTTCTCATATCAGTGCCTGTTGAAATCGCTCAATTAAACTGACTTCGCGAAACTTAGTACATTTCGCAGGTAATAAAAAAAAGTACCAATAAAGTATATCGGTCAGGTTGGTAGTCGCCGTGGCGTTATCAATTTGTGACGTCGAGGTGCGGCCTTGGTCCGTTGCTGTCAGCTTTGTTCCCTCGTTCCCAAATAAATCCGGACAAAACGGAAAGAGGAAAAAGAAACAGCCCGACAAGGCTGACATTACGTGGCGCTACTAAAAAACCGAAAATACAAGAGGGAATTTCTAAATAGTCTATATATATAAAAATCTCACAAGGTGTAAAGGGTCAGCAGTGAGAATAAAGGGAAATAAGCCAAGGGAAAATAATTATAATTAATAAAAAACACAACAACAACAACAAACAAAACAGAAAAAAACGAAAAAAAAAGGACTTCGTCGGGATTCTAACCCTCACTGAGACCGCTCCTTGAAGCAATTGGAGCGACAGAATTCAAACATACCTGTAAATAAAATTAGTTTATTCACGCATTTCAAAGCTATTTCGCAGGCATTTCACTTTCGGGTTTTCACGTCCGATCGATGTAGGGAGCTGATAGAAAACAGTCTTTGATCCATCAGTCACATCGATCGGAGGGAAGGAACCAATTCATCGTGGGTTTTCCGTGTTGTAACATAAATTCAAGGTTACAGATTCCAGGGAAAAGAAAAGATTTGACGATGAAAAGACGAACTGAAACGCACTTCCGACAAACATATCACGCAACCTACAATAGTCTATGTCTCGATTATTTTTCGCTCTTGTTTATTTGAAGCTACTGGTCCGAATTGCTTCTTTGTTCGCTGTAAAATAATTTTGCCGTCACAAGGTAATTGCCAAAAGTATTTCTTGGTCGCCATAACGGCCGTAATGCTGATCAAGTTTCTCACTTTATGACGTCACTAAAATGCGCACACAATGGGATAAAAATATAAAAATATAATTGGGCCGACCGAGGAAATATTTCATCTCTGTTACTGAGGTTCTTGTTATTTCCTAACTGTTTTTTCCTTATGCAGGTAAGAAATTCAGAATATCGTAACTGTACCCCAGTGGAACATATAAGTTTGATTTTCAACTTTAATATGTAGCCGACTTCAGCAACACATAATTTAAGAATGAATCTTCAGTTCAGGAATTAATTCTCAAGAATAATTTCCTTTTGCTTAGACACTGTGGGGATATATGTTTAATGACTTCCTTTTTAGCGCGAAGAGACCGCGTTTAGCTAGTTGGTTTTCCTCGCTTTTTATCACAGTGCATGGTTATTAGTGTAGCCGAAGGTGTTTGTTATTTCTCGATACTTAAAATCACGGCTGCGACAACTCAGTGCACGTGCGACACGAAAGTGCAAGGGGCAGCCGTTTTTTTGTTCACTCTCACTCATGTACATTTCTAATGGAAATATATGAAGAATGAAGTACTTTTATTCTGACATGCAGTGTATACACATATTTGTTACCAGAAGTAAGACGAATGATTATAGTAATTTGAACCCCTTTACTAATCAGAGAATAATTAATGGTTTTGAAATTAAAACAAGCCAGTGGACCGTGACGTCTAAGTTACCTCGCATATTCTTTCAGACGGCGTGACCGCAGGCTTTAGAAACGGCACATTCAGATTTTATTTGACTTCTGTGAAGTGAAGGCAGAGGGGTATATATGCTTGGATCAATGCCTCACCGGCTTTGCGCTCATCTATTTAGATAGTGCTTCACCTCTGTTTACTTCCGGGCGCTTTGTACCCGGTGTAACTTCTCGAATAGCCTCAATCTGCTTAGCTTGCGTTTTTTTTTCTTTCTTTTGTAGTTCGCAAAGTAACAGCCGCGCGAATGCTGAACCGAACTCGAAAAAGAAAATGATGGGAGAGAAAGCTGACTGCCTTCTCCCCTCATCCCGTCCCCCAACGTTTCTGTTTCGAACTCGGTTAAGCTTGTGCGCGGCTGCATCTCTTACTTTGCGAACACCACAAAAAGAGAAAACATCAAACGACGTCTAATTAATCTAACTTAATCGAGAATTTTCTTATAACCGATCTCATTCAAATTTCTTAGTTCGATTACCGAACTCAATCCAACCCAGTTGTCAGATTACGTACTATTGCATTAAAACAGGTTTGATTTCAGAACGGTTGTGAAGGTTTATTTAAGCAATAGACCACACTTTCTATGGGTTTACTGGCGTGATAACCCACGCGGGATGTTGGGAGAACACGAGAAAAGCTTGTAAATCACGAGCCGAAGGCGAGTGATTTACAAGCTTTTCGAGTGTTCTCCCAACATCCCAAGTGGGTTATCACGCCGGTAGACCCATAGAAAGTGTGGTCTATTGCGTTTATAAAATAACTTTTGGTAGAATGGAGTCTTTTAGGTAAAAAATATGGTTCTAATACCGTGATCAAGGGCGCTTTCCATTCGACCAAAAATTCCGGAAATTCCGGGTTTGGGAGCGAATGGAACAGACATTTTCCGGAATTTCATTCCGAAATTTTGGGTGTACCTCGCGAGGTTGGCCTAAAATTCCGGAAAATCGGAATAACCGGAAAATTCCGTTCCATTCGACCATTCCTGCTCGCGCCCAGTTTCTCAGAGCCCGGAAATCGAACTCAACATGGCTTCCAATTCTTCTGCTCAATATCAGTGTTCCGCTTCTTATTATGCGACAGATGACTTGAATGTTCTTTTGCACCACTTTTGCACCGGAGCCACGGCAAACTTTCGTAAGTAGTGCGAAAATACATATAAGCTACGCGCAATGTCTTAAATTAAAGTGATAAGTGACGAGCACACTTTCTATTGCAAGGCAAATATTCCCGCCATTACTGGGTTAGGAGTGAATGCATGTATTTTGTAGCGTCAACGTTTTCTTTTCGCATTCTTTGTGCCTATAATTATAATAGTGCATGTACTGTTTCCGAGCTAAGTGAAACGGATAATATTAAAGAGTAGATGGATTCAGAACTAGAAAGCATGAGGAGCTTCAGTTTGCTAAGTTTATTTATTAAACTTGAATTAATATTTTCCCTACTAGTACTAGCAATGCTCAGGGCGAGCGAAAAATGAGATGAATGCTCTGCTAACTTTGAAATGTATATTTAATATGTTAGAAATTCAAATTTCAAGTCCTTAGCTTACTTACAAGCTGTTATTGTATTTGTAAAGTAGTCGCGGACTCGGTTTAAATTCCTACGCAGGTAGGAGCTATCCACACTGAACAGCGTTATGTCGTCGTCCTCGTCCAATACTTCGCTTATTTCAACTTCATAGTCGTCGAGCAACTCTAAAGCAAGTAAAATAGACAAAGAGTCCGCCATTTTTTGATTCCCCTGTTTATTTCGTATTTTCGCGCGAAAATTGGTACGTGATGGACTGGGACGGCTTGGTTCAAACCAACCGGAAAATACTGTTCCATTCGTCACATGGAATACTCGAAATTTCATTCCGGAATTTTTGGTCGAATGGAAAGCGTCCCAAGTCACGTCTTCTCTCTAAAGTCATCGTAAGCCAATCATGACTCACGATCTAACAGCGTTGAACTTTCTCAAAACTCAGTTCAGTCAAACAACAAACAGCAGCACTTCAAAACACGAGTTTTTGCACTCATTACACGATAACTTATGAAAGCTGTTTTACAGGAAAAGCCAACACATATTCATGCGAACGTACAATGAAAGAATACGTTCATGGTTTGTTTACTACAGAAGTAGAAATTAATTGAACATCAGACTGTACGCAGCCGTATTTTGTTGAGTCGATCCGTAAGAATTTCGTTATTACAGACGGAACTGACAGCTATTGTAATGGAGGACTTCATTCACTTTTTACAAAGTAAAAAGCAGTGGTTAAAGATCTGTTTTCTGGACTTCATTATGATCAAGAAATGCTGCGGTAACGACGTGGCTGCATTTGCGAAGTTGTCGCATGCAACTTTGTATGCACGTACAGCGACCGATGGAAATATGTCAGTGGTGGAGAAAGGTTTCTTTGCCGTAGCCACATATTGACGTTAATATTTGTCGATTCGTGAAGTCGGGTGGTTCATGAGGTAGGTTATGGCATCGATTTCACCGCATAATTTGTGCAAATGTTGGAAAAAACCAGCCCGAAACTCTGACATCTTTCATCATCCTT
Source organism: Porites rus (assembly GCA_964035705.1). NCBI lineage: Eukaryota > Metazoa > Cnidaria > Anthozoa > Scleractinia > Poritidae > Porites > Porites rus. The sequence goes on along the minus strand of OZ038000.1, from coordinate 18,800,153 downwards.
GGCAGCTTGTTTACAACCTACAGCGGCCGATTTTGTACCATATCTTGATCAGGGATGTCTTTTTTGAACAAGTTCTTTCATTGAGGAATTTAATTTTGACATAAAATAAATCAAGAATGCTAAAACTATCCGTTTTGTTGCTGGTTGGCAAATGGTTAAGTTTTCCTAGAGACTTTCTACACCAGAAATTCACACAGTTGTTGTCTTTCTCTGCGATTTGGCATCGTCGTGAAATGTAAACTGTTTTCCAGCTTTGTACTTTATAACTTCTAAAGCTATGGCAGTAGCGAATTGTGACGCTCAGTAATAAAATGTGGAAACCAACGCTTTTAATATTAAGAAGGGCTGGGTAAGTAACTTGTTCTGTTTTTTAGCCTTTCTAAAGTCGTTGTTTCCAGATCGATAGCCGGTTTTGTTTATGGCTCGTGGTCTGGATGCCTTTTTCTATGGGTTTACCGGTATAATAAACCATAGGTTTTTGACCAATCAGATCACGCGTACTATCTCAGTTATTTTATAATCATCCTATACACGATCCCTCAAGCTAAAAACGCCGTGACATAGGCCTAGTATAGGAGTTGCTCGCTCCGGGTTATGGGTCCTGTAAAGGTTTTGATTGATTGATTAGTATTGTTTGTTAAACTCAAGACCCTTGGAAGGGGAGGAAGCAGGGGGCCTTGCACTCCCCACTTTTCGGCAAAATATAGTAATAATAATAATAATAATAATAATAATAATAATAATAATAATAATAATAATAATAATAATAAAAGTAAATTATAATTATCATAAAAAAATCTCCCAGAATCCTTTGAGGCAAGTTTTTAAAAAGCTTTATAACTTTGACAATTTTAAACGTAGAAGACTATAAGACAACAATAAGATAACATTGCCACAAAATATCTTCGCATGTCACATCTAAGGTAATTCCGTCATCACTCACGTAAAACTGAAACACAGATTAAAAGTGGTTCATTCATCATATATTTCCATTAGAAAAGTACATAAATGAGAGTGAACAAATAAGTAGCTGCCCCTTGCAATTTAGTGACGCACCGAGTTGTCGCAGCCGTGATTTTAAGTATCGAGAAATAACAAACACCTTCGGCATCATGGGCTATTGACTCAGAGCCCATGAGGGCGGAAGGAATAATTGTTTTAGTAAAATCCAATTATTTGGTCAAAAATATCGAAACAAAACAACTTTAGCTAGCAAAACGCAATTCAGCCGCCATTATTTTGGTTTTCAAAGCCGGCACTTTTCGCTACTAGTGGGCTATAACATATAGCCTAGTAGTAGCTCAACCAATCATAACACAGCATTAATAATATAGGCCACTAGTTGTTGTCATTTAACATTGAATAACTGAATTATAAATAACCAGAATGTCTTCCTTTATGTTATCTGACATTTTGTAAGTGGTGAGGTATAGAATGTATGAGCTGCTAAGGCGTGTCTGAAGGCACATTTTTCCAGGCGAAGCGTAGTCACTGTCTTAGTTCGTCCAGTGTTTTTGGGGCTGGATCTTTGTTCGTTGTCTCGTCAAAGATAATCTAGATGGTCTCTAGGGGGTTCACATCGCGTGAGTTTGCCGACCGGTCGTCTTTTGCTATAAATTTTCCAAATCCTTCTGCACCATGTCTGCATGTGCGTCGCCTTTTTCTATTCACGGCTTTCCAACCTTTGTTGGTCATATATCTTCATACCGTTGTGCTCGAAACTTTGAAATTGTGAAGTTGAATTTTTTTTGCCTTTCTGTCTTGTAGAATTATTACGCATGTGCTTACAGCTTTTTCGATAACATTTTTTTACACATTTAAACCAAAAAAAAACGGCCATCCACTTTTGAACACCTGTCCACTTATATCGCTCACACTTGTTCAACAGTTTAGCAATTTCTGTGACTGAATGGCCAGAAGACCGTAAAACAGATGCCTGAGCGTTAGCACAAACAGTGCAGGCCTTCATTTTCGTGAAAGAGTACAGAAAATAATAAAAAAAAAAACGGCAAAAAAAAAAAAAAAAACGAAAAGAAAATAGAAAAAGTACAAAATGGGCAGGAAGAATATGGCGGGAAAAAAACTCGCGTTGATGCACATTTGGGGCAAAACTTCGATAATATTATAATTTCTTCACATTTTTGCTTGAAATTGCTTTGAAAGGTTATTTAGATACATTTCTTACCTGAATCAGTTTACATTTGCCTAAATCTACAATCGGAACGAACTTTTGAAACACCCTGTAGTGTAAATTCCAACTAGTCGTCTATTATTAATGCTACAAAGTGATTGGTTGAGCTACCACTAGGCTAAATGTTATAGCCCACTAATAGCGAATAGCTACGGCTTTTTGGCGGCAATAAGGATTTAAGTCTAGCTTTAACTAGCTAAGGTTGTTTTGTCTCGATATTTTTGACCAACTAGTTGGATTTTACTAAAACAATTATTCCTCTCGCCCTGATGGCCTCTGACTCAATAGCCCATTCGGCTTTCGGACTCATGGGCTATTAAATCAGAGCCCATTCGGGCTCGAGGAATAATTGTTAAATAATTTAAGAATCAGAAATCAGGTTAAAATTGCTATACATGGTAATACGGATCCCCTGTATTTCAGTTCTTATTTCACTTTGGGTAGTCGCTTATGGGATAATTTAGATTTATTTCATTTTTATCTAACTTCTTTCTTGCATTGTGCTAACTTCTAATTTTTAACGCATGTTCACCAATTAAATTCAGTCAAAATAATATCTTATGTTAATTATCATGAGATTTGTTATTTGAACTTCGTTTTACTTAGTGGGTTTTTAGTTGACGCACACCTCCAAAATTCAAACCTATGAGTATGTTTGATATATACAACAACAACTTTACTAAAAGCAATGAAATAAATTAAGAGGTAGTGTAGGTACTCCACATACGTGAACTGGTACATCTTAAGACATTTTACAAGTAAGGTTAAATAGATTTTTATATAATTACATTATACAGTATAGCATGCGATCGATCGCAGACGTATTTCCGGTCGTCGCTACCACGCGTACTAAATCAATTCAGAAACAAATAAAAAGTAAATATCCGGAAGTAGGGAGTGAAAAACCTTTAGCGAGTAAAACCTGTTTCGTGTTGAATTCCTCATTTCTCGATCTATTCTCCAAGCAAACGAGACTTACCGCCGCTGGGAGTGCGTTCTTGTTCTAAGTAGGATCACGGCATTTGAGAAACCTTTATTTTCACATTCAAAGTTTTGTATCCCTTTATTTCTTTGGCGCAAAGTATACATTTTTTCTCGTCTATTTCAAGCGCATATTTAGCAATTACTCCTTGAGCCCGCATGGGCTCCGAAGGCCGAATGGACTATTAACTCAGAGGCCATGAGGGCGAGAGGAATACCGTAAAATTCCGAAAATAAGCCCCGGGGCTTATATTTTTCAAAGGCCATTTTTGAGGGGCTTATTTTTGGAGGGGCTTATCTACGGAGGGAAATTTGCGTTTCAAAATCGATTGGGCTAGCCTTATAGTTGGAAGTAAATTTACCGTTTTTGCTTTGTTTCACTTTGTATTTGAGGGCACTTTTCCAAGTACAAGCCCCCGGGGGGCTTATATTTGGAGGGGCGATTTAACGGAGGGTTTCTTGCCTTACCAGTTTGGGGAGCTTATATTTGGAGGGGCTTATACATGAAGGGGATTATTTTCGGAATTTTACGGTTATTGTTTTAGTAAAATCCAACTAGTTGGTCAAAATATCGAGACAAAACAACTTAAGATAGCAAAACTTGAGTCAGCCGCCATTGTTTTGGTTTTCAAAGCCGGCGCTTTTCGCGACTAGTGGGCCATAACATTTAGGCTAGTAGTAGCTCAACCAATCAGAGCGCAGCATTGATAACAGACCACTAGTTGGATTTTACTAATTTAAGTTAGCATTTTCATTGCAAAAGCTACTGTTATATTTTACAAGTCATAAACGAGCAGACACTGCAGGTACAAAACCAATTGTTGTCCACTTGTTCATAACGTTCACTTGTCGAAAATAACATAGATGACAGGCTACTGCAGTTTACTCACTTTTTTAGCTAACGTTTTCTACAAAATTGCTTCTTGAGAAACCCCATAATAACAGAGATTTATTTTAGAAAGATCTTCATACTGTTTGATCTCGGGGTTTTCCTCGTCTCGCTCGCGCTAGTTTTGTAAGCGTGAGAGATCCTAGTACGTGGCTTGTTTAACGCGCGCGCGCGTCAAGCACGCTGTTAACCTCACCACCCACCAAAGCCGGGGAAAAGTGCCCTGGGGACGAGGTTGGCACGCTGTTATTGGGAAAAGACAGTTTTTCACCCAGATGACAGTAGAGAGAAAAGGTTCTATAGCAGCTCTTCTATATTCTAAGAGATAGCTTCTTGTCTTGTCAATGATAAATAAATTGGAATTATTTTTAATAAAGGTGTTGAAAGGTAGGTTTTTTGTTCACTTGAAGCCCGTTTCAGCTATCTCTTTAAAACACACTCTCCGCTGCAACAGTCCCAAATTTTTTAGATGCTTAAAAATCATGATATTTCAAATTAATCACACTACCAGTTTTCCACTTATTTTCTGCCTTGCTTAATCTACAAAGAGGCGTTAAACGTATTCCGTGTCTCCCACTTGACACTTCTCTGGAATGTTTTTAACGCTACAACGACTCGTATGTATTAATGTTTATAACTTTTTTTCTCCAACCTGAATGTAAAGCGTGGTGCGAGGGAGTCCCGCTTTACACTCTTACTAAAACTACACTACCTGCTTTGCAACTGGTCAATTCGCGTGGTGTACACAGACTATTAGAGAACAGTTTATGTTGCCCCTTGCCACTAAACTAATTCCTGTCGGTTTTCCTACGTTGGGTTCGCTATATTCCACTCAGATGGTCTCGCTCAAGGATGGGGTAGGCAGGATAACCAATCTCAGATAATTTTTTCACAGGCCAGATGTTTTATTTTTCGCCGCACTGAGAACAAATTTGCGGTCTAGTTGTGTAGTCAAAACACGATACATATCAACGCCAAGGACACATCACTAATACGCTGATAGTAATTTTAGAAAAAAGAATTAGCGATTTAGTGGAGACGTAATCTGCTTAATCTTTGGTGCTTAACCTTTCGGCCGAAAATTATTAACTAAAAGCGATTTTATTGCAGGTCTATTTAGGGCTCATAACTACTGATTACCTTCATAATCTCGTCGTTTATTCACATACATGTTCATTGTAACAGAAAGTGTAAACACAGGACACTAAAAGCAGTAAAACAGTAATGATTATCGTTATATCTATGACACTAAATTATGTCCTATCATTCCTAAGCTACTGTTCAATTAATAGTCACCAGTAATAAAATCAAAATAGGACCTCGGGGAGAAGTGAGTCTTTCAGACAAATCCCGGAATAAGATAAGGAGACTTGTTAATTTATTATAAGGATGAATCGATTTAACTTCTTTTCAGTGCAAGGAGTTTATGCAGTACTTACCGCGTCGGTTTATTCATTCAAATACACAAGATTTTGCATTTGCTCTGTTACAAAAGATGTCAACTGAAAAGAAGGTTTTACATTAATTAACTTGCAGGCTTTCGACCAGTAAGTACACACAATATCCAGTTGAAGGTATGGCTTAAAGAAGTTTGAACCATCACTGAAAATAACATCAAGATGGTTTTAGGGTATCATCTTGTTTAACGGTTTTGAAACCATCTTCACATTGTTATTGAACTCATTCACCGAACACAATTTCGGTCAATTTCTGGTTAGTCTCGCTGTTTTTCATACCTATGACGAACTGATTATCCTTTTGCTATTTGAAACAATGATTTCTTAAAAGTAAGTTTTGAGACCTCTGGAACCTTTCACGGTACAGATTTTACTTTTTTCGGCAACTAATAGCCGCAGTTTTGTCAGGTTTGTTTGTCTTCTTGATGAGAAATGACCCGCATTACCCTCGCTTTCGAGTAACCAAGCACTCGTCCTAGGACAACTGGCCTATTGCCAACTAGACTGAGAAAACACAGCGCGCCTAGCGCCCGGGCCTCACGATTCCAAGAGAACGCTCGGTTACTAAGACTTAATGAAAATGCCGATTGAGTTTAATGGAAATCAATTCAAAGCGTGTTTCAAGATTTTTTTATAAGAGAAATATACGATGGAATTGACCAGAAGAGACAAAATACTATTTTAATGTAAATACTTGAACTGTATTTAGAAAAAATTACTTTAATGTTAGTAGTCGAAAGCCATTTTTATAGCCCATATTTTGGGCTTCAGCAATTAGCATAATTATAAAGTGCAACTTTAACCCTTCCTGAGCAAGCATGTATTGTTAAGCTGTTAAACGTACCGTCACAAGTTTCAGAAATAACTTAAATTACGGTATGGGGTGATTTGTCCGCTAATGGGATCAGAAGCACCTTGTTGTGGTAGTGGACTATCTGGTAATTGTGTAGTAATTATTCACTTCATATTTTGATTTTTAAGGACTGTAACTTACTGGAGTGATTTTGAATTGAATGAAATATTGGCTAGATTTTAAAGAAAAATAATGCTTTTAACCAACTGCCCCTTAAGCGGCAACCCTTAATTAAGCGGCCGGTAATTCAGAGTCCCAAAATAATTGTAGAGAAGAATGGGAAATTAAACCTCTATTAAGTGACCCGGGCCACCTTTTTGCCGCCCCAACGAGAGTTTCCCCATCGTTGTCACCTATATTAAGCGGTCATCTGGCGCTTGATTACGTTTTACTCGGTGGATTTTGACTTCATTTTAAGAATATGATAAATGAAACTACAGTTCGATATAGACTTTTACGGCCAAATGTGGACCAGTAACGCTTCTTCCGCCACGCGTTTATCGTTTCAAAATAAAGGAATGTCTGCTGAAAATGATGCTGATTTATTATGAAACTCTAGGAGCTACCAACCGCCATTAATCGCCCCCCCGCCGGTACCCAGATGGTGGTCACTTTATAGAGGTTCAACTCTAGTGTAGTTAAGAGTGGATATCTGATTGAAATCTCCTTATGCAAGCTACTCTATCTTCTCCATCAGTCTATTATGCAGAGAAAGCTGTACGACTGCGTGGCATTTATTTGTGTCATTACCCTGTTCCTTGTGGAGCCATCAGGTAGAGTACATAGTTGCTAGTGATGTTTTAAATTATGTCGCAAAACACGGCAATGATGGGGTGCAATACCCGTTTTGTTCTTAGCAAGTTTATTGAGTTTAATTCATAAATAGGGCTTTAAGGGAATCCGTCGGTAATTACCATTATTATATTAGAATCATCATTTCATGTCTAGCTAGTCGAGCCTGTTTAATTTATAATGTCCCCTTGGTTGATAGTTCGGGTTTGTTGATGGGCCCACTGATCATTGCATAAGCTACAGTATGTAAAAATTGATTAAGATGTTTTTACGAGTATTTTTTTTTTTGATGTGCTACATTGCAAGAATAGGTTCCCTACAAAGGCCTCTATTCAAGGTTAAAAATGAAACGCAGATAATTATGTCCGAGACCACATGAAATAAACCGATTGCTTATTTGTTCAAGAATTTTCGTTTTAGTCTTAAATCATGCTAATTCGTGACATGCTGATTATTTTATTTTCACATTTGTTTCACCGAGCTTAAAATTTACCATCTTTCATTCTTTCACCGTACAGTACGATCTCGACATTGCTGATTCTAGCTGTATGCAGGACGCGTGTCAAATATGAACCTACTATATATATATAGCCTAGCTCTCCATCCATGAGTTCGAATTCTCCGTAGCTCAAGTGGATTGAGAACGCCCGCCAAGTGGTTGGGAGGTCATAGGTTCGTATCCTGTCGGGAACTTAGATTTTTTTCTTTAGTTTGTCCCACGTTCGTGACGCGTTCATTATTTCATTTTCACATTTGTTTCACCGAGTGAAAATTTACCATCATTCATTCCTTCGTTACTTATATTATTCTAACCCCTTTCTTGCATACTGTACGCTTCATTTCATGTTCTGACATGCATTATACATTCCCTTAACAAACACAAAAAGCTAAACATTACACCCCTGTCCCGGTTTAGTTTTTTTTGACGACATATTTCTTTCGGCAGTGCAGCAATTGAAAAGTCTGGTAAAAGGTTTTCCTAGAAAAATGTTAAGGACGAAAAAGAGGTTATTAGGAAATCTCAGATCTTTAAGGCGGAGTCATCAAAGGTATTGCAACCGAATGCAATTGTCTATCTCTCCTTTCCTTCCCGAATTTCATCTACGTAGCCAACATTGTTCACTTGAGACAAGAGAGAATGAGCTAAGAGAGCGAATCCCTGTGCCCCATGAAAATTATTTGAAATCTATTTCAAGTTCGCGCCCGTGCTGCGAAGGTTATTTTTGTCTGTTGTTTTCGTGACCCAGCCACGTGGCCTACTTTCACGCCAATGTGACATGTTTCGCCACCAAACATTTGAAGTTTGACAACCGTTACAGTTATAAGGGCGCTAAAGGCTTAAGTTGTTGACATGTTTTTGATCAGCGTGTTTCGCTCACGATCCCTGGCCTATATGGAGAGGCCCCGCCCGAAGAAGAGGTACCTTTTTCAGGCTTCAGGTTTATGAATTAAGGGAAGAGATTTCACTTGTTGAAGTATATAAAACGGTTGGGAAATCTGTCATTTGGGTCTGTGGTCTAAAACGGCTAAAAGATGAATTTTATGGCTTTAAAATGTCAAGAAAACGTTCTATTTTTGTGATTGATTCCCGCTTGAAAGACAGTGCATTTACAGCAGGTAAAAGAGATGCAATGTTCTAAACAAGGTATGTGAAAGGGGTACCATTTGACAATAGAAGATATACGAAAGGAGTACCTTTTTTGTGAAAAATGGTATATAAAAGGGTAAGGGGTTGGACCTCGGGGCGACGCTTCCCCGTATAAATTTTTGTTGAGTATCCACCCCCCGCCTCATGATTTAGGAACGAATTTCATTTACAAAGGGATTGCAGTATTGAGGTTAATATTTCACTTTAAAATTAAAGATTGAGATTTTCTATTGGCTGGTAGCCTCATGTGAAGTAACGATTATTGAATTCTGACACAACGTGAAAGCCAAAGGCAGAAGCTACCAAGCGCGAAATACGAAACCTTTATTAAGCGGCTGGCTTCAGTTGTTTATGTAAATATGCAAGATATTTTTTTCTCTTTTTTCAGGATAATGCTTGTTCAGAAACAGTACATTTGTTTTTAAGGAATATTCTTAAGAGTTTCAAACTGCATTACTTCTTCTTAAACTCTAATACTTGCGATGAATATTTTGCTGTGCGAACACAATAGATGCTTCAAGCTGTTGAATAGTAGCTATGGATGCCAGAGACTTTCAGGATGCGCGGTTTCCGGTGTCGGTCAATTCTTCATAGTGAGCGGTGTGCGTACATTTTATCTAGCGCCATCTCAAAATTGAAATGTTTGGCAGCCAAACTTGTCATATTTGAACACCCCTTAAACCTGTTTTCTCGTTTTCTACTTTTGGATCCAAACGACGGTATCACAGCTCGCGGGTTTGCGTGAACGTCGCCCGAAAAGACTATAGCCTGCGTAGCAGGCGTCGATAGGTGAAGGGGATTTGGGAGAGACTGGGGTAAGGGACGCCTGCTATAAGGACCCCTTTTTGTTCATTTCTGCGAACGCTGGCGTCTGCAAATTCCTGATTGGCTGAGCGGTAATGAGTAACTTATTGACGAGCATTGGTAAGAAACAACCATGATGCAGCATCAAAGGAAATGTGTTCTATTGACCGTCTCTATTGGCATAAGCTTTGGAAGATCAAAACTACTCCAATCATGCAGGAACGTCACGTTGAAACCCGAACTAGAACCAACTGTAGGCAGCGGATGCTCAGGAGGTTTTGTGTTTGTGTAGTGGATTTGTCCAAACACCGAGCGGTTATTCGAGGTGATTCTTGTCATCTACAACGCCGATTTTCGCAGGCAAGAGCATCGATCGGTTACAATTGTTGGAAGAATTTTAGAACCTAGACACGCAACTTTTCTGCAAATCATATACCGCCTCAGAACTTCGAAATGGTTTGTAAAGCAAGAGCTTAAGCTTCTGTAACAATTATCCGTTGAGCTTTTTGACAAACGTATATAATTCTACTTTCATAAACTATTCAGGCTGGCGACTGTTTTGTTTGATAAGGCAAGACCAAAGGTTTTTTCTGCATTAACTTGAAACTGATTGTTTGTCGTGTTTGCTGAGCAAGAACAGTAAAAATGTTTTACTTTGCACGATTATGACAATTTCCGGTAAACAAAGAAACTAAGTTTGGGCCATGCTGAGAAGCGGCCCCTACTTAATTGTGATAGTGACGTATTGACAGTTGATGTTACCAGATTAGTTAGGGAATTGGTGGGCAGAATTAAAAAACATTGGCTATTATAGCAGGCGCTCCCTTCCCTTTTCCTTTTTTCCCTTTCTCAACCCCCTCCCCTCCCCTTTTTGCGCTTGCCACGCAGGCTAGAAGAGACAGTTGTCGTTCACAATTTTGTTGGTTGTTTATATACTGATGTAGCAAGGACCACATTACGCAATTTTCGTCGAGTCCGAACCGCTTTCTCCGGCAAACTCCCAAAAGCCAGGGGACCGTTTTGCTCGTCGGCCTCTACTCTGGCTAGATTTTTCTTCGTAGAAATCTTTTGACTCGTCCAAGAAAGTAACATTAAAGGGACTGTGTCACGATAGTGCGCATGTGTGAGCTGTGACAGTAGCTGATTGTCTTTGAACCAATCGGAAGCGAGTAAGATGCACCCGAGGAAATTTACATAATTCAAGATTCATTGTTCGCGAAGCGGGAGTCTTCCGGACGTTTTTGTTCGATTTTATATATCCCCATAATTCATATTTATTCTCTGGTATTCCTCAGATAAATGTTGCGGCTGATAAGAATGAGATTAACAACCCTGTCCTGCTTTGAAACAAACCTTTACCTTCGTGTATTTTTACGTACCCACGCTAGAAAACCAGTCTCCGATCCGCAATTAAAAATAATTTGAAAACAAACCTTTCTGATCTCTCTGTTTACCCTATATAAACTTACGATGATACCGGCAAATAGCTCCTGACAGGTGATCAAAACACACTGTATAGGATGAGGCAAACGTTTTGCTTAAAATGCCAGCTAAATGCGCGCTATAATAAAATAAGCCATGCCATGCGGTCGGCTAGCGTGATGACCACAGGTAACCCAGGCTCTGTGATAGTACCACAGTACGGTTCCAGTAAAATTACAGTGTTTGTATGGGGTAAAAATATCATGCTAAAACTTCTAGGAAATACTAAATAAAGATCAATAAAACTTACTCTACTGTTAATTGTTGTTGTCCTTATTGCTCCAACGAAGTTTCGTGATAATTTGCAGTAATTTGTTCAAATTCACTCTATCTACAATAATAATATACAAGGTAGGAAACACGAGGTGCCATTTTCGCCGACATGCTCTCATTCAACACAAATTTTTCCACGAAATTCGAACTCCAACGGAAAATAAACACGCCGGGATCGTATAAATAGGATAGCAGCAGATATAGAAACCAATGAAGCTTTCCCAGATAGAGAAACGAATCCCACAGACTTTGACAAACTCGAAGGATATAATCCAAACAGACCGAGAATATGCTCGCCGAAGCAGCCGGGCCAGATCAACGCGCGGCCAGGAAAATGAAGCCTGGGCACTGTACAAAAAATTCCATCCCGGGAGTCCTGAGGTGACCTTTCTGGGGAACGATACATCATTTGCCTTAAGCCACCCTACCCTGCTGAAAAAATACTTAATAGAAGGCAATTGTTCTTCCTAGCCGTACCACCCTGACCTGTTATAAAGATGTTATGTCCCTCTCGAACTATATTCAGCGCCTGGCGCTGGTCCTCAGAAAGTCTATCAAACATCAATGGGGCAAGGTTATAAGTGCAAAGGAAATAACAACGAAGGAGGATCTACAAAACATAAAACGAGCAAAAGATAGAAGTGAATTTTGGCTCTTACCGCTCTTACCGCGGCATTTGTACAACAAGACCAAATTCAAAGAGAGGTGTCACGATGGTTCACATATTTAACTGATAGAACGTTCAGTTGTATTGACAAGAAGTCGGTGTGTTACGGCCGCATTAATCGCTAAATAGGTGGTTTTCACGTTACGTCATCGCCACCATGCTGGTGGACGGTAAACAAAAGATCGCTAATTAGCTCACTTTGTTTGTCCACCAGCATTTGTTCATTTCAACATTGTTATTTGTGTCTCCCGAAAACCACCTATATGTTAATCGCGCTAGTTCTTTGTTTACTGGCGCACATGCCTTTTGCATTTGTCTCAGTTATCGCAATTCATATTCTTGACATTATTTTTGACATTATTTTGTAAGCTTCACCGTTTATTTACGATAGTTTCGCTCGAGAGTTCACAGCAATAGTATCTCAGTCATCATCTACCTTTTGTTCAACCTTGTTTTTAGCCCGCCTTGTAAGTATTTCGCTTTGTTATTTCATTAGTTTCATTACTGTTATTTGCATTCCTTAGTAAAAGAAATGGGGCGCCTTGTAACTCGGCAGACTATCCTGGTTTTATTTATTCTTTTTGGCCATTTAAATTTAGGCGCGTGTGCGGGGTTTGCTCTGGCGAATTGTGATTGGCTAGGAAGAACAATTGCCTTCTATCAATTTTTTTTCCAGCAGGGGAGGGTGGCTTTGGGCAAATGATGTATCGGTCCCTAGAAAGGTCACCTCAGGACTCCCGGGATGGAATTTTTTGTACAGTGCCCAGGCTTCATTTTCTTGGCCGCGCGTTGATCTGGCCCGGCTGCTTCGGCGAGCATATTCTCGGTCTGTTTGGATTATATCCTTCGAGTTTGTCAAAGTCTGTGGGATTCGTTTCTCTATCTGGGAAAGCTTCATTGGTTTCTATATCTCCTGCTATCCTATTTTTACGATCCTGGCATGTTTATTTTCCGTTGGAGTTCGAATTTCGTGGAAAAAGTTGTGTTGAATGAGAGCATGTCTGCGAAAATGGCACCTCGTGTTTCCTACCTTGTATATTATTATTGTAGATAGAGTGAATTTGAACAAATTACTGCAAATTATCACGAAACTTCGTTGGAGCAATAAGGACAACAACAATTAACTGCAGAGTGAGTTTTATTGATCTTTATTTGGTATTTCCTAGAAATTTTAGCATGGTTTTTTTTACCCCACACAAACACTGTAATTTTACTGGAACCGTACTGTGGTACTATCACAGAGCCTGGGTTACCTGTGGATGACCGGAACATTCTGGTATCAATCGACTGAGCTACAGTGTTCATGCAGCTGAAAATCGTAGCAGTGTTTGAAAGCAATTCTAAGCGCTTCAGTATAAAACGCTTTCATTGCAATAGTAGCCACATAATGTAAAAGTATAAAGATTATCTTAAAAGAACAACGCAAAAAAAGCATAAACTGGAGCCCATCACTATGGCATAAATTTCAATTGCTTATCAGCAAATAAAAAAAGTCGTTGTGTCTGGTGTTCCGCCAAACAAACGTTATCGATTCAACACATAAAGAAACCAGACGTTAAACAGAAAATTCAGGCAACAATTTATTTTTAACAGATCAATTCATAAACATCTACGCGCGTACAGAAAAGATACAAGGAACATTCCCAGTGAGCTACATCAGTAAAGATCGCGCGGCCTGTTGTCATTGCTTTGTGCTACACAACTACGAATCGAGTCATAAATCGAATGCCTCTTAAAACATTTCACGTTCGATGGATTGTTTCCTCAAACCTCACACGACTTCCTGTACAACAAAAGACTGCTGGGTTTTCTCCTTCTGATTCCAGGCACTCGATAAATTAAATTGTTGCAGACAATAGGAAGTCATGTCGCAGATCAGCAACACTCGCCGCTGCGTCCCATTAGCAGTCCACGGCTGTATCGAGGAAACTCTTTTTAGCTCTCTTTACATATTTATCGTTTCAAAAATATCCGTCAAAGGTAGATCGTTGACTGGAGAACATTAATAGACAGAAATTAAAGCCAGATGACCACATTAAAGGCCACATTTGATCCGTTTGTAGGAACACTGACAACAACGAACATGGCTTCGTACGGTTCTCCTCAATGACTTCGAATTTTCTCGACAATACTTGCACAAAAAAACAAAATATGGCGTTTAAAACTTCCCAGATGGACCAAAGCTCTTGAATACTGATATTATGGCTTTCTCGGGCGTCTCAGGGTCGATGGAAGAGGATTTCTTCACCAAAACGCCAATCTTGAAAAACTGTTCGCCAGAACAGAAATAAAGTTGCTGCACATGCGCAGAAGCGTGTCACAGTCCCTTTAAGTTTGCACTTCATGTCGCTTGCAGTGCGTGATCGCCAGTGAAATGAATTAGCCGGCAAATGTAAAATTACATAACGTCACTCTAACCGACCAGAGGCCATACCGATATTTTTCAATTGCCTTAAAAATGTTTTTTTCCTTGCCTGAGCGCTATAAAATTTTTTACCAGTAATTGGCTATGGATTGAAATTTGTGAAAATGCAGTTTTAAGTAAAATCGATATTACTATGACAACAATAAACAAATAACTTTGAAATTGACGAAAGCCGAATTTTGTGTGATCTAGACCAGCTACTGAAAATCCAACAATAGGAACTTAAAGTTTGGTGTTAAGCAAATAATCTTCGTAAGAAGTAAAAAATTCTGTATGTTTGAATTCGACTAAAATAAGAATATATTTCAAACCTTAAATTTTCAATAGCCGTGACAGATTATTTTATTAAAAACGTTAAAAATGACTCAAATTATTCTTAAGTAGCGTCAAAATGCTGCTTAATATCATATTTTGATGCTAGGAAATTTTGGTGTATTTTCGTGCTTGCGATCTTGAAAACTAACCCGTTTTCTCACCACCTGTATAAGTGCAACTTCATTCAAAATTTGGACGTTTTGCGCTTATTGTATAGCTCTGAATCGACTCGAACGAATTTTTTTAAACTCTCTTCACATAATCTTCATAATGTATGTAATAAGGTCTGAAACTTTCATTGATATTGATTTACTGCAACATCTTAAAGGGCAACTCTCGGGAAAATTACCCCTGTTTTTTAAATTCTCTATTGTTTCCTAATGGCATGTAATGTCTCTCTTTACATACATCTGCGAAACTTATTTTTTTATAATTTTTCGAAAACTCGATTTTTGCCGCCATTTTGAAAAAATTCGGATTTCAGGTTAGTCACGTGATTTTACGCCACACGTGTGGAACACGGATTGCCAAGTGAAGATTATAAGAGAAAAACGCACCAAATTTCTCTTGCAAGTAAAGGAGAAATAGAGCCTCTACTGTCATATTAACGTTCAGGAAAAGCATTTCGATGATGGTTCCAATTTTTAAATTTACACGGGCATCAGATGCGGGTGATTTAGATTTTTTTCTGTATTTTTTTGTTAGGGTATTTTTGAAGTCGCGTGAGACATTTATCGACCCGAGGTCAATAATTGTAAACAGCTAAGCTCCTAATCTGCTACGTACAATGCAAAGAACATCTTTCCTATAGCAGATTTAAAATTCTGATACAACCATTAATGTTACCTGATGGGTGTGGATGCCCTTCATTCCTCGAAAACGACTTATAATTTTCCCGGGAAACACTCGCATCTTTGAAGAGACCTCCGTCACAGACCGCCGTACCGGCCTGATTCTACACCTCCTTTTGTGTTTTCACTTAAGTGTGTTGTTCTCTTGTCTGAAATCTGCAGGTTCCATCCATTTACCTTTGCTTCTAAACACGCGAAATAAAACTCACTTCTCGCCGAAAATTGCGATTTTATGATCATCATTTTGAATGTAGTTATTCGAGATGCGCTCTCGAGATTGTAGCGTCATTCCATTGCAAAACCTGCACACACGCTAAAATTACATGTAATGGGCCTTTTAAGGATGGAAAGAAATGAAAAGAGTTCAAAAAAAGTTGATTAAAATAGGATTGCTTCATTATCTTTAGTGGTACTTTGTACCCGTCCTACCCGCGAACACTATAAAACTGCCTTGATAGCCACGCGGGTCACGCTTCTTTTGCAATACTTCCCTTTGGGACTTCTCACAAGAAAGGAAAAAAGAAATTATTAACCCGTTTTTAAATCCCCGACGCCGTACTTTTGGAAAATTCCAAGGAGAAAAATGCGATCCATAACGGGAGTGAAAAAGGAGAAAGAACTAGGCAAGGTTCCTGCAGTATGAACCTTTTTATTGAAGGTTATGGCTCAAGCACCATAACTGAAAGTCTTTGCTGGCTATATTAAGAAAATTCAAGGGCTTTAAAAAACTACATGTTGAACCTGCAACTGAATACCCCTACACTACTTGCTGCATCCAAAGAGAGGCCCAACAGAGATGAGGCAATGGGTTCTTTCCTTAGCAGATAAAATCTTTCCAGCCTTGTCAACTAAAGAAGGACTACAATGCCCTGCAATGTTTTGATTCTTTGTAGTTTAGGCTAAGCTAGTTCACTATGCAATTAGTGACTTAGATGACCATGTACTGTATGGTCCACTTAACCTGTGACCGGTTTTCTTTATTATTATCGCCTTATCAATTAAAATATGCAAGATGGAAACAATCCATTTGTGAATTCTAATTTAAAAATGAGGATTTCCCATTATAACCTAAAGATATACAGCAATGAACAATAAAATACCATTTTATTATTAAGATATAAAGTTTCATCTTGTACATTATTTCCCAGTGAACAATCACACCTGCTGAAAAAATCCGCCATTATTATTCAGAAGCTGTGAGCAAACAGTCGAGAAGAATTATGTATTTCCCACACACTGACACCATTGGACTTTAAAAGACCATGTAGTCTTATAGATTTTAAGTTCCAACAATTATTGTTGACATTGTTTGCTGGGTAGCAATCATTTTAATGGCAACAAAGTTTTTCTAGCCCAGTCTTCCAGTGGTGAGTGAGAAAATTGCATCATATTTTATATACAGTAGGGTTATTTGCAATACATGGTACATTTATTCATCTGGGCCCAGTTGTTCGAAGGCCGATTAGCGCTTAACCTGGAGTTAAATTTAACCCTGGTTTCTTTTTCTTGTGTTCAAAAGCATTTTCTCGGATAATTTTCTCTCTTATTTTTAGAGCTTCCAATCACCAACTTGTGGACAAAAAGAATTAAAAATGAATTGCTTTTTAAGCTTTCAAATCTTAATTCAAATCTCGCACTAACCGTGGGTTATCTTAACCCAGCTTTGAACAACTCGGCCCTGCACAATGGAATCCTGTGAACTCCATCTCATCCTCCAACCTTTCAGGCTAATGGAAATGAGGTCGTATGCACTTAACTGCACAGGAATCAAGGACGGTAATGTAACTCCTGTGTCCCTGCCAAGGGAGCCCCAGTATCACCTTACCAATTGCCTGTAGGCAATGTGCCTGCTTTTTTTATGATCTGATTCTTCATATGCCGAGGCACCATGCTGCTGCTTGTATTGCCATGCAGCTCGTAACACCCAGTAATTCAGACAAACTGCCTGGAATCCTGGGTGTTCCACTATGCTCCTCTAGGAGGCTCCTCCATATTTTTAACTTCAACTGCCTCCAAATATTTACGTTTTACAACAGCCACCTCTTGGAAGCAGATATCCCCCCCCCCCCCCCCATCCAATAGTAGTTATTTTCTTTAGTCATAAATATTGAACGTCGGTTAATGGAGGGCAATAGAACAAGTGTTGAATATTGACCTTTTCATTCTACACTCAGAAAATTATCAAACTGCCATAAGTCAAGACAGAGAATATTATTTCAATTTTGAGCTTATTCACTCTTTAACGTTTATGGCTTCATCATACTATCTCCTGCCCATACTTCTGAACCAAATTCATTGACAGAGCAAGACACAGTAAAAGTAAGTGAACGACTTGTAGGAAAACGACTGTACAGCGCCTTTCAGTTATTATGTATAACAATCTGTATAACAACAAAAGAGACAAATTTTAAAGTGCAAGCACTCCACGAGTCGAGCATGAGCGGCTGTCATGGGGCAAAGATATGGAAATTTATTTGCGTTGCAGTCAACGAATTACGAGAACGTAGTTATTGCTTCCGATATAAATCACTGCTTTTTGTAAAACCAGGATTAAAGCAAAAATTAAAAAAAAAAATTCACTGAGACAACTAGCCCAGATTATCATTTCCAGTAGTCGTTAGAAGGGGAAGGTACGATTTCGACTACTTGTACATATGAAAACAATGATCTAAAATTATAAACACTCAGTATACAAAAACAATGCGTGTTTAATTAGTCCTTTTCCTTTTACAATTTGAAGCATTCATAGCATTGATGAAATCAAGCGATTTACGGATCGCACTGTACACAAGAATTGTTCAAAACCATCTAGGCACTCACCATTCTTCACTATCGAGATCGCTGCGGGCGAGTGGTAGGCTCGATGTTTTCTGGCGACGCACGAACTTCATCAGTTTCGGACGATCTTCCAGGCGGCTCAAAACGCCGGGGTTGAATTTCCGTGAAGGGCTGTCCTATACTTCGCATTCTAAAAGTTTTTCTAGAACCGAATAATCGGACAAAGAGGTAGCGCTATCACTTGAAGAACTACAGTCAGCCATATTCGAGATCATCTGTTGTTCCACACTTGTGACGTCACGTCACGTGATAGGCAAAATCGAGGCGTTAATGGCGGAAGTTCGAGTAAGCGGCAAATTTAACACTTTGAATCTTGATTTCTGAGCCAAATAGATCGCTGAAGATATATTTCTTGATGGTATTACAATGAGAAAAACATTTGCCAGGTTTTTCTGAAAAATGTTGTCCTACGCGAGAGTTGCCCTTTAAAGTTTCAAGACAAAGCTATACTACGAACATGTCAAAAATCTGCGTTTCAACATTCACTGTTTTGAGGTTATGCTAATTTTTCCAAAATAATGCACACTATACATACCTCCATGACTAGTACATTTTAGTTTGAGTATTTTCAATGTTTTACATTCAAAAGATGCGATAGGTGGTGAGAAAACCGGTTAGTTTTCAAGATCGCGAGCATGAAAATACACCAAAATTTCCTAGCATCATAATATGATATTAAGCAGCATTCTGACGCTACTTAAGAATAATTTGAGTCATTTATAACGTTTTTATTAAATAATCTATCATAGCCATTGAAAACTTACGGTTTGAAATATATTTTCGGAGAGGCCTTTTGCAATCTAACAAGAGCTAAACTTTGCAAAAAATTTCTTAAGAACCCAAGGCCGCTGTTGAAAAGACTTATAAAACTTCTAAAAATAAGCTAAATCACCTAATAAGGATTGCGAATAAAACTTCTATGATCATAAACTTTCAGCCTCCAAAAATGACATAAAAACTACGTGGAAAATCCTTAATGAGGTACTTAATAAACGCAAATCTAAACTAACCTACTCCTCTTGTTTTAAAGGTAATGGTGAGCTTTTCTCAGATCCCACTTCTATTGCCATCAGCTTTAGCAAGTATTTTTCTAACATTAGTCCCAATTTAGCAGCTAGGATCTCACCCTCCACTGCTAACTTCAGAGATTTCTTAAGCCAAACCACAGAAACACCTTTGGAATTTCAGCCTCTCGCAGCTGATGAACTTAAAGCCATAGTACATTGTTTTAACTTTTATAGAGCTTCTGGAGTGAATAATAATCCAATGAGAATCATTAAACTCAGTATCGACATTATTGTTGAACCCTTAACTGAAATTATTAACGTATCTTTAGTAAGTGGGTGCTTTCCTGATACCCTCAAAATCGCAAAAGTTCTCCCTATTTTTAAAACTGGTGATCCAGAAAAACTTGAAAATTATCAATCAATCAATAATCAATAAACTTTATTTACCCTCGAATTTACAGTGTAGCACTCAAGTGCTAATATCTTCGAGCCAACTACATTAATAAATAATTATAATAAAAAGTTAATTCTATATAGCAAAAAAGATAACTAACTACCTAGACAACTAACTTGCAAATTATCATGATGTAGAAAGGTTTGCAGTTCCTGCCCTTTTAAGTAAATTATTGTTCCCAGTAGATATCAGTCGTCGAAAAGAAGTAAAATCAGAAATAGTGCGGTAATGGTCAGGGAGAGAATTCCAAGATGTTGCTGCCAAGTAACTAAAGGAATTGATACCATAAGAAGTGGTCAATGGTTTGGGCAAACAGAGCATATTATGTCCTCTTAAAAAATAGGTGCTAGAGCGTAAACGAAACATATCTTTTAAATATCTTGGATAATCAGAAAAATGAAGACATTTAAAAATAGTGAGAATCATGTTTTGTAAACGCTTGTCCTTAAGGTTTGCAGTTCCTGCCTTTTTAAGTAAATTATTGTACTCAAAGTTAAAATCCTTGAAAATAAATCGAAGAATACGTTTGTTTAAAAGGTCCAGTTTATCAGAATCTTGTTTACTAGAGAAATGCCACACCATAGAACAATAATAAAAGTGAGGAAGTATAAATGCCTTATAAAGACGGAGCATGGTTTCAGCAGACACCAGTTTGCCAAACCTTGTCATAACGCTAAACTGATTGTTTACCTTTTTACATATAGAGGACACATGTTGCTTAAACGTAAGATCTTTATTATCGGCCCATTTCCATTCTTCCAGCTTTTTCTAAACTTTACGAAAAAGTGGTTTATAATCGTATTTACAGATACTTACAAATCATAATCTTCTTTACAACAATCAGTTTGGATTTCGTAGAAATCATTCTACGTATATGGCATTGATTCAGTTGGTTAATAATGTTGTTTCTGCCATGGATAACAGAGAGTCGACTGCTGGAGTTTTCTTGGACCTTTCGAAAGCTTTTGAAACTATTGATCATCATATTTTGCTCAATAAGCTCGATCACTACGGTATTGGAGGGCATTCTCGCTTTTAATTGGGTCTCTAGCTATTTGACAACAGGAAGCAGCTTGTTCAGTTTACTTCAGCATGTTCCCAAACCGAAACCAATTCTATGTGGTATTCCCCAAGGATCACTTCTAAGACCTTTTTTGTCTATTATTTATATTAATGACCTCCCTAATGTATCTAATCTGTTAAAGACTTTTTTATTTTCGGATGATACTAGCTTTTTTTATTCTCATAAAGATCCTAACCAGCTCATTCGTGTCATGAATTCTGAATTATCAAAAATATCTGAATGGCTCAAAGTAAACAAATTATCACTCAATGTCGCCAAAACAAACTATATTCTTTTTCGACCCAGGCAAAAACCCATAACTGTTAGTGATATAATTACGGTAGATAATATTCCTGTGCGACAGGCTGAAGGGACGAAGTTTCTTGGTGTTTTATTAGATCAGCATCTTTCTTGGAAATATCATATATATCATGTTGCTAAAAAAGTGTCAAAGACTATAGGAATCATAAGTAAAGCTCGTTTCTTTCTTTCTTCTCAATCTTTGCTGTCCTTATACTAAGCATTGGTTTACCCGAATCTTAACTACTGAAACACTGCATGGTGCTCAACGTATCCATCCAATTTTAAACGTCTTCTCTACCTACATAAACGCATCGTCAGAATCATTTGTGGAACTGAATTTCTTGCCGACACTGCACCTCTTTTTCGGACTCTTTAACAAAATGAATCCTTGACATTTTTAGCATCAATGCGTTCTTTGTTGCGTGTTTTATGTACTCATATCATAATAACCTCCTTCCTCATACTTTTAACACCACCTTTGTTACTAATCGCCAAGTACACACATACAATACTCGAAATGCTAATAACAACCGACCTTTTTTTCTGTAGAACAAACATTAAACAGTTCACAATCCTCCATCTAGGACTTAAACTATGGAACTCCCTTCCCCATAATCTTACGGAACTGACAAGTTACTCTAGTTTCAAGACTTCATTTAAAAAAAAGCCTCATCGAGAGGGCTATAAATTAAACTCGCCTGACCATGATTTGACAGCTGACATTATATCATAATTAAGTATCAGGAGCCCAAGTTTCTACAAGCTATTTAGCTTCTATTGGGCTTCCTCGCCACTCTATCTGTGACAAAATTGCAATCTTAGTAATAATATGTATATAGTTTTCATTTTCTTTCTGTAATATTTATTTTGTGGCAATTGTAAATAAATAAATAAATGACAAATCGTTTGCTAAACACCAAACTTTAAGTTCCTAGTCTTGGAATTTCAGTAACTGGTCTAGATCACACAGAATTCGGCTTTTATCGCGCGCGAGAGCTCCACTAATAAAATGACCTTTTAATTTTAAAAAGTTTTTTACATGTGACTGCAGAATCATTGAACTGGACAGCACAACCAACTAATCCCATAATGGTAAGAAGTGGGCAAGACGTCTCGCTAACATGGAACTACTCCCTCACTTCTTATGAACAAAATAATAGTCAGACGTTGTTTATGGTCAAATGGAGAAAGTTTGATCTTGGAACTTCATCTTTTGATGTGTTTGCAACTTACGTCAAAATCACTGGGTCTTCCGCAGCTTATCACCAACCCAATGCTCCACGCATTGTAGTTGACAGATCTACTGGGAATGTTTCAGCTACTTTAAAATTCAAAAATGTCAAGTTGGAAGATGCGGGAATTTATAAGGTTGAAGTTTCTGTAGGGTGGTTCCCTGGGCCCGTAACAATTGCTGACCAAGAGTTTTACTTCATTGTTTTAGGTAAGGGCTGCACCTTACATAAATTTGAAATGTCGCTTTTAATTATAATCACTGGCCATTCGTTCATGCATACACTTCGCATATTATTATTGATATTGATACGTTTAATACATTGATGCCTCCACTCTGATAAAAATTTCAAAACATCCAAAATTGCGAATTATAAACTTTGGTTGCTACTCTCTTACTCTTTCTTTCACGCACCTTATTGTCAGAAGAAAGCAAAATGTACTCTTGCGCTTTGATTACATACCCTGGCCCAAGGAGGTTGATGTTCGAAAGAGAACAGAAGAATTTTGGTCAAGGAATAAATTTCTTAGAAAATATGTGAATGAAGCGATAAAACTAGTTATAAATCCTAGTTAAATTACAACGGGTACTAAACAGCTCGGCTAAAGCTACGTTCAAACGCACGCAATAACCAACAATTTTGATCGGTTTCAAACTTTGCGCAACAACATGCAACAACATAAAACAAGGTGTGCAAGCGGACGCAACATGTAACATCCAATAATGAGTTGTTGGCCAGCAATGTTGTACATTTAAAACGGTTTTTATGTCATGTGTGTTGACTTCCTGTTGAGATGCAAATAAAGTTCAAAGTAGCTAAAGGAGTCTAGCGCCTCAGTACCAATGTTAATTAAAGTTCTACACAAATTGATGTAACATTGTATGCCAACAACCCCCAACATTGTTGGATGTTACATGTTGCGCCTGTTTGCATACCCTGTTGCATGTTGGTGCTAACACTTACGAAATAACTCCCAACAACACACAACAACATGCAACGAGTGTGCAGATGGACGCAACATGTAACATCCATCAATGTTGGGGGTTGTTGGCTAGTGAACAATTTTGCGTTCGTTTGCACGGGGCTTTGGGCAATCGTGCTTTTAGGCACCGCACAAACGGATACAGCATTTTTGGCCTACAACTTCCAACATTTTTAGATGTACACACCCTGTTGGGCAAAGTTTGAAATTGGTCAATCATTTAGCTTCGTGCGAAAGGACGCAACAAACGCACGGCGCTTCTCATAGGCCGCTCTTTCACTTTGGAATAGTTAATTAAAGAGCCGATATTAATGGGCACTTTAATAGGGCTTTGTGAGTCGTTTTTAAACTAAGGTTATGTTCACACTGTATCAGATAGCTTTTCCCGGTGCCACGAAGAGCTATTCGGTACAAGCTCCAATGTTAACTGCTTTAGCTTGGTCAGCCTTTCTCAGTAAGATTTATCTGATCCACATCTCAAACGAGAGGCGCAAGACTGGATGCTCTAAAATTTTTTAGTGATAATCATGACAGTATTACAAAAAATAAACTATTTTTCTCGTCTACTTTAAAGTAGTAAGAATATCTAACACTTATGGTGAAAAATGATTAAAGACGAATACAACAACTAGTAATGCAAA
>OZ038000.1:18746005-18771005 GCA_964035705.1 Porites rus | reverse complement strand
GAATGAGACGCATGCAATTGTTCGTGGGATACAGGCATAAAATTGTGCGATTAATTTGGTAAATAATAATAGAATAACAATCTTTATTGTTGTTCGAAAACAGCAAGAATATTCTCGTTCCCTGTCTTTTTAAATTTGCCCATATTTTTTAACTGTTTAATGTATTTACATCATTAATAGAATAGTTACGTGTGCCAGATAGCTATCACACCATTCTTGACTAAAATCCTAAAATGTGAGAGTTTGATGATTCTCTATGTTTGTATTATTTACGGGCGGCCTGCATGCGCCGCGTCCTCAAGACAAACTTCTTTAAAAAGTAGCTTTAAGATACGGCGCCTCATGACCTATCAATCTACGGGCAGATCCTGTCACACCACCCTTGAACAGTATCCCTCTGATGGCACTCAACTGGAAAATGCTTCTTCTCCTGGTTTCAAACCATTCGTCTACTTGATAGCGGAGTTCTCGCGCGCGAAGCGCGCGCAGCGGAGCACCATGGATAAGAAAATTTGGTAAACTATCCATCCGAGAAAATTTAGTTACCGTATTTACTTGAATAGACGCCGCGGCGTTTATTTCATTTTTCGCGATCCAGCTGCGGCGTTTATTCGAGGGCGGCGTTTATTCAAAAATCACTTTATTCAGTACTAAATATCGTACTACATATGGTAACTTGTTTACTAGGTAACAGTAACAAATCTCAATATATAAATGTTGTTCATTTTGTCTATTCAATTGTGATTTTTACACAAAGTTAAACGTCTATTTCAACATCACTGTCCTCCTCGTAGTCGGAATCTAACAGCTGCAGCGTTGGGCAAGCGTCTTCAACATCTGAGTCTGTACACTCAAACGGATTAGTCTCGGTTTCACTCAAATTCCCAGTTGTGATTTAAGCATTGATTTTCCAGAGCTGCATGGCTAACCCTGCTAAGCGAGACACGCGTGCCGAGGCACAAGAGCACGATTCAAACGCAATTGGTGTTTACTTAATATCAAACTAAAAGGAGACGCTTGCTGGACATGTTCCCATAGAATTGTCACGCTTATTGAAAAACTTTATTGAAGTGAACGCTGAAAACAAACTTTGTGCGCGAATCACTGGAAAGAGAAAGTAGTACCAGCGAAGTTCTCTGCATTAACAGCAGAATTACGCTTTGCAAAAATTCTTGAAAGAGAACTTTAATTAACACAAGAGCAAAAAAGTACAGTCACTTTGAACTAAAAAATGTTGTTCTAAAAGAAAATAAATTTCCATTGCTGGTTTAAACTTGAAATAGACTTTTCTTTAATAATTATTATAGATCATTATTTCCTCAAATAAACGCCGCACGGTAGACGCGGTGTCTATTCGGGGGCGGCGTCTATTAATATTTTGAGTCTCAAGTGCTGCGTCTATTTGAGGGCGGCGTCTATTCGTCTATTCGAGTAAATACGGCATGACGTAGCGTACGAACGCGGACCGTTCGTACACCCACTACATGTAAGCCAATGTCAAGTGTCACATTAGATCTTGCTCAAATATTGACACTAGCCTTTCAGTTATATAAGCCATCCGTATGAGGATGAATTTGCGGCTGTCAAAATCAGACATCCGCTGACAATTATCACATGACAATCTCGCGGGCCCCTACATATAAGCTGATATAATATAACACACTTACCAAAATATTAATGAAACTACACTTTCCCAGGGCAGGGCTGTCAGTAGTTTAAAGTTATATGCGCAAGCCAAATTAAGGTTAGTTGACAGCTGTCAAAATGGGACATGTGCAGACTGCTACAGAAAACTAATAACGTGGGCTCAGGTACACGATCTGGCATTTCGCCTCTACAAGCCGGACTGAAATGTCTTACTCACACTCACAGTCGGCAGTCCGTTTTGTTCAATTATTCGCCATTCTAATGAGGGTCAATTGACAGTTGTCAAACTAGAGCATCCGCTGTTTCCAGTAATATTTTATTTGATCAGGGGTCTATCCATCCTAGAAAATTTTGCAATCACGTGACTGTACACCCGACCACCTGACCGTCCGCACCACAGGCATACCAAAGTTTAATCTCACACTTTCTAGTTAGTTTGGGAGCCTGCAGACGGATATTACGCTGATTTAGCGACAGAACGGGAACGTCATTTGACGAAGGGAAAGCGCGCGGAAAGGACTAAGCTCGACTTCCGGTGCCCAATCTGCCGCTCAGCCACTGGTCAAGCCAGATGATTGATTTGCGCTGGCCGTTGTCAACACCGTATTTCCCGCTGTTTGATGAAGTACAATAGCACTATCATTTCCTCGATGTGATTGGCTCTTCCCACCGTCGGCGCGCGAAATCTCCCCCCGGAACCGTTCTAATTATAAATCTACTCGGGAAAGGGTTGACTCCAAGGGCTTGTATGGGAGATGGAGGCTCCATTTGATGGGCTCCTGACCTGAGTAATTATTGTATTTGATGTGGGTTTTTTCAGGTTTCCTAAAGTGGAGCACAGTTTATGCGGTTAGTGTACTGCACGAGACAATGATCTGACTTACAATAGTATCAGGTTTGATATAAGCTTACAGAACTTTAAAAAGCCTTTAGACATTTTCTGACCGCAATTGAATACAAAAAAAAAAACGTTCCGAAAAATATTTAGTTACCATTTTGGCTGTAAAAAGAAAACTCTGATCGATTTTCTTGCCTCGAGTTCATCTTGAAAAATAGCAAACACCGGGAAGCCGGCTTAAAACATAAGTCTGCCAGGTTTTTCATACAGTTTATAAGCTTATGCTGACCTGACTCATGATTTTCAGAGACACTTTACCCTCAATACTTGTCTTCGTGAATGAAAATTGTTGTCTCTGTACACGTTTCACCGAATTATATTTATTTTATTGATTGTTAGTAGCCTCTCTCGCAATTTTCATCGCTGCGCCGCTTGTTTTTAGTCGTACATAAACATCGCATGCAGGAATACTCAAAATGACGCGCGTAAATATCAAACGCGTTTAAAGATTACAAATAACAAAACCATAAATAAAGATAAATAAAACCTAAA
The DNA here is from genome assembly GCA_964035705.1 of Porites rus. Classification (NCBI taxonomy): domain Eukaryota; kingdom Metazoa; phylum Cnidaria; class Anthozoa; order Scleractinia; family Poritidae; genus Porites; species Porites rus. The sequence goes on along the minus strand of OZ038000.1, from coordinate 18,767,968 downwards.
CATATTAAATTCTCTATTATGTTGAAGCGTAACTCTATTAATGTTCATTTACTTGCAAGAGAACCGGGACTGGAAATTTGGTGCTTGTCAAAAGTGAGAACACGTCCGGCTGGCCGTATATTTCATTTTGGGAATTTTTTGATAGTTTCCACTGAGAGCTCATACTTGTTATCATAGGAGCATATTTTTCTGACTGAACACTCGCTGCATTATGTAGAATTCTCTTCATGAAAACGTTTTAAATGTGATCAGTTCTATAATTTGTTGTGCAAAGGAAGCACGTGCTTCGATCGTCCTGGACTGATTGAATGAGTGCAATTTGTCTTGCAAAATTGTGTAAAACTGCAGAATTCACAGGACGAAATTTCAAGAATCAGGTAAGGGCGGAAACGTGACGGATATAAGCAACTGTCCGTTTCCGTCGAGTTTACAAAATACGGAAACACGTTATTTCGTCCTGCGATTATAGTTTTAAATAGCGCAAAAAAAATTCTGTCCGAGGTCTGTATGATAAAAAAAAACAGAGCCTCATAGTACTGTTTACCTCACACGTGATGTATAAGAAGTATATTTAAAAGGCTGGTTTACACGCCACCAGATTTGTCACCAAGATTTACTTGTCGCAAAAGTAACTTGTCCGAACACAAAAAATCCGGCCTGATCACAGGTAACCCATGCCCAGGCTCTGTGATAGTACCACAGTACGGTTCCAGTAAAATTACAGTGTTTGTATGGGGTAAAAATACCATCCTAAAATTTCGAGGAAATACTGAATAAAGATCAATGAAACTTACTCTGCAGTTAATTGTTGTTGTCCTTATTGCTCCAACGACTCCAACGAAGTTTCGTGATAATTTGCAGTAATTTGTTCAAATTCACTCTATATACAATAATAATATACATGGTAGGAAACACGAGGTGCCATTTTCGCCGACATGCTCTCATTCAACACAACTTTTTCCACGAAATTCGAACTCCAACGGAAAATAAACATGCCAGGATCGTAGAAATAGGATAGCAGCAGATATAGAAACCAATGAAGCTTTCCCAGATAGAGAAACGAATCCCACAGACTTTGACAAACTCGAAGAATATAATCCAAACACACCGAGAATACGCTCGCCGAAGCAGCCGGGCCAGATCAACGCGCGGCCAAGAAAATGAGGCCTGGGCACTGTACAAAAAAATTCCATCCCGGGAGTCCCGGTGTGATGATGACTGAGATACTGTTGCTGTGAACTCTCAAGCGAAACTATCGTAAATAAACGGTGAAGCTTACAAACTAATGTCAAAAATTATACAGAAAATTGCGACAGAATATGAATTGCGATAACTGAGACGAATGTGAAAGGCACGTGCACCAGTAAACAAAGAACTAACGCGATTAATATATTTAGCGATTAATGCGGCAGTAACACGCCGACTTCTTGTCAATACAAGTGAACGCTCTATCGGTTAAATATGTGAATCATCGTGATAAACCCCTCTTTGAATTTGGTCCTGTTTTACAAATGCCTCGGTAAGAGCCAAAATTCACTTATATCTTTTGCTGGTTTTAAGTTTTGTAAATCCTCCCTCGTTGTTCTTTCCTTTGCCCTTATAACCTTGCCCTATTGATGTTTGATAAACTTTCTGAGGACCAGCGCCAGGCGCTGAATATAGTTCGAGAGGGACATAATCTCTTTATAACAGGCCAGGGTGGTACGGCTAGGAAGAACAATTGCCTTCTATCAAGTATTTTTTCAACAGGGTAGGGTGGCTTTGGGCAAATGATGTATCGGTGCCCAGAAAGGTCACCTCAGGACTCCCGGGATGATTTTTTTTGTACAGTGCCCAGGCCTCATTTTCTTGGCCGCGCGTTGATCTGGCCCGGCTGCTTCGGCAAGCGTATTCTCGGTGTGTTTGGATTATATTCTTCGAGTTTGTCAACGGTCTGTGGGATTCGTTTCTCTATCTGGGAAAACTTCATTGGTTTCTATATCTGCTGCTATCCTATTTCTACGATCCTGGCATGTTTATTTTCCTTTGGAGTTCGAATTTCGTGGAAAAAGTTGTGTTGAATGAGAGCATGTCGGCGAAAATGGCGCCTCGTGTTTCCTACCTTGTATATTATTATTGAATATAGAGTGAATTTGAACAAATTACTGCAAATTATCACGAAACTTCGTTGGAGCAATAAGGACAACAACAATTAACTGCAGAGTAAGTTTCATTGATCTTTATTCAGTATTTCCTCGAAATTTTAGGATGGTATTTTTATCCCATACAAACACTGTAATTTTACTGGAACCGTACTGTGGTACTATCACAGAGCCTGGGTTACCCGTGGCCTGATTTCTTATTTTGGCCTCCCTTTTAAACTCTCGGACTGTCAAATTGTTTCTCTCTAAAATCAGTTAGCCTCTCTCTTAAAAGTCACATGAATGTGTCCTAAAGGTAACTGATTTGTGGATTACAAGCTTATTGTTTGACTGATTTAAATAATATTTTTTTTAACGGGAGCTTCCTTTTGAGCCCTGGCTAAATCTATATATTATACAGTTGGGATCCTTATGAAGTATCGGACACTAGAGGAAAGATTAACGATGTTATGAGCAGAAGCACATTTATAGTAGTGATTAAATCATGGAATAAGATCATGTGTACAATGAGTAGAACAACAGATTGAGTTGGTTTTTTGGTTTTGGTTGTGTGGAGCATTCAAAAATAACCAAGCGTCCGGCATTTAAAAGTTAAGGGGGTAATGAACATGAGCGAAAAAGTCGGGAGACTAGGCCTAGGGCTGTAGAGAGTCAACCTTTCATCACACGGCAGAGAAAATTTGCAGGAAAGTAATGTTCTGCCTAATAGTTTTTTCATGACCAAAAGACGGACATGGTGCCATCAGTCACGTGATCAAAGCGTTTTGAATGTTTTTTGTCTTAAATTGGCAAATTTTTGTTGTTTTTCTCAACAATTCTTGACACTGTCTCTGCGTAATTATTATAATTCGATTTTTAAAGCAAAATTAAACAAAACAAAGTTAAAATCGAAAAGGAGACCTACTTTTGAGACGTTTTTAAAATCCTTAGACAACTTAACTGTTTGTTTGCCGAAATGAATGTTAAGCGTTTGCTAATAAAGAAGAACTTCCAAAGCTAAAAGGATGTATTTGGCGGCCATATTGTTTTTCTTCATTCCGGGGAGAAAGATCATGTAGCAGTTCTTCTAACCCTAAAAGCCAAGTGGTTTGCCACCCTAACCTAAAACAATGGAAATAATGATAAACAATGTTGTGTTAATGTTTTCCTCGACCGATGAAAAGATACCTTACGAGCAGGGAGAGAATCGTACGGTCATACTGTCCAGTCGGTAAGCGCGCGATCGATAGTTCATTTAAGAAATGGTAAACGTGCAGCGTGCAACCATGGAGTTATGGATGCACGCGGGAGGAGCACGAAAGAAGCGTAAGAGTCACACGAGGCGATAGCCGAGTGCGACTCTAGCTTCTTGAGTGCTTAGCAAACCTCCCAAGTGCATCCATAACTCCATGGTTGCACAGCTGCAACGTTTACCATTTCTTTTATAACATAATCAAAAGAGAAAAACATTATTTTCCATTTGCCTTCGGTTGAGTCATCGGTACGAGTCCAAGTATGCTGCCACCTGCCCGCGCGTAAACAAATCATGTTCTATGTTTTTCAAAAACTTGCCTTTGAGTTTTTCTTTCGCTGAATCAACCGTTCTCTGTCTTAAGGTAAATTGCAAAACGTTTTTCGTTGTTATTCTGAATGGCATCTGTCTACTTGCTCTTAATATTAGGGTAAAAATTTTGAAGGAAAACTATGGCTGCAACTATAAACACCAACTAAAAAGACTTTAAAAACAAGCTAAAACTAAACAAATGAAATAATTATCAATTTATTTATGAGACAATTTTTGAAATAAACGCAAAGTAGAAATGAGAAAATTTAAAGGTAATTCCTTTAGAATAACAGGTAACACTAATTTTAAAAAGATATTAACTAGCTTTGTATCGAAGTCTGTCTGGGGAAATCCAACTATGAAAGTCAAAGTTAAAACTGAAATTCGCCGACACACAGCCGGCGCTGAAGCTGTTGTTTTTCGACCGTTCTCTGAACGACTGTTATGAATGAACACCGAGGAACAAAATAATACACACAGAAGTCATTTTTTGAGAAATTTATTTGAAAACCCAAATGTTTCTGTACTCAAATGAAATTCGCTTATTCCAGCGTAATGTGCCCGTTTAAACTCAACTAAAATTTTTAATCGATGCGATGAAAACTTCACAACAAAGCTGTCTCGAATTTGGGCGTGTTTCCTAAAATATTTGCTTGAATTTAGCGTCAGCTTGACCAAAAAGTCAATAACACAATGCTAATTGATAAATTTACATTTCAAACAGACTTTCTCTTCTATAAAAAACATACAAAATGTACCTTAAATCTTCGCTCGCTCGATTTTCCTTCAGTCGATTCTAGCCGCGAGGAAAGCAGTGATTAATTCATCCGGGGCAAATTTGTCGCTTGATCTTTTGTCTTTGTTCCTTCAAAACGACAGCTTAGTATTTTCTTCAACTTCTACTTTTCATCTGTGCATTTCATCTGTGTATTTTACCGTCAGGAGAGGAGATTTGTTGAATTTGCCTAAATTTTACCGCGCTAGCTTAGTTTCTTGGCGTGCACCCACGGGCAAATGGTAGTGGCTAACTGACCAATCAGAGCGCGCGGTTTGCTTTTGTTATGTTATAAAAATTCTGAAAACCAATATGAATCTCATATTGGCTTTCTTTTACTGTTCAGATATATTATTTGGTCGATCTTCTGTCGCAAAGGTATTTCAAAATGAATAAATTTTACACAATTATTATTAATAAAATTCCATATGTATCATAGCGTATCTACGGGTATTTTTAGTAATACTGGACATTGTTGTTATTACCCAGCTCAATTGTAGAGTTTCACATTCGAGAGGTAACTGCTTTGAGGTGGGACTTCTGCATCAACTAAATTCGACAGTTTCACATTGAATATAACTTTGCCGACTCTGCGACTGAAACCGTTGAGAATTAGACTTAGGTTCAACATTTGGTTTAGAAGTCGCATTTCACATGTGCCGAATATATATAATGCATTAATTATATAATCCCTTATTCATATTGGATAACAATTTTTTCTAGAGACTAGGAATATTTACAACAAACGGAGTTAAATTCGGCATCATTACATCCGACGTCTGAATCAACTGTCGTATTTAATAATTTTCATCGACTAAAATAGGTGTTAAATTCCACGTTTGAAAGGGGCCTAATATGACATAAGTTTCAGCTTAGTGGTTTGCGCGCGGTCTTTTATTAAGTTGTGTTTTTTTCTTTTCAGTGAGAGCACTTCCTATCTCTTTGTAAATCCATTGCAGTGATCGGCTTGTTCTACGACTTAAGAATCAGCTGTAATAATTGATCTTACTTTCTCTTTGATATGATTTGTATGTCACTGCGGACATGATTTGTATATCAAAAACAGCAATAAATTTTAATCCACTCATTTCAATAAAAGCAAATGGCATCACTTCTCACTACTGACGAATGACCTCAAACCGTGAATTCGTCGTATATTTCTGCGGCTCCGAAGAAAGACGAAATTTCTAACCCTTTTTGATCAAATCATTTTAAGGTTTAAACTCGAAGCTTTATACAGTGTAAAATAATCATAATTTACCTTTACCGGTACCACCTGTAATAATAACAAGGATAATAATAATAATAATAATAATAATAATAATAGTAGCACTAGCACTTGCAGTAGTAGTAGTAGTAGTAATATTTTTATTATAATTATTTGTTTTGTTTCTGTAGATCCCCCCACAAAAGGCCGCTACTCAGAGATCGTTCGTGCAGCTGAAGGAACCCAGGTGATTTTTTCTTGTCCTGTTGATGGCAGACCTGAGCCAGCTATCACTTGGTACAAAGGAAATGACACAACTTGTAAGTTACAGCATCAAGGAAGAGACTGGACATTTCAAGCTGATTCTAATGATGCAGGATGGTATAGCTGTTTTGCAGCGAATTTTTTAAATCCTTTTAAACCAGTCAACGCCAGTTTTCAATTGATTGTTGGTAAGTTCTGTTGGGTTCTTTTTTTAGTTTTTTCGGGCAAAAATATTGCTATTGTTTTATTTGATTCCTCGCGAAGGAGCGCCGAGCGAACTGAGTTTATAATCTCGTCGCGCGCGAAGCGCGCGCTTAGTGCGTAAACCGCGTGTGGGTCCTAGCGAGCTGCTCTCATTTTTACTTGTATATATCCGATGGTGTCCGCCATGACGTCATACAGTAGTTTGACATCACGGCGCATTTTTGTTTCTAGGCATGAACATTCGACTGAAAGCGATTTCGAATTCCATCAATGACCAAAGTATTCATGAAGAGCTGTCTTTTCATCGCCTGCAAATCAATGTTAACTATCGGTGAATCTCAAACCATTTCTCATGCAAACAGAACAGCAAACACAAGAACGCCGAATTGTTAATCCTCGCAGGGGAAGATTTGACACCGAAAAATCCTCTGGAGCGAGAACGCCGACCAACGGCCCAAGCAGAGACAGCATCAACAAACAGCGGAGCAGAGGGAACATCTCTCAATGAATTTCGAATGCTAAAGTACTTTAAGAGCAAATGGAAACGATTTTGGATAATTCAGTAGCCTTAACATGTGAGCGAACATCGCGGTAACAAAACGATTTTGCTCGTAGACGGGTTTATACCGTATTGGCTAAGGCTGTTGGGCTTCCATTCTTTACATGTAAATGCGATGAAATGCATCTTCGTTGGGTATTCGCTGTCGAAACTGCAGTCGTTCTTCTGAAAAATATCTTTGAATTCACGTTCAATAAGGCTCGAAGGTTTTAATAATAAAATTTCGACAAATTCTAGCGTGTGTTCCACGTGGCCTAGTGGTAAAGCTTTGGCTCGGTGTGTCGGAGGTCCTGAGTTCGGTTTCGGGCATAACCATTTTCTCTTCTCTTCTTTTCGTCTTTTTTTTTTTCTGTTTCTTTTCCTTTAGTTTTCATTTTAGGTATAACAGTTTTGTTATGTTTCTATAACTTACAATTCTTAGATTTACAATTTTTTTTTCTCGGCTTCACTTGCCGTTCCCCCGAAGTCTTTCGCGAGATCCTGCGATTTACAGTACTGTGCAAATCCCGTTTGCATTTCTTTTGCACAGTACTGTACGTATTTCTAGTTCTAGTGTTTTTTTTTTTTTAAGTCAACTCTTTGCTCCGCTAGCCTTAGTGCTGTCGTAGATGTTCGTTTTGCTAGTCACGACGCCCTTCCGTTGAAGGGAATTTGTTACGTGACGAGCAAAAAGTACATTGCAGGCAGTAGGATAGCCTTGTTTTGCGAGACCTTTTTCACAATTCCCAGTCTTTAATTAAAGAAAGCTGTCATGGGAACAACTGGCCAATCGAATTTTTTTCAGCTGCTAACGATAACTAAACTTGTCACTTATGTCCAGAAACTTAATGTACGCAATAGAGAAAATGGCAAATCGTCAGAGGAGTGAATAAAATTTAAATGGGATGGCAAAAGGCGCTCCTTGTAAAGAAGCAGATTTGGAAAAAAATGGCGAAACTTGCAAAAATTTGCCATGGGTGTTTCAAATATTCAAATCGGATGTCACAAGTGGCGCATTAGAGAGTAGCGATTTTGACGAGAAATTGAGAACTTAGCGAAAGTAGAAGTATATAGATTTAGGCAAGCCTAAGAAGCGAAGCGTCCCTTTATATTATGACTTGAAACCAAAAAAACTCTATTTAACTGATTTTAAAACAAAGACAGGAAGTTATAAAACAAATTCGATCACGCTGTAATCAGTAAGAGTCTCGCAAGAGAATTGTTACCCAAAAGTTTGCATCACTCAACCTAAACCCACCTCCACCAAACGCTTGTTTAACAACAAAACTTGAAAGAAGACAAAAACTGTAAAAGGTGCTTAAGTTCACCTTGGATGAAGCGGCTGAAAGTGAGTAAGTGAGGTCAGAAACCTTTCCTGTTCTTTGCTGTAAAAACCTGCATGTTCTACTTTCACTTTCGTTAAATTCCATGGAGAAAGTTATAAAGCTTTTTTAAAAATTGTCTCAAAGGATTCTGGGATAATTTTTATGATAATTAGAATTTACTTTGATAATAATAATAATAATTATTATTATTATTATTATTATTACCCAGGCGAATGTTCGCTATATTTATCAACGCGCGCACGCATTTCTGGACATATATATCAAAGTAGTCTGTGAAATGTGGTTACAATTTGTATTGCCTCGTTTTTCCCATAATTATATAATACACTTCTGTCAGCCACTTACGTTTGTGCATAGGCATTGTAATTCATTTCTCAATCTAAGTGTTTTACTTGTTAAGAGGGCATTTTTGGGAATGCGAAAGTGTTACATAAATACGATTTTATGATTTAAATGAGAACAATATTGTAAGATTATTTGAACTAACTCTGACTCCATGAATTAAACTAACATACACCTGTTGTTTTGTAGAAAGAGAAACGGCAACAGCATTACCAACTAACCCGCCGCGTAAGTAAAATGTTTATACAATGTAAGAAGTTTCTGTGGTTAATAATAAAAGAACGTACTTTGCAATGTTTATCCTACAACAGCCGCATCAACTGAGCTATCAACCAGTGCCGTTTGTATCTCGAGCCAGAAAGGTAATCTCACTGTTAAAAAAGACTTTAATTTTGCAATCACGACGCCGATGGCAACAAGAATGCCAAGAGCCATTTTATTGACTACGTGAAAACACAACGAAAATTTCCCTGTGTTATTCTGAGCTTTGATTTGGAATTTCAGTTTCAGGAAAGTCCTCCCAAATTTTTGAAAAGATTGCGTTGGAATAAACGTGATTCACTTCAAAAGAAAACAAACACACCTTATCAATGTGGTTTTAATTGTCTTCGCAAGTTTTCGTCTTAGGGGCTCCTTAGTAGTGTTAAAAAAGACTCGTTCTTCTCTTGTCCTCTCATCAGAATAGATCGGACTGGGTAGGGTGGAATCAACGAGGGACAGAGAACAGATGATCTCAAACTTGCCAATGTTTCCACTTACTGGTCGATGAAATTTCAGCAAGTCAAGAAAATAAAAAAATGATAATTAAACAAGAAAAGAAGGAGAAAAAGAAAAAGCATCATCATGGAAACGTCCGTGGCAATAGTAGAAGTTAGGTCTTGCGAGGTGAATCCAGACATAGAAAAACATGCATTCTCAGAGATGGGGCCAGTGATGTCAGCGTCCTGAATTGCTAGGAACACAAACGTTAAGGGTAACAACTAACGTTTATCAGAAGGTGTATAATTTATAGCGGTTGATACTTTTAACAGCAGAGGTAATAACCTTCAGCCAATACATGCTGGTTGGCTTAAGTTTAACTTCCCCCCCCCCCCCCCCCCTGGTTCTCTTCACAGATACTGAACGCTGTCAGTGTCATGAGGTCATCTGGAAAGCAGTGACTGGAGTTCTCATTTTCATTAACATCCTTCTTGTAGTTGTGATAGTTTGGCAGCACAAGAGAGGTGACAAAATTTACCCTTTTTACTCGCTCTTGATTTTTTATGATTTTGGAACTTAATGGGTTATTCTCCTTATTAATGTAACAAAAACTAACAATTTAATATGCTACAAAATGTACAGCAAATAGAAAGGGCGCTTAAATTATTATAACTTATTCATCCAAAAACATCAAAACAACTCAGAATGGTAAGCTGAGGAGTTGCTCCTTCTCAGGTAATAAATAAATAAGCATATAAATAAGTAAATAAACAAATAAATAAATCGTTAATCAAAATGTGGTTTTCTTCTTCCACAGGATCGAGAGGAAAGAAAAGGTATTACTGTAAAATATGGTCCAGTATTTTAGATGTGAGCCAAAACTGCTCCTTATAGGCATAAGTACGTGCTGATTACCCATAAAGAAAACTAACCTTTTTTCCTTTTCCCGAGATTGCGAGTCTAATTAATGCCTCGCGCAAAATCATTTTCCTTTTACTAATATAACTTTGTCCTTTACAAGAGTTTGTAGAGAATCTAACACAGTTTATTTCACATTTAATTTAATTTCCCCTAGTGGTAGAGCGCAGTGTGAGCATAGCACGATATGAATGAACAAGAAACTAGCCAAGAAAAAGGGTAACTGTGTGGGCAGTGACGTAATGTTGCCACGCATTAGGGAAGTAACACGGCATAGAAAATAATAGCTTTGCATTGTGTGTACAATTTATTCATTTTGAAATACCTTTGCAACAGAAGATCGACCAAATAATACATCTGAACAGTAAAAAAAAGCCAATATGAGATTCATATTGTTTATTCTCAGACCATATACGTTGCCACGCAATGATGCAGAGGTTTATGACGTAAGTTTCGTGTTTTATTTTATTTTGTTTTCATCTAGCCCTGATTTATCCTCCAGTCGATAGAGAAAAAAACTGAAGTTTGAATTAAGTGGATAACAGAGTGGTAGACCATTTTGGTAAATTTGAGTGAACTGTGCCTTAGCATCCAGAAAAGTTCATAAAATAGGTGTCTCCAGGCGTGCAATAATTTTTTTTTTGGTGCCTGGGGACGTGTTTTATTAGAACAATGACTTATAAAACAATATTGAATATTGTTTTAAAACTTTCAGAATGAGATAGCAATGGATAAGGTCCAGTCATCTCACTCACATCAACGTAAGACTGAATACATGGACCTAAAAGAGGTACCTGCATTTGCGAGCACGCGCAAAGAAGTCACATCAGGCACCACACAAGTAGAACTTACATCTCAGGGACCTGATTACGCACCTCTTCATCCATCAACACGCTCTTGGGAAATTCCACGAAACAGTGTTACCATAGAAAAGGTTATCGGTAAAGGTGCCTTTGGTCAGGTCGCCAAGGGAACGGCCATAGATCTTCGAGAGAGACCAGGAAAGTCTGCAGTAGCTGTTAAAATGCTTAAAGGTAATCCAAAAGTAACGTCTGTGGATTGAAATGCTATGTTTGGGGGGATTAATGTGGGGTTAAACAGTCTGCAATTCCTTATATTGACATAAGTCATTGATAACAAAAGGGAAGTAAAAAAGGAAAAGTGAGTTTTCCTACGTAATTTTTCACAAAAATATTAAAGAGGAGAACATTATTCAAAAACGTAACCTATAAATATGATGAAGTGATGTTCTCAAAGAGTATTAAGGCTTGTATTGTTATGATTTGTTCGTTTCTTTTGTTAGCTTCTCCTCCTGAGTCTGACAGGAAGGATCTTTTATCTGAACTCGATGTTCTGAAGACGCTGAAACCTCATCCACATGTCATACGACTACTGGGATGTGTAACCGAAACTGGTAAAAAAACTGATATTCGACTGAAATGATAAACATATTTGTGCGTAAAACATAACAGGTCCTGTAAGTTTATAAATGGGCGGATAAAAGGAATGTGGATAAAAATGGTTTAGCTTTAAAACATTTTAAAGAATGTAAGGTACGTACTGGAGCTTGAATGTTGCCCAGAAAAAGTAGTGGTCACGGATAAGAGAGGTGTTTCCTCTAATTCGAAAAGGGTTGTTAGAATCATCATGGCAATCATTAGAGACCTTTAGCATCAGGTAAACTGCAAACCTCAAACCGCAAACCGCAGTTACGCGTTTGCAGTTTCGCGTTGCCGAGATTTCAAACTTTAGCAAGGCGTTCAGTTCGATTTGTTCAGTTCAGTTCAGTTCACTTTTATTTAGCCAAAATACAATACAATACAAGAACACATATAGGAATTGTAAGGTTGCAAGGGAGCCCAGAAGAAACCAGAAGGCTTTATGAAGCCTGAGCTCCCCAGTCTAAAAGAAATAAGCAAAATAAAATGATATTCGCGGAGTGATATGCGGGTACGTTAAAAAAAGGAACCAGACAGAGACTGAGTTAAGTTATGAATTTAGTAACAAGATAGGAAAAAAAATTTAACTCTGGATTGGAACAGAATACGTTCCATTGTTAGTACGGCAGAAAGGAATATAAAATTGACTTGAACTACCCGTTCATTGTTTATGGCCGCCATGTTGTTTTCATCAAGTCGAAGTGCATCACTTTAATCGCCCAAAAATCAGCAATAATTCATTGATTCGAGATCAAAAATCCAACAAACACATCGCAAACGGATACAAAAAGCTAGTTCATACCTTTAAACGCGAGGCTGTACGATTTTTTTGTGGCAAAAAACCTTGCCGTAAATAGCTTACCGCTGGAAGCCCTTCCTGCGGTTCAAACGTGAACTGCAAACTGCAAACGTGACCGCAAGGACGTGGTCACTTGACATTTTGCGGTTTGCGGTTTGCCGTTTCCCACGAAAAACCTGATGCTAAAGGTCCCTATTCTCTTACCGTCGACGTGAAAAAATGTGGGAAAACGGAAATTGGCTGCCAATTTGGCTGACCCTGTTTAACGCCGAAAAAGAGAGATTCAGGGGCTAATAAGCTAAGCTGATTGTATTTCTTTAATTTCGGATCGCTCGCTCCATGTATTCATAGCAATGGATTGGGACACAGCCTGTTAATTGATAAAGGATATGAGACCGTTTTATTATTGTACCTATTTCTTATATATATGCCACCAATTTGCATTGTACTTTTCCTCCAAATGAATCCAAATTTAAACTATCGAGATTCTAAAAGATGGGCAATATTACACACACATGTATAAAAAATCAAAACCTTTGAGCTCAATAGTAATTGCAGACTCAAACTATTATTTTAGACCCTTTATTGGTTTTGATCGAGTATGTCCCGTTTGGAGATCTCCTGGGATACCTGAGAAAGAGCCGTGGACTTAATGATACTTATTTCAAAGACCCGGATATCAAACCGCAAACAAGTTTGACGTCACAGCAACTTATTAAATTTGCTTGGCAAATTGCTGATGGAATGAGTTACCTGTCATCAAGATTTGTACGTAATTCTTGTTTTATTGCGATATTATTGCACAATTTAGAGAATTGTTTTGAAACAAAAATCATTTTATACCCCCGCAACAGGTGAATCGTGTTACGATTTGATAGTCAGCAGCAATGGGATACTTTTCCATGACGTCATTCACGCCAATGTATTTCTGCGTAAATAAGAACTAAACCATACCGACCATACTACTTATAGCACTATACAGTCCAGAGCTTTTCCACTGTTAGAAATGTTCGAAACAATAGTGTGACGTCACAGTATGGCGGGTTAGAAACATCCTCGAGCGGATTCAAGATGGCGTGGAAATCTGTTGTGTTCTGCTTTGTTTAGTAGTCTTTGCTCGCCTTTCAGTAACACTGCGACGAAAAAGAAATGGTAGAAGACGTGCATAAGATGACGAACCATGGATTTAAAATGTTTTAGAAAGGGAGATTTTATTTACTTCCGTGTCAATTTTGCTTGTTATTACCATCGATGAATCATCTTCACTTTGGAATATCTCTCGTGAGAGAGATATTGTTGTTTTATGTGAAACGTGTAGATGGGCCACTGTTCTGGTCATGTTCTGGTACACGTGCCGCGAGGTTTAGTGTAAAGGCCAGGTTCTTTAGGAGAACAGAAAGGAAGACACGAAAAGTCTCGTTCAGCTGTTTTGATTTTTCTTCCCGCCTCGTGACGTACAACCTATTCTCATGGTGCAATAATATCACCTGACTTAAATACATGTATACAACTGTAAGGGGTGGGTTAAGTACTTTCTTACATTCTCCCTGTCCTCCTGAACATCGAAAAAAGGCTCAGGCTATCTTTAAAGAAACTACTCTTGAAAGGGTGGAGTAAGATTGATTCTTCTATAATAACTATTCTAGTAGGATGATCAGGTTACTTAGAAAGTTCCATGCGCGTCCTCATCCGATAGAGCCAATGCTTATGTGGCGATAAACAAAATGCCAATTGATAACTGAACAATTTTTTTTAACAACTGTTTAAGTGTAAATACTTTTCAAGTCTGAAAAAGTCATGTGGTACAAGTTATCCTCAGCAAGCTGGAACTGGCATCTACTGAAACATGTACGGGATACCCTGCCACAGCACGTGAATGAACCGGACCGTATTGGAAGGGACCCCAATGATGCAGGTTTGGCGATCCATAATAGAGAGCGTTGCAATCATCCACGGTGGACAAAGTGGACAGTACATGATTTGGCCAGGAACACTATTTGCTGTTGCTATTTGAATACTTGATGCACTGCAAGGGTGGTAACTAGGATTTCCCAGCTGATCACAACAACACATTCGGTGGCTGTCGCCTGAGGATAGGGTGGCAATGGTTTTGTTCTGTCTCTTGCCCCAGGAACAAGTTCGTCTTCAGCTTCAGAGTCAGGTAGCACAGGATCGTCTGTAATGTCATCACCATGAGGGGTCGCTACGTCCTCTGTCATAGTTTCATTCGTAACCTCTGCCTTTCCTTCCCTACGACGTTCAATGTCTCCTGTAGGTGTATACAACTGCAATGTCTCAAACTCTGTAAGAGAAAAACCGGACGATTCATCCTCATCTACTGAATCACTCGTGCCGAATTTATCCTTCTGTAAATCTTTCTCGAACTTTCTTGGGAGAACTGGAAGGCACTTTTCCTTGAGACTGGTTAGCGGAAAGGTCTGGGTGGTCAACTTGAAGGAAGTAAAATGGAAGGAGTAGATTTATGTGTAATACTCTAGGCTTACCAGTGCGTCCTTCAGGTCTGACCTCAAATACAGCAGGGTTCGCTGTCTGGCCAACCGTAACATGCTCCTGCTGCTCCCAATAAGACCTGAGTTTTCCTGGCCCACCTCGCTCAAATAAGCAACGCACCAGGACTCGATCTGCATGCTGTAATCCTGAAAAGCTCAGCTTACGTTCCTACTGCTTCTTTCCGGAGACTATCTATTTACGAATATTCTTCGCGGCTTGTAAATAATCCTCTTCCATAGCAATCTGCCACTTTTTTGCATAACCCCGATGGGTTACACCAGGTTCATCACGTGGTGACCAAACATCCAGGTTAAATGGAAGACGACGTCACCGACCAAACAGTAAATAGAAAGGCGAGAACCCAGTCACATTGTTTCTCGTACAATTGTAAGCATGCACAACTTTGTTTAACGAGTATTTCAATCTTTCTTTCTTGTTCTCTCGGAGAGTCCTGAGCACGGAAAACAAAATCCAATTGAATCTTTCCACTTTTTTCCCCCTTAATGATGGTATTGTATTAATATCACGAAGACCGGTAAATCTAGTACTTAGTTTATGTAATCTCTTGAAAAGTATATTCTCCGACCTTGATCATAAAGGATTTGCGACGGGAAACCAAATCGTAGAATAATTAGTCTTTTTACAGGCGATCAGGAGCAGTTGTGCTTGACTTGCTAGATGGGAGGCTTGTGTAAATCTAGTGAAGTAGTCACTAATGATGTATAAATACCCACCGGAACTTTGCTCTAGATGTAAGAAGTCAATTGACACTAATCCAAAAGGCGGTGAAGTGGTAATACCGGTGAGTGGTGTATGGGTACTCAAATGAGGTCGACGTTGCTTGAGACCTGGACAAGGTTTAGTGACAAGGTGAATAATGTCACTCTCCATCTTTAATTAATAGGGTAGTTCTGCTCGTTTGGCTACCACCAGTGACCATCAACGTTTAAAACCCTAGAAAAATCATCGCTAAACGATGTCAAAATTATATTACTCTTTCTGCAAACAGTTTATCCCGACCAGAGTAAAAAATATGATTAGACAAAGTCAGTTCGCTTTCCTAAACTGAACCATGATTTCCTTTCTTGCTACCGAGGCGAGGGTGAAATAAACCTCCGAGTGGACAATACGGATAGAAGCTCCGGGGATCGGCCCGCTCTATTGCTATTTTATACCCCATGGAAACAGATAGTAAAGGCAAGTTTCTCTTTTCCTGCAAACGGTTCATCCCAGCGAGTAATGAAAAGGTTCATAACTTGTTATTATATCTGAATTTTTTTCCATCGCGTATGCTTGACTACTCTTGACTCTTGTATTGACTGCCTCATGTGATTTCAAATTTGCACCGTGATTGGGTAATTGCTTGCTTTGTTTCGCGATCAAAACATTTTCAAAAGTGGAAAAGGTCTGGAATACTATATACATGTATAGATTAATTGATGTACTGGTTAATAAACGACGAGTAATCGATATACGGCGAAATAAAAAGATAGGCCAAAAGGAAGGATTTTGCTCTGACTTTAACCCCCCCGCTAATTTAATATGTTGGTCAAATGTCTTTGCAGATCATTCACCGAGATCTTGCAGCTCGTAACGTGTTGGTTGGAGAAGGGGAAACGTGTAAAGTGACTGACTTTGGAATGGCCAGGGATGTCCAGCAAGAGAACATTAATGAAAGAAAGGCAAAGGTATGGAAAAACAAGTAATTGAACTGCAATTGTGTAAAATGACTGACAATTAAAAATGCTTTGAATTTTTTGATTTTATTTCTCCATATAATATATTTCCATCCGTTTTAATTCAGCTTTAATTATGTGCCCTCAACCAGTTTACCTCCTAGAATTTCACTGCAGTCATTTTATGGCCACACTGATGTACTGTACCTGCTGACACGAATTTTTTTAGGTTTTTTCAACTACTCCGAACTAAGTTAAAATCATCAGATATGGTTGAAAAATGTTTGTTTTACTCGGCCTATGTTTCATTGTATACCCATTAGGGTCGTCTTCCAGTCAAGTGGACTGCATATGAAGCGTTGATCTTTAACACTTATACCACCAAGAGTGACGTGTGAGTAATGTTGTGAAGTATTTTGAAAGTTATTTTTACGACGGATCTATCTTATCTTTTAAGTTTAGGTTTTGTTTCATGAAGTCTTGTTTTTGTCCACGTACTGTTTTCCTGTTTTGATCTTTTGTTTCTACTTGTACTTGAATTTGTGCTTAGCTCGAATTTACGTATTGCCATATTATGAATGTTATTCGCTTGGCATTGTCAGATGTTAGTTTTTTTTACAGTAAGTCGTGTTTGTGGTGTTAGAGCTGACCTTGGTTCTTTGGTACTTGTCAGTTGCGACTGTGCGTAGGCTAATCTATTCCCTAACAATAGCAAACCTGTTGCAATGTTAGTGATAAGATATTCAATACTGAAGGTCTCCCGGTCAGCTAACCCAAAGATGTCCAGCTTTGGCTATAAAAACCCTGCTATACTTGAACTAGTAAGTACAGAAGAGTAGAAAGTAGAAAAGAGTTACAAGAGTAGGAAGATTGAGATTGTTAGCAGAAGTCAAAGACGAAATAAAGGCCAAGATGTAAATCAGATTCCTGGTAGGTCATCGTGTAGCGAGCGAGTTGGTCGAACACACCCTCACAGTAAATACAAATTGCCTGCAATAAAGTTTATGGTGTTTGGGATCATTTGATTATTGTTTGCCTCTTTAATTACCTTTTTGTATTTTGTTCGTACATCCACTCTATCATTTCTTTGCAGCTGGAGCTATGGCGTTGTTCTATATGAGATATTTACTGTAGGTAAGTTAACTATTGTAATAATTTACGATCTTGTTGAAGCCCATTGTCAACGCCTCGTTGGACCCCAGTGCACTTTAAAAGCTCGCTCCTCAACAGTGACCTCTTTAAGTCGTAGGGAGGCTGAAGAGAGGGAAAAGGAAATTAGATTATTGCTATGTTTATTTGGATACCCACCGGGAGCTTCTGCGGAGAAAAGAGCACTTAACATGAATTGGAAAAGAATACGTGCTTTCCTGATGAAAAACCAAACCTATTCTATATTTCAGGTGGTTCTCCGTATCCGCGAATGGATGGCAGGAAAATTGCTAGCGTACTTCAAGACGGATACAGGATGCCTAAGCCTCAACACGTGGATGACAAATTGTAAACTTTTTTATTTATTTAAAAAAAAATACCATGGTATAGTACTAGCCAAATTTTATTTCGAAGTTTTAACGAAGAAAGTGTTACTAAGTAGTATCACACAAGTATTAAAGAAGAGGTTTTAATTATGTGTTTGAATAGCTTGAAAAGCCATTTGTTTTTCACTTTTTGACATTCTGATCTAGTTGAAAATAGCAAAAATGTAAGAAAGAAACCAATCCGAACAATACTAGAAAAATTAGTGGGAGAAATCACAAATAGAGATGAAATGATTTTTCTCAGGTATCAAATCATGATGAATTGTTGGCAAAATGAGCCAGAAGCGAGACCGTCATTCACAGCATTGACAAAACAGCTCAAGGATATGGAAAACCAACACAAGGTGAGGTTGTTAGTAGTTAATCAAAATAAATAAAATAAAATAAAATAAAATAAAAGATTGTTTTAAGGCTTTTTCTAGTTTTCCACAATTACATGCAATGAGAATCTTTCCCAGCAAAATTGTAAAAGTAGTGTAACGACTCAAAAAAGTATAAACATACCGTATAGCATTATAATCCGATGAGATAATTTTCTGTAACGTTTCTTGGAACTTGATTATCGAAAGAGCTGGGAACGTTTCTTGTTTGAGGGAGGTTTTTCGTAATTTTTATATGTCTTCTAGGAGTAACTGATAAAAACGGCGAATCGCGCTGATCCATTTTCCTTTTTTGTTTTATGCATCTTCGTTTTTGTAATACTTACTTTAACACAATTTTACAAAATGTTATTTTTATCCACAGAAGCTGATCAACATGCGCATTTACAACAATCAGTTGTACGCAAACGTTGAGGACCTGAACGTGTAGACCTGATGCTGTGTCGATGTTTTATAGCCTGCTTTGTGTATTTGTAATGGAATTTTAAATAGGATAGCGCTGCTTTCTGGGACGAAGCAGAACATATGCTTTTAATTAAGTTTTATTGAACTCTATACCGTCTGTTTGTATTTTTAGGTATTTTATACTCTAGATTAGATATTATATACATGTATAGTGCTGCGCATTAGAATGTATACTGATGTACCGTAAATGGCCTAATAAACGCCCGGAGCGTCTATTAGACAGGGGAGCGTCTAATAAAATTTTAAGAGCGTAGGGGGCGTTTATGAGATAGAAGGCCGCGTTTACTTGGAAGTGGGCGTTTATTAGGTCATTTTCGGTATTTTATATTTGAAGAATTATTGTGTATTTACCCTGGAAATTCTCAGCGAAATACTCACATATGGAATTTTAAGATTACTTCGGATGTTTACTTTCAATCGGATAAATACAGTGCAGTTAGTTAAATACAATTTAAAGTACATGTTTGCGGCAAGACCTTGACCTATATCATAAAATAAAATTCCCGTAATTTTGTCCCATTTATCACTACATAAATGCCAATTCAAACCAGTGGTACAAGGGTAGACACTAACCGCTAGCGTTTAAGTTACGCTGCGAAATTTGAACAGTTTTTTCCCTCAATAGATAGCTCCTTAGGTCGTCTACCTCATGTTCTGAACATCATGGTATACATAAGCATGTTGCGCTTATGGGGAGCTGTGACATGACCCAAAGGCATTTAAGGTTAGTGCCACTCTCCCTCTTGTATGTCCGATGTTTAAATGTTCCACTTCTTCAGATTAAGGTGGGAAAAAAATGACAAAATATATCCTCTTAAACTTTTAATCCTGTGTGGATGAGGAAGTTTTTGACTATTAGTTCAACTCTTTGAAATGGCTCAACGTTGACATTACAAGAATACGAAAATCAAACTAAAGCTTATGAAACAGCAAATTAATCAAATTATCAATCAGCAAAACATTTGCATGCCGATCCAAGGCTCTTTTTTTCCATTCGGCGACCACATCTGCTGCTGGCCATTGACATCTCCTTTAATGAAGTGAGTGATTTCAGCGTAATCTGTCCTTTCATAAGGTGATGGTCTCTTCACAGGAGGTAATGTGTCTGGATAGGAAGGTTTATTCGGCCTCTGACGCTGATCCAAATCACGCAGTTCTGCGTAAAGGGTTTCCCCAGGTTTCTGTTTTTGATTGAAATGAAGGGAGACCCTTAAGAAAAATGAGTTGACTCTAATAGCGTAGCTCTAACTGGTAAAGCTTAAAATATATGAGACCAATTACCTCACCAATTGGCAAGCGCTAAAAAAACGACAGCAAAAACCAAACAACAACGACGACAACAAAAAGGCTTAGCTCCAGGAGGCTTGGTAGGACTTATGATTTCAACAAAAAAATATATTTGACCTAAATTGCTTTTCCCAGGCGATTACAAGCTCGAAGAAATAGCGTGTGAAATGCAAAACACTCACATGCTATTCAGGCATTTCCCTTTACTTTCTTCAGCTAATATTGACAATTCAACAAACCTTCACAGGTTTTTGTTCATGAGAGTGTTCTTCTACGGCGCTGTGCTCTATTTCATTTTCTCTGGCCCTGTTAAAAAATTAGTAAGAATGAATAGATAAATTAAAAAAAAAAAAAAGAAAAATAGTTCGCAAACATAATTTTCAAGTATAGATCATGCAGGTAAATTGTGCAATGCCTACACCCATGACTGGGATACAATGATCCGCCATACCCGGAAATAAGGAAAACAAGGATTCAAAAGAATATATTGTACACCTTTGACTTTTTTTTTTTAAACATCACTAATTTCTGCGAGAATTTTATCGTTCTAGATTTATGCTATTGGGTTCCTACAATGACATTGAGTAAAGCAATCAGACCCATCACATAAGCAATTATTATTTATTCAAAATATTCTTCCGTTTCTGATTGGCTCAAATCCCAGGGTATATTGTTCATAACCAGTTTTAGAAGACATTTGCGATTTGTGGAAAAGACCTCAAGAGTACAGCTTTAATGTACAGATATGATGCCTTGATATCCTTTTATATCCTGAACTTGAGGCGAAACAGGGAAATGAAGACAGGAACTTTACATCGGTCGAGGTAAGCTTTAAACTAAGAATGTATGGACCATTTTCACGATGGCGAAATTTGACTAAAACTACCAGAAGTCATTTCGTTTTTGCTTTCTTTATTTAAAACTGACAATCATGATGATGCTTAATCAACAATAGCTCTACTTTGCACAAGAAAACAACGACCTGGAGGATTCTAGAATAAAATGACGTCATCTTGCAATTGCCTGGACTATTATTTTTCAGTAGAATCCAACTAGTAAAGTCTATTATCAATGCTGCGTTCTGATTGGATGAGCTACTACTAGGCTATATGTTATAGCCCACTACTAGCGACAAGCGCCGGCTTTAAAAACCAAAACACTGGCGGCTGAATCGCGTTTTACAAGCTAAAGTTGTTTTGTCTCGATATTTTTGACCAGCTAGTTGGATTTTACTAAAACAATTATTCCTCTCGCCCTCATGGCCTATGAGTCAATAGCCCATTCGGCCTTTGGCTTCATTGGTTATTAACTCAGAGCCCATTTGCGCTCGAGGAATAATTGTTAAGTATTCAGGAATTCTAATCGGTGTTCGCTGGAGATCGAGGACTGAACCCATCTGAACCTTTGACCTCGTCGTATAAAATCCTCCTCGATCTCCGTAATCCTTCAGATAAAAATTAGCCTTATCTAATAATTTTTCTCCTAAACTTCTTTATAGCGCTTTGATAGTTAACATATGTAATGAACAAAAGAAATATCTTGGAGAACTATAACAAAACATACATTCATAAAGCAAACAGGCAAAATCGTACTCACAATGCTTCGCTTCCACCTTCTAAATCATGGAGTAGAACGTCACGTACGCAAGGTGATGAAACGATGAGGATAAAAAGAAAAGGAAAAACGTTAGCAGCTATTTGAACAAGAATAATGAGCTTTCGTTATTTGGAAGATGAAATGACAACCAATGGGCTTTTGAAATTAAGAGATTTTGCAATCTCTTATGGTATGTTCGAAGCCAAAGCAAGGCTACTGTATCTTCTAGTCAACTAAGCTCCTCTGATGCAAGCTTCAAGTAAATGTGGCTGACATATTTTAAAGTACTCACTTTTGT
>OZ038000.1:18681005-18741005 GCA_964035705.1 Porites rus | reverse complement strand
CCAAGTATCATTTGTCGGTGAGGTAATTACTGGAGGGGCTGAAAAGGATCAAAATATGAACATCAGTCATAGTTATCTACGAAAGTCTGATTGATCGTCTCCAACGTGAAAAGGTAATCTTCAGTCTCTTGTGGGCTTATGAACCTTTTTCGGGGCTACTTTGGAAATTTTATGCCTTAATCCAAAAATCCAATCCAGAGACTCCCAGTACTTTGATCTAGATCGAACCTTGCAGTAGAGTCATTTCCTTATTCTATCACCGTGCTTATACCATCGCCCTTTTTTACCACAAACAACTTCCTTAATTCTTTAAATTCCCTACCTCTTATTACTTATATAAATAGCAAATAATAATAAAATAGTTTATTTCACTTGCAGTTAAAAGAAGACTGAATAAACAAGTGATATATAATGCAATCGGAAAAATACAACCTAACTATAATTCTATGAGTACACAATTGTACAAGTAATCATGTTCAAGAATATCTAAATGTAATAAATTCAATATTATACGACTGGTTCAACACCATGTGGGGAAGACAGGTCAGTGATAAGAGAGAATAGAAAGGCAATATTACTGGCCGAAATGGTGTTTTTATAACATCAAAGTGCATATGAAACTGAGTATCAAATGAAAAGATGATATCTGCACACATCAGAACTTAGTTATATGTCTATCATCACAACCTTTACCCTGCTTAGCTGGCAGGATTTTTTCTTTTTACGCGGCCCCGCTGCCAGAAACCACAGCACTCGCCCGCTAATCCTACGCAGGCTTCACAAAGTTTGAAAAGGCCTGGTATCATATTGGGATGGATACTCCATTATGCGCCTATTCCTTTGATATAAACAAATGTTCATGCCCCCACGGCAATGGGGTTTTAATTGCGTTTATTGCATACTCACTCTGAACAGTAAGAGAGACATCCCTACTGGCTGGTTTGCCAAATCCATTCTCAGCAGTACATCTATAGGTTCCCTCATCCTGTTTACCGCTTATAGTCAAAGGCATTCTTAAAACACTATTATCGGACACCCTTGTCCAAGTGATCGTTGGTGCTGGATACCCTGTGGCTTTACAGTCAAGGATAACGGTATCCCCTTTATTTACTGTTCTGTCATAGGTAATGTTAGTGACTTCCGGAGGAACTGTCAAGTGAATGACACAGAACAATAATCAATAGGACGTACCACGATATCATATGCAGTAAAATATAACATAGAGACAAATAAATATACATAATCAGGAGCGGCTCCTGACATAATATAATAAGCGCTGAAGCTTTTTGTATCGTCCTAAAGCATGTACGCGTGAGCGAGCTTCACGGAAATCATGCGGGAATTTAATGAAACAGTTTTAACCAATCATAGGGCGCGCAAATTAACCAAACATGGTTAAAAAATATGATATCGACTCACTTCGGACTAGCATAAATATCACAGCATTTAATTATTCTGAGGGCTAATGAATCTACCTCGGAGATTGAAGAAATATAAAAGAAAAGAGAGGCCCCAAGACGTCACTTTCCTAAATACTCGAGGCAAAGCTATAGCATTCCAGTAACTCACGTACCTAGTTTTCGAGGACCAAAACTTATTTCAGCTGTTAATTGAGTGTTATATGAACGTTTTTATTGAGATACCAATACCAAAATACCATACCTATGACTTCAATCCTCACGTTGTAAGCCCATGTATTTCCTCCAGCGTCCTGTATCCTACACTGAAAGGTAGCATTCTCTTTTTGCGTTATCCTATTTATTGTCAACGTAGAAAATTTACTTGTGCTATTCAAGCGGAATCGAGCCATGTAATCGTGGCGGTTGTATAGAACAGGGGTTTTGCCCGTTACAACATCTCCAATGTCATCAGGAACGCCAGAACCATGACGAATGCTGAACTGTTTAAGCCGTATGGTCTGACCACCCAACAGATTGTATTCCCACGTTACTTGATAATTTGTAGTCCCTTGCAACACTCGCATAACAGCAGTTTGAACGTTATTGCTTCCAGCCACCGTTTGATTCCATGCGGGAGGCGGGGCAGTCCATACAAATAAAGCATCTGCAAAGAAAATAAAATAAATTGTTTATTCGCTCTTTCAAGATGACCAAAGAGAGAAATATCAATTTGGTCATTTCATCTGTTACTTCACCAGTACAGAATATCTCAGTTTCACAGAGATCTTAAATGAAACATTCCACTTTCATTACGAAGCTGTTTCATCTGTATTTTAATAGAGAAATCTAATTGACTTGTCTGTGCACAACGTTCAGTCTTTTTTATCTTCTCCACGGTTATTGAAAAGAGAAGACAGAAAAAGATGCAGTATATTAAAAGAAGTCTTAAGGTCTTTTGAAGTAGGCTGCGGGAGAGAAGAAGGGCAAATGCCAATGAAAGCAACTGACCTAGTTACACAGTTTCAACCACTTTTCATCACAAGTTTTATTTATCGGTACAGACTGTAGGTCCACAATTCATCGCTATTTCGAGCTATTATTTGATAATGGAGCGTATAAGGGGGCAACCTAATTTTTTAGCTTTAGCTTTCAGTTCAAGAGTCATTTTTTTTCTTTTATTCTCTTAACAAAAAACGTGAAAGAATCTGATTTTGAGATACAGCCCCTCCAATTTTTTTATGCTGTATCTGTCTTGTTCGTGTTTTGAATCACACAAGTTTTCGGCTGATTTATGTTTGGCTTAATCCATCAAGGTTGGTTGAACATTTGACACCCCTCTGGGCTGTTCACAGCCCACTGAGGGCCCATAAGTGTTGATGCTTGTAACTTTTTTTCTTTCTGAAGTGAGTCTTGAACGGGGTTATATTACGAGGGAGTCCAGCTCCCTATCCTTACTCCTCGCGATTCGCACCACTATTTCCATTAGCACCGGCTACTTTGCAGGAAGTACTCAGGCTAAAAGCACTAGTCTAACGCTGCTTGATCTTTGCCACTAAAAAAATTCTCGTGTGTACGTTATCCGGCTTTATGGCAACATGTTAATACGATATTCGGTTTCCCTACATCAGATTTATAATCCATTGTACCGTTTCCACTGATACTATCTCGTATTTGTGATTAAAGCACTAACTGTCCATCAACCAAACTAAGAGGATTTTTTTAAAAGCTAGATGTGCTACGTTTCAGAGAACAATTGCTTGCAAATTGTGCCCACAACCATTATTACCTTAGTCCATTTAATGTCCAGTAAACTAGGACTAATTAACGCAAAAATAATAATAATAATGATAATGATGATGACATTAATAATTTTTATAATAATTCTAGTTGTAATAATTACAACAATAATAGAGACCATAATAATCATAATAAGACCTAATAATTCATACTGCACATATATTCGTTCACTAGCCGCTTGGCCTGTTCCAGTCGTTCAGACAGTAGAGCGGGAGAGAAAAAAATTCACGAAGACAGAAAAAAAAAAAAAAACGACCGCGCTCCGCTATCTGAACGCCTGGAACAGGGTATCCGTTCACACTCCATATTATACACAAAGCCCGGATTTCACTCTGCACTCAGAGCATTCTCTATCCATACCGGAGTAGACAATTCACGGTGCACATTAACGCCAAAAGACATTGATAATACGGTGATAGTAATAAAACGATTACCGTTAACACTGATAAAAGTTGCAGTTATGGGTTCTTTTGGGTGGGGACGTAATCTTTGAAGCTTAACCCTCCTGTCGGAAATTATTAATTGAAAGATATTTCATTTCATGTCTGTTTAGCGCTTATACAAATACTGATTACTATTTCAGTTTCCTACAAAGTCGGTTGTTTAACATACAAGAGGGAGTACATAACCATAGGACACTAAAAACACTGTCTAATTAAAACAATAATGATTATCACAAAATAATACTTCAATAATCTCCTACCATTCTAAGAAAAAGCCAATAAAAAATGAAATAAATAAGTTAGCTGTAATCAATTATTAGTCTATCTAAAATATTGCCTTAGGGAAAGATAAGAAGTGAGTCTTTCGGATAAATCTCTGAATAGAATGAGGCCCAGTACATTCGCTAATTTAATACTGAGTGGATTCGCCTAACGAGAGAAACAAAGATTGCCCACAGTTTCTGTCTCAAAGGACTAATCTACTTCAAATAGCTTAGCGATTTGCGTTCAGTTGGATGAACACCTTTGTCAATTAAAATATCGCGTGTTAATTTACGTTGAGAGGAAGATGTATCACGCGGCAGATTCTCAAATAGAAACTAAGCCATTCGATAGTTTTTACGAATTCAAAGGATCCTTTTATCTTTTTTAAGTCAAATATTTAATCATAGTCCGTGATGATGGGCAACAAATATGCACACACAAAATAACCGGATTATTCCCCTTTTGTTTCCACCACGTTAATGGCGCCTAAAAGTTAGAGAAGTAATCATTAGAGAAATGGTCACGTTTAATCATGTCAGAGTCCAATGAGGCTAATTTGGGCTTCAGTCACATATATTCTAATTTTTCAAATACAAAGTGGCGTGAAAGTGACATATTCAACGAACGTCTATATTACATAAATAAAGTCTTGTCTACCGCAACCTACCTACCTGTGTACTGTGAAGACAAAATAACTTGCAGCAATAACGAAATGAAGAGCGCACAGGATATCATGGCTGCTGTACCCAATTTTTTGCTTCACTGTGCTCTAGAAAAGATGTTTACACTCAGGGTCTCACAGAAGAATAGACAATAATGCGATGACATCAGATGAAAAACGTTTTATCCAAACACACGGATTGCCAGGGCAGAAACCAGATTAAGACACCGCGCAAATGTGACGTCGATCCTCAACCTTTTTCCGGAAATTCTCATGAAATCGCACTTTCCCGATGAAATGTTCCTGTAAACATTTCACACAAGCGAAGATCCGTAGATTACAGTGAGATTCACAACGAAAACAGAACCTAGTGAGGGAGAAAGTGAGTGAGTGAGGTTACTGAATAACTAACGATTGAGACTACTCGGACATTTCAAAAGGAAAAAAAATTCACACAAGGTCTTACACAGGATTAAATATAGCCTAGCATTATATTCCACCCGGCGTAAAAAATAAAAAAATAAAACTCTCTGTAATAATCCCTAAGAAATAACAATCGGCTTGATAAGAGAAAACCGCAGGGCACCGAAGAGTATTACTTCTTTCTGATTGCCCTTCGTCATTTCGACCATTATAAGTCTTATAAAATTCATTCGCTTGACATCTGGGCTGCATTATGCGATATATCACTCCTAAAAGGGTAAGATGACAGCCACGTCAAATAAATCAGCTTAACGAATACAAGCTATGTCTTGGGAATTTTTGCCCACTCAGTGTCAAATACCTCACACATTGCGTATATTTCCGATTTCAGTATTTTCTTCGAGACACTACTCGCGTAGAATGTGCCCGGGGGGTACTCCTAGGAATTCTTTTTGGGGTGTGCCGCCTGGTTCTCAAAATCCTGACGCAATTTCAGACCAAAAAAGTGTCATTTTCCACAACTGTTTTTTGACCAGGCCTCTAAAATCCATACTCGACCCGGTCTCTAAGAAATTGTCATCATAACTAAGATTAGAATCTCAAAGAGATTGCTTTAAACCCTCCTTGTACATAACTCTTTCTTTCTCAGTATTCATCTGAAACTGCAACGACGAATACGTTCATACACTCCCGTAGTTCCCTATCAGCCTTCGCGATTCCAGACGAAAATAGGCGAAATGTATACCCGTTTTCAGACCAAAACGGCGCAAATTAAATATCCTTTGGGGCAGCACATACTACCTGCTTATGTAAGGGAGTATCCCCCTCCCCCCCGTGAGTTTTTGCCGCGAAGTGTACCCATTGTTTTTCTCCTGACCATAAATCGGATATGTCTGGCAGTCACATTATTATTTGTTCCGATACCGGTATCTATTTTCCTGTTCCGTGGTAAAATACAATTGTTAGAACACCGAGAGAATTCACCCTGGGTGATAGCGATATGATCTTCATTATTATGACCTCTCTATAAAATATTGAGATTAGAAACAGAAATGTGATTCTTATCGCTCATGAGCAAGGCAAGGCCAGCTAACGAAAATAAAAGTATTTTTGTTTCACTCAATTTCATTCCGTGGGTAGATCAAATGTCACATGCTGCACACGTGAAATCTGTTCACTTGCGTAAGCACCCATAGGTCAGCGTAGGAAATTTTTCAAAATATCATGCATGATCCCGAAGCTTGTCGAATATTCTCGACATTCTCCATTATTCCTTAAAGAACAAGTACGTCTTTTTCCCGGTGGCCGGGATGATCTCAAAAAAGTAATTATGATAAACATAAATAAAAAATAATGATGATGATGATGATAATGATGATGATGATGATAACTGGCAATAATAGTAATAACAAATAAATGCACAGCATTTAGGAAAATTTTGCACAATTTCTACGAAATCCCTCTTCCTAATTTCTTGAAAATTCGATAAATCTCTAATTTATGAACTTTTAGGTTCTGCAACTGTTTACCACCTGCACCAAGAATGAAATATGATAACCAATTTACAAATAAGCTTTTTTTTCGAAAATACCTGATTGGCTCCTGAAAATACATATTTACGATTTGTGCACTTTTTTTCAATATGAACTATATCCTCATATTATTTCGGCCCTCTATTCGTTGTATATTTTATGAGTTTGGCACCGCGAGAGAGTTAAGAATCTCCTTTCAAATGTCCTTAAATAAACAGTTTTTTTGAAGCGGGACATCTCGTCTCCAAACTTAATGTTCCTCGGAAAATGCTCATCATTTAAATGACCACTTCTACCTTTTAGCAATAAAGCTTAAGCTTACGATAACCATTTTATGTTGACCTAAGTTTTCCGTTTTAAGGAACACAGTAATAATTTAGGGCCGAAACCTTGTCCTATCTATTTGTCCTATTCACTCTCTACACGCTTGAATTTGTTCACCATTAACGACGTTAATTTCCACTTCTAAATTTAATGTTACTTCTAAAGATATAAGTAGCTTAATAAATAACTTCGGAAATGTGTTTTGCACTGAACTTTAGTCGGTAGTTGTCGTTAGTCATTATCAGTGAACCAGTTCCAGAACCGTCACAAAAAGAGAAAATCCACGAGCAAGTACTGATAAAAAGTGAGTCTTTATGTAGAGAAAGAGTTAGAAAAAGAGTTAGAGAGAGAAGAGAAACTGAGGAGTGAAAGGAGAAGGAAAAGCGAGAAAAATTTAAAGCAGAAAACTAGTATTAGAGCTACAGCTGTATAGTCTGCGTTTTCACGCAGACAATAGCTACCTACTGACAGCTAACAACACTGTAACAAGTCTCAGCGCCAGGAAAAAAAAAGAAATATCTATAAAATATATTAAGCTAATAAAGCCGGCTAGTTAAATCATGAGCAGGCGTATTATAGACCGATGTCACGATAGCGTGAGAGTTTTTAAGACGTACAGACCGCCGATCATTTTGCTCGACATCTTTAATTTGCCCGTGAGCCCTCGAAATATCTGGGTTTTTTCGTTTATGGCCGTAATTTTCGTGCCCGTGCCCGTGCCCGCACCCGTGAGTCAACCACAACATTTGACTGCAGCCAGTCTTTTATTTTTCTTTTGAGTCACAAGAGCACGCATATGCATCAGCCCGGTTCTCTGCTCACGCGTACTCCTTATATAATTTTACTTTTTCGCTGACCGCGCGAGGCCCTAGCAGAGGAAAAAAAAGGACGACCGCTCGCGGGACCACAGCATGGACAGTACCTGACAGTACATAAGATCCCATAAGATTCAGGGCACTTCAAGTATATCAAGCTGAGTATATCTAGCTCGAGGCCGGTAGCCTGCTTCACAGAAGAAACTAAATAAACGCTGGTTAAATTAAGTCCGTCTGCGACACAGCGCCGAAATCCTTATTCTGAGCCCCCACCTGTGTACCAGGATTGGAGTTTGATGGGCTCCTGACTTCGTGCTATGGTTGGCCTAGTGAAAAAGCCATTGTCGATTTGCCAATCAACGAAAGCAAATTGGAAACACTCTTCCGGTGACTCGTTGAGTCGCATGTCCAACGTCACAAATATGACCTTTTTAGATTTGTCGATTAAAAATATAAAACATTGTTTTTCAAATTTTCTTTTAGATTTTAAATAGTAAGAACGAAATAATAATTCGCTGAAGTTTCAATATCAGGGAATGTTTCTTACCCGTTCACCCTTCTCTCGAAGTTGCCATTGCGTGCTGCCATGTTTTGTGCGAAAAACAGGCATAAAATCGATTTTTCAAACTTTTTCTAATTTCTCCTTTAAAATGAATCGTTTGAACCGAAAATTATTTTTCCTTAAATTAGGTCACTAAAAGGGATGTTTTGGTAAAATGATAAAAAACTCGATTTTTGACGAGTGTCTTGCGATTCTCCATTTTCTCAGAAAATGGCTCTTAAGATATTTTAGTTCTGCTAATTTCAGTATTAGGGTAAAATATCCTCTTGTTAAAATCTTGCAAAATGTAGATAGCGAATGACGTTTTATTCATTAGAAAATGGTTCGACCGGTACTGCATTGAAACGTTATGGGTAAATAACAATTATTCACCGAAGTGGAGGTGGCTAGTATTGAATATTTACCGAGGCCGCGAAGCGGCGAGGTAAATATCCAATACTAGCCACTGACACTGAGGTGAATAATTGTTTTAGTATATACTAAAACAGTGAGATAATTGAGCACAAAATGATGATTTTTAACTCATTTACTGTTGCCAACGATTACAATTTTGGCGCGCGATGACCGAACGGCCGCGGTCGTTGCTTTTTCTTAGGCCCGGTTCAGACGCCGCTCCACTCATGTGCCGAACCTAACTGATGAATTAAGTACGGCAAAAGAGCGGCGTCTGAATCAATTTGGTACGGCAGTTTTAGTTTGGTGCGGCAAGAGCGTTAAGTTCGACAGAGTCTGTCGAACTTTTGTCGAACTTAACTTAGGTTCGACACACGGTACGCCGTCTGAATCACATGTCGCGCCAGTGTCGCTCCAAAGTCGAACTTATTCAGTTAGGTTCGGCACATGAAAAGTACGGCGTCTGAACCGGGCCTTAGCGACAAATAAAACTTTTGAAGGCGTTTGTTTAGCTCTTGCGGGGAAGTTTCTTCAAAAGGAGTTGGAATTCTGTTTGTATTTAAAATCATTCTGTAAAAAAGATTATTAAATTTAGTTTTAAGCTTATTTATGAATAAGTCAACTAAATAAAGTAACGCAAGACTTAAGCTTAATTTGCATTTGTAAACAAAAAACTTTTTCACCGGTTTTATCGATAACTATTTAAGTCAAAAAGACAAAGCTTTACCTGTTAAAACTTTCAAAAATAGCTTGCTTGATTAGTTGTGAAATTTCTTAGTTTGTTACGGCAGCAAACCGGGAAAGCATTTTGCTCGCAGCCTACGCGAGTTACGCGAGTTTGGCATCGCTCGTTCGAAGGAACTGGAGGTGAATCAGTGAATAGTGCAGGATATTCATTGATTGAGTAGCCAATCACAGCGCACGAAAAACACTATCCACTGTTTTAGTATATACTAACAAAAAATAATTTAAAACTGATTTTGCTTCCTTCAATAAAATGATCATTGCTAACAGATGATGTACATGCAACACGACCCAAATTGATTTTTCTCAGGGCATGAACTTGAAATTGTGTGATACTCTAAGTGTCAGTGATAGGGTGGCTTTTCGGAGCTAATGTGACTATTTTTAATTTGGATATGGATACGATGTTCACGTATAAAGGTAACATAATCCATAATCATATTTAATTTGAAATGTCCTGAATTCCATGTAGAATTGCCTCGAGAGGTAAAAAAAAAAAAGAAAAAGAAAAGAAAGAAAGAGCGTTTAATTTTGGAGGAATATTTGGCATAGGTTAACGAATCCGGCATTCTTTCTGGTAAATCTATAGTAAATAAACACAAATGTCTATACTAAGCCTACAGGCAATTGGTAAGGTGATACTGGGGCTCCCTTGGCAGGGACACAGGAGTTACATTACCGTCCTTGATTCCTGTGCAGTTAAGTGCATACGACCTCATTTCGAGGAGCCTGAAAGGTTGGAGGATGAGATGGAGTTCACAGGATTCCATTGAGCAGGGCCGAGTTGTTCAAAGCTGGGTTAAGATAACCCAGGGTTAGTGCAAGATTTGAATTAAGATTTGGAAGCTTAAAAAGCAATTCAGTTTTAATTCTTTTTGTCCACAAGTTGATGATTGGAAGCTCTAAAAATAAGAGAGAATATTATTCGAGAAAATGCTTTTGAACACAAGAAAAAGAAACCAGGGTTAAATTTAACTCCGGGTTAAGCGCTAACCGGCCTTCGAACAAATGGGCCCAGATAAATAAATATACCATGTATTGCAAATAACCCTACTATATATAAAATATGATGCAATTTTCTCACTCACCACTGGAAGACTGGGCTAGAGCAACTTTGTTACTATTAAAATGATTGCTACCCAGCAAACAATGTGAACAATAATTGTTGGAACTAAAAAATCTATACGACTACATGGTCTTTTAAAGTCCAGTGGTGTCTGTGTGGGAAATACATAATTCTTCTCGACTATTTGCTCACAGCTTCTGAATAATAATGGCGGATTAGTGTTTGACTAATAACATGTCACCCTTTTTTTTCCAGCAGGTGTGATTGTTAACTGGGAAAAAAATGTACAAGTTGAAACTTTATATCTTAATAATAAAATGGTATTTTATTGTTCATTGCTGTATATCTTTAGGTTATAATGGGAAACCCTCATTTTTAAATTAGAATTTACAAATGGATTGTTTCCATCTTGCATATTTTAATTGATAAGGCAATAATAATAAAGAAAACCGGTCACAGTTTAAGTGGACCATACAGTGCATGGTCATCTAAGTCACTAATTGCAGTAGTGACCTAGCTTAGCTTCAGCTACAAAGAATCAAAACATTGCAGGGCATTGTAGTCCTTCTTTAGTTGACTAGGCTGGAAAGATTTTATCTGCTAACGAAAGAACCCATTGCCTCATCTCTGTTGGGCCTCTCTTTGGACGAGCAAGTAGTGTAGGGGTATTCAGTTGCAGGTTCAACATGTAGTTTTTTAAAGCCCTTGAATTTTCTTAATAGCCAGCAAAGACTTTCAGTTATGGTGCTTGAGCCATAACCTTCAATGAAAAGGTTCATACTGCAGGAACCTTGCCTAGTTCTTTCTCCTTTTTCACTCCCGTTATGGATCGCATTTTTCTCCTTGGAATTTTCCAAAAGTACTGCGTCGGGGATTTAAAAACGGGTTAATAATTTCTTTTTTCCTTTCTTGTGAGAAGTCCCAAAGGGAAGTACTGCAAAAGAAGCGTGACACGCGTGGCTATCAAGGCAGTTTTATAGTGTTCGCGGGTAGGACGGGTACAAAGTACCACTAAAGATAATGAAGCAATCCTATTTTAATCAACTTTTTTTGAATTGTTTTCATTTCTTTCCATCCTTAAAAGGCCCATTACATGTAATTTTTTTCGTGTGTGCAGGTTTTGCATGGAATGACGCTACAATCTCGAGAGCACATCTCGAATAACTACATTCAAAATGATGATCATAAAATCGCAATTTTCGGCGAGAAGTGAGTTTTATTTCGCGTGTTTAGGAGCAAAGGTAAATGGATGAAACCTGCAGATTTCAGACAAGAGAACAACACTTAAGTGAAAACATAAAAGGCGGTATAGAATCAGGCCGGTACGGCGCTTTGTGACGGAGTTCTCTTCAAAGATGCGAGTATTTCCCGGGAAAAAATTAATTCGTTTTCGAGGAATGAAGGGC
Organism: Porites rus; assembly: GCA_964035705.1. Classification (NCBI taxonomy): domain Eukaryota; kingdom Metazoa; phylum Cnidaria; class Anthozoa; order Scleractinia; family Poritidae; genus Porites; species Porites rus. The sequence goes on along the minus strand of OZ038000.1, from coordinate 18,729,175 downwards.
ATCAACACCCATCAGGTAACATTAATGGTTGTATCAGAATTTTAAATCTGCTATAGGAAAGATGTTCTTTGTATTATACGTAGCACATTAGGAGCTTAGCTGTTTACAATTATTGACCTCCGGTCGATAAATGTCTCACGCGACTTCAAAAATACCCTAACAAAAAAAATACAGAAAAAAATCTAAATCACCCGCATCTGATGCCCGTGTAAATTTAAAAATTGGAACCATCATCGAAATGCTTTTCCTGAACGTTAATATGACAGTAGAGGCTCTATTTCTCCTTTATTTGCAAGAGAAATTTGGTGCGTTTTTCCCTTATAATCTTCACTTGGCAATCGGTGTTCCACACGTGTGACGTAAAATCACGTGACTAACCTGAAATCCGAATGTTTTCAAAATGGCGGCAAAAATCGAGTTTTCGAAAAATTATAAAAAAATAAGTTTCGAAAATATATCCGAAATTTCACCAAAGAGAGACATTACATGCCATTAGGAAACCATAGAGAACTTAAAAAACAGGGGTAATTTCCCCGAGAGTTGCCCTTTAACGTCATTTTTTATAAAACTTATCTAGGAACATTTTGAAGTTGTCGTGACGTCTTCATCAACAATGACGTTGTCATGTTAATAAAAATTTGACCTAGAAGCCATATGTTTTTTGTTTTGAAAATTAGAGAAAGAGGTTTTATTACATATTTTCACTTGTTCAATTATTATATTACACTTAATTTAGCATTATTATATCAAATTTGTTATAAAAGTTATTGTCCAGGCTTTATGGTGTCAAATTTGAAAAAAAATGAAATCAAAATGACCAGATGTTCAATTTTGGAAAGTGTTTAGGGCTCATTTCTCTCGAACAAGTTTCATATTAGGCAGATTTCTTGCTTCCTTAGCATCCTTTGATAGAAAGATCGAAAACGATTACGTAGATTTATACGCGATTGTGGTAAAATGAACTACATTAAATTCAAAATGGCAGAACCGAGTTGGCGGATGGTTCTAGTTCCTTTCAATAATAAATATGAAGTCATCATGACATGAATAATATTGTTAAAGACTCAGTATTGGCTAATTTCTTGATTTTATCAGACACATGTATTTAGGGCTTTTATGGTTACTTTGAGGTAACCTGCGATCAGGCGTTTTTTTAAACAAAAAAGGAAGAGTGACACCCGATCGCAGGACAACTTTGAGGGGGATTTGGATTCTGCCAATAAATGCAACAATATAACGTCATAATGACGTTAAATTACGTCATTGTTTCAATCATGTGATGACTAGATGTGGAAATGATGAGTAAACTATTTTGTGTCGTTTTGGTGGCCGTATCATGAGCGGTTTTGAAGGGGGACTTTATTGACCCCCACCCGGTTGCAGGAAACATGTGTGGTACAAACAATTTTTTTGTTTCGAAAAACTCTCATTTCATGAATTTTGTTTAAAAATCACTTAGGAATTAATTCAGTATGCGAAGCTAAATGAATAAATGAATGGGTCATGAAATGAGGTCTCTTGTAGTAAAAAGGATAGCCAAATGAACGATTTTTTATCTATAAATTCAAACTTACATCGATATGCTTCACGCATACATCAGCAGTCGTAATAACAATATGACGTATGCTGCTGCATAGCTAGGAAATGTGAAGGTTTCTCTCTTGCGTGGCTTTTAGCATTTACGAAGTCGTTCACGTCGCTTGACCTCCGCGTATTTGGGTTGTTGCCTATAAAAAAAAAACAACTACGTGACTGACAAGCGACGCGAACGGCTTCGATCTTGAAGTAGTATAACATTATGTCTATTCGAAAGAGCGCCTTTGTGCTTATGATTTTTTCTTATTTTTAGGTGTGACTCTTACCTATAGGAGGCGCCCTTTCCATTAAATCCGGTAGAATATTATATTTTTTCGAAAGAAAGCCGCGAAGTTATATGATTTTCTACTTGAAGATGCAAAGGTCATTTGGCGATAAAATGCAATAGAATATTGTGACTGGTCAGGAGCCCAGGTTGATTGATTGATTGAGTATTTGTGATTGACTCAAATTTATTACATTTATGATCAATTATTACATTTTTTTACTTCAACAGGACAGTGTTTAAGGCCTAAGCTGCACACGTGCACCTCTTCCCAAGCTTTCATTAAGCTCATCTTCGGATTAAATTATATATGCTACCACAAAATTCATAATAAAAGCTATAGGTCAGTTACCGCATCTTTTTGGTGAGAACAGCATCAACAACAAGAACAACAGCAATCTTTTCAAGTATACAAAAGGGCACTGGCCATACATTAACCATGGGAATACATCATACACTTTCACCAACGCAGGAGCGACACCTCCGCCCCCCCCCCCCCGCTCCCCCCCCCCACACACACACACACCCACCCCTCCGGGCGCAGGAAAAACGAGACAAATTAAACATCACATTACTTATGACTCTACAAACCTAACGTATATGATCCAATGTAAAAGATGCAAAATAAACAATATATAGGTGAAACTAAACGAACACTTCGTGAACTCCCTTCCCACTTTAATCAACGAGGCCACTCGATCGAAGACATGGAACTTATTCCGCTGGAATTACAACCCACCCTCAGCATGTCGCGCCATAAGGTAAGAGAATTAAGTGTACCTCATAGATAGAGGCAAAACCCTGTCACTAGAAGGAATGAAGACTAAGCTGTTTCTATTTCTATTTTTATTGCATTAGCATTTACCTGTATATTTTTCTATCCAGTATTTATAATTGTAGTTAATTATTAACCACTTATGTGAATTTTAAATTCAAATTTTAGGAGCCGTTAAAAGATATTTTCTCTCGGTATAGCTCTCTCCCTGAGGAAGGCTAATTTTGTTATCTAAAATATTGGCCTATAATAAATCAGCCCTTTGCCGTAGTCTCAGCCCTGCATTCAGTTTTGTTCCAAGTGAACTTGAGCCACAGCCAAGCGTTAGGTATTGTCAGGCATTAAGGCTATTGTGACAGTTTAGGTTACTAATGAATGAATGGCAGATTGCTATCAAACAAGAAAAGAGACATCTAAAAAAAATAAAAAATTCAAGCGAATTCTGCTGGTCTTGATCCAGCTCCTTTTCACCCCTACTCGCTCACTCGAGGGTTACGGCTGTTTTATCACTATAGCAAAACAAGGACAACTGGCAGTGACTTAAAACAGATTCATCGACAGAAAGAACGAGAAAAAAAGAAAAAAAAGCGTGGTAAGCGATCGAATGACGAGCGCTTCATGTGTCATATCTTACGGTTGAACACGCAGAGATTTGGGACATTTGGGGAAGGAGAAAGAGAAACGCAAATAACGAGTTCCATGGAAGATAATATTTCGCAAATTAAGTCTCAGGTAAGAGATAAAGGACCCCCTTCCATTCCTGTTCTAGAATGTACATTAATCTAGGGGGGAAACTGTGATTCGTTGTTAGAATTTTGGGGAGAAACAAGGCCAAGAAAAACTATTTTCCTATGAATCATGCCCAGCGTCTTTGAATTAGACCTTGGAAAATGCTAAATAAACTGAAATGAATGCTCATTATTTCAATAGGCAGAAGGAATAGATTTTAATACGTTTAAGCAGCTATTAATGATTGCATGTTAAAGCTGCAAAATTCAGCCTTCGAGAAGTCAAAGGGCAACTGGCCGAAATCGAAATTGTACTTAGACAAGCGGCGTAAGGGTGCCAATTGAGCCTTAATTAAAGCACAAATACTGAGCATTACAGAAAAGAACCAGTTTAGTCGTCGTTTAGGTGTTTATATTAACGAAAACAGAATAAAACGCACCCAGTGAAGTACCTAACGACTCGTGGGATGTGTCATGTCGAGGAACAACATTTCACGACCACAAAAATGAATGTCTTAGGTTGACTGCATGATGCAACCATCTCTTAAAGCCTTTTAGTTGCTTACCCAACCAGAGTACACGATATATGAAAATGTTATTGCGAATGTTCAGGTCTAGCACCACATTTATTGAATCATGTAATAAACAGAGCTTTTGTTTACACAAATGCACACTCCAGTGATGTCAGGACTAAAGTCTACGCCCGGATCTCAGATTCAAATAACGCAAAGCCAGTCAAAAACTCATGCAATTGATTTCCACACCACTTGTGGTTCATCACTTAAACTCAGTAACAGCGGATCGATAAACTACCCTGAAAAACCTCATATATAGAGCCTTCAACAAACGTTTGCGATTTTTTTTCTTACACCAAAAACACGAGGAAAGATTATAAAATGAAGTAGAGTAATTTGCGGCGGGGTGTTCTATTACTTAAAGCCCGCCTTTCCATTGTGCAAGCGTTGCGTACATAACAGAGTGCTAGTCCCTCCTAGCATTATATTAGAAAAAGTGAATACGAGTGCTCGATGCCTTTTGACTGAGTTTGATTTGCGCTGGAGAACAATCTTTTTGTTCTTAAAACCTATCGAAAACATCGCTTCAAAATGTTGATCAAAGATTCTGCTTGGCAAAACAAAAAAGAAATTTAAAAATCGTCTCAGCAAGAATCAGTACTAGAACCTTGCTAGGACCTATAAAAGTATAGTATGGCAGTTCGTTTAATGAAGTAACCTTTAATTAATCATGTTAAATTAGCCGAGCGAGAACTTTGATCGGTGAATACACTAATGGAGATGATGTTTGACCACTGCGTTTTAGAGGTCACTTGGTTTGTCTGTGATTTATATAGCATTTCTTCGCACAAGCCTCAAATTTAGAACAGTAACAACGAAGATTACAAGTTGAAAGTGAAGTTAACGTTCGTAAGCCTGATTAATTGTCCAAATCTGTGAAATACCAAACATATTTAAATCGTACAGAACAAGAGGGACAAGCTAACGCAAATGTCAGTTTTGATTCCAACTACACAAGTGATCTTTACTAAGCACATATTATTGTTTAGATCCAAAACCCCTAAATCAATCACTATCGTTCCACCATAGTAAATATGTCTGATCTTGAGATTCAGTTAAACCGAATAAAGATACAAATAGGGCGGTGATTAAAGTTACATTCATCATTGCTCATGTATGGGAGTCATTTTCACAAGATTTTCCTAAAAACAATCACCCTGTCCTTAACTACACTACAACTTTTACTGCTGTATAAGCAATCGAATTTATTCAAGAGGGTGTTAATTCTTAAGTTGTTCACTCCTGAAAGATAAATTAGAATGAACAGTCACAAAAATTCTCCAGTTATCTCAAACACGATCACACTCTTCAAGAAAGTATTTGATTCCTTTAAGCCGTACGCGCAATGGTATGCATTCGATTACAAGCCTAGGCGTCTATAAAAACAAATCTTTGGAGTTATGCAAATATGCTCGGTGCGATCGAAGATAAAAGGCCCTCTTGGCTTCTCAGTTAAATAAAACCTCCCCAATACGAACACAAAAAGGATTAATCTAAGCGTATATAGAAGTGTCCTTATTATCGAGGTAGGGATAACAAGTGTACGAAAGAAGTAATTGATATCTTTGGGATCAACAGAACCGTCCGTAAGAGAAAGTTGTCACCTTCTACAGAATGAGGTGTCACAAAGGAAGGAAGGAAGGGTTCGATTGTATCATATCTTTAATTTGTTTTTAGAATCAGAAATCTCAACATAGCTTGCTATTTTTTTAGTACGATGATCCATAGTTATATCGCTGACTTTTCCACGCAGGAAAAGTTAGAAAAAACGTTAAGTCTTGCACCTAATAATCATTCACAGGGGCTTTAGTAGTCACTCCTCTAGAATAAAGTTGTTTTACTTTGCATGCGGTATGAAAATTAAGGTTATCATGGAGGTGGAAGGTATCATTTCATAAGCGATATTGCCGTTCTCGCATGCTTCTTGCATCTCTTTAATTTCTTTATTGTTTCATCTAAGACCTTTTTTCTTTGGCTTGCAAGCAATGATTCACCGCAATAGTCCGCAACAGTATTCAAAGGCCGAACAATTAACGACTGGACCGGAGACGCTAATGTTGATCAATCTCTTTATCCATTCACTTGCTATAACAACTACTCGTTCAATGGCACTCGGAGTCTTCCGCCTGGATACTCAGAAAATTCAACATACGGTCATTTTCGTTGATATATCAATCCTGTTGATTTATAAGTATATAAGCTTCCCTGATCTTATAATTGACTGAAAAAAGAGTTAAATAAAATCTTACTGACGCTCTACGTTTTTCACTCTCACCAATTGTCTAGTAGCCACTTACTTGGTAAATGATGAACTTGATTTTGAAATTCTTGGTGTTGTTATCTTATTAATCTACCACGAGATGAACTTTCTGAACTGCGTTATGACACGATTTGCAACAGTTTGGACCTTAAGGTTGAGGCTGCTTCAATTACACGACAAAAGAGATATTTGCGGTCGACTTGCTTACACATCTTCCTTCGTAACACAAATAGTACATACATTACCAGCGATCACTACTGGCGATCTTCGATCATAAATCGGGATAGGTGACACGATAAAATGATGTACCATGTCTGAAGAGTATCGAAATAATTTTATTCTTCAGCTACTGATGCCCTGGCTCGTAACTTTAAACCTACAATCATAGACTAAAGTCCTTGGGACAGTCAGAGCATAGCTGTAATTCTATGTGTATCACAAGTAATGTCGTGAAAAGCAGTGGTGTCATTTTACAAATCCATGTAACCTCCCCCTTCCCCATCCAATACAATGTCCGGAAAGATCAAAGGAACTGTGCCTTGATGGTTTCAACACTGTCGGTGGGTTGGGGGTAGGGGGTAGGGACGTGCAGTGTTAGCAGCGCGCAGATACAATTTCGCGTGAGTTAAAAAGCTTTCGAACTGTTCAACTGGCCCAACACTTTTGTGCATGATTGTAGAACAACGTAGATTTTACCATCGCTGTATTTATGTTTACGAGTGTATTAATGGCCTTATGGATCACCCGATGGAGCTACTAGCAAACAGAAACGTTCATAATTATAACACAAGAAATAAAGACATGCTTAGACTACCCCTAGCAACCAAAAATTGGGGTGAACAGAGAGTGTGTTATCATTCTCTGAATGATTGGAATAATTTAGACAAAGACATTAGAAACGCACCTGACGCTGTGAATTTTAAGCGTAGAATTTTTAGCAGCTTTTTTTATTTAACGGATTTTTGTATTTATTGTAGCTTTTTATCAATCTTTAATTTAATTTTTTATATATTTTTATTTCGTATAATAGTCTAATTTACTACTTTTAATCATCTAGCACCTTTCTGAAGACCACAGTGATGTGATGAAAGTTTCCTAATAAAAAGTTATTATTATTAAAAAGTAACATTGACGTAATTAATCAAAAACGCAGAAAGAATGGCTGAAAGACTGAAAGAAAGAAAAGAAAAGAAAGAGAGAGAGAGAACAGGGAACAAATGACTGAATAAAAACAGAACTAGATAAAAAAAGTGCCAGCAAGCATGCATATTGTTTTTACGAAGCCGTTTTTGGTTGCCGTAAATCCTCTATTAACCCCCACCCACCCCTCGCATTTTAGGGAGGGGCTTAGTAGAGACGGCGGGCTTATTTAATTTAGCCCAGATGATGGTATGTAAACTAGAATACAAATTGGAAAAGCTCAAGTACAAGAAGTTACAGATTATGCAGTTGATGATCAAAAACAAATGCCAGCTATGAACCATCCCGGATTAAAGCTTTACAGTCTTAATTTATTAATACAGTCTATCATTTATTAGTGAAGAATAATAAGGCGGAAGGGGGAGGGGGGCTGAAAACAAAGAGGGGCTTATTTACTTTCTTCGGCCTGAAAAGGGAGGGAGGCTTATTAGAGACGGGGGGCTCATTTGAGAGGAAGGGACTTAGTAGAGGATTCACGGTACTTAGTGTTGACGAGTGAATCAGATGGCACTTTTCCAAACCATATACATCTAGTTCACTTCGCGGTCAAGGAAGTACAAAACAGCACTTCATCTCGTCTTTCGTCTTAAATAACAAGCACCCAAAATATCCGGGCAACACTGATCCTATGAATTCATATCATGTCATGTACGAGGGCGGACAACATACCTGTTTAGTGTTATCTAATTCTAACTAGATGTTATCTAATTCTAACTAGATAGCGGGAACCATAATCGGGGTAGGAGACTGCAAGCGCGGGGTCCAAGCGGCTCGGACATCGTAATAGCCAAATGTGCTATTTTTAGAACAGACTGTGCCACCGGCACCCTCAACGTCACACACTCGTCATGACATCATGCTTCAAATCAATTTAGGTCGTTCAATGCTAAATTATTTCATTTCTGAGATTTAAAAGTAGAAAAGATCACGAAGAGCAGTCCCCGTCAATAAAAAAAAGCACAGAACATCCTACAGTAAAAACACAAGTGCAAAATGTCAAAGATCGGCGTCCTCTCAGGGACTTTACTATAGTATATACTATACATTTCCCAAAAGACAGTAGACCGGGCGTTTCCTTCTCTGTCACTTCAATTATCCTCCCTAGTTAGTTACCTTTGATGGCTTTGAGATGAGCGGGAAAACAAATACACGAATCAAGAAAATACTTGGTTCTTATCGGTAATTGTTAACAAACATGACAAAATTGAAGTTAAAAATCTTGTTGCTTAAACAAACCAGCCGTATATTTATTGTCAAAGGTTTAAGTGCAATCGAATGAATTATTTCGAATTTTAACTCTGTGGAGAGCTCAAACTTGAAGAGCGTGGAGAACGTGAAGGACGTAATGGATAGTAATAATCATCTTGCATTTTTCGTTATTAACGGGTATTTTACTGATAACCAAAAAAGATCAAAAAGTTCAATTTAAGGTGATTCGCTGGTTTTGCGCTGCGCATCTCTCACTCTGCATAACAAGATGGTCGCCGTGAAAAGATCGTCTGAAGAAACATTATTAAAATGAAGTTGATCAAAGAGAGACGTTACTAGATTTTCCGTTGGAGTTGTTTCTGGCCTAGATGAGACTCAATGTGTTGGAAATGTGCATAACAAATTGGCGGTAGGCGTGTTGATGAGTTCGACCTCCTGACCGCCGAGGCCCTCGACACTGGTGTTCCTTTTTTCGAATCACTTTAATATTAATTCAAGCGCCATCTTTGTCACATGGCGCCCTAACTATGATATTTTTCTAGTGAATTCTGTAAAAACGGATTTTTCAGTGCGTTCTTCCACCTTCCACATATAGTCAACTCCCTTTATAACGGACACTGTAGGGACCTTAAGTTAGTGTCCTCCGTAGCGAGAGTCCGTATAGCGGGAGTTTATTTCAGTCAAACGTCTGTAATTCATTTTTGCCCGGAATTTATCTGCTGTCCGTATTATCGGGGTGTCCTTTATAGCGGGGTGTCCGCAAGGCGAGAGTTGACTGTACATGCCATTTTGAAACACGCCCCAGTCCTCCCTCAAAACTCCTTAAAAATGCAGTTATTATACGCACTTTCTGCTGCTCTATTGCAAAAAAGAGTATAATGTCACTCATTAATTTTTATTTCATAGCGGAGCTCCACGCACGTGAGCCATATAGCTAAGAAAATTTGGTTATTTATACGTCCGAAAAAATTTGGTAGTCATGTGACCGTTCGTCCGCCTACCCACTAGTCCGTCCGCAACAAATGGAAAACAATTTTAAATCTTACACTTTCTAGTTAGCGTGGGAGCTTCACCGGCGAAAAACGTCTGATTGGTCGACGCACGACCACGTGACATTGCCAAATTCAAAATGGCGGCAATATCTCCATCGTTTGTTATTCCAGTGGAAAGAAGCTTAATTGCGGTTTAATATGAGTTGCAAATGCATATTGGATATTTTTAGAATAGCCTAGACTTTTTATTATCCTTTTTCACCTATTCCTGTGGGATTCGTTTCCTGCGATGCTCTTTATTTCGCCAGTTTACAGGATTCAACTTTGGATCACGAAGGACAACAATGTTTCTGAAAAAAGCAGGGTCACTAGAAAGAACGGCCTTTGTTCACAGCTCAATACAGCAGATAAATAAGACGCTATGGGTCCTTTGGAATTGCTTAGACACCTGGTAGTTATTTTATTATTTATTTTTCTACCGTAAAGGTAAAGCAAAATATTTCTTCCATTGAAACACTTTTCCATTTATAAAAAAAGCTTGAACATGAGCTAAATGAACTTTATTAGTGCCTGCATTCAGTCTTTTCATTGAGAACGGGTGCAATTTTGATATCAAAACTTTAAAGCCGTCTTTGACCGAGCAAGGTTTTTTTTCTTTTTTCTTTTTAATGGTTGCTGTGCTTGATCTGAATAAGATAATGAAATTTTTAAAATTAGGGAAATACCATATTTAAAAGAAGAGAACTTGGATTCAAGTATTGTTGGAAAAAATACTGATTATATTTTTTTAGTACATAAAGGTTAAAAAGTGATGCATATAGTCTAAAGTGCTACAGAGGATTAAAAACCCAGATCTTTCCATTAATAAATTTTATTGACACTGTCAGGGACATATGCTTTCCTTCAGTACACATTTGTTCGTCAAAAAAATCTTGTTTGTGAGGCTGCACTTTGTTTGATTCAGGATCAATCAATCTTTTCTGACGAGAAATGAAAAGTAAAGTATGTTAGCACGTCAGATACTTCAACACTGCCTTAGCCAACAACTTAAAAGAAACTGAACTTCATATCAAAAAACAAAGTGAAAACTACTTCACTATGAAACAACAACCCCTTCAAATATATATCACACTAAATTCATGCAAAATGGAGACCTGATGAGAAGTTTATAGGAATAGAAACAAACAATAATAACAGTGAAACTATAATGTTTGAATGAGATCTGTGAGTGTTCTCTCATAATTCTGACAGAAGATCAAAATTGGAAACTGCACATCCTACACAACTGCATTCATCAACATGATCCAACTAAATTTTCATTAAAACTCAAAGTTTACTCCAAACTTTAAACTCCTGTAAGTTTAATTTGTGATGGTTATTTTTTTTCTTGGAAAAAAACTTTTGAATACTTAATAGCATGTTAACTCTATCATTCACTCATACTTTTTTGCTCCCGAAAAATTAAGCCAAAAACGATGGACAGAAAAACAAAAGCATTCACAGGAAAATTACCCTGTTCATCTCCTTCCAGGATCCAGTTTTCAAGCAAAGAAGCACCCCCCACAGAAAGCCTTGTCTGCAAAAATTAAGTACTAAAAAATTGTACACGGGGGAAAAAATGTTCGTAAGTGCGGTGCCTAACGAGGAAAGTTACTAGTAACTCGTTGCGTGGATAATCCCAAGCCAATGTTATGAGCAAAATAATCCAAACTTCGATCCTTTAATAAAATTGCAAGCCTAAATGTACAGCAGCTGTGCACATTGTAAACAGAATTTTTTTTACAACTCAAAATGTTGTTGGACCCATCGAAATGTAGCTCCAAGACGGTCTAAGCGTTTTAATGAAAACACTCTCACATTTTCTCATTCGACAGTTCCGATAAAACTCAAATTTCTGTAACATACAAAGCTGTAATAATGTGCAACAACAATGAAATGTGCATCGACCGACAACATCACGTTTGGAACTACGCACTTTAGAAAACTGCCGCAACCCGGCCCCTTTCAATCCACTAGCCACAAGACAATTTACACAGCAAGACAATGGCTAAGGATATTTCTTTACCTTCATTATAATTTCCTTTTGTACCGAGTGACCCGAGATTAAGTTGAAGCAAGCGTAAGCTTATTTTCTGCCTTAAACCGTTTAAACACACGGAGATTTAGCATCTAAATATAGTTTTTCCAGCAACAAAGTACAAGCTAAGTCACATTAACAAAACAAAGCCCAAAAATGTCTGTCCCTCTACTCTTTTTTGGTTGAATCCGTGATAAGAAACTTGAACTAAACAACAAAAGCATTTTGGATATCGTTGTAATACGCTCTTCGATCAACAGTCGAATGTTGTCGAATGTTAGATTCACAAAGTCGAATTTTGACACAAAAACGGGATACACATTTGACAAAACTGTCGCTTCCATGCAACTCGGTACAAGCTAATTTATATACCAACACAAAGCCCAATAATTTTTCTTCCACTACTTTATAATTTGTTTTTGCACCGAGTTGCGCGGAACATGCAGTAAACAAAGAGAGTAAAAATTACCCAGCTTTTCGGCATGTCTTCCACATGCAAACCAGCGATCTCAACGTCAACAACACTGAATCAGACCATGCCACTGCGATTTTTCGCCAGTTCCAGGACGCTATATTCTCTAGAGAACACACTTCCGTCAAAACTTTGATGAAAATAATTTTTGATCTCTTACAGTGGTAAGAAATTATCGCTTCTTTCATCTCAACAACATTTTTCGCCGGTCAACGTGGGAGCATGCGACCTGATACTGCGCATCCATGCTGTGGTCAATTGATAGCTGCCAAAACCGAATATCCGCTGACCAGTATCACATGACATCACAAGTTTACTGTTTGATTTAAATTACAAATTTATTAACGGGAGCTTTGCTTTCAGCCCCGGCTAAATCTATATATTAATCTTCAAAAGAACAGTGCTTCCTTTCAATGAGAAAAAAAAAATGGCAATTTCATTAAATTGTACGGATTGAGCTAATACGGGTAAAATAGCGCGTATCCAAATTAAGTCTACTTTGGAGGGTAAAATAAAAATAAGGGCATTCAAGTCAAGTTCTGTACGATATCACATACATCATGGAAAAAATCGCTCCTATTTGTTCAGTTTCAGGCTGGGCACAATTTTTGTCAAAAGGACCTAAATGGCCGTATTCGTCAGCATTTTTTCTTTTAAAGGAGCACGGACATTGCGTTTTTATCATCTGGTTGAATTGTTACAGCCGTGTACCAATTTTCATCGAGAATCAATATCTCTTTTTCGACAAAGTAATGAAATTTCACCAACACCTGCAGCCGCCCCTCCCCTCAATTCAGATGGAATAATTAGCCGGGACGTTAAAGCTAATCAGATACGGCTTAATATTCCAGATTCATGATTTGTAATAGGACATTCGCACTAAGATGTCATGTGACATCGTTTTTTATGAAAATGAAAGTTTTATGATTTTGCCTTCGAAAAACGAATAGTGGGTCATATCTTAAACAAAATAATAGTGATTTGGTTTTTCAAACCCGTACCATTTTCTTAAAATGAGTAAGTTCGTAGATGGCCACGCAACCAAAATGTGGTTTTTAAAATTATGAATCACCTCTTTCTGAACCCAAATTTTGCACTTAAACTTCAAGGAAAATGTTGAAAAGATGATGTGGTAACGTTTACAGCACATCTGAGCGTAACAATCAAACGTTTAACAAGATATAAGCAAAAATTAGTTTTGGCCGCCATGTTGGAGGGCAAGAGTATGCCTTCCAACATGGCGGCCAATACAAATCATACTACTTTGTCGAAAAATCAAAGAGCCATAAAATATCTCCCTTAAATGAGTTTCCTCTCAAATAGTTTTTATGTGCTCTGTCAATTTTTGGCACCAGTAAGATTCAAACTCATTGTTTAAAGGAAGCGGTGACCTCTTAGTGCAAGTGGTCTATTGCTAACCATTTATATTGTTTCGCAGCCCTGTCCCACAACTTGCCCGTGTATGTGCCATCAACTGCGTCTGAACCCAGTCTACAATGTGGATCGACCTTCTGTTATCATGGCTCCTGTGTCGAATAGAAACTATCAAGAATCAAATGTGATACATACACCAGTCCAGTTTGAGGTAATAGAGAGTTTTAGATTCTAGTTTACCGCGAACCTCTAACCGCTGGAGGTCACGTGACAAGTCTTTCGCGTCACGTTTGAGGTTTACGACGTGCGCTTTCAACGTGGGGAGGTAGGTTTTCACGTATGTCATTTACCTGAAAGCGTTTAACGTATAATCCTTGTTTTATCCCACGTGATGATACAAAAATGTTGTGGAACAAGTCTTTATCCATTAACAGGGGCACAAATTCGGGCGAAATGCTATATTTGATAAATCCTATGGGATCTTGAAAGCAAGAAGTGCCATTCATGGCTGCTTATTCAAAATAGCAGCCGTAATCTAATCCACCGCCAATCTAAATCTAATTACGTGTTAACGTCCAACCGCAAACCGCGGTTAGAGCTTCGCGGCAAACTCGGATCTAAAATTCTCTAATGTACCGGTCGATTCGTGACCTCCACTACGGGCCCCTTCGGGTATTAAACTCGGTGAATTTTCAAAAATTCCATTATTTAAATTCTTATCCCCGGAGCCGAGTATGGGGAGGAACTAATTCAGTTGGGATCGCTGTACCTCATGGTCAAAATAGATGGTCAAATACCCCGACACCTGGTACCCACATAGTTCACAGCGGCGAGAAGTTTTAATAGTAGTTCGTTAGAAAGCAGAACAGTTACCTTGAAGGCAAACGTCCGCTTTAGCAGGACATGGCCTCTGCTCTACTACGAAGGGCGCAGTTCATCATCCTTTTTAATTCCTTCAAGTTTTTGATTCCCTATTAATTTTTCTTATGGAATTGTGTAGCCTCCAAAACAGGTGTTTTTAGGTTTGCCCTATCTCCTACTTCCCCACAAGCTTGTCATGCTAGTAATTGGGACATTTTTTTCGATTCTTTTACCCTACCCATATATTTTTTGAATTCACCACCCCAATACTACACTTCGAGTGAAATGCCCGCCGTCAATGTTTTCTCCCGTGTAAAGTGATAGACGATGATAATCATAAGGAAATGACGCAATTACGGTCAATGATGACAGATAAAATAAATTAACCAGGTAAGAATGGGAGATGTTGTCTATTGAACCTTTTGTAATAAATTAAATGGGTATGTTTCCGTCTCTTCTTTGGTAGACAGTAAAAGAAAGCGACAAGCCTTACAGTAACATCCAAGGAAAGGAGTACGACAACAGCGTTGTACGTATACAGTTAGTTCACGCTTTTCTCATTAATTGCTGTGTTATTTTTTTTTTGTCAAAATACGGTGCTTTCAAAAATAACCGTGTTTTGTTTACTAGGATCATTATCGATAAATTTGACACCTTGGTGATTTTTGTGAACATGATAACTTTCATAGTTCTCTAGCTTTAATACACACCATAGGGATGTAATATGAATTAGTTCACACGGGCGTGTTCCAGTGGGCGGGGTTAGTGGGTTGGTCAACCAGAAGCAATGTGATTGGTAAGGAGATACCAACGTGACCTTGACGATTTAGTTTCACGAAACTCAGGATGTCACGCAAGAAAAAACTAGAACATGACATTTGAATTTAACGAAAAACACGACCTGATTTATACGCGCAAACGTGTGAGGGGCCTAGTGACCAATAGTCCCAGACAAATTCAACAAATTGTAGATGCTCCACTCATCCACGTCTTTTTATCCTTATGGGTATGTGGTAAAGGTCAGTGGATCCAAAACCCTTCTCTTTTTTTACTCTGGAAAGGTAAAGAGATGGCAATGATTTACAGCGAGTTGCATTTGCAGTTGGAAGCTGTTGATAACTTGAATTTTGCGCGTAATCTTAAGCGGTTTCTGCACCACGCCGAGGACGTTTTGTTTCGTCATTTGGTAATTTAATTTGGCCGCTCCTTTACTGTTGCAACAATCTTGTACCTATAGTTCTTGTGACCAAACTACACGAATTCTACGACGTGTGGTCTCCCGCATTGCTCATCTTTGAATTGACCGAGAAATTTTCCGAGTGGTTGGTTGGACTCTGCCTTAATACAGACAGCGTTCTCTCAAGAGCTCCAAGGCTTCGTATAAGGGTAGTCGAGCCTAGCAAATTGGTAAGGGAAGCAGCAAATTTCTTCCCACTTTGCTGTTTGTAATACACTTTTACCTTGTCCTCCCTGAAAGTTGCCCCACACGGAGTTGAGCATGATCTTGACCACTTGTCTGAGACCTGGATTGTACTTCATGGTCTGAAATTCCAAACGAATGCCTTCCGTTCCTTTCCCTATCCAGCTGGTATCTTTCTATATTTGTTAACCACATGTCGAGGTAATCTTTGAAGAGCCCCACTTGGAATGAGAGACGTTTCAGAGTTTATCGATATGTACCGAGAGGGAGACAAACTGACCCCGCACCAAATCAACGGTATTTTAAAAATGTTTCTGAAGTAGTTTGAAGCTATTTAAACGATTTAAAAACTATTTTTACCACAATTTGAGGTATTTTTATTATATTTCACGACTAAAACCAAAATAGCGTTAGAAGTTTGAATTGTATTTGACATCTATTTGAATAATATTTAGAACATTTTCCCAGGTTTTCCTTGTATTTGAAACATATTTGCTATCAAAACTACATTTTAAATACAGTATTTAAACTATATTTTCGGAAAGAGAGTACTGGCGAGTTGCTAAATTTTTTTAAATACCGTATTTAAACTGCGTTTTTGAAAGAAGAACCTAAAATCAAAGATTTAAAAAGTAGTTTTTACAAGTAAAGTTCAAAATCAGGTTTTAATTAGGATGTTTAAAGACTATTTCGAATATACTTCCTCGTCTACAACCTTAAACACCTCATAAATAGCATAGTTAAAACATGTTTGAAGAAGGTTTAAGAGGCAGTTCAATTTAAATTGTGATTTGAAATGACGAACATCTTGAAATCTCTCCAAACAGGATTAAAACTAGCTGTTTTTACTGTATTTTCACAAACTATCCTCATTTAAAAGGTATTTAAATGGAAACCTGTTTCCAAACCTAACTTAAACAAGCTGTTTATAGGATGTTTTGAAAAAAACCCGGCTGTCCTATGGTAAAAGATATACTTCAAAGGAAAAAAAGTCAACCAAATTAATTTTCAAACAGATTTTAAATACTGTTTTCGGGGTATTTTTAAAAATTGATACCCGCAGTCAGGGACTTGAAAAACAAAAATATGAACATGTCTTCTAGACACAGCCCATTCTACAAAGGCACTATTCATATAGATAAGCCATCTCGACAGAAGTGTTTCGTCGTCAATCCAAAAGAAAATTGATGAGAATTCTCATTTCTGGACACATCCGATTTCTAATCATGCGCGTACTTAATAAGTAACCAGTAAGTATAAACGCCGCAAAATTATAAAGCCTAAGTCCACTAGAAAACAAGACATTGAGCTGCCATACAGTTGGGAGCTAATGTATCTCCCAACAAAAACGAAAAATCAGCCTTAGACTTCATCAGTGAAATAAAGTATCAAAATATGCATGCATTTCGAGCCCATCGACCGGTTTGATAACGTGCGTTGTGTCACAGTGTGTGACAGTGTGAAAGATCTATCGATCCCCAATCATTATTCATCGAATCTCTCTGTGTATATCTCTACACAGCCAGATTTTAAATCAATCATTGATCAGTTACTAAGTTTTGAAACTTCTAAAATTCGCATCAACCATAACGTAACATTAACACGCAGTGTAATCTAAATAGTAATGTAATCGATTTTGACACAGAACCGCAGTTACGGTGAACAAAGACAGAATAAGCCCTGAACAAAATTATATAAATAAACGCTCACCTCTCGTGTTGCATGAAGAACCAAACGCTCAAGAAATTCCTCCACATCGTTATCTTACGTTTATAAATCATGCTGGATGAATAAAATTTGTTCGACTTAGCACGCGCCGGGGATTTCTCGCGGAATAGAGTCACGTGGTAAAACCACGTGCTAAGGAACAAAGCATCTATGTATTTTAAAATTGTGGCGGACGGCTGTTATGGTTGCAACTTGCGTTGCGTTGCTCTTTACTGCGCAAGAAGAGTATTTTTCAACTTTGTGGACTGTCCAGACGCTCAGATTTTGTTTTAATCACTAATCAAAATGTCTCCGAATTGTCAGCGACTGGCTTTTACTTTTAAGGAACGGATCTAAGTTCAACTGGTGGACACACGTACTGTTTAAGAGCGAATGCACAGAAAAATCGAGCAAACCGTGGCCACAGCTCAAAACCTAACCTACCCTCATTTTAAGTCTGTAATAAGGTTTTAATGAGTTTATAACACTGCTGAGGTTTAAATTTCAAAATGCGGCCGAATTTGGGAATTATTTGAGATTTTCGATTTCAACGGTCTGCGGGCCTAAAATTAGCCGCCGAACACGGCAGTATAGCCTAGCGACAGAAATGAGCTGACTTTCATAAACGAGCGAATATATTGGCAATCTTCCGCTTAAATCTCAAAAAACAGATATTAGCAATTTCTAAACAGCACATTTTTTTAGATTTAGAGAATAAAATATCGACGAACGAGCACAATTTTGAAACGTAATTTGCATAATGCTTATAAATACAACAATTTACCGCTAAAACCAAAATCGAATTTTCTATATGGGGGAATTCTCCAAATCACCCCAAATCCCGCTTACTACTTAATGAGATATAGTACTTCAACATTATCTGAAAGTTAGTCTGGTGTTCTGGCGAACGCTTGTAAAATAGATTGATTATTTTGAGGTTATTTTGCCCCAAACAACCGCTAATTGACCCCAGGGTCAGTTGACACGTGCACGTCACCTTAGTTTTATGCATCGATCTGAGCTCGTTAAAAGGGAGAAACTAACAAGATTCTTTTAATATGTACCTGTTTTAATGAAATACACGCAATCTTCAAAAGGAGAGGCAGTTCAATGGGTAATTTCTGTTCTTGAGATCTTGTAGATTGTAGCATGGCGTCTGCGAGTGGACCTGAGTCTAGGTCTGTTTTCCCGTGACTGCGAAATCAGAATAACATCATGAAATAATTCTCCCTCGAACCTTCGTAAATGAATCAGCTTTGCAGTGCCTTACCTGAGATAAAAAGTGGGCCGAATAGCAAAACATTCTAGCGCAATTTGGATCCTTTGCAGCACGTAGTGTATTTGCTAAGCGGCGATGGTATCAGTGACTTTTAATTAGTTACTCACCTCCGATTGCGTGACCAGGCAATTATCGATTGTCTCCTGCGAAAAATAAGTGCACGGGAAACCAAAGCTTTCGGGATACAGTAAATTCATTTTCCTGTATGACCAGGTGTCCTTTTGTCCTATTTTAAAAGCGGTTAACTAAGATGATTAGCAAACATACTGTCCCACTTTTAAAAATGGTACAGTAACTGAATGTTCTGTTCTTCTGATTTTACCCCAAACCCGGGAGTGTTCAGAAGATATATTTGCACTACGCATGAAAGGCAAATGGATTAAATTTGAAGGTTCAAGGCGGTTTTAAGGCATGGGTTACCAGTGGATTAGTCAGACTTGTCACAAGGTGCATTGAACAGAAAATTACAGGCATGATATCTCTGGTATTGTCCATTAAATGATTTTCCAGCAAACATTTTTTGACTTTTTTACCCCAAAAGTTTTTTCCGTTCAATTCTTATCTATGAGATCTAAACTTAGTTAAATTTCTGTAATTTGTTGTTAAATGCAATTCTGCAAACAACTAAGTATTTAATTTTGCGTAAAAGCTACATGAAATTGTACTGTTTAGCCGTAAATCATAAAAAAGAGAAAGCATCATGCTTTCTCTTTTCAAGTCTAGTAGGACTTAAGCAATGGCATTGCTTAAGTCCTAATAGTTGTTCTCCATGTCTGCTAAGGAGGAAATAGTTTGCTCTATTCAAGAAATTGTTCTTGCCTATTGCGGTTTCAAACCAAGGATAGCAGCAAGTCTGTCGTGGTCATATACTGCTACTTCAGTGCAAACGAAGGATAGGCGCACAGGTCAGCGCTTGCGGTCAGGTGCCGAAAATGAAGTCGAAACTTAACCCCAAGGGCGTCCATGTTCGCTCCGGCTCGAAAAGGTAGAATCAGTTGTGCAGTAAAAAGTAATGCGAAAAACCTGCGGGGGCTGGGGAAAGAAAGGCGTCTTATTTTTCTTTGGCTTGTTCTATTTTCGCGACGTGGTACAGGCTACGAAATACTGACAAGCTCAGTATATGTCTTCACCGCCGAGAGTCACTTGCCCTTAGCTGGACACGCCCCTCACGTATCATGTTTCGTTCCTAAAGTTACTTCAAAGCACAGAACCAAACCTAATCAGCCGCCGAAGGCAGAAAGGGGGATTAGCAAACGGATGTCACAGCATATTTTGCAAGAAACTGGTATTCTTGTGCCTATCGGCTCAGGAACGATTAATTACTACTAGAATTAATATGAGGGTCAGAATTTGAGTGCTACAATGGGAGGGAAGGAAGAAAAGGAAACCGTCGGGCACACCTGTTAAGTCTTTTATAAACTTTCTCGTCCTGACGGTTTCAAGAAAGGGCGTTGTGGCTCGAATTAATCTTACAGCAACTGGAAACGTGGCCACGCCTGCTGAAACTGAGATTGCTTGTAGGATGAACGGCTATAGTTTGGTATATTCACGAGCGCGTTTTGTCCAGTGAACTGAGTGCGTAGTTTTTCTTAACGAAGGGATGGGGTGGGTCAAGTGAATAGTTCGGGGAACGTTTGCTCTCTTTAGCTGGGGGGGGGGGGGGGTATATTTGTTAATATCAGGAGTTCTGGCCTGGATAGAGTCGTTCTAAAGCTATTTTTGCTTCGGAGTATCGGTTTACCGGAAGCTGAGCAAGGAAAAGTCAATGGTGCATTTATGGAATAATAATAGAGATTCTCATGGTCTAACAGTGCGAAGATTAGACTTCTGGTAAGGTGGCAACGATCAAGGCCCGCATTATGATTCATGATAACTGAAGGTCATGATGTGGAAAAAGCGACTAAAAGGGTGGATGCTATGCAATCCTCTCGGGTGGGGGCGGCGTACCTGACCTTAACGGTTGCCCCTGCGACAGAAGGCAAGCATGCCCAGATTGTCCACGGGTTGCTAAATGAGACCGTCCCTTTCTTAGTACCCGTTCCCTTTCTTATAATTAGACCCGGGCAAATTTCTCGAGATTGCACCATCATTTTGGGCTTAAAGCTTCCAAAGTCCAACAATAATAGCGCATGTTCGCGACGGTTTTTTAAGTCAGTCAAGTTCTTAAACCAGGCCTTAAACGGCCAGTTTTAAGCGTCGATAACAGTTAAAAAGACATACAAGCTTCATGCAAAAGACAATGGGAAGGAAGTGCACATCGGTGATGGGGAAAAAGGAGTAGCCCACAGTTATTTAGGGGTGAATCTTTCGAAACATTTTTATACTCTTGGACAGATATGCATTGTTTAAAGTTTTAGACAAACCAGGTGTAAATTTATAGTAACAAACTGCTAAATATACATCAGCAAGGTTTTTGCGAATCCTATTTTTCGCTGGAGACTATCGTTTACTGGCTGGTCACGCAATCAAAGGTAAAGTACTTTCCCATGTTTGTTTACTCACCTTTCGCTCAGCAATATACTGCGTTCCACAAAGGATCCAAATTGCGCTAGAAATGTTTTGCTATTCGGCCCACTTTTTATCTCAGGTAAGGCACTGCAAAGTTGATTCACTTACGAACATTCGAGGGAGAATTATTTCATGATGTTATTCTGATTTCGCAGTCACGGGAAAACAGACCTAGACTCAGGTCCACTCGCAGACGCCATGCTACAATCTACAAGATCTCAAGAACAGAAATTACCCATTGAACTGCCTCTCCTTTTGAAGATTGCGTGTATTTCATTAAAACAGGTACATATTAAAAGAATCTTGTTAGTTTCTCCCTTTTAACGAGCTCAAATCGATGCATAAAACTAAGGTGACGTGCACGTGTCAACTGACCCTGGGGTCAATTAGCGGTTGTTTGGGGCAAAATAACCTCAAAATAATCAATCTATTTTACAAGCGTTCGCGAGCACACCAGACTAACTTTCAGATAATGTTGAAGTACTATATCTCATTAGGTAGTAAGCGGGATTTGGGGTGATTTGGAGAATTCCCCCATATAGAAAATTCGATTTTGGTTTTAGCGGTAAATTGTTGTATTTATAAGCATTATGCAAATTACGTTTCAAAATTCTGCTGGTTCGTCGATATTTTATTCTCTAAATCTAAAAAATGTGCCGTTCAGAAATTGTTAGATATCTGCTTTTTGAGATTTAAGCGGAAGATTGCCAATACATTCGCTCGTTTATGAAAGTCAGCTCATTTCTGTCGCTAGGCTATATTGCCGTGTTCGGCGGCTAATTTTAGGCCCGCAGACCGTTGAAATCGAAAATCCTAAATAATTCCCAAACTCGGCCGCATTTTGAAATTTAAACCTCAGCAGTGTTATAAACTCATTAAAACCTTATTACAGACTTAAAATGAGGGTAAGTTAGGTTTTGAGCTGTGGCCACGATTTGCCGATTTTGCTCGATTTTTCTGTGCATTCGCTCTTAAGTCTTCGCGATGCGAATAAATGTGAGTACGATTGTTCCTTAATATTTTAGAATAATCTGTTATTGGAACGTCTAGGCATACGTGTCATGAAAACGACAGTTGGATATCTGGCCTTTCGAAGAGCGCTGTCAATTAATTTATTACCAAGAGCCACTTTGGATATGTGTTTGCTTACCGGTCGTTTTGATACAGTGTTTGATACAAAGTAATTTCGATACACCGGGCGATACATCTCGTCCAGATACAAATTGATTCAGTCGAGGTGTACAACCAATATTTCGCGACATTTGTTTTTCTTGCTCACGTGGAATAACTTTTCATCAGGTAATCGCAATATTTTTGCAGTTTCACTGCTTAAGTTCGTATCGAAATGACTCTTTTCCTTTATACAGTTAATTGATCAGATTACATTCTTGTTCTCTCGCCAAATGTGTCACGTTAATTAAGCTTTGTGTCCGTCCTCTTTCGCTCACACATAGCAATACCAACCACAAAACCAATAGTGAAATGCTCTAGCTCAGGCCTTGCAAGCTTCATGATGATTTTAGTGGAATCAAATATTACTGTGTTAGATCTTGCGAGAATGAATGTATGTATAGTTGGCAAGTAAATTTCAATGATGAAGTTATAATTATAGACATTTAACTTATTATATTGACTCAGTTAAGCCTAAAATGGTTATTTTTCTGCTTGGGAATTCCTGAAAAGTTTCAGGAACATGATATTTTGACATTTAGTTTGTTACATGTAAACAATCAGGACCTTATACATACACTACACACGTGTACAGCTGGTTCAATAAAGGTTGCTTTGGGCATTGGGAATTGAGCAATAGTAAGCTGTTGTTTATTTGGTGCTCAGTCAGGGAAATCATTGCAATGTTTGGTATGCCCAAATGCCCAATAGCCAACCTTTACTTAATCAGCTATATACAGTGTAGCTTCTGGAGAAGCGACAACCACAAGCTATAAATGACATCCAGTATTTTCATTGATGACATTTTAAAACAAAATCTTCTAATAATCTCTTGTCCATACAAAAAAATATGTAGTGACTTTGTTAACCTCTGTATCCTGTATCCCTGATGCATAAAAATCCCCAAAGATGCAAAATGATAATATTGATGGCATGCATTCCAATGGACGCAAAGATCCATAAAAAATCTGAACATGTGTTTTGTAGAAATATCGCGTTTGTGTATTCTGTGGCAGTTATTATGGCTGTTGTTGAAGGATGCATATTTCCTTTAGCCTTTAGAAGGACTACCTTTTAATTTCAGTGTACAACAGTTTATTTTCTACTACTGTAGACAACTAGAAGAATTTACAAGAAAATAATTATAAATAAATAAATAAACAGTACATACAGTAGTGGGGCACCCAAAATAACTAAAAAGCTGAACTAGCTAGTCACATCACAGTTACTTTTTATCTTTGTTTTGGAAAGGCCAATAACATCGAATTAATGCTGTAGATCTGATAGCAGCATTGTCAAACCATCATGGTTAGCAGAAAGGCTTCTTATGTTGAAATGAATAAATTGTAGAAAAGAAAGACATAGCTTTGCTCTGATTTGCTTTTTGTACTGCAGTAATACAGAGTTTTGGAGTCTGCCAAGCTCATAAGTTAAGTTAACAGTCTGGGCCCAGTTGTTCGAAGGCCGATTAGCACTTAACCCAGGTTTCTTTTTCTGGTATTCTAAAGCATTTTCTCGGATAATTTTCTCTGTTATTTTTAGAGCTTCCAATCATCAACTTTTACACAAAAAGAATTAAAAGTGAAATGCTTTTGAAGCTTTCAAATCTGAATTCAAATCTCACACTAACCCTGGGTTATTGTAACCCAGCTTTGAACAACTCGGCCCTGGTTACACAAAGGCCCAAGCATTTTCAATTACAGACTTGTATATTTGTTTTATCTGGGACTCAATGTTTCTGGACTGGGACTCAATATTTTTCACAAGATGAGTCCCAGGACTCACCATAACTATTTGTAACCAAAACCACTGAATATGTATTCACGTCTCCAACTTTTCCATTGAAAAGCAATATCACCCAAGCATTTTGTTGCACCATTCTTGTACTTAACTCTTTGAAAATCGACAAGTAATGTCCTTTTCTGACAATCCCAAAGAACTGTTGTTTATTTAAGCTATGCAGATATCCCCGCCAGTTTCTTTGTATAGCCTGTGCTACACTGTATCTAGCATCGATTTTGTTTGCCTTGTTCATATTCCTTATGCACTAAAGAACAGTAATTTATCAAGTCCTAAAAAAACCGTTTTCTTAGGACCTACATCTGTCTGAGAGTGAATCCTCACTTTTTTCTCTAAATTCAAACAATTTTATACAGACACCCATTGACTAATAGTTATTAGGACATTTTTGCTAGTAATATCAACTTAAGGAATACAAAAACCTTTTTTCAGTTAACAGATTCGGTCACAACTATAATCTTGGTCAATCTTGCTAATACGGTTTCTTTCTTATCAACTGCTTGCTGTAATAAGACCTAGAGTGTACATGTGCTTTTTTCAAATTGAAAAAAATAATACTATCACTTAATTGAAACAGCATGTCAATGTTCACAGATTGTTAAGTTTAATGATGCTAGTGTCCTGTATTATTTCTCTAGCAGTACTTTTTAATTTTTTTTTTGTTGGTCCCCTCATTGTCTGTATTAACAGAGTTTCACTGTTTGATTAAAATGCATTATTTGTCAAACAGTCATACAGACTTCTTGTCAAAGTAGGACAATATCATGCATGAAATTAACAACAAAAACAGACGTGATGTACAAGAACTCAGATGCTGTCA
Organism: Porites rus; assembly: GCA_964035705.1. NCBI lineage: Eukaryota > Metazoa > Cnidaria > Anthozoa > Scleractinia > Poritidae > Porites > Porites rus. The sequence continues at coordinate 18,704,087 of OZ038000.1, read as the reverse complement.
ATTAATACAGTGTAGATTATTTATTTTTTACCCTAACCCTCATTCCTGAATTAATGGTGCAGGAAAATTGCCTGTCCCAGCAACAGTGCAAGTTACTTAATGATTGTTGGATAAGGCAGCTGGAAGGCATGTTATTATATTTCGCTTAGTTTTGCCAATTACATGTACAGTACTTGTTATTATGAAACTTTGCCTTAGAGAAGAAATTACATTTAAGCATATAAAATCAAGCTTCATGAAGAACATACAAATATAACTATGTCTTTCCAGAATTCTTATTTATTTCAGTTATACCAGTGAAGTCTATTCTAGTTTTTGTTAATTTCGCCTATCTGTTTCCAGATCTGTTGCTCTTGTTTCCTTGAATGATCTTCAGCGTGCAAAGAAATTAGTGTCTGATAGGCCAGGGCTAGTGGATTTTGCCATCGGGCTAGTGATTTTTGTTCTTAACTTGCCCGACGGGCAAGTGTTTTTTTGGGGGGGAAAATTCAAATTACAGAAGGATTGTAATCAATCCTGCTAATGAAAAAGGGTTTTGGGGCTAGTTGAAATGACTTATGGGCTAGAGTACATGCTAGCTACAGCTTGCCTGAATGGTTACTAGGCTGTAATACTGACTTTCTTTGCACCCCCGGCCTGGATCCTTTAGTGTTTTCCTGGGCAGTTATTACTGTACCAACAACTTGTGACCTCTGTTTTGTACAAAGGAATTTGGCTAATAGTTGCATTATAGTAGGAAAGAAAATAAGCTATCTTTCCCTTTAGAAATCTTTATTGAACCTTTAATTAGTGATTTCATTGGACAATTTTAGAATACACTTTTCTAGTACTTAGTGTTTTAATTTTTAACAAACAATCATATGTGAATATGGTTAGTTTTAAAGAAAATTCCCAAGACATACATGTACGTGGTTTAGACAACTCCAGATATAAGTGATGTCATTTTTAAAGGGTTTTTCAGCTGCCTTTTAATGGTGTTTTTGAAAACTTGCTTTTATTTTCAATTTTTGTTACAAAGAAAATGCTTAAATTTTTATTTTATTTGTAATTAAAAACAGGTTAAAATACCGTTTAAAACAGCTTAAAACACCATTAAAAGCAAGTTACAACACCTTTAAAGACAGTTTAAAACACCATTAAAAACAGGTTAAAATACCATTAAAAACAGGTTAAAACACCATTAAAAGCAGGTTAAAACACCTTTAAAAACACTTTAAAACACCATTAAAAACAGGTTAAAACACCTTTAAAAACAGGTTAAAAGACCATTAAAAACAGATTAAAACGCCATTAAAAGCAGGTTAAAACACCTTCAAAAACATCATTAAAAACAGGCTAAAACACCATTGAAAACAGGTTCAAACGCCATGAAAGACAGGTTAAAACACCATTGAAAACAGGTTCAAACACCATTTAAAGCAGATTAAAACACCTTTAAAAACAGATTAAAACATAATTTAAAACAGGCTAAAACACCATTGAAAACAGGGTTAGACAACATTTAAAGGCAGGTTAAAACACCTTTAAAAACAGGTTAAAACACCTTTAAAAACAGGTTAAAACACCATTAAAAACGTAAAAAACACCATAAAAAATAGAATTTGATACCTGTTTTAAATGAAGTTCTCAAATACAATTTAAACAGTTTTAAAAATATATCAAAAATATGTTAAAAATAGTGTTTGGTTTGGTACGGGACCTTTCCGTTGTGCGTCGCCTTTGTTCAAGATCAATTGACCCAACCTTTGGTGGACAAATAGTATTCGTATAATCATATGGACCACGAGAGAGCCCTCCAAGGCGTATGATGTGCCCCGGGAAACTCAGAAGGCTGTGGAAAAGGCCTGCGAGATTCTTGGAAGGACTGCTCCGTACCACACTAAAATAATGGACTAAATAGGCGGGGTCCACGTCGTCGGATAGAAATGTAAATTTTGCTCACCAGCATTATATTTCTGACTGCAATTCGCGGTATTCGAATGGTCAATAACTTTAACGACTTTCAAAAAATACGTAAAGTCCGTCATCACTCTACTCATTACAAAATTCCTAAGGTGGTCAAATATGTTGGTGAAAGCTCAACGGAGTGAAACCGTTTGTTTGCTTACCAGAAAATCGAGTTCAACATGTGATGAACGTTTACCAGAAACATCAATCCAAAACTTATCGAAATCTTGATGGACGTTAACGAGAAAACTAGCGCAAATCAATTACATTTGCTCTGGGATACTTGGAGGTGCTCTGAACTGCTCAGAAACGCGCACTGTCTACTTCGAGTTGCTCTCAGCACCTCATCGATTTCTCGGAGTTGCTCAGAACTACATCAAAGAGTTGCTGAGTTCAGCTCAAAGACGTTCATGGACTACTAAGATTGGCTCTAAAAATAATTAGTAGTTAGGTTGAAGTGAACTACTCTTTGACTCAACTAATGTTACTTATAGCCTGCGCTGAGATGGAAATACACTTCTGATCAAGTACGTCTGCGAAACAGCGCTGAATTCCTCGTTCTGTTCCTATGAGTTCGCACCTTGACTGACCTGTTAAAAAGCAATTTTTGATCTGTTAACACCAGGTTAAAGGAAATTCGGAGCGCGTGTTTTAAAGCCCTACTTAACCCTTAACCCTTAACCCCCTAGTGTCGATCTCTATTGAACTTACGACTATAACTGCTCCCTAAAAGATGTGACAAAAAAGCGTCATTTTCTCAACGTTGTAACCCGCTAAACGTTTAATAGGAAACATGCACACATGAATCGTCCATTTGATTTATAAGGCTGAGTCACTCGGAAAGATTTTACTGGGAAAGAAATTCTGGGATGAATTTTAGAAAGCGTTAGGCAAAACCAGTCCTTATATGATATATTAACATGTTTTGTCATTGTATGGTGTAAGCGACATATATATGAGGTTGATCCCCTCTTACCATTCACATTTCTCTTTGTCGACCACACCCACTGACCCCGCCCTCTGGACCACGTCATGGTTAACCGCTTCACATTACTAATATCCCATTTTAGTGAGTAGTTCCTTTCAAGGCCAGTTGGTGTCACCTTTAACGACAACTCAGTGTATAAAAAGAAGAGATAAATGGTTTTAGTGACTGTACTTGCGTCTCGATTATCCTTTAAAAACAAGAGACATTTTATGGCTCTTGTTTGAAAACTAATACGATAGTTGAGAATAAACAGGAACGTTTAATATGATAATAATAATTTGGGGGAGGGGGGCTATTCTTTCCGCTCCGCTTTGTCTCTCTCTTCAAAAATGTCTTTAGATAAAACATTCTATAAACTACGATGACCACCACAACGGGTGACAGCTATGCAACTTGTGATAACATAGTTTCATCCTTCTGAAGTTTGTACGTTTTTAGTCGACCAGCTAGAACTTGTGCACGGAGAAGCTGTTAAGGAAAGTGAAAGAGTAACAAATCGGAATTTAGAGAGCATTGTAGGGAAAAACCAAACAACAACAACAAACAAACAAAGCTTTCACCTGATTGCTTTTTCCTGAAGAGCTCTGTAAGTGTGATGTTACTATAAAGCCTCGGGACTGGCGTAATTTGATAATTAATGCAGATTCACTGATTGTTTTACGTTTTCCTTTGTCGCAGGAGGTTATTTCTGACGACGAGGAGGAACGCTTTTTTCGATTTGACCTTGATGGCCAGAAAGCAAAATTCAAGCTAACAAAAAGAGAGTGGGAACTCATAGACATCAAAGAATTCCCAAGTGGTGGTCGTCTGTTGGGTGGCGCCTGGACCACGATATTTAAGCGTGGGATAAGAAACAGCAACCCCTGGTGCAGCTTGCGCTTCAAGAATAATCACGTGCGGGCGGCAAACTCCCGCAAAATGAATTCAGCGCCGTTTTTCCGAGGAGCTGGGGAGTGCAAGCGTGAAGAATGTAATATGAAGTTAAAGCTTACAATTCAAGAGGAGAAAGGAAAATTTGTCATGGTAACGTACACAGGAAATGTCTGCCACAAAGTTTCACTCAGAAATGACGATGAAGTAAAACCAAAAGACAGTAAATAAACTGGCAAAATTGTTTATACATTGCGGCTCTAAATGAATAGCTTCGTGAACAGCAATTTCAAGACACTGTACAAAAGTGTCATGGTGAACTTGAACTGACAAGAAGCTTGGCTTTGCTTTTAGTGGGAAATTATATCGAAAAAATTGTTTGCAAGGAACGCGGAGTGTCTGAGTTGGCTAACAATGCTAGCTTCGGTCGTAGGTTTTATTTTGAGCTGGGCGTTTACCCATCTTCGTATCCAGCAATGACATCGCTTATTGTACAATAATGATACTAATAATAATAATGATAATAATAATAATAATAATAATAATAATTAAACTATAAATTTTTGTAGTTAATTTTGCATTCTGAAGGAACGTGTGACACTTTAACAAAATCAAGGTATGATCGATAGGCGCTTTACCATTTGTGTCATGAAGGTCTCTTGTTCCCAACGTTTTGGCTGGATTTGGTTACGGGATTTGTTGTTTTTTTCTTTCACGAACAAAACATGTAGATCTCTAGTTAAGCATCCCATACAACATGACTGGGATTCTAAGAATCGCACGAATAGAAAATGTGATTGCCCAGTGGAATCTATTCGTGTCTAGGTAGGACTTTCCTCCTTTTCACCACTAGACCCCCGGGCCGAGTTGTTCAAAGCTGGGTTAAGATAACCCAGGGATATTGAGAAATTTGAATTCAGATGTTAAAGCTTAACAGCAAACTCAGTTTAATTTTTTTTGTCTACACCTTTGAGATTGGATGCTCCTTAAAAAGTAGAGAAAATGATGCGAGAAAATGCTTTTGAACAAAGGAAAAAAAAAACCTGGATTAAAATTTAGCCCCGAGTTAACGCTAATTGGCTTTCGAACAACTGGGCCCCGGTTTTCTAGTGGAAAGCAAGGGTATACGACTAGAGTCTCGTTGACAGTATTGGACAACCCTGTGTACATGTACTACTGGTCTTCATGAGGTGATTATGTCGACCAACAGGTCCTAATAATAGTCCTATTATGATCTTCTTTGACGATTTACTGAGCAGACCATACAAAGTTTTAACTCATGTGGCTAGCATCTATGCAAATATATTAGAACAAAATAAAGAGGGTTCAACTCCCGAAAGCGGGCAACAATGTAACATGGCCCATGTTCCATTGTTTTGGAACACCAAAATAGATATGGCCACTATTGAAAGTACCATAGTTCCTTTTAATTGGAGCATTGCGAACCAAACTTATCGTTGGTGGGTTTCGATTCTTTACATCATTAGCATTGTTTGTGTTAGAAACTATTCCTTCAGCTGTCTGGCATACCGATCGGATGCAGTATTGGCTGATTTTAGGCAACTACGGTTCTAGAATCCCAAGTCTAAGTGCATGTCCTTATCAATTTAGGGTTGGTGTCGGAAAATAAAATTAATGTATCTTGTCCCAGAGCGGAATACTTTACCGCATTCTTAAGGAAACTTATAACCTAGTTAATCTTGTTTTCGATGGTCAATAGCATCCTTAGATAACACTTACATAGCGTCATCCAACTGTTGTGTTGGAATTGAAGACAAGCGACTTGCCATGTTGTTGTAGGAAATGACGGAGAGCGGCCTCAAATAATCATTCTTCCTAAGGCAGAACAGCTGTAGATTTAATTTCAAGGCTGGGTTCTTTATTAGCTGACTGTTTCTTGGATTTCGTGACTTTTACTATACTAACGAATAAGGAAACCTTTGGAGACAACAACAGAGGATAAATTCTCTTTTGCTTAGGTGCAATAGACGTTTTAGTGATAGGCTGTTTCGATCGGCGATTGTAAATACCATGTCAAACTTTTTGCTTTGAGAGTAGTGTGAGTCAAAAGCGTCGTATAGCTACTGGCTATAATGCTGCCAACAATTTTTAGAATCAACATCTACCAGCGGCGAACACGATTCGGGACACAAAAATCACAGACTACCACGGTGGTACTAAGTAATAGTCCAGCTCAGTTAATGAATCGGCACCATTGCCTGATGAAGACCAGCAGCAGGCGGCGGCGAAAAAGGAGCTGTGTCACAAAATATATCAAAATTTGAACATTGAGAACAGTCACCAAATTGAGTGAAACATTAAAATAACTCCTCAGAATATTAAAAGAAAATATAAATAACAAAGCACATACAATATAGGAGGCACGGATGACGACTGAGACGGATTGCAATTGTGAATTTTTGAAAACTTGTTATCCTTACAGTGTTTCAAAGATCATTTTTTTGTCTGTTACTTTGATGTAACACCACAAAGCAGTGATTCTGCCATTTGCAACTAACTTATTTCCTAAATTCAAGTTCAATTGCGAATAAGGACTTTTAATTGGCAATAGTAACAAAATGACTTTAGACAGTCGTGACACAGCCCTTTTCATGACAAAGTAACTGTATCGTAAAAAAAAATGATAAACGAGCCTATCATACACACACCAACATCAACGTTATCTCCCATTTAGGTTTCACTGATTTGGCTCAAAGGGTGTAAAACCTGAAACCTGACAAGTGCTTTTCAAGTGTGGATACTATTTAACAATTATTCCTCGAGCCCGAATGGGCTATTGACTCAGAGGCCATGAGGGCGAGAGGAATAATTGTTTTAGTAAAATCCAACTAGCTGGTCAAAAATATCGAGAATAAAAAAATTTCAGCTAGTTAAAAGCTAGACTTTAATCCTTTTTTGCCGCCAAAAAGCCCGCTCTTTTCGCTACTTGGGGGCTATAACATATAGCCTAGTAGTAGCTCAACCAATCAGAACGTAGCATTGATAATGACCACTAGTTGGATTTTACTAAAAAGAGTAAACAATAATTGCTTGAAATAAAATGAGTGGGGTCTGAATGAATGAGTTGGCGTAGAAATCGTAAGCTTAACAAACAGCCGAAATATAATTTAATCATTGAGATTCTAAGATTTCAAATTCAGATTCACGTATAAAAACAGGCCGAGATTCTCTTTACAAGGATACGAGGAAAGAGAATATTAATAGAAAGTATTGAGATGCCTTTATTTTAATCACCAATGTTGCACTAATTGTACTACTATTCAATTTATTGTAAGTCACTCAAATTACAAATCGAAATTACATTACATTGTACCTAACAAAGTAATACTATTTTAGTGTAGCTATTGTGATGCAACATTTTATTAACTACTGACTTCCATGGTTTTCAGCTAGCTTATCTGCTTTGTTGTGGCTTACTATTACTTGGCAAACCGAGCTGCAGGCCATTTGCACTAAGAGGCATGTGACATCGTTTTTATGAAATGAAAGTTATATGATTTTGCCTTCGAAAAACGATTAGTGGGTCATATCGTAAACAAAATAATGGTGATTTGCTGTTTCAAACCCGAACCATTTTCTTAAAATAAATAAGTTCGTAAATGGTCACGTGACCAAAATGTGATTTTTAAAATTATGAATTACCTCTCTCTGAACACAAATTTTGCACTTAAACTTCAAGGAAAATGTTAAAAAGATGATGTGATAACATTTACAGCACATCTGAGCGTAAATATGAAACGTTGAACAAGATATAAGCAAGAAGTAGTTTTGGCCGCCATGTTGGAGGGCAAAAGCATGCCGTCCAACATGGCGGCAATACAAATCATACTACTTTGCTGAAAAATCAAAGTGCCATAAAATATCTCCCTTAAATGCGTTTCCTCTCAAATTTCGGGTGTAAGATAATTTTTGTGTGCTCTAACAATTTTTGTCATCAGCAAGATTCCAACTCATTGTTTAAAGGAAGCATTGGTCACGTGACCTCTTAGTGCAAGTGGCCTATTGAATATAATAAAAACGTGCACGTGTCAGTTGCATAATTGTGGTCATCTTTCGTTAAACTTATTGCTGCGATTCCTTTTTACTTGAAGAAAAAAGCTCAAGAATGAGCAGGTGGTGTTCTACTTTTCTGATAATAGAGCACCGTCTCCCTTTGACTGAATTGAGATGTAAAGACAATCTTGAGCCAGTGCTTTGGAAATCGATTAAAATACTTAATTTTGGCCTTGACGCATGCATTATTTTGCTGGAAATCGGGTCTTCAGCTAGTAACGAGAAAATGAGCAATTCCAGGATCACGTTTGTATAAAACAGGCTTCCGACGATCGCGACGTTATTAGTTACCAGCCAATTTTCTCCGAGTTTAACTTGAAACGCGTTGAAGGCTGTTAGATGAATTCGCGCTCTATTGTAAAATCGTAAAGTTATGTCTAGTTTAGGTTATTGGTTATGAAAACTCGTTTATGGATCCCAATCTTCGACCACTTCATACAACTCATCTACGTAAATATCCACGTTGATCAGTTTCTGAAGATAGAAAAATTCAAAAACTAAGTCGGTTATGTGCTATTGAGTGGTCTAAAACAATCAGACAGTTACAAAAGCGAATATGATGCAGTCGAAGCGCAATAAATTCCGTTTTGATTAATAGAGATAAACCTAGTTTACTTTATGCTGATTTTCCATGTCTTTCAGTTGCGTTCTTAAAGCATCAAATGACGGCCTATCCTCCCATTCTTTTTCCCAACAGTTCATCATAATTTGATACCTGAAAAATATAAGAACTTCCCATCTTAATTCTTCGAAAAACAATGATCACATTGGGCACCTTGGGGTAACGGTAGATTAGGCGAGCTGTTAAGTGTACCAAAAATAGATGGGTTATGCTATATTTACACCCTAATGTAGAGGTGGATCATGGTATCTCTTTTCTTACCTTACATCAATTATTGCAGTTTAATATGGGCATCTACTTATGCTTCTTACCTTAAACCCCTTTATGTACTTCAAAAGAAAGCTGTTCGTGTAATTACTTTTTCTCCTCCGCGCACATCCTCTAAGCCCCTTTTTTCTAAGCATAATATTCTTTCACTCTACTCTGTCTATAAATTCCATGTTGCTTGTTTTGTATTCTCACATTTTAATAGCCTTTTACCTACTCCTGTTTCCTCGATCCTTCATTTTAATTCTGAATATCACGATTATATGACTCGTTCACGTTTTAATCTGCATAAAACCTGTCATAAGTACCAATTTGCTATCACTTGGCAAGCTCCTATTATTTGGAATGATATTCCGTTAACTGTGCGCAATAATCTCACAGTAAGTAACTTTAAAAAAAACTTAAGACTGTATTTTTCTGAGTAGTTAATCAGCCTATGCATAATATGTACACCTTATGGGACTATACTAGGTGTATTTGTTTGTAGTTGTTTGTGTGGTTTATAGGAATTATTAGTTGTTTGTGTGGTTTATAGGAATTATTAGGAATAATAATAGGTTTCTAGGAATTATTAGTTGTTTAAATATTTGAAATTAGTTGCCAAGTATTGTATTTTAGTTGTAAGTTTTTCTAACTGACCTTTTCTTTCTTGATCTAATTGTATTGTAATTATTTTAGTTAAAGCCTTCTTCTATTCCTGTAAATTCTTTACGTCTTTTTTTTTGCTGACCTCAGGCCATTTAAGCCCCCGGCTTTGGCTGTTCTTGTGTATTTTTCTTCTTCCAGGAAATGATTAATTAAACGTATTATTACAAGCTTCGGACATCGACTGTTGTGCCAAATACCAACGCTTCCTGAAAGCCCTGTAGCAACGAAGGTCTTCAGGAAGTTCGTCCGATCTCCAGGGAGATCTCTTTGTGACGTAATTGACGAAGCAATGTCACGTGTTATTTGAAATCGCGTCTCACGTGTTTTTTCGTTGAGCCACATTTGTAGTTCAGGATCACTGATGGAAGCAAACCGTTCCAAAAAACGTGTAACAAAATATGCATATTTAATTAGGTAGTCCTGCCTCAAGTGGCCTGAGTAGGTCTAAGTTAAGGCTCTAGGATAACACTTAGTTTAATGTAACTGATTAAAAACACTTGTAAATGCCCGGGAAATTTGAAGTCAATCAGTAACCCTGTAATTTAAAGTCGTTTGTCATTATTTTGTTAAGGAATTTTGTCCTTTCGTATAACAATTTATTCTCTGTACTTCAGTACAAACACTTTCTAAATTTCATCCGCTTGACTCTAATTTTCTTTATTTCAAAACTATAGGGCTCGTATGGTTTTTCTTATTGATTTTATATTATTGTGAAATCTTTGCCATTTTTGCTATAGAACATCATCAGGAATCTTTGATAATCTATAACCTTTCTATGTCGCTATTTATTAAGTGTTGTCAGTGAGCTAAGAAATTATTAATAAACCAACCCAGCGAGTTTTTATCTCCGTTCGTTTGTTAATAGACAGTACATATACGTGCATGCATACATGCTGAAAAATCAAAGTATCAAATAAACATAGAAGACCTTAAACAACGGATTTCTTAGGAGCCCTATAGCCTTCAAATGATCATACTGTCACAAAATTTTGGCTGCTTATTTTTCGGGTTTACAAAAAAAGAATTTTACTTTGGAAAAAGGAATATTAATTTTACGTACACATCGCTTTTAATTTTATATCTTCGATTGTGCAGTGCCTCATAAGCTGTCCATTTTAACGGCAGTGGACGACTCTAGAAATTTAAAAAAGGGGGTTACATATTGGTTAAAAGCTAAAACATCACGAAACTTCTGTTTTCAATTGCAGAAAATTTGAAATGTTATTTTCCTCAGGTGTTGATTCTTCGTAATGTGGCTATGGTACTTGAATACTTCAATGAAACTTTGTCGAGGGCCATAAGAGGCATCACTTACTTTTTCCCTGTTTACTCAAGGTTGACGATTAAGACATTTTCAAAGGGTTTTCCAAGGAAATCTTACACATATATCGTTCACGAATTCCATTTTTAGACACAACACTTTTTTCAATTCCCTGCAGCAGGGAAAAGAGGCCTCCGCTAGCAAGGATTTTTTTTTCTATCATTTTTCAGAGACGTTTACAGTTATGATATTTAGATTTAGCCAGGGCTAAAAGCGAAGCTCCTATTATATCAAATTTATAATTTAAATCAAACAATAAACTTGTATTCCTCAAGTCAGTTAACTTTAGAGCACATTCATGTGACTTTTGAGGGAAAGGCTAAGGGATTTTAGAGAAAAATAATTGGCAAACAGTCCAAGCTAAGAGTGAACTTAAAGTGTATATGACAGAAATTTTTTTATTTGCTTGATAGAATCTATACAGTGTTTTGATAAGGAAAGCAAAAAAATTTTTTCGATAGCGAGTTTTCTTCCCCGTGTTTTAACCTGCCAAAAACGTGAAATTTTACTTCCGGTGAGCTACAAAACCGCGCTAGCGAAAACAGAAGACTGGGAATGATTATGACGTCATTTCAGGACATTCTATTTCGCGGCGGTCGTGACTAGAATGGATACTCCAAAATCAGGTACCCGCTCGGAGACTGGAACTGAATTAAATTATTTTTCGGCAAATCGCTCCGACTCTTTACGACCTTGCTGTGTTGAAACACTAAGTATACAATGACTTAAGAAGGCTAAGATGAGAATGGTTACTCCAAAATATGGATAAAAACCTACATAGAGGTTAGTTGTTTTTCACGTTCTTTTTGTAAGAATTTAGTGCAAGGAGCAAACAATGTCTGTTTAATTACAGTACCACTACCGCGACTGCCGTGTAAAGCTTATTCATAGCAAAGTATCTGTTTGGATAGCTCAGAATAAGGTGGATACTTCAGAATAAGAATGGCCAAAATATGGAAGTTTTGGCCATCTGGATTATTATTACTGAACTTCCCAATACAAACATGATTGTTACTTTTACAAAGAGGGTACAAATACAGTTAAGGTCAGTTAACCATCTTGTAATTTTATGGGTTAGGTGATTCCAAGTGTTAACAATAGCAAAAAAAAACATAAGGGACCTGTCATTTATTAGAGGCGGGGGAGGGCTGGTGCAATTGGGGGCAGGGACATTAAATTTTATGTAGCCAAAAAGGGGAGGGTCACCAAAAATTTAAGCTGTGCTTTGGGGAGGGCCATACCATTTTTAGCAAACATTGCTGTTCACTTAAAATAAAAATAGATTAACAAATAAAATATATTATTTAACAAACAAGTCCCTTGCACAGTAAGCATTTTAAACTTTCATAATGATCAACCTGAACTACCCAACAACCCTACATGTACGTCTTTTTCTTGATTTGTTTTTCAACAGCAACACACTGCGAAACATGTCTTTGCATTGATCAAGTTTCTCATTAAGATATTTTAATTCACTGTTTACTCTTTTTTTAGCTAGCTTCATCAAGCCTTGTTATAACAGCTTCATCAAACGATTTAGAATACTCTTCTCCTCGTATAAAATTACCAGTCTTTGAGTGAAACAGGGTGTTAAGGTGAGCTTTAATGCGTCTATCCATATCTAATATGTTCTCTAGTAACTCACTGAGCTTCATAATGTTCACCCTCAGTATTAACTAATCAGCTGGGACAAGAACACTCCGGTCGTGTAAAATTTTCGAGCAGCACCAGGATTGTTCGTGCTCAATATTGCTTCAATGCATGAGGTGATCTTAGATACCTGTTCCTGAATGTCGTATTGGCGCCTCCCTTCATCACAAGGTAATTTAGCGTGGGGAGGGTCATAACTATTTTGGGCCATACAAGGGGGAGGGTTACATTTTTTTCTGCAGGAAATTTGGGGAGGGCATAAAAAAAATTCACTTGGGAAAAAAGAATTGCACCAGCCCTGCCTCCCCCCCCCCCCTCTAATAAATGACAGGTCCCTAATTTACTTCAGGTCATACTTCTTGTAGCTTGGTGATCACTATTACGAGCGCAGGCAGACATATGCTCAAGTTACAAAAAAAAAATGGTCCTGCAGATTGTATTAGTGTAGTGTCTCTGTATAGCTCTGATATAGGGCCTGGAGCCTACAGTGGCAGATCGGAACCTTCAGATAAAAAGAGGGGTGGGCCAGCGGGGGGGGGGGGGGGGGGGAGGATTCTCACCAGACCTTAAGGTGGCAGGAAGGAACCACTCATTCAGACCTTAAGGTACGGAGGAGCTCAATCTAGAAAAGAATTTTCTTGGCACTGTTGTCCTCAATTTGATCTAGAAATATGGAGGGCTGGAGACCTCCCGAGATCTACTGCTGGCCTCTGCCAGCCCGCCCATATTCACCTGCTATCTTTTTACATTTACAAGAAACTCTAGAATCAATTCAAATTATTTATCCTAAATATTAGGATTTTTGCAAAATTATTTATAGTTGCTTTTTGCACTTGTATTTTGTTTTGTTTTTTTTTTCAAATCCTAGGAGCCTCATTGTCACCAAAACTCTCTACCTTCCATACCCTATTCCACACTGAACTGTCTGACAACAGTCCTCAGCCAAGTGGTACCATCATGGTGTTGAAAAGTGTGGAAATAGATCCTGTTGATCCTGGGATGAATTCTTTTTCTTTTTCTTCCCCCTTCCTCCACTCAAGGGGGGAGGGGGGGAAGGTGTTTTCCTTCCCCTCCCTGTGACCTATTACCTATTTCCTTGATTGCCTTCTGAGCTCCTGATGAGACAAGACCTTCAGCATTAAGCTGGTTATGGGCTATTTTTTTGTTTTTCACTCAGTATGGTGAGCTTATCATAAATTTAAAATGGAATAAAAATGATCATGCAGGTATATCCATGTTGCAGCTGTAACAGGAGGAGGAGTTGGAGGTCTGGAGGGTGTTGCAGTCAAATGCTTGTGAGAAACAGAGACACCAGTTGGAGAAAGAAATGAAGAAAATTGGAGAAGGCTTCAAGAGAAATAGCAAATAAAATGAAAAAAAAAAAAAAGAAAAAAAGAAAACAGGAAAAAAAAAAAAAATTTTCATTGAGGCCAAGCAGCTGGCTGCTCAGTTGCATGTCTGGGTAGCTTGACCATTTGGTTAATAAAATTCTCAAAACCACAAACAAACCACTCTAAGAATTTGATAAAATGTGTATAAAAATTGTTTATTACTTTTATAAAAATAAAGTTGTTTGTTTACAATTCTACAACCATTTTTTCATTTCTTCCTTTTCCCACAATTCTTTCCTCTGTTTTACTTTCCTCTTACTCTTTCTCCACTTCCACAAATGTGCTTTTATGTACCCTCTATACCTGGGGTGGAAAGTCACCTGAAAATTTGAAATTAGCCATGCATTAAATAAAGCTTCCATTATAATCATTCTTTCAGGAAATAAAGCTGCTACTTTGGCGGTAATTCTAAAAAGCACTGTGTTCCATGATACAGTGCCTTGATTCAGCAAAGAAGCCTTGACCCTTTTGTTTTAAAAGTTAAAGATTTTCTTTTGGTAGCAGAGAAAGGCCCCCAGTTCAGTGCATTACAAATAATTATCACCTACAAAGTTATCTATCATCTAAATTAAAAAGGAACAACCAAATCATTTCCTTGTGGTACCTGCCTAATATCAAAATGAATAACTAAAATACTGATAAATAAATAATAATTATTGAAGTAGGGTATATCCATGCCGTTTTAGCTTAACAAAACAAAAACACAAGGTAAGTCATTCTCATTTCTATTTTTGTCAAAAAATGGAATTTAGGACGTATTTTGTTTATTGTCATACATTCTCTTATAAATTCAAAGTCCAACAAACTCCTTCAGAGTTTGGGCTACCTGTGGATGGGGCAACATTTCATGACAGGATGGACAATAAAGGGGCTGCATTTTCAACACCTTCAATGTGACTGGAAATTACAAAGGTTCACACAGCAGATTCAGGAATACAAAATGACTAACTTGGAATCACATAGTTTACATTTGCCAAAAGTAGCTAACATGGGTCATAGAAAAGACTGTAAAAGGATTTGGGTTCTGGTTGGCTAATTGTGCCAGATACCCAGCGCACCAAAAGGTTGACCCGAGTATCCCACAGGTTGTGAGGGTCACTTTGGTTCTTATAATCTCATAAAGTACCCATTCTTCTCACACTAAACTAAACAGCAACTTACCACTTAAAAGTGAAAAAAAAAATCAACCATAATATATAAGAAAACAGAAATAGTTTATGTTGAGCCATAAATTCAACAACTGTCTGCTATCCCTGGGGGGGGGGGGGTACTCCCTTATATGGCCTCCATGGGGATGTGCTGCTGGACAGGGTATGGTTTTTGTCCTCTCTGTGCTGAACAGGGTATACAGTTTGGCACAAGTCTGTCCTAAACAGGGTATACAATTTCCTGCAAGTCTGTCCTAAACAGTGTGCATGATTTGTGCGAGTCTGTTCTAATTATAAACAGGGTGATTCATGCATGATCGATTTCGTCTTAGTGCAAATGTTTGCAGATATTTAGTACGTCATCACCCAAAGCATATACTGGAATAAATATAAATGTTATTGTTCCTGGCACCCTTGTCTAAATAAGATAAGTACAAGTTGACAGGTGTGCTTGATAACCTTGTCCCCATCTGAGGAAGTAGTTCTATCTGGGTACTAAAGTTGAGGGTGTTACCCTAAACAGGGTATGGGTTTCAAACCCTCAGCGGCTCACCTACTCCCAAATATTGGTCGAGTACCCCTCCCACCCCCTACACCGGGCTGCTATCCTATAAGCAAGCTTCGAATTAACTGAGCCATAATTACACAATGGTTGACTGCATTTGTACCCTCTTTGTAAACGTAACAATCATTTTTATATTGGGAAGTTCAGTAATAATAATCCAGATGGCCAAAACTTCCATATTTTGGCCATTCTTATTCTGAAGTATCCACCTTATTCTGAGCTATCCAAACAGATACTTTGCTATGAATAAGCTTTACACGGCAGTCGCGGTAGTGGTACTGTAATTAAACAGACATTGTTTGCTCCTTGCACTAAATTCTTACAAAGAACGTGAAAAACAACTAACCTCTATGTAGGCTTTGATCCATATTTTGGAGTAACCATTCTCATCTTAGCCTTTTCAGTCTTTGTATACTTCGTCTCTCAACACAACAAGGTCGTAAAGAGTCGGAGCGATTTGCCGAAAAATAATTTTATTCAGTTCCAGTCTCCGAGCGGATACCTGATTTTGGAGTATCCATTCTAGTCGCGACCATTTCGCGGCAGGCAAATTACCTGGCCATTTTCTTATTTGTGTGGCAGTGTTTGGAGAATGTTTTTTGAGTTTCCCTGACCTTTTTTGATCAGAAACAGCAGAAATCAATAAAAAGTCGCTTAAGCTCGAATTTAATTGACTGTGAAAAAGAATAATGCGTTTTGAAAGCGATACGGAACAGTCAGACGTGGAATCGATCGGGTCGCGGACTCACATCTGCGAGGCAGAGCTAGGATCAGACGAAGATGAAGAAGATATCTACTATTCAGATCCAAAAGGACCGTATATAGATGAACCTATTGCAGACGAGGAATGGCTAACAGAATATAACCGAGAACTAGAAGAAATTGAAAGGAGAAACCAGGAGTTACAAAACCGCTTTGACAGGATTGTCGAACCCGAGACTTGGTAAGTGTTTGCTCTATTTCTCACCTTTTAATTATTAGCCTGAAATCTTATCGTACTAAGATCATCACTTGCTGATAAAAAGAAAAGGATAAAAGTTGTATTCTTCAACTTAAATACTACGTTCCTTCTTTTTAATTTCAAAGGTGCTCATGTGGCAATTGTGCTCTTGATCGGCTCCAAAATTTCGGGAAATGCCTCTGCTGCAAGGAAATCGAAAAGTGCGTCGAATCACTTGGTAGTACCGCCGTTCTGAATGAGGTGGAAATCGGTCCCGAATGTATTACATTGCATCCAGGTTTCAGTGTCGTTTGCCTTAACAGATAGTCTCTCCGATGAGCCGCAAGTAAATACAAAAGGATAGACGGTACAAAGTATCGTCAGACTGATAGAGAAGAAAAGTGAGTAATGTTTTGCCCAGTTTTTTCTGTCAGAGCTATCTCTAATTGCTAATTTACTGTGTTCCCCAAAAGCAACGTTAGCCGGCAAAAGCGTCCGACAGTTGCAACAGAAGCAGTGGTTATTTGTTCAAACATCATTTTAAGAGAAAGATAATCAATCGATTGTTTTTGTTGCCCATTATTTTGTATAATAGAGAGATTTTACCTGACCCATGAAACAGACAATAAACAGCTACAATTTAGAAGACAATAGAAATAATGCATGATAGCGTGTTCCATTCTACTACCTGTTTAATCGGTTGAGTAGAATCACTATATTACAAAAACATATGATAAAGAATAGAGCAAAATGTACTTTGCAGAACCCCAAAAATCAAACTTTTCTCTGGTCTTGGGTGTGTGTGTGTATATGGGAGGGGAGAAGGGGGGGTTGCCGGCCACACCAAACCCCACACAAAGCATTTTGATCTCATCTTTTGCTGACTACTTTCATCTTTTCTTACTCTGCTCTACTCTTCAACCCTGGTCCTATTTTCAGCTATATTCGACAGTTGATTTGATAAATTATGTTCAGTTCATAAGATGTTAAAAGAAATGGGAATTTTAGAGACACAAAGAAAGGGCACGATTGGAATAGAAATGCATCTGCCACTGGTCATGTGGTAATACTGGGCTCACAGAGTTGAAATACAGGGTGAGGTCATGACTTGAATATTTATTTTTATGTCTTCATTCTTTTACACAGGCTTCTTCGTGGAGTAGCCTACAGAGAGTTTACGCAACTAGTACATGGTTTTCTTGGGGGGAAAGCGGATTCCACTGCCAGCATGTGCCTACCATGCAATAAGAACAGAACTTTCAGAAGAGAATGAAGAATTTGTTGGTTTTGAAGATAATGAATAAAGATATTGCCTTTATGACCATAATTATTTTAAAATGCAAATAGCAAAACAGAGTCCATTGACAAATTTTATACTAGTTTGGACTAATATTGACTCAAAACATCAGCCGATTGCACAGAAACTATCTGTATCTTAATTATCTACAGTGCGAGGGTGACTTGAAATAATGGCGATGAAAATCTCTCCCAGTTTGTATTAAGCAATTACCAGGCAACTTATTGACTTTGCCTCAAAATAACTGTCCACTGTTTTGTCGTGCCTGGTTCCTTGGACAATCAGCTAGAAGTTTGTGCCCTCTCATGGGTCTTTTGCAAACAGTGCAATTCCTTGTTCTTCCTCCACGTGATGACTGTGCTGTAGCTGCAGCTGCCTCTTGGGCAAGAACAACAGATACTGCAAGCAAAATAGGAAAAATATATTTAGTCCACCTTCATTGCTGATAAAATGATAATAATATGTAACAATAAAAACAATAATAATAATGGGAACTTTATTTGTTTTTTTGAATGTACAATTGTAAATCTTGCTACGTATAGGCAATTTACAAATGCTGCTTGAGATTGGTTTATTAAAAAGAAAAAACAAAAAAACAAAACCAAAAGCCCAAAAAAAAAAATCAAAATTGCATTAAGTCTGGGCTATCCCAGTTCCTATTTCTACAACAAAAGATGTAATATGTTGCTTTAATGGCTATATTTATCATTTTCTTGATTATAACAGTAATATTGATAACAATAAAAATCCCTAGATGTCCAAAAAAAAAGATTTTCCCAAAAAAAATTGAGAGGGGCAGAAGGCTCAGCTAGCCTTGGATAGGGCTGTGTCCTAACAGCACATGGTGACCCCTAGCACATAACTTCTGCTCTACGGCGACAAGAAAATCTTAGAGATTATAATATTATGCTAGGCATCCTTGATTTCACAGGTTCAGGGCACTGGGCTCCCTTCAATTTGTCTTAGAACACAGCCATGATTATGGATTTTGCAGCCGATCAAGAGTACAATTGCCACATGGGCACCTTTGAAATTAAAAAGAAGGAACGTAGTATTTAAGTTGAAGAATACAACTTTTATCCTTTTCTTTTATCAGCAAGGTATGATCTTAGTACGATAAGATTTCAGGCTAATAATTAAAAGGTGAGAAATAGAGCAAACACTTACCAAGTCTTAGGGTTCGACAATCCTGTCAAAGCGGTTTTGTAACTCCTGGTTTCTCCTTTCAATTTCTTCTAGTTCTCGGTTGTATTCTGTTAGCCATTCCTCGTCTGCAATAGGTTCATCTATATACGGTCCTTTTGGATCTGAATAGTAGATATCTTCTTCATCTTCGTCTGATCCTAGCTCTGTCTCGCAGATGTGAGTGCGCGACCCGATCGATTCCACGTCTGACTGTTCCGTATCGCTTTCCAAACGCATTATTCTTTTTCACAGCCAATTAAATTCGAGCTTGATTTCTGCTGTTTCTGATCAAAAAAAGTCAGGGAAACTCAAAAAACATTCTCCAAACACTGCCACACAAATAAGAACATGACCAGGTAATTTGCCTGCCGCGAAATAGAATGTCCTGAAATGACGTCATAATCATTCCCAGTCTTTAGTTTTCGCTAGCGCGGTTTTGTAGCTCACCGGAAGTAAAATTTCACGTTTTTGGCAGCTTAAAACACGGGGAAGAAAAATCGCTATCGAAAAAATTTTTTTGCTTTCCTTATCAAAACACTGTATAGATTCTATCAAGCAAATAAAAAAATTTCTGTCATATACACTTTAATCTCATATCGATGTACACCCAAAAATAGCATAGCCACAATACAGGTGGGACTTAACTGGTATCCATCTCAGGTCTTTCAGGGCTGGAAAATACGTGGTCAAATTTCCTTGTCCCAGAAACTATGCGAGCCGCCAAATTCTGTACTCCTTGCAGTTTGCGTATATTGCTGGCAGAAGTATTCGACCAGACGGACGAGCAGTAATACAACTTATATTACTAAACACGAGAGAATTAATTATTGTAACAAGTATGTCTTTTCTAATGTATGTTTATATGCAATAGTATCAAAACTATAAACGTTAGAAAGAAAAAGATAGTTCAAATGAGGCCTTCGACTGTTGAAATTATAAACAATAATTAAATTCCGAGCAACAGCGTCATCAGGGATAAGAAAAATGTCTCGCGCGGTAATATACGTAAGAAAAAATTGGTGTAAAGTGAAATGTGTGAAAAGCGAAAGAATGGGGCGGAATGTATCAGAGATATAAAAATGTAAACTTGAATAAAATACAAAGATCTAATGAGCGAGTGTCACAGGACAAAGAGTCTCTTGAAAAGCATAATGATAGTCTGAAAAACAAAAGGTCCGCAGATTCGTTAAATTCCTCGCGGGAGTTTTGGGCTGCCTCAATGTAAATCGAGCAGCAAAAAAAACATGCTGGTTGACAAAATCTCTCGAATAAATTCTAAAAATAAAAGGTCCGCAAATACGTTGCATTCCTCACGGGAGGTGAGGACTGGCTCAATGTAAATCGACCTGGGAAGAACACGCTGGTTCTGACAAAAGTTTTGCGAACAACCGTATGCCTTGATCAACTACCGCCTAAAATTCCATTCACAAAGGAAAAGAGAACACTGAAACCCTGGGTCTGAGTCGAGAAGCGAACACGCTACCTCAATGTAAATCGAGCTGTAAAGAAAGAGCTGGTTCTGACACAAATTTGAGCGTAAAACCCTAAAAAGCTGCTGCTACCAGAGTACTAATTGCCCTTTCAAACTAGAAATCGTATCAAAGCTTGCTCACCTGTTAGGTCCTCTTGAATAGACAACGAACAGCTGCACACTGAGTCACCCAATTTCGGACAAGTTGTAAATACAAGACCATGACGTCACTACCCAAATATGGGGTCTTACTTACACCCAAATATGGTCAAAAAAGCGAAGTTTTGAGCATTACGCAGAATTTGAGAGTTTTTGCCTACATTGCGCGGCGCTTCTTAGCTCGGTTGCCTCGTTGGCAATGAAATTTCTTGTTACTTTTAAGATTTTTGCGAAATTTGAGGATTTCTTGAGGCCTTTCTTGGCCTTTAGTAAGTTTAGAATTTTGTTGAATTTGTTATTCTTGCTATTTTTGCCATTTTGCAAGTGAGTGTCAGTAGTTATATAATGTCATTTTATGCCGTTTTGGTGCCTAGTTAGTACATACTAACCCTGCATACTAATTAAGGGCTTAGTCACTGCCTTCCTGCATATTAATTATGTGCCTAGTCAGTGTTTAGCTAGCTAGGAAAAAAGCGTGTCCCTCAATACTAATAAGTGAGTTCCTCCATATGTAATGAGCGTGTCTCTTATACAATAAGAACAGTAGGGTTGCCTAGACTTGCCCGTTAAGTAACTTTAGCCCGGTTTCTAATAGGAATAGGAGGAGCCATCACCTAGCAACGAGAGAAACGGCTTAAGTCTTGTTATCTAGTGCTAAAAATCGGATATATAAACAAAACACACACACATACAACAGTGGAACTGAAAACTCTTTATTTGAATTTCAACTGACAATCGCCAAACCCTTTTTCTCAGTTCTATGTCGAGGAAACGACTAACTATTGGAGTCTCAGCGTTTGGTGAGTTTTCATTGCCTTCTTTCCGTTAGTTAGTTAATTAAGCGTGTTAACAAGCCCTCCGCTGCATAAAAATTAGTTCAGCTCTGCAGTAAAAACCCCAAAGGAGAAACTTGACGTATTATTATAAAAAACACAAAACACTAAAAAAAGGAAGGAGAAAGGGGGTTAGGCAAATGCGAAATCGTACTGATTTATCGGGCAAAACATGAAAACGAGGTCGAAGCGCAGCGAAGCAAAAAAACTGCCTGTCAAGCAAAAATGTCGATCTTTGTTCACCTGACTCTGTAGAAAGCATTGTATACAGGGCATAAAATTTCTATAGAGGGAAACAGGTGATTCTAAAGTAAACTATTACTCTTTGTTTCTTAAATAGTAAAGACACGCACACACACCGTAAGATTCTTTTATGTCTTTTATTCTAGAAGGTCCAAACGATTAATTGTACAGAGAGCATATTGGAAGCTAACTAACGTATTTACACCATTAACATCTTGAAATAAATTGTTCGGCTTAAATGCACTGTGTCTTTCAACTTGGAGCGCTTAATTTTATAGTTCACAGTACAGTCTCCCACAAGTAGGAAATATTATCACAACTAGTATAGTCGGTTTTTGGATGGAATATATTAATATTGTACTAACGTATCGTCATCCAGTTTTAAAGTTTCCCTCGGACTCTTCTATTCTTTACCGCCGTCTTAGACAGAGACGTTTTATTCCGTTTTACTTTGGTCTTGACTGCTTTCCCCATTTGGTGCTGTCTTGGCTGTGACAATTCGTATCTCCTTACTCTCCTGTTCTTGTGGCAAATTGTTTTCAGCTTTTTTAATTCCATAGACGACAAATATAACTCGGAAAAATTGTTTCCTTAGCAAAGCAATTGCGAGAGAGAGCGCGTTCAGTAAACTGCCCGCTGTTTTTGAACACATAATAGATTGTTGACTATCCAATCAGGGTTAAAAGAGACCGGGCAAGCCTATTGTTTTAATCGTTTAAGAGATATTACATATGGAGGAAGGCAATTATTACTATGGAGGAAGGCATTTTTACCTAGCTAGCTAGACACTAACTAGGAACATAATTAATATGCAGGAAGGCAGTGACTAGGCACTTAATTTGTATGCAGGACACTTATAATAGTATGGAGAAAGACAGTTTTTAGTATGCAGGAAGACACTTCTACATAGTAATAAAGGGAAGACAGAGGAAGACACCAAAAAGGCTTAAATCATCCCTGTATCACTATACTAGTGTTTGAAAAAAGTTTCTTGTGAATAATTTTTTTGCTAAAATGCGAAAAAGATCTTGGCTAGCCAATTTTTGCGAATGTGTTCAATCCTAGACATATCTCTCAAAATGCGTCACAATGCCCGACAAAGTGATAATAACCTTGTTTACTCAGTATATCAAACGTGTCGGGTTTTCCTCGGCGCTTTGGGGCTCTATCTTGCAAACATTTTCTAGGAAAACAGAGATGGAATTTTGCATAAAACGGACTGTAAGAAGATAAACTGAGCAGAGTAAATGGCGATATGAAGAGGAAGAACTATTCAAAGAACTATTCAAAAACAACCGAGTGACTTAAATCCTCATTTATATCAAGGCATGTGTTCAAAACAAAGCCCAACTCTGCGCGAGTTCTGCTTGCATTTCCGGTTACGTACTTTCCAAAAAAGGAACAGATTTAAAATATAAACAAACAACTGTGTTGGATAAATCTGGCCACGGTTGTGGCAGGTT